>LR738713.1:467616003-467639691 GCA_902687465.1 Secale cereale | reverse complement strand
GGGGGGGGGGGGGCGCCACCTCTCCCTCTTTTCCTTTCCCTCTCTTCCTTCTTTGGTAGTTCCTACTAGGAATAGGATTGCAATCCTATTCCTAGTAGGATTGCACCCTAGCCGCACCATAGGAGGGCCGGCCGGCCTCCCCCCTTGCTCCTTTATATACGGGGGCAGGGGGGGCACCCAAAGACACACAAGTTGAATTGTTCCAGCCGTGTGCGGTGCCCCCCTCCACAGAAACACACTTCGGTCATACCGTCGCAGTGCTTAGGCGAAGCCCTGCGCCGGTGAATACATCACATCTGTCACCACGCCGTCGTGCTGACGAAACTCTCCCGTGAAGCTCAACTGGATCAAGAGCTCGTGGGACGTCATCAAGCTGAACGTGTGCTGAACGCGGAGGTGCCGTACGTTCGGTGCTTGATCGGTTGAATCGCGAAGAAGTTCGACTACATCAACCGCGTCACTTGACGCTTCCGCTTTCGGTCTACGAGGGTACGTAGACACACTCTTCCCTCTCGTTGCTATGCATCTGGTAGATAGATCTTGCGTGATCGTAGGAAAATTTTAAAATACTACGTTCCCCAACAGTGGCATCATGAGCCAGGTCTATGCGTAGATGATATGCACGAGTAGAACATAATGAGTTGTGGGCGATACTAGTCATACTGCTTACCAGCATGTCATACTTTGCTTCTGCGGTATTGTGAGATGAAGCGGCCCGGACCGACATTACGCGTACGCTTACGCGAGACTGGTTTCACCGTTACGAGCACTCGTTGCTTAAAGGTGACTGGCGGGTGTCTGTCTCTCTCACTTTAGCTGAATCAAGTGTGGCTACGCCCGGTCCTTGTGAAGGTTAAAACAGCACATACTTGACGAAACATCGTTGTGGTTTTGTATGCGTAGGTAAGAACGGTTCTTGCTAAGCCCGTAGCAGCCACGTAAAACTTGCAACAACAAAGTAGCGGACGTCTAACTTGTTTTTGCAGGGCATGTTGTGATGTGATATGGTCAAGACATGATGAGTTATACGGTTTTGTATGAGATGATCATGTTTTGTAATGTTATCGGCAACTGGCAGGAGCCATATAGTTGGCGCTTTATTGTATGAAATGCAATCGCCATGTAATTGCTTTACTTTATCACTAAGCGGTAGCGATAGTCGTAGAAGCAATAGTTGTCGAGACGACAACAATGCTACGATGGAGATCAAGGTGTCGCGCTGGTGACGAAGGTGATCATGACGGTGCTTTGGAGATGGAGATCAAAAGCACAAGATGATGATGGCCATATCATGTCACATATTTTGATTGCATGTGATGTTTATCTTATTATGCTTCTTATTTTGCTTAGAACGACGGTAGCATTATAAGATGATCCCTTACTAAATTTCAAGGTATAAGTGTTCTCCCTGAGTATGCACCGTTGCGAAAGTTCGTCGTGCCGAGACACCACGTGATGATCGGGTGTGATAAGCTCTACGTTCAAATACAACGGGTGTAAGCCAGTTTTTGCACACGCAGAATACTCGGGTTAAACTTGACGAGCCTAGCATATGCAGATATGGCCTCGGAACACTGGAGACCGAAAGGTCGAGCGTGAATCATATAGTAGATATGATCAACATAAGATGTTCACCATTGAAAACTACTCCATCTCACGTGATGATCGGACATGGTTTAGTTGATTTGGATCACGTGATCATTTAGATGACCAGAGGGATGTCTATCTAAGTGGGAGTTCTTCAAGTAATATGATTAATTGAACTTTAATTTATCATGAACTTAGTCCTGGTAGTATTAGCATATCTATGTTGCAGATCATTGCTGCACAGAAGTATTATGTCCTTGAAGCACCGCTAGGTGACAAGCCCCCTCCCGCTAATGTAGACGCTTTGAACGTCTGGCAATCGCGGTCTGATGACTACACGATAGTTCAGTGTGCCATGCTTTACGGCTTAGAACCGGGACTTCAACGACGTTTTGAACGTCATGGACCATATGAGATGTTCCAGGAGTTGAAGTTACTATTTCAAGCAAATGCCCGAATTGAGAAATATGAGATTTCCAATAAGTTCTACAGCTGCAAGATGGAGGAGAATAGTTCTATCAGTGAACACATGCTCAGAATGTCTGGGTACTACAATCATATGGCTCAACTTGGTTGCAAAGTCGATGAGAATAGTGTTATTGATAGAGTTCTTCAATCACTGCCACCAAGCTATAATGGCTTCGTGATGAACTATAATATGCAAGGGATGCAGAAGACAATTCCCGAGCTCTTCGCTATGCTCACAACTGCGGAGGTAGAAATCAAAAAGGAGCATCAAGTGTTGATGGTTAACAATACCACTAGTTTCAAGAAAAAGGGCAAGGGAAAGAAAGGGAATTTCAAGGAGAATAGCAAGATTGTTGCTGCTCCCGCGAAAAAAAAACCAAGTCTAGAACCAAGCCTGAAACTTAGTGCTTCTACTGCAAGGGGACTGGACACTGGAAGCGGAACTGCCCCAAGTATTTGGCGGATAAGAAGGATGGCAAGGTGAACAAAGGTATATGTGATATACATGTTATTGATGTGTACCTTACTAATGCTCGTAGTAGTACCTGGGTATTTGATACCGGTTCGGTTGCTAATATTTGTAACTCGAAACAGGGACTACGGATTAAACGAAGATTGGCTAAGGACGAGGTGACGATGCACGTGGGAAATGGTTCCAAAGTCGATGTGATCGCCGTCGGCACGCTACCTCTACATCTACCTTCGGGATTAGTATTAGACCTAAATAATTGTTATTTGGTGCCAGCGTTGAGCATGAACATTATATCTGGATCTTGTTTGTTGCGAGACGGTTATTCATTCAAATCAGAGAATAATGGTTGTTCTATTTTTATGAATAATATCTTTTATGGTCATGCACCCTTGAAGAGTGGTCTATTTTTATTGGATCTCGATTGTAGTGATACACATATTCATAATATTGAAACCAAAAGATGCAAGGTTAATAATGATAGTGCAACTTATTTGTGGCACTGCCGTTTAGGTCATATTGGTGTAAAACGCATGAAGAAACTCCATAGTGATGGACTTTTGGAATCACTTGATTATGAATCACTTGGTGCTTGCGAACCATGCCTCATGGGCAAGATGACTAAAACTCCATTCTCCGGAACTATGGAGCGAGCAACAGATTTGTTGGAAATCCTACATACCGATGTGTGTGGGCCAATGAGTGTTGAAGCTCGCGGCGGGTATCGTTATTTTCTGACCTTTACTGATGATTTGAGCAGATATGGGTATATCTACTTAATGAAGCACAAGTCTGAAACATTTGAAAAGTTCAAAGAATTTCAGAGTGAAGTAGAGAATCATCGTAACAAGAAAATAAAGTTTCTACGATCTGATCATGGAGGAGAATATTTGAGTTACGAGTTTGGTCTTCATTTGAAACAATGTGGAATAGTTTCACAACTCACGCCACCCGGAACACCACAGCGTAATGGTGTGTCTGAACGTCGTAACCGTACTTTATTGGATATGGTACGATCTATGATGTCTCTTACCGATTTACCACTATCGTTTTGGGGTTATGCTTTAGAGACAGTTGCATTCACGTTAAATAGGGCACCATCTAAATCCGTTGATACGACACCTTATGAACTATGGTTTGGCAAGAAACCAAAGTTGTCGTTTCTTAAAGTTTGGGGCTGCGATGCTTATGTGAAAAAGCTTCAACATGATAAGCTCGAACCCAAATCGGAAAAGTAAATCTTCATAGGATACCCAAAAGAAACTGTTGGGTACACCTTCTATCACATATTTGAAGGCAAGGTCTTTGTTGCTAAGAGTGGATCCTTTCAAGAGAAGGAGTTTCTCTCGAAAGAAGTGAGTGGGAGGAAAGTGGAACTTGATGAGGTAATTGTACCTTCTCCCGAATTGGATAGTAGTACATCACAGAAACTGGTTCCAGTGATTCCTACACCAATTAGTGAGGAAGCTAATGATAATGATCATGAAACTTCGGATCAAGTTACTGCTGAACTTCATAGATCAACCAGAGTACGTTCCGCACCAGAGTGGTACGGCAACCCAGTTCTGGAAGTCATGTTACTGAACCATGATGAACCTACGAACTATGAGGAAGCGATGATGAGCCCAGATTCCGCAAAATGGCTTGAGACCATGAAATCTGAGATGGGATCCATGTATGAGAACAAAGTGTGGACTTTGGTTGACTTGCCCGATGGTCGGCAAGCCATCGAAAATAAATGGATCTTCAAGAGGAAGACTGACGCTGACAGTAATGTTACTGTTTACAAAGCTCGACTTGTTGCGAAAGGTTTTCGACAAGTTCAAGGAGTTGACTATGATGAGACTTTCTCACCCGTAGCGATGCTTAAGTCTGTCCGAATCATGTTAGCAATTGCCGCATTTTATGAAATCTGGCAAATGGACAATAAAACTGCATTCTTTAATGGATTTATTAAAGAAGAATTGTATATGATGCAACCAGAAGGTTTTGTCAATCCTAAAGGTGCTAACAAAATGTGCAAGCTCCAGCGATCCATCTATGGACTAGTGCAAGGATCTCGGAGTTGGAATATACGCTTTGATAAGTTGATCAAAGCATATAGATTTATACAGACTTGCGGTGAAGCCTGTATTTACAAGAAAGTGAGTGGGAGCACTACAACATTTCTGATAAGTATATGTGAATGACATATTGTTGATCAGAAATAATGTAGAATATTCTGGAAAGCATAAAGGAGTGTTTGAAAGGAGTTTTTCAAAGAAAGACCTCGGTGAAGCTGCTTACATATTGGGCATCAAGATCTATAGAGATAGATCAAGACGCTTGATAAGACTTTCGATGAGTACATACCTTGATAAGATTTTGAAGTAGTTCAAAATGGATCAGTCAAAGAAGGAGTTCTTGCCTGACTTGTAAGGTGTGAAGTTGAGTAAGACTCAAAGCCAGACCACGGCAGAAAAATATAGAGAGAACGGAAGTCATTCCCTATGCCTCAGCCATAGGTTCTATAAAGTATGCCATGCTGTGTACCAAACATGTTGTGTACCTTGCCATGAGTTTGACAAGGAGGTACAATAGTGATCCAGGAGTAGATCACTGTACAGCGGTCAAAATTATCCTTAGTAACTGGATGACTAAGGAAATGTTTCTCGATTATGGAGGTGATAAAGAGTTCGTCGTAAAGGGTTACGCCGATGCATGCTTTGACACTAAATCCAGCTGACTCTAAGTCACTGTTGGGGATATCGCTTATCGGGAACTTATCGGTCGACCCATGATAAGGGGTAAATCGGCCAGTTTATCGGCATATCGGCCGATTTATCGCCATATCGGCTGATTTCTCGGCCAATTTATCTTATCGGTCAGACAGCGGTAAGCGATAAATCGGCCGATTTATCGGCATATCGGAAGATATCTTGAACAGTGCTCTAAGTATCAATCTGGATGCGTATTGAAAGTGGGAGCAATTAGCTAGAGTAGCTCCATGCAGAGCATTGTAGACACATAGACATTTGCAAAATACATACGGATCTGAATGTGACAGACCCGTTGACTAAACTTCTCTCACGAAGCAAAACATGATCACACCTTAGTACTCTTTGGGTGTTAATCACATAGCGATGTGAACTAGATTATTGACTCTAGTAAACCCTTTGGGTGTTAATCACATGACGATGTGAACTATCGGTGTTAAATCACATGGCGATGTGAACTAGATTATTGACTCTAGTGCAAGTGGGATACTGAAGGAAATATGCCCTAGAGGCAATAATAAAGTTATTATTTATTTCCTTATATCATGATAAATGTTTATTATTCATGCTAGAATTGTATTAACCGGAAACTTAATACATGTGTGAATACATAGACAAAACAGAGTGTCCCTAGTATGCCTCTACTAGACTAGCTCATTGATCAAAGATGGTTATGTTTCCTAGCCATAGACATGAGTTGTCATTTGATCAACGGGGTCACATCATTAGGAGAATGATGTGATGGACAAGACCCATCCATTAGCATAGCACTATGATCGTTTAGTTTTACTGCTATTGCTTTCTTCATGACTTATACATGTTCCTATGACTACGAGATTATGCAACTCCCGAATACCATAGGAACACCTTGTGTGCAATCAAATGTCACAACGTAACTGGGTGATCATAAAGATGCTCTAAAGGTGTCTCCGAAAGTATTCGTGGTGTTGGCATAGATCAAGATTAGGATTTGTCACTCCGAGTGTCGGAGAGGTATCTCTGGGCCCTCTCGGTAACACACATCACAATAAGCCTTGCAAGCAAAAGACTAATGAGTTAGTCACGAGATGATGTGTTACGGAACGAGTAAAGAGACTTGCCGGTAACGAGATTGAACTAGGTATGGAGATACCGACGATCGAATCTCGGGCAAGTAACATACCGATGACAAAAGGAACAACGTATGTTGTTATGCGGTTTTGACCGATAAAAGATCTTCGTAGAATATGTAGGAGCCAATATGAACATCCAGGTTCCGCTATTGGTTATTGACCGGAGATGAGTCTCGGTCATGTCTACATAGTTCTCGAACCCGTAGGGTCCGCACGCTTAACGTTTGATGACGATCGGTATTATGAGTGTATGAGTTTTGATGTACCGAAGGTAGTTCGGAGTCCCGGATGAGATCACGGACATGACGAGGAGTCTCGTAATGTCCGAGACATAAAGATTGATATATTGGACGACTATATTCGGACACCGGAAGTGTTCCGAAAAAGTTTCGGATTTAACTGGATTGCCGGAGGGGGTTACCGGAAACCCCTACGAGGGGGGATGGTCCATAGTGGGCCTTGAGGAAAGGAGAGAGGCAGCCCATAGAGGCTGGCCGGCGCCCCACCTAGGGATCCTAGTTGGACTAGGATTGGGGAGGCGCCACCTCTCCCTCTTTTCCTTTCCCTCTCTTCCTTCTTTGGTAGTTCCTACTAGGAATAGGATTGCAATCCTATTCCTAGTAGGATTGCACCCTAGCCGCACCATAGGAGGGCCGGCCGGCCTCCCCCTTGCTCCTTTATATACGGGGGCAGGGGGGCACCCAAAGACACACAAGTTGAATTGTTCCAGCCGTGTGCGGTGCCCCCCTCCACAGAAACACACTTCGGTCATACCGTCGCAGTGCTTAGGCGAAGCCCTGCGCCGGTGAATACATCATATCTGTCACCACGCCGTCGTGCTGACGAAACTCTCCCATGAAGCTCAACTGGATCAAGAGCTCGTGGGACGTCATCAAGCTGAACGTGTGCTGAACGCGGAGGTGCCGTACGTTCGGTGCTTGATCGGTAGAATCGCGAAGAAGTTCGACTACATCAACCGCGTCACTTGACGCTTCCGCTTCCGGTCTACGAGGGTACGTAGACACACTCTTCCCTCTCGTTGCTATGCATCTGGTAGATAGATCTTGCGTGATCGTAGGAAAATTTTAAAATACTACGTTCCCCAACAACATCGACCGCTATCCAGCATGCATCTAGTGTATTGAGATCATACGAACAGAGTAACGCCTTAAGAAAGATGACATGATTAAGAGGGATAAACTCAAGCAATATGATGAAAACCCCATCTTTTTATCCTCGATGGCAACAATACAATACGTGCCTTGCTGCCCCTACTGTCACTGGGAAAGGACAGCGCAAGATTGAACCCAAAGCCAAGCACTTCTTCCATTGCAAGAACTATAGATCTAGTAGGCCAAAACAAACCAATAATTCGAAGAGACTTGCAAGGATATTATGAGCACACATAAAAAGTTCAGAGAAGAACCAAATATCTTTCATAGATAACCTTGATCATAAACTCACAATTCATCGGATCTCGACAAACACACCGCAAAAAGAGATTACATCGAATAGATCTCCTCGAAGACCAAGGAGAACTTTGTATTGAGATCCGGAGAGAGAGAAGAAGCCATCTAGATACTAGCTATGGACCCGAAGGTCTGTGGTAAACTACTCACAACTCATGGTGAGGGCGATGATGATGATGATGAAGGCCTCCGTGATGGATCCCCCTCCCGGAACAGGCTCCAAGATGGGATCTCCACGGGAACAGCAGCTACAACAATGGAATTATGGTTTTCTCTCTGCATATGGAGTTTCTGGGGTACGTAGGTATATATAGGAAGATGGAGGGCAACGGGGGCCATGTGGTCCAGCCTCGAGGCAGGGGGGCGCGCCCTGGGATGGGGGGCGCGCCCCCACCCTCGAGGGATGGCCCTACGTCCCCTGACTTGGCCCCGAAGACTCCCAAGCATGATTTCCTCCAAAAATATCCCTCGCGAAAGTTTCATTCCGTTTGGACTCCGTTTGATATTCCTTTTCTGCAAAACCCTGAAATAGGCAAAAAAACAACAATCTGGACTGGGCCTTTGGGTTAGTAGGTTAGTCCCAAAAATGATATAAAAGTGTATGATAAAGCCCATTAAACATCCAAGACCTCATAAATAATAGCATGGAACAATCAAAAAATACGTCTCCAACGTATCTATAATTTTTGATTGTTCCATGCTATTATTTATGATGTTTTGGATGTTTAATGGGCTTTGTTATAGACTTTTATATTATTTTTGGGACTAACCTATTAACCCAAAGGCCCAGTCCAGATTGCTTTTTTTTTGCCTATTTCACGGTTTTACAGAAAAGGAATATCAAACGGAGTCCAAACGGAATGAAACTTCGGGAGAGATATTTTTGGAGCAAAATACACACGGGAGACTTGAGAACCACGGAGTAGGGCACACGTGGCGTCCACGAGGGTGGGGGGCGCGGCCTCCCCTATAGGGCGCCCCCTGCCTCGTGGGCCCCACGTTTGGCCCCCGATGCCCTCCTTCCTCCTATATATACCTATGTACCCCGAAACCATCAGAGCAACAGAGAAAGCCCTAGTTCCACCGCCGCAACCTTCTGTTCCCATGAGATCCCATCTTGGGGCCTGTTCTGGAGCTCCGCTGGAGGAGGGATCTACCACAGAGTGCTTCTACATCATCATCATCGCCTCACCATGAGTTGTCAGTAGTTTACAACAGACCTTCGGGTCCATAGCTAGTATCTAGATGGCATCTTCTCTCTCTTTGGATCTCAATACCAAGTTCTCCTCGGTCTTCGAGGAGATCTATTTGATGTAATCTCTTTTTGCGGTTTGTGTGTCCAGACCCGATGAATTGTGGGTTTATGATCAAGATTATCTATGAGAAATATTTGGTTCTTTTCTGAACTCTTTATGTATGATTATAATATCCTTGCAAGTCTCTACGATTTATTGGTTTGGTTTTGCCTACTAGATCTATAGTTCTTGCAATGGGAGAAGTGCTTGGCTTTGGGTTCAATCTTGCGGTGTCCTTTCCAAGTGACAGTAGGGGCAGCAAGGCACATATTGTATTGGTGCCATCGAGGATAAAAAGATGGGGTTTATGTCATGTTATTTGAGTTTATCCCTCTACATCATGTCATCTTGCTTAAGGCGTTACTCTGTTCTTATGAACTTAATACTCTAGATGCATGCTGGATAGCGGTCGATGTGTGGAGTTATAGTAGTAGATGCAGAATCGTTTTGGTCTACTTGTTTTGGATGTGATGCCTATATATAATGATCATGCCTAGATAGACTCATAAGTATTCGCTTTTCTATCAATTGCTCGACAGTAATTTGTTTACCCGCCGTAGAATTATGCTATCATGAGAGAAGCCACTAGAGAAACCTATGGCCCGCGGGGTCTATTCTCAACATATCAATCTACAATCTTCTTTACTTTTCCGCTTTTACTTTCTGTTCTTATATCCAAAAATACAAAAAATATCAAACTATCCTATCTGTCAGATCTCACTTTCGTAAGTGACCGTAAAGGGATTGACAACCCCTTATCGCGTTGGCTGCGAAGTTCTTATTTGTTTGTGCAGGTGCGAGGGACTCGCGCGTGGTCTCCTACTGGATTGATACCTTGGTTCTCAAAAACTGAGGGAAATACTTACGCTACTGTGCTGCATCACCCTTTCCTCTTCGAGGGAATACAACGCAGGCTCGAGAAGTAGCAAGAAGAATTTCTGGCGCCGTTGCCGGGGAGGCTGACGCAAAAGTCATATACCAAGTACCTATCACAAACCCTTATCCTTCGCATTACCTTTATTTGCCTCTCGTTTTCCTCTCCCCCACTTCACCCTTGCCATTTTATTTGCCCTTCTTTTGCCGTATGTTTACCGTTCACTTGCTTCTTGTTTGCTTGTGCGTTGGATTGCTTGCTTGTCACTATGGCTCAGAACAATACTAAATTGTGTGACTTCTCCAATACCAACAATAATGATTTTATTAGCACTCCGATTGCTCCTATTACCGATGCTGAATCTTATGAGATCAATGCTGCTCTGTTGAATCTTGTCATGAAAGATCATTTTTCCGGCCTTCCTAGTGAAGATGCCGCTACCCATCTAAACAACTTTGTTGATTTGTGTGATATGCAAAAGAAGAGGGATACAGATAATGATATTGTTAAATTGAAGTTATTTCCGTTTTCACTTAGAGATCGTGCTAAAACTTGGTTTTCCTATTTGCCTAGAAATAGTATTGATTCGTGGAATAAGTGCAAAGACGCTTTTATCTCTAAGTATTTCCCTCCTGCTAAGATCATCTCTCTTAGAAACGATATTATGAATTTTAAGCAACTAGATCATGAGCATGTTGCACAAGCTTGGGAGAGAATGAAATTAATGATACGTAATTGCCCTACACATGGTTTGAACTTATGGATGATTATTCAAAACTTTTATGATGGCTTGAATTTTGCTTCTAGAAATCTTTTAGATTCGGCCGCAGCAGGCACTTTCATGGAAACTACCTTAGGAGAAGCTACCAAACTCCTAGATAATATTATGGTTAATTATTCTGAATGGCACACCGAAAGATCTACTAGTAAAAAAGTACATGCTATTGAAGAAATTAGTGTTTTGAGTGGAAAGATGGATGAACTTATAAATTATTTGCTGCTAAGAGTGCTTCTTCTGATCCTAATGATATGCCTTTATCCACTTTGATTAAAAATAATAACGAATCTTTGGATGTGAATTTTGTTGGTAGGAAATAATTTTGGTAACAATGCTTATAGAGGAAATTTTAATCCTAGGCCTTTTCCTAGTAATTCCTCTAACAATTATGGTCATTCCTACAATAACTCTTTGTAATGCCCCGGATGTAACACTTTCCCCTTTTGGCAATATATAAACTTTGGCTTCATCAGTTCCATTCCGGGATCTTCGTCTTTTCGGGTTTTCGTCGTTTTGTCGTGTGCGTGTGTGCATTCATCCATGTCATGTTGTCATGTGCATTGCATTGCATTTGTGTTGTTGTTTGCATCCGGTCCCACTCGTTCCTTCCCGTTGTCCGTTTCGAGTTCCGACGCTCTCACACGTGCCCGTGGCATCCCCGAGTCCTTCTTTTGTGTTTGGCCGTGCAACGTTTCCGGAATGGCGTGAGACTTGTCGTGCGATGTTGTTTTGATACGTGCAACCCACCTGTCAAGTTTCGTCGCGTTTGGAGTTTGTTTGGTACTCCAACAGGTATCCTCGTGGGCTAAAAGTGCCTCCTCTTTGAGGCCCAAGACCCCCTACAACAGCCCAACAACCCAGCTCAAACCCTTCCCATCATCTAGGCCGTTCAATTGTGATCTCGTGGCCGAAAACCCCTCCTCATTTGGACTCTTCTAGCTCCTTGTGCCTATATAAACGTCCACCCCCTCCAATTTTGCGTCCAAAACCCTAGTGCTTCCACCGCCGCCGCGCAGTGCTTCCACCGCCGCCGCGCAGTGCTTCCATCCCCGCCGCGCAGTGCTTCCACCCTGCTGCGCAGTGCTTCCACCCCGCCGCGCGGGCCCGCGGGGCCCGAGGCCAGCCCGCCGATCTGGGCCAGATCGCCGCCGCCAGCCTCCCGCGCCCCGCCTTCGTCCCCGCCTCCGGCTCGGCGCCGCCGCCGCCCGACCCTCCGCCGCCGCCGTCCGGTCGCCGGCCTCGCCCGCCGCCGGGAACCTCGCGTGCCGCCGTGCCCCTCAGATCCCGCCGCCGCCGAGCCTCAGGCTTCTAGGCCGCCGCGGTCGCCGCTCGCCGTCCCTCCGGCCGCCGCCCGACCTCCTCCCTTCCTCCGGCGACCCTCGCCGCCGGGCGCCCGGAGCTGCCGCCGGCTGCCGCGAAGCCTCCGTCGAGCCGCCCCGATCGGATCGAGGGATCCAGGCCGATCCAGATCGCCAAGCGCCTGGGAGAACCCTAGCGGGTCCGATCCGCGACCCGCGAACCCGACCCGCAGCACCCGCGACCCGTTTGACCGCCGCCCGCACCCGGTTGACCGATCCAGCAGGTTGACCCTCGTTTTCTTCTAAGTGTTTAGTTTTTTTCAGTGTCTGATGCATTTTTGTGATGAGGATATCTTTTACTGTGCTTGTCCGTTTTGTGTGTATGATATGTCAAAATGTTCGTGGTGACATGTACTATGTTTTGTTCCATTGTGTCATGCATGTTTGAGATCATCTAGATGTCTTAATCTTCATGAGAAGAGTGCTACTTGTTATAAACTGCTGCTATTAATTGTTTTCATGCCATGTTTGAAATGTGATAACTTGGTGCATGTTTATCCAAATGAAGCAAATGATATGTCCACATGTTCATCATGAGATGCTCTACATGTTGGTTGCTATAGGATGCATGATAGAATTCATATTGCCATGCTTATCTCCTTTGCAAGAGTGTATGTGGCTGTTAGGTTTTAAACTTGTTACGAGATGCCTAGTTGAGGAGCTCGTTGCTATTGATGTGGTTGTCCCCTTGTTGCATGCTTATATGTTTTGGACTCCCCATCATGTGTACTTTGCTGTGGTGCAAACCACTTGCCATGTTATGCTTTGAGGTGACTTAAACTTGCTCACAAACATGCCATGATAATATTGCTGTTTTAACACTTAGTGAAATTTCACTAAGTCTGGAATCTATAATGTCCAGATGCTATGTTTGCTTGTTGTTTTAGGCAAATCCATGTTAGTTTTGGGGTGACTATTGATGATTCCTTGTTGTATATGTTGTTGGATATCCATTCATGCCCTCACATGTTCATTTGGGTGGCTGTAGCATATTTAATTCTTGCTCCCAAGTTGCTATAAATTACTGCTGTCAGGTTTTTATTGTCATGTTCAAAATGTTGTAGCTTGTTGCTATTGATCCATGCCTCCTATGGAGATGCTCCAATGGAATTGTTTGCTGTAGGATATGTCTACTTCATGTCCATGCTTCTTGTCATGATGTTTGAGTGCTGTAGAGTATATATTTCTTGCTCCGATGTTGCTATGTGGCTGTTAATTTCAGCTTTGCAATGTTTCTTGTTTCGTGTGTATCTTTTAGCCCGTTGCTCCGTTTTGAGAAGTCCTATATGAAACTTGTGTGGTTTTGCAAGTAGATTCATAATATCATCTTGTTAACATGTTTTGAAGTATCTTGCTTGATGCATATTGTCATGTTTCTTGTGCTGTATCTCTGTGTTTCCTATGTTGTCTTGCTGTGCATCCTAAGTGCATCTGCAGTGCTTCCTTAGTGCATCAGCCATGCATCCTATGGTTTGCGCATTGCATCTTGTTTGATTTCGTGCCTCGTGTGTGTTGTGTTGAGTAGAGCCGGAAGCCGAGACCGAGTACGAGAACGAGGTTACTATCGAGGTTGAGAACGAGGAGCCCTCTTACGATCCCATCGACGACTCGACAGGCAAGATGACCTGACCCAGTTATCATTACTATCTTTGCCTATTGCTAGAAGTCTCGCTCTTTAGCTTATTACCTCGATGCCCATGTTTTCCTGTCAGCCTCCTATTGTAACCATGAATCTGTTTAACCACCCTACCTATGCAAACCTTTGATTGGCTAAGTAAGCTTCGCTCAGCCCCTCTTATAGCATTGCTAGTTGCAGGAGAAGATTTGAAGATTCTTGCTTCATGTTGAAGCTTGTTGGGATATCACACTATATTAACTCTTAAATGAAATCATCTATATATTGGTAATGGGTGGAAGGCTAAGCCTCTTGCTTGGTGATTTGTTCCACTCATGCCGCCCTAGGAACCGTATAAACCGGTGTTATGTTCCTTGATTTTGCGTTCCTCACACGGTTGGGGTTATGGTACCCCCTCGATAAACCGCTTAGTGCTAAGTCTTTTCCAGCAAGTCCCAACATTGGTACTATTTGCCTAAACAACTAAAAACTTGCATAGGGAGTAATTAACCCTCTTCTTAATCAACAACCCCGGGCCAGTGCTCCACATGAGTGTTGGTCCGAACTGGGCAACCTGCGGGGCCACCTTGGGGGAACCCGAGGTCTGGTAAAAACCCGTAGCTTTTCCCATCCGGTCGTGGCCTGAGACGAGATACGCGCGGCTACTATCAGGGTGTCGGCACGCCGGGAGGATTTGCTGGATTAGCCTTACCTTAGTCGGAGTATCTTGAGCACGGGATTCCGAGGATACTCGGGCCTTCCCACCTTGGAGTTGCGACTCCGCGGATCGTGGGCTTGTCATGGGCCAAGTTGGAACACCCCTGCAGGGATTTGAACTTTCGAAAGCCGTGCCCGCGGTTATGTGGCAGATGGGAATTTGTTAATATCCGGTTGTAGAAAACTTGACACCATGTTCAGAACACACTACCAGCGTGAGTACCGTGACGGTCATTTTCCGAAAGGGGTTCGGGAAGTGAACATGGTGGGGTTATGATTGCCGTGTTTTAGTTAGGATCACTTTGTGATCACTTCATCGTTCGAGGCACTTCTCTTCTCGCTCTTATTCACGTAAGCTAGTGCTAGTGTAGCTGCAGCCTTTTATTCTTTCTTCAGCCTTGTTCCACACCCAAGGCTTGGATAGTTGTGTTACCCGGGAACGGGATTGCTGAGTCCTCTGTGGCTCACAGCTTCTACACCACACCAGATGCAGGTACTTAGGTGATCTATTCAGGTGACGGCTCAGAGCTATACTGGGAGTACGACGAGGAACGTTGCCGTTACTATGTGCACTATCCCGACGATCAGTAGAGGTTTCTACTAGGGGCGATTCGGACCTGTGGCTTTATGTATGTTTGGTATCTTTCATTTGGATCTTCACCCGTAGACGGGTTGTGATGTTATTTGAATGATGTTTGGCTATGTAATGAATTGTGTGACGTCGCGAGTGTAAGCCAACTATCTTTTTCGCTTTCATCCCTATTTTTATATGAGATGTGCAAAGATACCGAACTTGAGATCATTCCAGAATGGGCTTATACCTTTAAGTCGTGCCTCGACACGTAGGAGGTATAGTCCCATCCTGGGCATTACACTCTTATGGAAAGATGCCTTCCGAATTTGAAACTAGTGTCAAGGAGTTTATGAATTTGCAAAAGAATTTCAATGCTTTGCTTGAAGAAAAATTGCTTAAGATTGACGAGTTGGCTAGAAGTGTGGATAGAATTACTCTTGATGTTGATTCTTTGAAACGTAGATCTATCCCACCTAAGCATGATATCAATGAGTCTCTCAAAGCTATGAGAATTTCCATTGATGAATGCAAAGAAAGGACCGCTAGGATGCGTGCTAAAAGAGAGCATTATATAAAAGCGTGTTCTTCTAGTTATCATGAAAATAAAGATGAAGATCTGAAAGATATTGACGTGTCTCCAATTAGATCCTTGTTTTCTAGTATGAATCTTGATAAAGATGGGATTGGAGATGAGTCTACTTTGATTAAAAGGTGTTCCAATGATTCAGAGTTTTTAGATCTTGATGCTAAAATTGTTAAAAGTGGGATTAAAGAGATTAAAACTTTGCATAGTGATGAACCCACTACTTTGGATTTCAAGGGATTCAATTATGATAATTGCTCTTTAATTGATTGTATTTCCTTGTTGCAATCCATGCTAAACTTTCCGCATGCTTATAGTCAAAATAAAGCTTTTACCAAACACATAGTTGATGCTTTGATGCAATCTTATGAAGAAAAACTTGAATTGGAAGTTTGTATCCCTAGAAGACTTTATGATGAGTGGGAACCTACTATTAAAATTAAAATAAAAGATCATGAATGCTTTGCTTTGTGTGATTTGGGTGCAAGTGTTTCCACTATCCTAAAAACTTTGTGTCATTTCTAGGTTTCCATGAGCTTGATGATTGTTCTTTAAATTTGCATCTTGCGAATTCCACTATTAAGAAACCTATGGGAAGGATTAATGATGTTCTTATTGTTGCCAATAGGAATTATGTGCCCGTAGATTTCATTGTTCTTGATATATATTGCAATCCTTCATGTCCTATTATTCTTGGTAGACCTTTCCTTAGAACGATTGGTGCAATTATTGATATGAAGGAAGGAAATATTAGATTCCAATTTACGTTAAGGAAAGGCATGGAACACTTTCCTAGAAATAAAATCAAATTACCATATTAATCTATTATGAGAGCCACTTATGAATTTCCTTCCAAAGATGGCAATACCTAGATCTATCCATGTATCGTGCCTAGCTAGGGGCGTAAAACGATAGCACTTGTTGGGAGGCAACCCAATTTTATATTTTTTTTGTTTTTGCTTCTGTTTAGGAATAAATATTGCATCTAGCTTCTGTTTAGTTGTGGTATAGTGTTTTAAGTAGTGTTTGTGCCAAGTAGAACCTTTGGGAAGACTTGTGTGAAGTTTATAAGATCTTGCTGTGAAAAACAAAATCATTAGCGCTCGCTAAAATAGTCACCAGATTATACTGGAGCATGCTATTTAGTTGATTCTTTTTACAGATGATTAATAGACAAATTCCTCATGTTCACATTCAACTTTTTTTGGAGTTACAAAAGTATGCGAAAGTTACAGATTACTATAGACTGTTCTGTTTTTGACAGATTCTGTTTTTAGTGTGTTGTTTGCTTATTTTGATGAATCTATGAGTAGTATCGGGGAGTATGAATCATAGAGAAGTTGGAATACAGTAGGTTTAACACCAATATAAACAAAGAATGAGTTCATTACAGTACCTTTGAGTGGTGGTTTGTTTTCTTATACTAACGGAGCTCATGAGATTTTTGTCTAAGTTTTGTGTTGTGAAGTTTTCAAGTTTGGAGTATTGCTTTGATGGACTATGGAACAAAGAGTGGCAAGAGCCCAAGCTTGGGGATTCCCAAGGCACCCCAAGGTAAAATTCAAGGACAACCAAAAGCCTAAGCTTGGGGATGCCCCGGGAAGGCATCCCCTCTTTCGTCTTCATCTATCGGTAACTATACTCGGAGCTATATTTTTATTCACCACATGATATGTGTTTTACTTGGAGCGTCATGTATAATTTGAGTCTTTTCTTGTTAGTTTTCCACAATTATCCTTGCTGGACACACCTTTTTGAGAGAGATAAATATGGCCTAGGAATTGTTAGAACACTCTATATGCTTCACTTATATCTTTTGAGTTGAATAGTTTTTGCTCTAGTGCTTCACTTATATCTTTTAGAGCACGGTGGTGATTTTATTTTTAATAAATTATTAATCCCTCATGATTCACTTATATCCTTTTGAGAGTCTATTAGAACAGCATGGTAATGTGCTTTGGCTATAAAACTAGCCTTAACATGATAGGCATCCAAGATAAATGTACTAAAAACTTTCATACTAAGTGCATTGAATATGATGAGAAGTTGGATGCTTGATAATTGTTTTGAGATATGAGGATAGTGATATTAGAGTCATGCTAGTGGAGTTATTATGAAATTGATAAATACTTGTGTTAAAGTTAGTGATTCCCGTAGCATGCACGTATGGTAAACCGCTATGTGACGAAGTTAGAGCATGAGGTATTTGTAGAGTGTCATCCTTTGTGTGGGGGTCGGGGGCGCGCGATGGTTAACTCCTACAAACCTCCCCCTAGGAGCATGCATTGATTGCTTTGATTTTGATGACTCATAAATTTTTGCAATAAGTATATGAGTTCTTTTGACTAATGTTGAGTCCATGGATTATACGCACTCTCACCCTTTCACCATTGCTAGCCTCTCTTGTACCGCACAACTTTTGCCGGTACCATACACCCACTATATACCTTCCTCAAGCCACCATATATCTTCCTCAAAACAGCCGCCATGCCTACCTATCATGGCATTTCCATAGCCATTCCGAGATATATTGCCATGCAACTTTCCACTGTTCCGTTCATATGACACGCTTCATATTGTCATATTGCCATGCATGATCATGTAGTTGACATCGTATTTGTGGCAAATCCACCATGCATTATTTTTCATACATGTCACTCTTGATTCATTGCACATCCCGGTACACCATCGGAGGCATTCATATAGGGTCATACTTTGTTCTAGTATCGAGTTGTAAATCAATATAAGTGTGATGATCATCATTATTAGAGCGTTGTCCCATGTGAGGAAAGGCTAAATAAAGAAAGCCCCTCCAAAAAAAGAAATAAAAAGGGACAATTGCTACTATCTTCTTTTTCCACACTTGTGCTTCAAAGTAGCACCATGTTCTTCATGATAGATAGTCTCATGTTTAGTCACTTTCATATACTAGTGGGAATTTTCATTATAGAACTTGGCTTGTATATTCCAACGATGGGCTTCCTCAAATGCCCTAGGTCTTCGTGAGCAAGCAAGTTGGATGCACACCCACTTAGTTTCTTTTGTTGAGCTTTCATACATTTTTAGCTCTAGTGCATCCGTTGCATGACAATCCCTACTCACTCGCATTGATATCTATTGATGGGCATGTCCATAGCCCGTTGATACGCCTAGTCGATGTGAGACTATCTCCCTCCTTTTTGTCTTCACAACCACCACTCTATTCCACCCATAGTGCTATATCCATGGCTCACGGTCATGTATTGCGTGAAAGTTGAAAGGTTTGAAAGAATAAGAGCATGAAAACAAGTGCTTGGCTGAAACCGGGGTTGTGCATGATATGAATATTTTGTGTGATGAAGAGGGAGCATAGCCAGACTATATGATTTTGTAGGGATAACTTTCTTTAGCCATAGTATTTTGAGAAGACATGATTGCTTTGTTAGTATGCCTGAAGTATTATTATTTCTTATGTCAATATAGACTTTTGTCTTGAATCTTTCAGATCTGAACATTCATGCCACAATTAAGAGAACTACATTGAAAATTATGTTGGTTAGCATTCCACATCAAAAATTCTGTTTTTATCATTTACCTACTCGAGGACGAGCAGGAATTAAGCTTGGGGATGCTTGATACGTCTCCAACGTATCTATAATTTTTGATTGTTCCATGCTATTATTTATGATGTTTTGGATGTTTAATGGGCTTTGTTATACACTTTTATATTATTTTTGGGACTAACCTATTAACCCAAAGGCCCAGTCCAGATTGCTATTTTTTTTGCCTATTTCAAGGTTTTAGAGAAAAGGAATATCAAACGGAGTCCAAACGGAATGAAAGTTTGGGAGAGATATATTTGGAGCAAAATACGCATGGGAGACTTGAGAACCACAGAGTAGGGCACACGTGGCGTCCATGAGGGTGGGGGAGCGCCCCCATGCCTCATGGGCCCCATGTTTGGTCCCTGGTGCCCTTCTTCCTCCTATATATACCTACGTACCCCGAAACCATCAAAGCAACAGAGAAAACCCTAGTTCCACTGCCGCAACCTTCTGTTCCCATGAGATCCCATCTTTGGGCCTGTTTTGGAGCTCCGCTGGAGGAGGGATCTACCACAGAGTGCTTCTACATCATCATCATCGCCTCACCATGAGTTGTGAGTAGTTTACCACAGACCTTCGGGGCCATAGCTAGTATCTAGATGGCTTCTTCTCTCTCTTTGGATCTCAATACCAAGTTCTCCTCGGTCTTCGAGGAGATCTATTCGATGTAATCTCTTTTTGTGGTTTGTTTGTCGAGATCCGATGAATTGTGGGTTTGTGATCAAGATTATCTATGAGAAATATTTGGTTCTTTTATGAACTCTTTATGTATGATTATAATATCCTTGCAAGTCTCTTCGAATTATTGGTTTGGTTTGGCCTACTAGATCTATAGTTCTTGCAATGGGAGAAGTGCTTGGCTTTGGGTTCAATCTTGTGGTGTCCTTTCCTAGTGACAGTAGGGGCAGCAAGGCACGTATTGTATTGTTGCCATCGAGGATAAAAAGATGGGGTTTATACCATGTTATTTGAGTTTATCACTCTACATCATGTCATCTTGCTTAAGGCATTACTCTATTCTTATGAACTTAATACTCTAGATGCTTGCTGGATAGCGGTCGATGTGTGGAGTTATAGTAGTAGATGCAGAATCGTTTCGGTCTACTTGTTTCGGACGTGATGCCTATATATAATGATCATGCCTAGATAGTCTCATAAGTATTCGCTTTTCTATCAATTGCTTGACAGTAATTTGTTTACCCGCCGTAGAATTATGCTATCATGAGAGAAGCCACTAGAGAAACCTATGGCCCCCCGGGTCTATTCTAAACATATCAATCTACAATCTACTTTACTTCTCCGCTTTTACTTTCTGTTCTTATATACAAAAATTCCAAAAATATCAAACTATCCTATCTATCAGATCTCACTTTCGTAAGTGACCGTAAAGGGATTGACAACCCCTTATCGCGTTGGTTGCAAAGTTCTTATTTGTTTGTGCAGGTGCGAGGGACTCGCGCGTGGTCTCCTACTGGATTGATACCTTGGTTCTCAAAAACTGAGGGAAATACTTACGCTATTGTGCTGCATCACCCTTTCCTCTTCGAGGGAATACAATGCAAGCTCGAGAAGTAGCATTGTGGTACCCCAGACATTATGAGTATGTCACTGGTGCAGCGAAGTGTTATACAAATGGTTTTTAACCCCTTTCTGCGATGGTGTTTTGAACCATCGTCAAGTGAGTGACTACGATAGGGCGGTCCTTCCCACACGACCTAGAAACCATCGGGGATAGGCCCTCCTGGCACACATGCGGGGGCAAAATGAGGTCGTGTGCGATCGAGCGAGGCATCAAAACCCGGTCGTTTCCGTTCGTATGTACATCCCACATGGTGAATCCCAGAAAAACATTTCCGTTTGTATGTATATCACACATAGTTTTTTGTGTGGAAACCTTTGTGCAAGGTGGCCTAACGCAAACAGTTCTCTGCCGGAAGCCGTGTGTGATTGGTAGTTGATCGGATACGCCTACTTTCTAGAAACTGTGTGGGTTGTTTGCGTTCATCGCCCACGGTGTTGCCTGAGTAACCGTCTGCAATAGAAAACCCCAAAAAGCAGGGTAATTAGCCCATTATTGATAATCATGTAGTAATCAAGTTGACATTTCTTATAAAACACACCAGATATTTCTTATCCGTATAACAGCAACCAAGATTTCATAATCAAATTACATCGGATAGCTTCAGCACTCAGTTACGCCATTACATAACAGCACCAAGTTTCACATGCACGTCAAAAACCTTTGGAAAGTAGCATCATACAAGGTAAATAGACAGATGAATCTCATCTGGGAAACTGCAGAAGCGGAAGGAAAATATTGAGCCTTCCGTGATGTTGAATATCCTTGCAACTTTAGGCCAGTGGCTATGGATAATTGCCCGCCCAACCTTTGTCCTCTTCAGGAAGACTTCAATATTGTACCGTGGGTGTTGAATGAATACCTTCCTCGCCTCTTGACCATGCAGGTGATTTGAGAGCTAATCATCAATGAACTGCTTTGAAAAGTACTGAAAACAAATATATGCATAAATCGTTGTTACAAATTTTGAAATGGCGCAAGGGATAAAAACAAGCACTACTACGCGTCGGTGCTATACAAACGGTTTTTAACCCCTTTCCGCGATGGCATTTGGAACTGTGGCCTAGTGAGTGACGGCGATAGGGGGTCCTTCCCACATGACCCAGAAACCGTCGGGGATATGCCCTCCTGGCACACACGCTCGGCAAAATGAGGTCGTGTGCGACCAGCGAGCGCTCAAATAAGGTAATACATACATTAAAGCTAAAAAACAATTATACACGCGAAATTGTTTCCAGTCGCAAGTACATCCCACACAATCAGTCCTCGCTAAACGTTTCCGTTCGTATGTACATCCCACACAGTCGCTCCAAAGAAAACGTTTTTGTTCATAGGTACATCACACACAATTTTTCTCGTTAAATCGTTTGTGATAGTGTTGCCATTGCACACGATATTAACAATTTTATCGTTTGCGTTATTGAAGGCATCACACGGTGCGCAGAAGAAACTGTGTGACAAAGGTTGTCCATAAAACAGAGCTTTTATGTGGTAAACGTTTGCGCAAGGTGGCCTAACGCAAACAATTTTCAAGAGAAGGTCATGTGTGATTGTTCATTGATACAACACGGTTTATTCCTAGAAACTGTGTGCGTTGCTTGAGGTCATCGTCCACAGTATTTTCTCAATAACCGTTTGCAATAGCAAAACCCAATTAGCAGGCTAATTGCCCTATTATTAATAATCCATTTATTAATCTAATTTACATTCATATTAAGCACATAATATATTTCATTTCCATATTACGGAAGCAGGATTTCATAATTGAAATACATCAGAGTACAACATGATATAGCTTCAGCACTCAGCTACCCCATTACACAACTGCACCAGCACCAAGTTTCACATGCAACATGTAGAACCTTTCAAAATTAGCATCATAGACGGTATATAGACAGATGCATCTCATCTGGAAAACTATGGAAGCGGAAGGCGAATATTGATCCTTCATTCATGTTGAAGGTCTTTGCAACTTTAGGCCAGTGCCTGTGGATGATTGACCATTCGTCCTTCATCCTCTTCAGAAACACTTCAATATTGAACCGTGGGTGTTGCATGAAAACCTTCCTCGCCTCCTGACCAAAGAGGTGGTTTGAGAGGTAATCATTAGTGAACTGCTTTGGAAAGGCCTGAAAACAAGGATGTGCATAAATATCTTCTCTATATTGGAAATAGGGCAAAGGAAGGACAAAAATGCAAGGTATAATAGTTAGTACCATCTTGTAGTGAACTGATGTCTTCTTCATTGTCCAGACAAAGATCTTGTTGTTTTTTGTCACTAATTTCTTTATCCTAACAATCTTTCTATGTTTCTTGACATGATTGATATTCATGGACAACTCATTTCCCCATATGCAAAAAGGGTCGATCAGTGGGTCAAAACCTCTGACAGCAGGACCTACATGTGCAAGACCAAATTGTTAAAAACCTAAATATTAGAATGGTTCCTGCAATTGCACAATAATGTGCTATTAGACAACGGACCATGCAAGAGCAGTTAACTGAACACCACAACAAATGAACCAAACATTAACTGAGCACCACATTGCACAATATAACATACTCCTAATAGAAGATCAGACAGTTAACCAAACCAAGCATGCTTAACAACTTGGAAATATAGCAATTGTATTTGTTTCTCATGTATTTATTACAGCCAAATTCGATTTATTTCTCACATGGTATACAATAACAGAATGCAGCCACAACAATTGAACATCGCATTGCAGAATTGAACCATGCAGTTAAGTAAACACCACAACAAATGAACCAAATGTTAACTGAGCACTACATTGCACAATATAACATACTCCTAATAGACGATCAGACAGTTAACCAAACCAAGCATGCTTAACAATTTGGAAATATAG
>LR738713.1:467525572-467615812 GCA_902687465.1 Secale cereale | reverse complement strand
TCAATTTATTTCTCACATGGTATACAATAACATAATGCAGCCATGACAATTGAACATTGCATTGCAAAACTGAACCAAACAGTTAACTAAACACCACAACAAATGAACCAAACGTTAACTGAGCACCACATTGCACAATATAACATACTCCTAATAAAAGATCAGACAGTTAACCAAACAAAGCATTCTTAACAACTTGGAAATATAGCAATTGTATTTGTTTCTCATGTATTTAGTACAACCAAGTTCGATTTATTTCTCACATGGTATAGAATAACAGAATGCACCCACAACAATTGAACATCGCATTGCATAATTGAACCAAACAATTAACTAAACACCACAACAAATGAACCAAACGTTAACCGAGCACCACATTGCACAATATAACATACTCCTAATAGTAGATCAGACAATTTACCAAATCAAGCATGCTTGACAACTTGGAAAATTTCACCCTGGAGAATTGAACATCACAGTTGCAGAGTTGAACCAAACAGTTAACTGAACACCACATTACACGACATATAGAACATATACTCTAGAGCAGAAGATTGCATGGTAAAAGTAGATAGCACAATTCACTAGAATTTGTTAAGGAAAGGCAGTACCTAGCAAACTGAACATGGGTCCTTATAGTGAGCTAATAAGACAAGCTATTCCTCATTGTCGGAGATATCAATGACGATTGGCTCCTTGGACATGGAAGAGGGCGAGGCCTCCGATTCGTCGGTGCCCTCGTCGTAGTGGTGTGTAGCCTGAGCCGCTCCGGGCACCAACCTGCTGGCTCTGGTGATGAGGTAAGCACGTGCACGCTGAGAAAACTCCTCGTAGTCTTCGTCAAAGGCACCGACAGTGGCCTCAAGAAAACTCCGCGAACTGTCGTTTAAAGCAGCCAACCGCGTCGCGGCATCGGCGCGCGAGGCGTCGACGGTGGCCTCGATGGCGAGGTGCTCCTCCAAGATCTGGGGGTCAACACGAATGGCAGTCATCGCGACCTCATCAGACACGGTCCCTTATTCAGAGCAGGCTGTGGACTGTAGCTGTCGCATCTTCTCGCGTAAGACGTATGCGTACTATAATCCGACGATGCTCCAAGAAATTTTGTGCTGCATCTCACACGGTTGATGATAATAAACTATGTGGGATCTACTTGATTTTTCATCTTGATTTGTGTTACATAATGGGGTCACAGCAGCAATGGACGGTGTTTGAATTGCTAGACCTTTTATCTGCAGTGAACATGCAACTATACGTGTGTCATAAAAAAATTGGAATTATTCAGGGTTCATTTGGAAATTTTATACATTAAATTGATTTTCTGGCCATTTCAGGTGCACAATTCAAAATTAAAGCACATGCACATGGTCCGATGCACCAACATGGGTTGTAAAATCATATATGTGTCCATGGGTTTATGCTTATGTCCCATGCAAGAAATGGGGATGAATTTCGAACATCATGGCACCGTGGCTCTCCGGCAAATGTTGAGGTACTTGCTTTCGTAATTCTAGTAAATCCAAAACCCGTCTAAAATTGATGAACCTTGGCATGCTATCATGGAATGGCATCAACATGCTGGGGTAAAAAATATTGTACCATTTGGGGCAGGTTGTGGTATAAGCTTCCCACAAACCAGAGCTTCTCTCACAACAAGCCTGATGGTTTCGGTAGGGTACGTGCCACCTTGGGGGACAAAACGATATCTGTTGCCTCTTATTGCTTTCAAAAAATTTCTCGTGTCAACATAGAACAACATGAGTGTTGTGTCAATTTTTGGGATTTTTCGGGGTTCGTTTGGACATTTTTATGCATTAATTGAGTTTTCAATGCATTTATGTGCATAATTCATACTTGAACTACATGCACATGCTCTAATGCATATAAATTGGTTGAAAATTCAAATTTGTTCCCTTGGTTGCATGCTTAGGTCCCATGCAAGAAATGGGAATGGATGTCAAACACCCTGCCATAGTCACTCGGCCGTAAACATTGAGATACCTGGTTTTTAAATTCTAGTAAATCCAAAGCTCGTCTGAAATTCATGAAACTTGGCATGCTATCATGGAGCGGCATCAACATGCCGTGGTATTTTTTTATCCCATTTGGGGTAGGTTTGGGGATATGCTTCTCACAAACCAGAGCTTCTCACAACAAGCGTGATGGTTTCGGTAGGGAACGTCCCACCTTTGGTTACGAAACGATATCCATTGCCTCTTGTTGCTTTCAAAAAAATTCTCGTGTCAACATAGAACAACAGGAGTGTTGTGTCAATTTTTGGGATTTTTCGGGGTTCGTTTGGACATTTTTATGCATTAATTGAGTTTTCAATGCATTTATGTGCATAATTCAAGTTTGAACTACATGCACATTCTCTAATGCATATAGATTTGCTGAAAAATCAAATATGTGTCCTTGGGTGCATGCTTAGGTCCCATGCAAGAAATGGGAATGAATTTCAAACACTAGGGCACCGTTGATTGCCGGCAAAACATTGATATTCTTTGTTCTTAAATTCTAGTAAATCCAAAACTCGTCCGAAATTCATGAAACTCGGCATGCTATCATGGAATGGCACCCAACATGCTGTGGTATTTTCCGTGTCCATTTTGACAGAAGGCGCACTCGAATAACATCCAACAAAGGCATTTTGAAAAAAATAGCTGCCACTTTAATATCTCAAATGTTTGTATAATTCAAATCGTGTGCGTTCTGTTAACCATTCACGTGACGCCACTTGTCTTCGTTTTAATGGCTATAGGAGGTGCCGTGCGGACAGCTGCTTGACCTTGACTGAACCGGAGGCGTGTGAGCGGAGTCCGGTGCGCAGGCTGGCCGAGAGGCGTGCAAGCTGTCCTCCAATGCGCGGGCTCACCGGGAAGCGTGCGAGTTGTACGATGCGCATGCTCACTAGGAAGCGAGCCCTTTGACTTCCATGGACGCCCGCCTTCCTCTCCATTAATGGGGCCCGAGCTGATGTTTAATACGGGCGGCCTTACTGTTCGCCTCCCATTCCCCTCCCTCCTGCAGACCTCCACCAACACCATGGCGCAGAATGATCATCTGCCACTAGTCTTCAAGTTTGGTGAAGTCGACTGCGAGTCGGAGGAGATAGAAAATAAGGAGGAATTGGGCCTCATGGACATGGCCCAGAACGAGCTGGCCGCGGCGGTTGCTGCCCCCGCTCCTGTCCTAGCCCCCATCCCCGTGCCCGCGCCAGCGACCATCCCCGTAGCATTGACCGGTTGGTCGCCGAGCACTATCACAGAGCTGGAAGCCGCGGGCGTCAGCGAGGTCTCCGTGGACCTGCGCGAGCTCGTGTACATGCCAGCGCTAATGCCCGTGCCTGTGCCCGTGCGCACCCCTCCATCCACCATGGCGCCGGCCCCCGTGTGTTTGGCTGCACCCGCCGCGCGCGTGCCCCTGCCCGTGCACGCCCTCCACCCACCGCGGCGGCGGTCCCCGTGCGTTTGGCTACACCCACCACGCCCGTGCCCGTGCGCGCGCCCCCCCTCAGCGGCATGGGACGATGCCGTCGACCGCTACCTCCCAGCAGTGCCAGTTGCCATCCTCCCGCGCCTCGCCCGTCGATCGTGCGATGATATGATGTTTGATTTACAAGTTAAGAACATTGTGTGCTGCCTTGAAGACTTCAACAACAACGTCCCGGAGGACGACAACGACAGTGACGGCGGGGCACGCCGCCTCTGTCGCCGTCGAAAATAGTTTTTTTGGGTTTTAATATTGTATCTCGAAATCTCGATCATATGAATATAAATTCGCAGTGTGACTGAAAGAAAGATATGGTTTGAACGAACTTGCATTTTTCTCTCTTAATGCACAGACTTATCAAACGATTTTCTTTTGAAAAAAACCGTCAATGGTTTTTTTATATATATAACACTCACCGCAAACGTTTTAGTTAGAACACCCGTATGCAAATCGACAGCTTCCTCAGAAAGCCAAGGGAAAATGTGCCGAGCAGGATTTGTGCAGCTCTTGATCGCAAACGTTTTAGATAGAACACCCGTATGCAAAGTAAGAGCTATGGTCTTCCCCCTTAAGTCAAGGGAAAATTCACAGTGCAGGATTTGTGCATCCCTTCAACGCAAACAGTTCTTTTGGATGGCCCATGTGCAACCACATAGAAACAATTGGGTAAGATTTGCATCTGTCATATTGGGGATGTTGCCATTTGTCAAACTGGAAAGATTGACATTTGTTTATCTAGTAACATTGTCATTTGTCAACAATGTAACACTGTGATTTGTCAAAATATGTAGCTAAAAATCACTAGCACTATCTAATTTTTGCAAATAAATAACTAGCACGGTTCATATGGACACCACTAGCAGGCGTGAGTTAATGGACACATATGCAAATGTACCATTGATTACATACAACAAGTCATCAACACACAACGATAACGAGGATACATGTTGGATTATAGATCATTTCCAACAAAACATTCTAGTAAAGTAAAGTTTTTCTCATGCAACAAATAAGAAAGCGATGAAATGAACTTCAACTCAACCACTTGTCGGCGTTGGAAACACTTGCTTTGAACCAGAAGTGATTCTCTGGGAAGGGCCAGCTACTGTCAATCTCGAGACCAACGCAGGACTGATCATCCAGGCTGAAGCGGCCTATTTCAATACCCATATTGTGATAGCCACAATAGGGAAGCATAGCAATGTCCGAGGTATAGATACAGTTGCTTCTCATAAATGGTAGTAACGTTGTGTCAACAGTAGCTAGATCGCCTTTCACCATCATTGGATAGTTTTGTCCAAGGAAGAGCGAGTTTTATCCAAGACTATCAATACTAAACCAGGGAGAAGGTGTTGGCGATATCACACTAGTATCCATCCCGAATACCATGCAACAGATGTTGGAATAGGTCCGGAGAGTGCGACCATGTGAGACAACACATGCTTCCTTACTAACATTAGCAGTGCCTTGCATACAAATAAGAAGAGGTGATCCATCGGAATAAGTTGCCAAGCGCCACTGAGTATATGGGTCCTGCTCGTCCTCATGCTCGTGATCATCACCATCGTCATATCCCCCTTGGTTATAAAAAAATTCAAGTATGGGTGGTGGAATGTTCATAGGACCTTGGAAACACAAGAATGTTAATTAGTAAAGGGAAACTAGCTAGCTAAACCGCATGCATGTGGATGAAATAATTATAATTACGCTGGAAGACAAATGTACCGAAACCATAAGGATTCCATTCAAAAACAATGCAATGAATGGTGGCACCAAACACAAGACCCTCGTATTGAATTGCATCACAGTACTCATCCGTGTACACTAATTGAATTTTGAGCAATATCCATCGAGTTGTGGAAGCAAGGACGGCAACAAGCTTGTCGAAGATAACAACAACTTCATAGTTCATGTAATTCCAAGAGCGGTCGGGAACTTGACAAATTGCTATCTTCCATAGACGACAGACACCATGATCGTATTTGAACGTATGTAGAATACCGGTGTGCTGAACTTCAGGGCAGTCTGATATTTTTGGAAGTGGAACTTGGTGACGAGTGTACACATTCACAAGTTCCCACTCGCAGTTGTACCCAATATAAACAACCCAATCTCCATTTGCGCCTGCCCAAGCCTTACACGTATCATTATCAAGCGGCATCAACTTGCACAAGGCGAGGCTTCCGTCGTCCCCGCGCCAGTGATCAGGGTCACCGCAAAGAAGATTGGGGAGATCAAACCGCTCCTGGACCCTTGGGTTACTTGTAATGATGTTTTTAGTTGAGAAGAGAATGGTCTTGAACGAACCTACCATGCTAGCCGAGGTGATGAAGTCGCACCGATCAATGAGTTCCTCCACCATGTCATCTTTCAGATCGGGGCAAGAATAACGTGGTTGTTTCCGGCCTGTTCCCTCCATGGAGAAGACGATTGAACGAAGGCAGAAGGAAAGGGTGAAGGCAAATGGAGGGAGGAAGAGCATGCGACATGAGTTCCAAATAGAGAGGGAAAGGCGAAGAGGCGGTGGACGGTTGCCATGGTACAAGAAGAGGCTAGTGGGGATCGAACGGTTGCCACAGAGGTCACACACTGATGACAAGGCCGAGTGAACCCCATGTCGTATATCGCACACACCTTGATCTGGCTGACCGTTTCTTTTGTGTTGCCTAATCACAAACAGTTCATCCGAGTGAATCGTATGATGTATATCACACACGCCTTCATCTGGCTGCCCGTTTCTTTTGTGTTGCCTCATCGCAAACAGTTAATTGAACTAAACCGTATGCCCTGCATCACACATGCAACTAAAATCTGAACCGCGTTTGATGCATCCATCATAGCAAACATTTTGCACCTTTTTGATGGGTTTTTTACACCACCGTTTGCGATTATTGCATTGCACACAGTTTCGTCGAAGCGTCTTTGATCGTAGTGTCGCGTTAGCAGCATCCTGGAGTAGTGAAGGTAAAAGAGTTAGTACCATCCTATAGTTGACTGATGTCTTCTTCATTGTGCAAACACATATCTTGATGTTATTCGTCGCAGGTTTCTTCTTCCTAACAATCTTTCTAAGTTTCTTGACTTGACTGACATTCATGGACATCTCATTTCTCCATATGCAAAATGGGTCGAACAGTGGGTCTAAGCCTCTAACAGCAGGACCTACATGTGCAAGACCAAATTGTAAGAAACCTAAATATTAGAATGATTCTTGCAACTGCACAATAATGTGCTACTGCTAGCGAAATGACCATGCAGGAGCAAACCTCGATGGTAAACCGCAGTGTCTCCCATTGTTTCCCTGCAACACACATAAGGAAGATCTCGATCATGTTAACTGAGAGTTGCCATACTATCAGTAGAATATGTATTGAGTACAGCCAAATTTGATTTATTTCACATGCATAACAATAAAAAAATGTACCCACAGCAAGTGAAAATCAAATTGCATAATTGAACCAAGCAGTTAAATGGACAGCAGACCAAATGAACCAAAACAGTTAACTAAGCACGACATTCCAGAATAGAAACATGTACTAGAAGATAAGACAATTAACAAAACAAAGAATGTTTAAGAACATTACTATGAAATGTAGCAATTGTTGGACCAAACTGTTAACTGAACATTACATTTCATAGGACCAAGCTGTTAACTGAACATCAGATTGCATATTAACATTACAAAGGACAAATCACTAGAAGGCACTAGTAATGGCCTCGAGAAAACAACACGAACTGTATTTTAAAGTAGACAACCGCGTGGTGGTGTGGACGGTGGCCTCAAAGACAAGGCGCTCCTCCAAGATCTGGCGGTCGGCACACATTGTCGAATCTCGGGTTCCGGCAAAACCCTTAAGGTTCAAACTCTAGGGTGCGCACGAAGATCTCTCCTTTCGCCTTAGCTCGTCTAACCAACAACCCAAGGCCTAGCTCGTCAGATCCGAAGAACAAGGGACACAAGATTTATACTGGTTCGGGCCACCGTTGTGGTGTAATACCCTAATCCAGTGTGGTGTGGTGGATTGCCTTGTAGGCTGATGAAGAACTAGTACATGGATGAACGGCCTCCTGAGGAGAGGTGTTCTTGAGCTTGGGTGAGCTTGTGGGTGTGTAGGTGGTCTCGATGATCCTCCCTTTTCTAAGGTAGTGGCTAGTCCTATTTATAGTGGCTCGGGTCCTCTTCCCAAATATTGAGAGGGAAGGAATCCCACAACGGCCAAATTTGAAGGGGGACACCTAGTACAAGCTATCCTGACAAAAGGTGGTATTCGCCTGTCAAAGGCTCTGGCGGTGATGCCGCCGTGGGCTCCGCAATGACCTCCGTTCTGCTATCCTACTGGTCTTGGTCTTGTTGCACCGATATGTAAACCTTTGTCTAATGCCTCGGGACTCTTCGTCTGCACCTGCTCCTTTAGCACCAAAGAGGAAACTGGCACTCTGCGCCCGCTGGCTCCCGCCTGGCCTTGGTACAGTAGCCCCTAGAACACCGACAGTAGCCCCCAGGGCCAAGGTGCACACGGGCTTGGCTTCACGGCGAAGTCCAGGGCCAAGGGTAGAGCGCCGCGGGCCCCAAAAGTCTGCGGCCTTGACTGACGCGTGGCGATTGACGAGACGCGGGCGTCTCCACTTCCCCACACAGCCTCGACAACTGCGCGACTTAACAAGTCTCTGCATGCATAGCAGATCATCATTACCGACGATTATGGAGGACGACGGTTGTCCTTCTCCTGGCTATAAATATGGCGGCAAGTGGTGTCCCCGCTGCCCATCTTCTTCCTTCGTTCCTCTCGCCTCTTCTTCTCCTTGCCCTGTGCTCGGCCGAGCCGCTCATGGCGCTGATCTGACGATTTTCCGCCGCTGAGAAGGGGAAGACTCCTCGTGAGGAGCCAGAGGTACTTCCTCCAAAGAAAAGACCATTCCGCCCTCATGGCGTTGCCATGAATCCGGAAGTGGCGAGGCCTTGGCACGAGCGGCCTCCCCCCGGATACCCGGTGCCCCTTTACGCCAGGGCACCAGGCCATGATGACCCACAAGTGTAGGGGATCTATCCTAGTCCTTTCGATAAGTAAGAATGTCAAACCCAACGAGGAGCAGAAGGAAATGACAAGCATTTTTCAGTAAGGTATTTTCTGCAAGCACTGAAATTATAGGTAACAGATAGTTTTGTGATAAGGTAATTGGTAGCAAGTAACAAAGGTAAAAGTAAATAAAGTGCAGCAAGGTGGGCCAATCCTTTTTGTAGCAAAGGACAAGCCTGAACAAACTCTTATATGAAGGAAAGCGCTCCCGAGGACACATGAGAATTATCGTCAAGCTAGTTTTCATCACGATTATCTAGTTGGCGTTCGGTACTTTGATAAGTTGGTATGTGGGTGGACCGGTGCTTGGGTGCTGTCACTTACTTGGACAAGCCTCCCACTTATGATTAACCTGTAATGCAAGCATCCGCAAGTACAAAAGAAGTATTAAGGTAAACCTAACCATAGCATGAAATAAGTGGATCCAAATCAGCCCCTTACGAAGCAACACATAAAGTAGGGTTTAAGCTTCTCTCACTCTAGCAACCCATCATCTACTTATTACTTCCCAATGCCTTCCTCTACGCCCAAATAATGGTGAAGTGTCATGTAGTCGACGTTCACATGACACCACTAGAGGAGAGACAACATACATCTCATCAAAATATCGAACAAATACCAAATTCACATGACTACTAATAGCAAGACTTCTCCCATGTCCTCGGGAACCAAAGTAACTACTCACAAGACATAATATTGTTCACGATCAGAGGGGTATTAATATGCATAATGGATCTGAAAATATGATCTTCCACCAAATAAACCAACTAGCATCAACTACAAGGAGTAATCAACACTACTAGCAACCCACAGGTACCAATCTGAGGTTTGGGTACAAAGATTGGATACAAGAGATGAACCAGGGTTTGAGAGGAGATGGTGTTGGTGAAGATGTTGATGAAGATAGCCCTCCCCAAGATGGGAGAGTTGTTGGTGATGACGGCGGTGACGATTTCCCCTCCCGGAGGGAAGTATCCCCGGCAGAACAGCTCTGCCGGAGCCCTAGATTGGTTTCCACCAAGGTTCCGCCTCGAGACGGCGACGTCTGGTCCCGAAAGCCTCCTCCTGATTTTTTCCAGGTCAAAACACCTCATATAGGAGAAGATGGGCATCGGGGGCCATCGGGGGGCCCACCAGGCAGGGGGCGTGCCCAGAGAGGAGGGCGCGCCCCCACCCTCGTGGACAGCTGGTGGCCCCCCTGGTGATCTTCTTTCGCCTGATATTTTTTATATTTTCTGAAACAGTGTCTTGTGAAGTTTCGGGGCTTTTGAGTTGTGTAGAATAGGTTTCCAGAGTTTGCTTCTTTTCCAGCCCAGAATTCCAGCTGCCGGCATTCTCCCTCTTCATGTAAACCTTGTAAAATAAGAGAGAAAAGTCATAAGTATTGTGACATAATGTGTAATAACATCCCATAATGCAATAAATATCAACAAAAAAGCATGATGCAAAATGGACGTATCAACTCCCCCAAGCTTAGACCTCGCTTATCCTCAAGCGAAAGCCAATATAAAAAAAAATATGTGGTATATATATATATATATATATATATATATATATATATATATATATATTGTCATATGATACTTATGCTAAAGTAACAATTCATTCACAATATCGAGCATGAATCTAAACTTCTTTGAAAACAAACAAACTATGATCTAGGTCATTGAAGCAATTGCAATTTATCGTAACATCGGAAAGAGTCAACATAAGAGCTTTTCAGCAAGCCTACATACTCAACTATCATATAGTCTTTCACAATTGCTCACACTCACGCAATACTTATAGTTATGGAGTTTTAATCGGATACAGAGAAATATAGGGGCTTATGGTGTTGCCTCCCAACCTTTTACCTCGAGGGTAATGTCAACAGTAATAGACCATGAAAACTTACATCCAAGTGGGTATATATGTCAGGATGTTTCCAACACAATGTGCTTGCCAAAGGATAGAATGTAAAAAGGAAAGGTGAATTTCACCTTGACTCTTATAAGGCAAGAATAATAGATAGGCCCTTCGTAGAGGGAAGCAGAGGTTGTCATGTGTTTTTGTGGTTGGATGCACAAAGTCTTAGCACAGAAGAACGTCACTTTATATTGCCACTTGTGATAAGGACCTTTATTATGCAGTCCGTCACTTTTATTACTTCCATATCACAAGATCGTATAAAGCTTATTTCCTCCACACTAATAAATCATACATATTTTAGCGAGTTTGCAACATGACAACTTACTTGAAGGATCTTACTCAATCCATAGGTAGGTATGGTGGACTCTCATGGCAAAACTGGGTTTAAGGATGCATGGAAGCACAAGTAGTATCTCTACTTGGTGCAAGGAGTTTTGGCTAGCATGAGGGGGAAAGGCAAGCTCAACATGTTGGATGATCCATGACAATATACTTTATTTCGGATATAAGAAAAGATAACCCATTATGTTGTCTTCCTTGTCCAACATCAACTCTTTAGCATGTCATATTCTAATGAGTGCTCATAATCATAAAAGATGTCCAAGATAGTATATTTGTATGTGAAGCCTCTCTGTCTTTATTACTTCCTATTAATTGCAACGATGACCAAAACTATGTTTGTCAACTCCCATTAACTTTTATTCATCATACTCTTTATGTGTGGAGTCATTACTTCCCATAAGATCAATATGATCTCTTGACACTTTTTATATTTTCTTTTATTCTATCATGACCAAAGTGAGGAAATCAAGCCCTTGACTCAACACTAATCTTTATTATATAGCTCACGGACTCGATTACAAAGGGTAAGGATCATAAAGCAAAAGCTCACAACTAGATCATGCTAACTTTATTCTACTAGATCAAAATACTACCAAAAGAATCGAACTAAGAAAACAATAAAGATAGGAGTGATGGTGATACGATACCGGGGTCACTCCCCCAAGCTTGGAAGTTGCCAAGGGGAGTGCCCATACCCATATGATTATGTCTCCTTCTTCAGGGGTGGTGATGATGGAGTTGAAAGTAGTGACGCCGGATCATCATATATCGAGCGTAGGAGATCCTCCAACTTGCGGATAATACCTTTGAGTGCAGCTATATACTCCTTCAAAAAAATATTTTCACTTGTGAGATACTTGTTTTGAATTTGAGCTAACTCAATCATCTTGAAAGCTTCAATCTCAGTTGAGGTAAAGAGGTTGGGAAGAGGTTGATGGATGTCTTCTTCTCCCATTGTCGGAGCCTGATCTTCCACCTCCTTCTTGATCCTCTTCTCCTTGTTGGTCTCCTCGGGTCCTTCCCTCTTCAGATCTATCTTCATTAGCCAAGCATCATTACCTTCATTGTTGGAGGAAGGACACAGCATGGTGCCTGGCTTCGTCAACCCTAGCAGAAAATAGCTCGAAACAAGAACAGAGGGTTTTTGCGTGATACAAAGGTCAAAACCTTTGGGGATATATATAATGAATTTTTACCTACCAAAAGGAGTAACATACAAGAAATCAGAGTTCTGGAGGCACACGAGGTGCCCACGAGGCAGGAGGGCGCGCCCAGGGGAAGGGGGCACGCCCTCCACCCTCATGGACGCCTCATGTCTCCTCCGAACTGCCACTTATTTTTCTATTTTTCTAAATATTCCAAAACGTGAAAAATTGCCTTTAGAACTGTTTTGGAGTCGGTTTACTTACCGTACCACATACCTCTTCCTTTTCGGAGTCTGAATCATTCTGGAAAGTGTCCCTTATGTATTCCTCCGGGGTTACAGTTTCAATAACATTGGTTTCAACATTTATAGGATTACCTGAGATATAATGTTTGATCCTTTGACCGTTCACCACCTTCGGATTTGTGCCTTTGAAATTGTTGATTTTTATGGCACCAGAACGATAGAACTCCTCGGTACCGTAAGGTCCTTCCCACTTAGAGAGATGTTTTCCTGCAAAAAATCTTAAACGAGAGTTGTATAGCAATACATAATCACCTACGTTAAACTCGCGCTTTTGTATCTTTTTGTCATGCCATCTTTTAACTTTTTCTTTAAACAGCTTGGCATTCTCATAGGCCTGGGTTCTCCATTCATCAAGAGAGCTAATGTCAAATAACCTCTTCTCATCGGCAAGTTTGAAATCATAATTGAGCTCTTTAATACCCCAATATGCCTTATGTTCTAGATCAAGAGGTAAGTGACAAGCTTTTCCATAAACCATCTTATATGGAGACATACCCATAGGATTTTTGCATGCAGCTCTATAGGCCCATAATGCATCATCAAGTTTCTTGGACCAATTCTTTCTAGACCTATTAACTGTCTTTTGCAAAATTAATTTCAACTCTCTATTACTTAGTTCTACTTGACCACTAGTCTGTGGGTGATAAGGGGATGCAATTCTATGGTTAACATCATACTTAGCAAGCATTTTACGGAAAGCACCATGAATAAAGTGTGAACACCATCAGTCATTAGATATCTAGGGACTCCAAACCTCGGAAAAATAACTTCTTTAAGCATCTTAATAGAGGTGTTGTGATCAGCACTACTAGTTGGAATAGCTTCTACCCACTTAGTAACGTAATTAACAACAACTAAAATATGTGTATACCCATTAGAGGCAGGAAACGATCCCATATAATCAAAGCCCCAAACATCAAATGGTTCAATAACAAGTGAATACTTCATAGGCATTTCTTGACGTCTACTAATATTACCAATTCTTTGACATTCATCACAAGATAAGACAAACTTACGAGCATCCTTGAAGAGAGTAGGCCAATAAAAACCAGATTGTAATACGTTATGTGTAGTTCTATCTCCAGCATGGTGTCCTCCATAAGCTTCGGCACTTGCGTAGGATCTGTTCCTGTTCATGCTTAGGTACACAACGTTTAATAAAACATCTACTCCTTCTTTATAGAGGTGTCGATCATCCCAGAAGTAATGCCTTAAATCATGGAAGAACTTTTTCTTTTGCTGGTATGTGAAGCTAGGAGGTATAAACTTAGCAACAATGTAATTAGCATTATCAGCATACCATGGAGCAGTACGATAAGTATTTACGGCCGCTAATTGTTCATTAGGAAAGCTATCATCAATAGGTTGTGGGTCATCAAGTATATTCTCTAGCCTAGACAAGTTATCTGCAACGGGGTTCTCAGCTCCCTTTCTATCAATAATATGCAGGTCAAACTCTTGCAGGAAGAGAACCCATCTAATAAGTCTAGGTTTAGCATCTTTCTTTTTTATAAGGTATTTGATAGCAGCATGATCAGTGTGAATAGTTACTTTAGAATCAACAATATAAGGTCTAAACTTATCACAAGCAAATAAAATTGCTAAAAATTATTTCTCGGTAGTAGCATAATTTCTCTGGGCACTGTCTAGAGTTTTACTAGCATATTGGATAACATTCAATTTCTTATCAACTCTTTGCCCTAAGACAGCACCTACAACATAGTCGCTATCATCGCACATAATCTCAAAGGGTAAATTCCAGTCAGGAGGCTGGACAATAGGTGCAGAGATCAATGCTTTCTTAAGTATTTCAAATGCTTCTAGACAATCATCATCAAAGACAAAAGGAATATCTTTTTGTAAGAGATTAGTCAGAGGCTTGGAGATTTTGGAGAAGTCCTTTATGAACCTCCTATAAAACCTGGCATGACCAAGGAAACTTCGTATACCTTTGATGTCCTTAGGGCACGACATCTTTTCAATAGCATCAACTTTAGCCTTGTCAACTTCAATACCTCTTTCAGAAATGTTATGTTCCAAGACAATGCCTTCATTAACAATAAAGTGGCACTTCTCCCAATTCAAGACAAGATTAGTGTCTTCACATCTCTGCAAAACTCGTCCAAGGTTGCTCAAGCAATCATCAAAAGAAGTTCCATAAACGGAGAAATCATCCATGAAAACTTCAATAATCTTAGAATTCCGTCAACTTCTCTAGGGTTTCTGGAATATTTGAGTACTTATAGAGCAAAGAGGCGGTGCAGGAGGCCACCGAGGTGGGCACAACCCACCTGGGCGTGCCAGGGGGGCTGGTGTGCCTTGGTGGGTTGTGCTCCCCTCGGGGCACCCCACAGGTGCAGCTCTGGCCCATCAGGTGTCTTCTGGCCCATAAAAATTCTCCAAAAAGTTTCGCGGTGTTTGGGCTCCATTTGATATTGATTTCCCGTGATGTAAAAAACATGCAGAAAACTGCAACTGGCACTCGGCACTATGTCAAATGATATAAAATGACTATAAAATGATTGTAAAACATCCAAGAATGATAATATAACAACATGGAACAATAAAAAATTATAGATACATTGGAGATGTATCAGTAAGCAGTATGAACATCACCGCCCACAACTCCTTTGTGTTCTACTCGTGCATATCATCTATGCATAGACCTGGATCATGATGCCACTGTTGGGGAATGTTGCATGGAAAACAAAAAAAAATCTACGCACACGCAAGATCTATCCATGGAGATACATAGCTACAAGAGGGGGAGAGCATCTTCATACCCTTGAAGATCGCTAAGCGGAAGCGTTTATCAACGCGGTTGATGTATGCGTACACCTTCACGATCCGTCCCGATCAAGTACCGATCGTACGGCACCTCCGCGTTCAGCACACGTTCAGCTCGATGACGTCCTCGCCTTCTTGATCCAGCAAGAGAGGTGAAGTAGTAGATGAGTTCCAGCACGACGGCGTGGTGACGGTTTGGTGATGAAGAACAATCTCCACAGGGCTTCGCCAAGCACTACAGAAACTAGACGAAGGATAACCTAGAGACTCGGGGTTGACGACACACGACTTGGTGAATCTTGATGTGTCTTGGGTGCTAGCCCTGCCCCTCTATTTATATGTTGAGCCCTAGGGTCAAAACTAGGAGTAAAAGGCTCCTCAAAGTCAGTTTTGCCCTAAAGGCACGAGTCCCACTCGGACTCCATGACCACATGCCAGGGTTCCCGGCGTTTGGACCCAGACGCCAGGGACCCTGGCGTTTGGCCTCTGGCCTCCGCAAAACCTCCTTTCGTGCTTTCTAAAACCCTCATGGGATTTACCAGTTGGCCCAAATAAAGTGTTCTCGTGCCCAAACACTTCGGGAAACATTCGAAACCCCTTCTGGTGAATTCCGGAACCTTTCCAGAGATCAAACACTATTATCCATATATTAATCTTTACCTCCGAACTATTCCGGAGCCCCTTGTCATGTCCGTGATCTCATCCGAAACTCCGAACAACATTCAGTCACCAACATACATAACTCATTCAATATTATATCATCAACGAACGTTAATCGTGCGGACCCTACGGGTTCGAGAACTATGTAGACATGACCGAGACACCTCTCCGGTCAATAACCAATAGTGGAACCTGGATGCCCATATTGGCTCCTACATATTCTACGAATATCTTTATCGGTCGAACCAATATGACAACATACACAATTCCCTTTGTCAGTTGGTATGTTACTTGCCCGAGATTCGATCGTCGGTATCTCTATACCTCGTTCAATCTCATTACCGGCAAGTCTCTTTACTTGTTCTGTTATACATCATCTCATGACTAACTCATCAGTCATTTGCGTGCAAGGCTTATTATGATGTGTGATAACCCACAAGTATAGGTGATCGTTTGTAGCCTTTTTCGATAAGTAAGAGTGTCGAACCCAACGACGAGCTAAAGGTAGAACAAATATTCCCTCAAGTTCTATCGACCACCGATACAACTCTACGCACGCTTAACGTTTGCTTTACCAGAAACACGTATGAAACTATTTTGTAGCTGTGATGCTAGAACTACTTTGCAAGAATAAAACTAGTAGTACTTCTCAAGATAATAAAAGTGGATAGCTTTTGTCAACAAGGAAGTTATTTGTCCCTAGGTAATTGATAACAAGCAGCAGTAATCATTCTTGTAATTTTATATGAGGGACAGGCATGAGCTAATACACGTTCCGTACTTGGATCATATGCACTTATGATTGGAACTCTAGCAAGCATCCGCAACTACTAAAGATCATTAAGGTCGTGAAACCCAACCATAGCATTAAGTATCAAGTCCTCTTTACTCCCATACGTCATACCCCCTTACTCTGGTTTAAGGTTCTATCACTCTCACAACCCACTGTAAACGAACATGAACATATCGCAACACCCTACAGTGGGGGCCCCTCACTTTTGCGCGAGAACGGAGGGCATCGTAGGACAACACCATAAATAAAATATACAATCATACCAACCAAGATCACGATTAACCCACATGACAAAGCGGATCTACTCAAACATCATAGGATAACCATAGATCATTGGGAAATAATATATGGAGTTGGGCACCATGTTTAAGTAGAGATTACAGCGAGGGGAAAGAGGTGATACACCGCTGCAATGAGGGGGAGAGAGTTGGTGTGGATGGTAGCAAGATTTTTGTGGTAGATCGCCGTCCCGATCATTGCCCTGGTGGCACTCCGGCGCCAGCGGAGGCGAGGGGGAGAGAGCCCCCTTCCTTCTTCTTCTTCCTTGGCCTCCTCCCTAGGTGGGAGAAGGGTTTCCCCTCTGGTCCTTGGTCTCCATGGCATGGGAGGGGCAAGAGCCCCTCCTAGATTGGATCTGTCTCTCTGTCTCTCTCTGTTTCGCGTCCCCCAGATCTGGCTGAAAACCATTTCTTATATTCCTGGAGATCCTTAACTCCGATTGCGCTGAGATTTTTACACGATTTTTTCCGGATATAAGCTTCCTTGCGCCCGAAGTACAACTCCAACCGACGTTCCAGGTGAGCATAAGACACCTGGGCACGCCAGGCACCTCTGGCGTGCCCTGATGGGTTGTGGGGCTTACAGGCCCCTGTTTACGTAGCTTCCACCTCCCAAAAATCATATATATTCCAAAATAATTCTCCGTGAAATTTTATTGCATTTGGACTTCGTTTGATTTGAATACTCTACGATACAAAAAACATGCAGAAAACAGGAACTGGCACTTGGCACTGGATCAATAGGTTAGTCCAATAAATCATATAAAAAGTTGCCAAAAGTATGTAAAACTTGTATAATATTGGCATGAAACAATCAAAAATCATAGATACAACGGAGATGTATCAGCATCCCCAAGCTTAATTCCTGCTCGTCCCCGAGTAGGTAAATGATAATAAAATAATTTTTTATGTGGAATGCTACCTAGCATAAACTTGATCATATATCTAGTCATGGCATGAACATTAAGACATGAGTGATTCAAAGCAATAGTCTATAATTTGACATAAAGACATCAATACTCAGGCATCCCAACAAACAATCATGTCTTTCAGAATATAAAATGCTAAAGAATGTTATCCCTACAAAATCATATAGTCTTGTCATGCTCTGTCTTCCCAGCTCCAAGTATAAATCATGTACTACCCCGGTGTCATCCAAGCAATTGGTTCATACCTTTTAACGTGCTTCAGCATTTTCAACTCTCACACAATACATGAGCGCAAGCCATGGATATAGCAATATGGGTGGAATAGAATGCGGTGGTAGTAGACAAAAGAAAGGAAGAAAGTCTCACATCAACTAGGCAAACTAATGGACTATGGAGATGTCCATCAATCGATATCAATGTGAGGAGTAGAGATTGCCATGCAACAGATGCAACTAAGAGCTATAAGTGTATGAAAACTAAATATGAAACTAAGTGGGTATGCATCAAACTACTATGAAAAATTCCCACTAGTATATGAAAGTGAAAGCATAGGAGACTCTCTACATGAAAAACATGGTGCTACTTTGAAGCACAAGTGTGGTATTTGCATGCCCCTTTATTTTTTTCTTTCTTTTTTCTTTTTTTCTTCTTTCCTTTATTTATATTTTTTTGGAGTCGCATCCCGACTTGTGGGGAAATCATGGTCTCCATCATCCTATCATCATGGGGCATGCTCTAATAATGGATAATGATGATCATCACACTTCTATTAACTTATAACTCAAAAGAAAAAAAATTACAACTCGATACCTATGACATAGTATGACTCTAAATGAATGCCTCTGGAAGTGTACGAGGATGTGCAATGATCTAGCATAGCAAAGATATCAAAAAAAATGGACAAGCCATGAAAATATCATGCTAGATATCTTACGATCATGCAAAGCAATATGAAAATGAATGCTCAAGTCAACTATATGATGGAAGTGCATGGAAATATATCTTGGAATGGCTATGGAAATGCCATAATAGGTAGGTATGGTGGCTATTTTGAGGAAGGTATAATAAAGTTTATGCACCGGCGAAATTTGCGTGCCACGAGAGAGGCTAGCAATTATAAAAGGGTGAGGGTGCGTATAATCCATGGACTCACATTAGTCATAAATAACTCACATACTTATTGCAAAAGTTTATTAGCCCTAGAAGCAAAGTAATACTATGCATGCTCCTAGGGGGGAGGTTGGTAGGAGTTAACTATCGCGTGCCCCCGACCTTCACACAAAGATAGGACAATCAAGGATAAATTGTGCTCCAACTTCCCGGCATAACGAGAGACTATACGTGCATGCTTCGGGAATCACAAACCTTAACAACAATATCTTACTAAACATGATCATCCACTAGTACCTCCCACATATTATTATTTCTATATCGCAAAACTATTGCAAGGAATCAAACATATCATATTCAGTGACCCATAAGTTTTATGTAGGATTTTATGACTAACCATGCATTTGATCAATTCCGTTTGACTCTCTAAATAGATATAAGTGAAGCATGAGATTTTAATTCTTTCTACAAAATATCATGCTCTAACAAATATAAATGAAACACGAGAGCATTCTACGAACATCAGTTTTCTATGTGAAGAGAAACATGCAATCCAAACTTCAAATGATATAAGTGAAGCACATGAAGCATATAACTGAAGTGCAATGAGCATTCTACAAATCAACCAAGGACTATATCATACCAACATGGTGCATTATTAAAAGAAAAATAAAAGGCACACGACGCTCCAAGAATTTATGCATATCATGTGAACGAAACGAATCCGAAAACATACCGATACTTGTTGAAGAAAGATGGGATGCCTTCCGGGCATCTCCAAGCTTAGACGCTTGAGTCTCATTGAATATTTACTTGGGGTGCCTTGGGAATCCCCAAGATTGAGCTCTTGCCTCTCCTCCTTCTCTAACATCGAGACCTCCTTGATCTTCGAACACTCCATCCACACAAAACTTAACTGAACTTTTAGTGGTGGGGTTAGTGCATACGATCAATGAAAACACATCGTGTACTGCTCTAACATTATTGTATAATTATAAACAAACATTATCCACTGTATGCTATCACAATTCTATGGCCCCAAGTCAAGGAGGCTTCAACAAGAATTCAAACATAAGCAAATAATGAAGCTATAACAGCAATCTGTGAAAACAGGACAGTCTGTAAAGATTTGAACATCCACCATACTTTTGTAACTCCAACAATTCTGAAACAATTAGGAAAAATAAACATGTTGTATAGCAACACTTTTCAAAAAGTTTCAGAAGCTTTTGATGTTCCAGTAAAAAGTGTAAAATCGCGCACTACAGCCAAAGTTTTTGTTTTTGCACCGCACAAACCAACAAGAAATTTAATCATCCTAAAGGCAAATCTTGGCACATTACTTTTTTAATACAATGGAATTGTACAAGGGGGTAATTATTATTGTTGAAAAGTTTCTGTAATTAAGATTCACAAAGTTTCCATGATCATGAAAAAAGTTCAAGGACGTCCTCCACTTCAACGGTGCTCGTCCTTCTTACTTTCACTTTTCTTTTTGAAAAGGTTTTAGGTTCCCCTCTATATTTTTTGTTTTTTAAACTTTACAAAAGCACTCAAAAGAAATAAATGACTCTCTAAAACTTCCAGGTTGTCTCCCTAGAAGCGCTTTCTTTAAAGCCATTAAGCTAGGCATAAAGTGCTCAAGTAATGAATCCACCCGGATCCCAAGGTATATCAAAGCCAATTTTAACTAGCAATGATTTGGCATTTAGTAGTGAGCACAAAGTGATATGTGTCATGCAACAACGAAGTCTAACTCTCTTCCTATGCATCGGCATGTCATACAAGAACAATTCATGCACATCAAGTAAAGAACAATGCATAGTATAAGTAGTTTCTTGCAATTTTATCGTGTTGGAAACATAGAGAGGCGGAGATGTAGTTCCTATCTCATAATAATTGCAAGTAGGAGCAGCAAGCACATGCATATTACATTCATCAAAATCATCATGTGCAACTGTAAAAGGCAACCCATCAATGTAATCATTAATAAGTGCAAACTTCTCTGATATAGTGTAGTCTGGAGAATTAAAAAAGATAATAGGACTATCATGTGTGGGTGCAATAGCAACTATCTCAAGTTTAACATAAGGAACTATAGAAAGTTCATCTCCATAAGCATAATTCATATTGGCATCTTGGCCACAAGCATAGCAAGCATCATCGAAAATGGATATTTCAGAAGAATCAATGGGATCATAGCAATCATCATAGCATTCATCCTTCGGTAAATTCAAAGGGAAATTAAACAATGTATGGGATAAAGAGTTACTCTCAATAGATGGTGGGAACGGGTGATCAATCCGCTCTTCCTCCATTTGTTCTTCGCTCTCCTCCTCATCTTTTACATCCAATGAGCTCACAACGTCATTAACTTCTTCTTCCATAGACTCCTGCAAAATATTAGTCTCTTCTTGGACAGCGGAGGAGTCCTCAATATATGGTTTAATATAAGGATTAGAAGCATAATTATCACAGCAATATTTAAGTATGGCAAAAATTTCATATTTGTAGATAGTAGCATCATACTCTTCAATCAAAGAAGCAATTTCATAAGCACCCTTAAAAGCAACAAATTCTTCAATTTGTTGAACATCATAGTAATTATAAACATCCTTAGCATACGAAGATACGATTCCATTATCACTAAACTCACATTGGTAAGGAAGGTGTTTCTTAGGGTCTTCAGAACAACAAGTACAATCATATATTTCACATAAATTCCAAGCATAGCACTGCAAACGATGAATTTGATCCAGTAAAAGTTTCCCTTTTTTAAAAATGCGGTGTCGCACATAACAAGCATGATCATCTAAAGATTTTCCCTCAACTAAGCCAGTTGGGGTTTTAGCCCGAGCACATAGGGATCGAAGATGATCCAAGTAAAAAGCTTTAGTAGTGTGATAGATTTTGGGTGGTTCTTCAACCATTGGTTCAGTAGGTACCACTATTTTTTTGGTATTTTGCGTTTTCTACCCATAACTAAAGATAGAAAACAACTTAGAACCGAAAATAAAAACTACTTAGTGATAAAGGAAACAAGCACACACGAGAATATTCGCCCCACGCTATAACTCCTCGCCAACGGCGCCACAAAAAGGTCTTGATAACCCACAAGTATAGGGGATCGTTTGTAGCCTTCTTTTGATAAGTAAGAGTGTCGAACCCAACGAGGAGCTAAGGGTAGAACAAATATTCCCTCAAGTTCTATTGACCACCGATACAACACTACGCACGCTTAACGTTTGCTTTACCGGAAAAAAGTATGAAACTATTTTGTAGGTGTGATGCTAGAACTACTTTGCAAGAATAAAACTAGAGTACTTCGCAAGATAATAAAAGTGGTTAGATTTTGTCAACAAGAAAGTTATTTGTCCCTAGGTAATCGATAACAAGTACCGGTAATCATTCTTGTAATTTTATATGAGGGAGAGGCATGATCTAACACACTTTTCGTACTTGGATCATATGCACTTATGATTGGAACTCTAGCAAGCATCCGCAACTACTAAAGATCATTAAGGTCGTGAAACCCAACCATAGAATTAAGTATCAAGTCCTCTTTACTCCCATACGTCACACCCCCTTACTCGGGTTTAAGTTTTTGTCACTCTCGCAACCCACTATAAATGAACCATGAACATATTGCAACACGCTACAGCGGGGGGCCCTTGATGTCTACTATGCAACCTTCTTCTGGTAGACGTTGTTGGGCCTCCAAGTGTAGAGGTTTGTAGGACAGTAGCAAATTTCCCTCAAGTGGATGACCTAAGGTTTATCAATCCGTGGGAGGCGCAGGATGAAGATGGTCTCTCTCAAACAACCCTGCAACCAAATAACAAAGAGTCTCTTGTGTCCCCAACACGCCCAATACAATGGTAAATTGTATAGGTGCACTAGTTCGGCGAAGAGATGGTGATACAAGTGCAATATGGATGGTAGATATAGGTTTGTGTAATATGAAAATATAAAAATAGCAAGGTAACTAATGATAAAAGTGAGCGAAAACGATATTGCAATGCGTTGAGATAAGGCCTAGGGTTCATACTTTCACTAGTGCAAGTTCTCTCAACAAGGATAACATAATTAGATCATATAATAATCCCTCAACATGCAAAAAAGAGTCACTAATAGCGGAGAACAAACAAAGAGATTATTGTAGGGTACGAAACCACCTCAAAGTTATTCTTTCTGATCGATCTATTCAAGAGTCCGTAGTAAAATAACATGAAGCCATTCTTTTTGTTCGATCTATCATAGAGTTCGTACTAGAATAACACCTTAAGACACACATCAACCAAAACCCTAATGTCACCTAGATACTCCATTGTCACCTCAAGTATCTGTGGGCATGATTATACGATATGCATCACACATTCTCATATTCATCTATTCAAACCAACACAAAGTACTTCAAAGAGTGCCTCAAAGTTTCTATCAGAGAGTCAGGACGAAAACGTGTGCCAACCCCTATGCATAAGTTCACAAGGTCACTGAACCCACAAGTTGATCACCAAAACATACATCAAGTAGATCACGTGATATCCCATTGTCACCACAGATAAGCACATGCAAGACATACATCAAGTGTTCTCAAATCCTTAAAGACTCAATCTGATAAGATAACTTCAAAGGGAAAACTCAATTCTTCACAAGAAGGTAGAGGGGGAGAAACATCATAAGATCCAACTATAGTAGCAAAGTTCGCGATACATCAAGATCGTGCCATCTCAAGAACACGAGAGAAATAGAGATAAAAACACATAGCTACTGGTACATACCCTCAGTCCCAGGGGTGAACTACTCCCCCCTCGTCATGGAGAGCGCCGGGATGATGAAGATGGCCACCGGAGAGGGATTCCCCCCTCTGGCAGGGTACCGGAACGAGTCTAGACTGGTTTTCGGTGGCTACAGAGGCTTACGGCGGCGGAACTCCCAATCTAGGTTATTTTCTGGAGGTTTGGGTATATATAAGAGGTGTTGGAGTCGGGAACAAGTAAGGGGGTCCCTGAGGTGGCCACGAGATAGGGGGGCGCGCCCAGGGGGCAGGGCGCGCCCCCACCCTCGTGGTGGCCTCGGGACTCCTCTGGTCCATCTCCGATACTCCTTGGGCTTCTTCTGGTCCAAAAACAACCTCCGTTGAGTTTCAGGTCAATTGGGCTCCGTTTGGTATTCCTTTTCTGCAATACTCAAAAACAAGGAAAAAACAGAAACTGGCACTAGGCTCTAGGTTAATAGGTTAGTCCCAAAAATCATATAAAAGTGTATATTATAGCCCATTAAACATCCAAAACAGACAATATAATAGCATGGAACAATCAAAAATTATAGATACGTTGGAGACGTATCAAGCATCCCCAAGCTTAATTCTTGCTCGTCCTCGAGTAGGTAAATGATAAAAACAGTATTTTTGATGTGGAATTCTACCTAACATAATTTTCAATGTAATTTTATTTATTGTGGCATGAATGTTCAGATCCGAAAGATTCAAGACAAAAGTTTAATATTTACATAAGAATAATGATACTTCAAGCATACTAACAAAGCAATTATGTCTTCTCAAAATAACATGGCCAAAGAAAGTTCATCCCTACAAAATCATATAGTTTGGCTATGCTCCATCTTCGTCACACAAAATACCCATATCATGCACAACCCCGGTTTCAGCCAAGCAATTGTTTCATACTTTATTTTTTAAAACTTTTTCAACTTTCACGCAATACATGAGCGTGAGCCATGGATATAACACTATAGGTGGAATAGAGTGGTGGTTGTGGAGAAGACAAAAAGGAGGAAGATGGTCTCACATCAACTAGGCATATCAATGGGCTATGGAGATGCCCATCAATAGATATCAATATGAGTGAGTAGGGATTGCAATGCAACGGATGCACTAGAGCTATAAATGTATGAAAGCTCAACAAAAGAAATTAAGTGGGTGTGCATCCAACTTGCTTGCAAATGAAGACCTAGGGCATTTGAGGAAGCCCATCGCTGGAATATACAAGCCAAGTTCTATAATGAAAATTCCCACTACTATATGAAAGTGACTAAACAAGAGACTCTCTATCATGAAGATCATGGTGCTACTTTGAAGCACAAGTGTGGAAAAAAATATAGTAGCATTGTCCCCCTTTTTTTCGGGCCTTCCTTTTTTTATTTGGCCTTTCTCTTTTTTTTTGGCCTTTCTTTTTTTCCGGGATAATGTTCTAATAATGATGATAATCACACTTCTAATTATTTACAACTCAAAGATTACAACTCGATACTAGAACAAAATATGACTCTATATGGATGCCTCCGGCGGTGTACCGGGATGTGCAATGAATCAAGAATGACATGTATGAAAAATTATGCATGGTGGCCTCGCCACAAATACGATGTCAACTACATGATCATGCAAGGCAATATGACAATGATGAAACGTGTCATCATAAACGGAACGGTGGAAAGTTGCATGGCAATATATCTCGGAATGGCTATGAAAATGCCATAATAGGTAGGTATGGTGGCTGTTTTGAGGAGGTATATGGCGGGTTTATGGTACCGGCGAAAGTTGCGCGGTACTAGAGAGGCTAGCAATGGTGGAAGGGTGAGAGTGCGTATAATCCATGGACTCAGCATTAGTCATAAAGAACTCACATACTTATTGCAAAAATTTACAAGTCATCAAAACAAAGTACTACATGCATGCTCCTAGGGGAAGGGTTGGTAGGAGTTAACCATCGCGTGATCCTGACCTCCATGTCGGTGTCAAAACCGGCGGATCTCGGGTAGGGGGTCTGAACTATGCGTCTGAGGATCTATGGTAACAGGAAACTGGGGACACGATGTTTACCCAGGTTCAGGCCCTGCCGATCAAGGTAATACCCTACTTCCTGCTATATTAGTATGGATGAATATGAATACAAGAGTTGATCTACCTCGAGATCATAATGGCTAAACCCTAAGTCTAGCCTATGAGGATATTGTGATTCTCTTCCAGCCTTTAATAACTAAACCCTTCGGTTTATGTACACACCGGAGGGGCCAAGGGTTTGTACATGTCATCTTATAGAGGAAGTAAAATCTACACCCGAACCTAAAACTTGCCATTACAGAAATACAGGAGTCCTATCCAGATACGAGAGATGATCTTCTATTGTAATCTTCACGGCTCACCAGTCCGGCCCACCAGGAGTTTATCCGGCCACATGAGGACCCCTCGATCCAGGACTCCCTCAGTAGCCCGTGAACCTGTCTTCGATGACGATGAGTTCGGCTTCCGTATTGTCTTCGGCATTGCAAGGTGGGTTCCTTCTTCTGAATAGATCTTCTGCAAAAAGGTGTATTGTGTTTGGCTCTACAAGGTTAGTACAACCCTTAGCCTCGAAGGCAAGGCTCTTAAAAGAAAATCAATAGTGTGTCTCTACTGACAACTTTTGGGCGAAACATCGCGTCCATCCCACTAACATATCGAACCGTTTTATTCGGTCCTAGTTTCGTGTTTTGAGGTATATCCTCATTGACACGTCCCGTCAGAATAGAGATCGTGCCCGCTTATTGTGGGATCCTCATCAATATGACATGAGCACACACGCCGTGCATTATGCACGACCGCTTTGGGAACCGGCGAGTTTTATGGATAAAGTGGGGGACATTCTGTATTCACAACATTATAAAAGGACACCAGCCCCTTTCATCAGCCCCACGCCTTCCTCAAGCTCGAGCTCTCCAATCTTCCTAGCCCCAGCATTCTCATCTCCTGCGCACACTGCTCCTCGTTCCTCAACCACTACCCCCCTTCCCAGCGATGGCTGGATCCGGTGCTAGGGGCAAGTGGGAAGCTTCCACGGTCACTAAAAATACCGTGGCGGATCTTAAGAGCGCGGGCTATCTCGCCGCCGATATCGCGCACCGAGTCCCTGCCAAGGGTCAGGTAATCCCCATCCTTGAGGCGGGTGAGAGGGTGGTGTTTACATCCCACTTTGTTAGGGGGCTAGGGTTTCCACTCCACCCGTTTGTTCGGGGTTTTTTGTCCTTCTACGGGCTAGATTTCCATGTTCTAGCCCCGAACTCAATCCTCCACATATCCGCTTTTATAGTGGTATGTGAGGCCTTTCTCCGCATCCCCCACACTTCGGCCTATGGCTTAAGACCTTCAATGTGAAGCCGAAGGTGGTGGACGAGGGACACGCGGAGTGCGGGGGCACCATGATTAGCAAGCTCCCGAATGCAACTTGGCCCAAGGGCTCGTTCGTGGAGACGAATAAGGTCTGGCAGTAGGAGTGGTTCTACGTCACCGAACCCCGCAACGCCAAGTGGGCGGCAGAGCTTGCTTTCAGATCCGGACACCCAGAGAGACTGACCTCCTGGACCAAAAAGGGTCTGAACTGGGGGTCTACAACTGAAGTGATGACTGTTGTGAGCCGCGTGTCCGGCATGATTTCCAAGAGGCACCCGCTCTCCTTCGTGGTCCAGGTGATGCTGCCCTGGCTTGTTCTCCCTTGCCAAAGCCAGGACTCCTCCCTATGGGAGTTCGATCCGGCAGGAGACAAGCCGCTGAAGCATCTCTTCGGCTTTACGCACAAGGAGATCTGGAAGCATCTCTTCAAGAGCCAAAAGCAATGGCCCGAAGAGACCGAGGATGCGGGCTACAACACTATGGCCTCCGCCCTAGAGGTAATAGAAATCCTTGCCGAACACATACCCTTCCCCTTATTTGACGATAATAGGAACTGGAATTTTTACGTGATATACAGGGCTGGACGAAGAAGGCGACCCGGATTAAGAGTCAGACACCTTTGCCCGAAGACCCAGAATCGCCTCTGGTGATAGCGATGCTGGTCCCGGCGCCGTACAAGGTGCCGACCAAGAAGCCCAAGAATACAAAGGGCAAGGGGGGCGGAGACAACCCCGTCCTGCGAGCAAGAAGCCCGATGACCTCCACATCCTCTCCTCTGACGAGGTGGAGGAAGATGATGAGGAGGAAGAGGAGGAAGAAGAAGAGCCCCCTACGCAAGGCAGGGGGAGAAGAGGGGGGGCGGTGCTGGCGCGGGTACGGCCGCGCCCCGGAGGAAACTGAACCTCGGAGGTAGTTCGGATTCGTCCGAACGTAGCTTTGTGGTGAAGCCCAGGGTGAAACCCCTGCCCGAATCATAAGTTTGTCCAGACTAGCTGTTGCACTTTTGCTTTATTTTAGTATTTACTTAGTATTTCTTCCCTGCTTACCTAAAGCCCTCCCGGTGGACACCTTGATGCTATCTCATCGGAGGGGAACTCTCTTGCGCTTGGAGAGACGGACAGTGACCCGCCGGTCCGAGCTCCATTGCCCATGATCGGCGGGGACACCGAAGTGTCCTCCCAGCGGGTGTCCTCCGCCCAAGGAGACGAGGGCGGGGCAGGTGACGGGGCGGCCAGAGGTAATACCTCGACCGCTGCTGGCCATGGGGAAACAACCCCCATGGAGACCGAAGACGTGGGGCCCAAACAATCCGGAGCCCCACTGAATACTGTCCCAAGGCCTAGTGCGGCTCCGGGGTCCGAAGACCTGACTCCTCAAGCAGAGGATAATACGGCGGCGCCCGGAGTTAATCCGGAAGCGCCAAACTTTATGGAGGGAGCACTGCAAAGTGCTCTCATCATTGAAGAACACCGCACCGTGATGGGTGTGGTGATGAAGAAGATTCAGTCCGTCAAGGGCAGACTGAATGAAGCCTTCAACAGCCTTTTAATAGGCTTTGAGGTAAGCAATGTAATGATTTTTCTAGATAATTTTACTTTTAATGCACATACATAGCCAGTAGCCCCTGATGCTTTGTGTGATTCTGAAAAGAATCGGACGAAGTATCCGTAGTATAGCATGCTTACAGAGCTGAACTGTTGTGCAGGCTTCATTAGTTATGGCAACTACACGAGACGCAGCGGTTGCCGAACTAAATTGGAAGCTCAAGTTGGCCAACGCGGACCTCGATCGCGTCAACCGGCATTTGGATGAAACGCAAGGTATGCGAATTTTAGAAATGTCAATAAGACTTAATTGATAGAGTATGTTTATAAACTCTAATATTGTATTCTGTTTTTACACAGTTGGCGCCACTGAGCTCGAGGCCCTCAAGGGCGAGGTTGCCAAGGCTAGGAAGGAGGCCGAGGCGAACAAAGTGGCCGCTAACAAAGCAGCTGCCGACTTAGAGGCCGAAAAGGCTGAGTGCGAGAAGCATCGGGCTCGGGTGTCCGAAGTCGAGGTCGATCTCAACAATGCCATTCTCAAATGTGAGGCATTAGAGAAGAAGACTTTGGAGCAAGCAAGCGAGCTGTCTGTGATAGTGAAGACTACCCAGGATGCGCGAAGCGAGTCACGCAGCGCTCGTCAGGAAACCGAGCAGGCACGACAGATGGCATCTGGTAAAACATTTCTATTATAGAGCATCTTTGGAGGGAAGAAGTACATTGGGCTGACACGATTATGGAGTTCTCCAGGCGTGTTTGCTGATCTACCGAGGAGCAGCGCAAATGCCGCCCAATATTTCCGAGCCCTGGAGGGGAACAACACGGAGAAGCTGTTTTGGTCGCAGTTATAGGTGCCAAAACATCTGGTGCTCCTCAGCGACCAGATGAAGCAGCTGGTCGAGCCGCACAACATGGCGGGCTCGGCCATGAAGGACTTAATAGTCCGGCTATGGCCTGCCGAGCCAATCCCAAGTAGCTACTTCAGATTGGTAAAGCAGCTCGTCTAGGCGAGTCCGCGGGTCGACGCATTAACGCGTTCGGCTTGCATAGAGGGTGCTCGGATGGCCTTCGCTCGTGTCAAAGTGCACTGGGCGAAGATGAACGCAGTGCATATAGCTACTGCTGGCTCGCCCGCAGGCAAGGAGCACCGCAAGCCGGAGAAGTACTTTGAGGACGTCATCGAGGGCGCCTGCCTTGTAGAAGGCCAGTGTTCGAAGGATGTTGTTTTCGACTAATTGTATTCGGATGTAAAGACTATGCTTATGAATCTAGTGTATATAACTTTTGCGCTATTATAATATCAGCGTCTTTTACCTCCTGTGTGACTGTTTATCTAAATCTGAAAGTTTCCAGTCATCGGCTTCAGCCCCCATGTACATAGTACTAGGGTGTTCGGTCATATGCATGTACACTCTTTATCCAACGTCTTGGTCCGTATATGAGGTGTATGCGGAGCGAACCAGGCAATCAGACTATGCAGCGTTATTTCTTTCACTTAGTCGTAGGAGTTTGACATGTGGGGCTAGGTACTAGCCCCTGGTGCAGATATAATATTCCTTAGTTAAGGCATCAATTGCACCTGGCTGGGCGAAGAACGAGCCCTTCATATAACACGGGGTAGATCTCTATAGATCGTAGTATAAAACTAAGTCACCGGATTGCACACCAGGTTCTCGCTTATCATGACAGTGAGTTTTCGGCTTTCTCTACTGAGGTACTTGACCGGACTAGCCAGAAGTACAATCGCAACAGTTCTCCCTTTACTCCCTAGCTGAACAATCAGGAACGGAGGGTAAGCACAGGAGCCGGGCAACTGATACGTCCAAAACGTATCTATAATTTCTGCTTGCTCCATGCCACTTTTGGGTGATATTGCTATGATATTCATACACTTCCATACACTTTTGATCATAATTGGACTAACTTACTAATCCAGTGCACCCCAGTGCCAGTTTCTGTTTTCGGCTGTTTTTGTATTTCAGGTTTTCACGTTTCGAGAACTGCCCAGAAAAATCCAGAAAAATTATATAAAAAATCAGCGTTCCGGAAACAACACTACGTCCGTAGGGCAGCCTGGGGGGGCCACCAGGGCTCCAGGCGCCCTGGCGGCGCCCCCCTGGGCCGCGCCGGGGGGGCGCCTGGGCCCCCTGAAACTCCCCCGATGCCCTACTTTGGCATATATTTAAAGGGTCTTCCGTAACCCTCAGAACAGGAACTCTTTTCGCGATCCCATCTTTGTTCCGCCGCCGCCGCCGCTTCCAAGATCGGGAGCACCAGGAGAACTCTTCCCGGCACCCTGCCGGAGGGGAGGATCACCACCGAGAGCTTCTCCACCACCATGGACGCCTCCCGGATGACTCGTGAGTAGTCTCCCTTGGACCATGAGTCGATGACCAGTAGATATGTGGTGTTCTCCTCTCGTTCTTGTGCTTCACTAATTAGTCCTCGTGAGCTGCCCTACATGATCGAGGCACCTATGTAATCCTTATGCTGTTGCTATGTTGAGTTTGCTGGGATCCGATGGATTATGTGATTATGTTCAGATTGATCTTGAGTAATATATTTGATTCACCTCTTTTATATTTTTGTTCATAAGTAATTCTTGCATGTTCTCCGTTGTTATTTATTGCTTTGGCCGAGTAATAGGTAGTGACTCCATGAGGGAACGTTATGCTCGATTGTGGGTTCATGCCCCTCGATGACTAGCTTGAGTGACAGAAACATGAGTCTAGGGGATGTGCTGTTGCCACAAGGGGGAAAACAACGGTGCTTGTGCCCGCGGGTGCAAGGATTGTTTACTTTACGCAAAGTTCGTTTAATGCAGTTGTCTGTTGCATTGAGTTTACACTATGGGTGGGACTCGCAACTTAATACCAGCGAGATGTTCTGGATAGATATCTCAAGGTGGATGATTAGTAGTAGATATTGATGGATTTCGGTCTACTTACTTTGGCGTACCGCCCATGCTTTGAACCTCAACCTTTCTTGCAATGTAGTGAGCATTGGTTTGCGTTCGTGGTCCTGTCAATTGCCCAGCTGTAATTTGTTTACCTCACATAGCTGCTTTATCGTCTTTTGGGAGAGAGACATCACTAGTGAACATCATGAGACTCCGGTCCATATTACCATCATTGATCACACCCGCTATTTACTTTTCGCTATTTACTTACTATTGCAAAACATTATCTATCACTACTATCATTGCTTTTAATCCTTTGTGAACTACAAGGCCGGAGGGATTGACAACCTCTCTGTACTCGTTGGGAGCAAAGTTATTTGTATCTATGTGCAGGTCCACGTTGATTGCTACTAATCTGGCGCCGTAGCAATTGACACCTACTTGTTGAACCTAGGAGTCTCTAGGGATTCGATCCTTGGCATCTTTGCTAAGGGAAAACACTTCTACAATACTGCATCTTACACCTTCCACTTGGGGTAACCAACGAGGGGTTCGAGGCCCATCAAGGAGTATTTTCTGGCGCCGTTGCCGGGGACTCCACTCTTCAGGATAGGGGAGTTGCATGCTATCTTTTACCTTTGCTTTTAGTCTTGTTAGTTTACCTTTCAGTTTTTGCTTTAGTACCTTTTTATCAAAAATCACAAAAATAGTTATCTTGTTCTTTAGTTATCATTATGTCGGGTCCTTTTGTCTTTGACGAGGCAGAAGTTCTCACCTTTAAACAAAGAGGTGGGGAAAGTTTGAAAGATGCTTGGTGTAGAATTAATGATTCACAAAAAAGAGCCACCAAGAAGCAACCTACTACTATCTTGCTTAGAAGTTTTTATGTTGGAATTACTTCTTGGAATAGGTTTATTCTAGATACTGCTATCAATGGGAATTTCTTAGAGGCCCCAGTTTGGGAGTCCCTTAGTATTATTGAAAATCTTGTTGGGAATCTCCCTGTTGTTAGCATTCGAGAGGACATCACCCTAGCTCACATTATGAAAAAGCTTGAAAAGATAGAGCTAGAGATGCCAAGCATTAATAAGATGAAAGAGTTGGATCGTAAGATCCAAGGGAATTTGAATAGACTTGATAGCTCCATGCATAAAATTTTCAAAATTTTGGAGACCGTCAAATTCCATGACTCTGACTCCTCTAGGATAAACAAGATTGAGGAAATATTTGATACCTTAGGAACTACTTTCTCCTCGATCAAAACCAAAAATGTAGGAACTCCGGCAAAGCGGGAGCCTAGGTTCGTTCACGTTCCAAAGGCTCCCCGTTCTAAAAGTAATCCACCCATTGCCAAAGGGGTTGAAACCGTAAAGACTTTGGAAGAAACACCTATCTTTGATGAATTTATAAATAAATCTTCCCTTAACTTTTATCCTTTTGGTCTTCTACCTAGAAGTATCTCTATGAGGCCTTTATTTGAGAGTCCTCTTAATACTAGTTGTATTATTGAAGAGCTTTTTGATGATCTTGATGATGGCTCAATTGATACAACTTGATCTATGCATTATGCCTAGCTTAAAGGCATAAAAGAAAGCGCTTTTGGGAAGCAGCCCACATGAATAAAGTTTTTGTTTTTGTCGTGTCTTGATGTTTTTTACTGCTGTAGCATCATCATTGTATCTTTACTTTTCATATTTGTGCCAAGTATAGCCTCTGATTGCTAGAAAGTTCAAAAGTTGTGAGGTGCTGTCCAGGAAACAGATTCTGTCCTTGGATAGAAAAATTCGTATAAAATCACCAGGTCATCTTTTTGGTCTGAATTTTTTCGACAGCGTTCTCTATATAATTGTCTTTCGTGCGTCTATTCTGAGTTTTTTGATTTGAGTTGCAGAAGTATCCCGAACAGATCAATTACTACCTGCTGTTCTGTTTTTCACAGATTCTGTCCTGTTTTGCCTTTCCTTCACTTTGCAAATTAAGAACTTATTTTTTCTTTGCAAAAATATTTTGGCAATCTTGAGAAACAGTAGAACTTCAAGAATATCCTTATTTCCAGCAAGGTATAATTATTTTATTAAGGGTACTAACCTCGCTAATCAGATTATGATGAGTTATGTATGAAGGGAGTTTTCAAGTGTGCGAGGGAAGATGTTAAAAAGATTCAGGAGTGTCAAGCGCTCAAGCTTGGGGATGCCCCCGTGCACCCCCAAGAAATATTCAAGGAGACTCAAGCGTGTAAGCTTGGGGATGCCCCCGTGCATCCCCTTCTCCATCAACATTATCAGTTTGTCTTTCGTTTCGCTATATTTTTATCACTTCATGTGTTATGTGCTATACTTGGAGCGTCTTGCTTTTAGTTTTCTTTTTAGTTTTTCATAACGAGTCGGAACTAAGCATTCCTTTATGTGGGAGAGTAACACGCTCCACTTCTACCTAGAACATAACATAGAATTTTTATGTCTATCTATGTTGTGTGTGTTCTTTGTCTTTTAATAGCTACTATCGTGCTCTGCTCTTAGTATTCATGCTTATCTGTTCAAAGAGCTTTTGTTTAGTTGGTTGCTTGAACTCTCTTTAATTATCATGTTCACCTTATTAAGAGAGTTTGCTTCCGTTGCATTGGTTAATGTGTCTATGATAAAGATTCTACTTGCATGATGGTGCTTAGTAGTTCAGGTTTTCTTATGGTTAATCTCAAATAGATGGGGGGTTCCCAATGTGTTATTGGAGTACCAACATGATTTGTTTGCCTATGATGTGGTATGGTTTAGTAATATCTTCCTTCGAGAATTTATTTTGATTGACTTGGCGTATGCTCACGCATATTCAAGACTGTAAAGAAAGTCTGTCAAGCCTTGATGATTTTTTATTTCTAAGTAGCGATATAACTACCATGCCTGATTCAATATTTCTTTGTCGCTCTGCATGATTATGATCGTCATTGCTCTCTTAGTTGGTCGCTCCCAGTCTTTTTGCTAACCTCCACCTGTACTAAGCAAACTAACCATGCAATACATAGCTCATGGGAAAGTAGCCTAAAAACTATTGTGGTAAAGAATATGTTGCCTATGTATCTTATTTCTTATGAGTTGCTTGCTGAGCGGTAACCATGTTTCTGGGGATGCCATCAACTGTCACACTTTTGTTGAATATCATGTGAGTTGCTATGCATGTTCGTCTTGTCCGAAGTAAGGGTGATTTGCCGTGGGTTGAATTAATATGCATATTGTTAGAGAAGAACATTGGGCCGCCAACCAAAGCCATGCATCATGGTGGAAGTTTTAGCTTGGACCTTAATCCTCAATCTCTTATGAGAATATGCTTATGCATTGAAGAGGAGTCCATCATCTATTTTCTATGTTGTCCCGGTATGGATGTCCTCAAGTTGAGATCTATCAAAAACAAGAAATCAAATGCGATTTATCTCCTTGGACCTTTGTACAGGTGGCATAGAGGTACCCCTTTGTGACACTTGGTTGAAACATATGCAATGCAATGATAACCCATGGAAATCCGAGCTAATTAGGACAAGGTGCGAGCACTATTAGTATTCGATGCATGAGGCTTGCAACTTATAGGATGTTTTATACATGACACATATGAAGTACTACTACCGCTGACACAATTGCTTCCATGTTTTCAAAATAAAAAGCTCTAGCACATAACCATCCTTTTACTTTTATGTTGAAGCACCAACTACTGAGAGCATGATTGTCATTCTGAGTGTAATGTGCATTGTCCCAAAGTAGCATTGTCTTTTGCATGATTGTGATATCGTTTATTCTGAAATGATTGTATCTAGTCATCACTTGAACCTTGAAGGTGCCCCTGCATTTATGTTTTGCATCACTAAAGGGGGCAAGCTAGATATCACTTTATCATATTTGCACATCATGTTCGTTGCAAATCTATTTGATATTTCAGTTTCATATTGTAAAACTTTCAGTCATTTGTGATTTTCTCATGAGGCAACTTAATTACTTTAGAATCATTGTCTCAGTAAGCTTTTGTCATATGACTATGAAAAGTCCTATATGGTTAATAGCATGTCACCACAGAAATTATTCTTGTTATCATTTACCTACTCGAGGACGAGCAGGAATTAAGCTTGGGGATGTTGATACGTCCAAAACGTATCTATAATTTCTGCTTGCTCCATGCCACTTTTGGGTGATATTGTTATGATATTCATACACTTCCATACACTTTTGATCATAATTGGACTAACTTACTAATCCAGTGCACCCCAGTGCCAGTTTCTGTTTTCGGCTGTTTTTGTATTTCAGGTTTTCACGTTTCGAGAACTGCCCAGAAAAATCCAGAAAAATTATATAAAAAATCAGCGTTCCGGAAACAACACTGCGTCCGAAGGGCAGCCTGGGGGGGCCACCAGGGCTCCAGGCGCCCTGGCGGCGCCCCCCCCTGGGCCGCGCCGGGGGGGGGGGCGCCTGGGCCCCCCGAAACTCCCCCGATGCCCTACTTTGGCATATATTTAAAGGGTCTTCCGTAACCCTCAGAACAGGAACTCTTTTCGTGATCCCATCTCTGTTCCGCCGCCGCCGCCGCTTCCAAGATCGGGAGCACCAGGAGAACTCTTCCCGGCACCCTGCCGGAGGGGAGGATCACCACCGGGAGCTTCTCCACCACCATGGACGCCTCCCGGATGACTCGTGAGTAGTCTCCCTTGGACCATGAGTCGATGACCAGTAGCTATGTGATGTTCTCCTCCTGTTCTTGTGCTTCACTAATTAGTCCTCGTGAGCTGCCCTACATGATCGAGGCACCTATGTAATCCTTATGCTGTTGCTATGTTGAGTTTGCTGGGATCCGATGGATTATGAGATTATGTTCAGATTGATCTTGAGTAATATATTTGATTCACCTCTTTTATATTTTTGTTCATAAGTAATTCTTGCATGTTCTCCGTTGTTATTTATTGCTTTGGCCGAGTAATAGGTAGTGACTCCAAGAGGGAACGTTATGCTCGATTGTGGGTTCATGCCCCTCGATGACTAGCTTGAGTGACAGAAACATGAGTCTAGGGGATGTGCTGTTGCCACAAGGGGGAAAACAACGGTGCTTGTGCCCGCGGGTGCAAGGATTGTTTACTTTACGCAAAGTTCTTTTAATGCAGTTGTCTGTTGCATTGAGTTTACACTATGGGTGGGACTCGCAACTTAATACCAGCGAGATGTTCTGGATAGATATCTCAAGGTGGATGATTAGTAGTAGATATTGATGGATTTCAGTCTACTTACTTTGGCGTACCGCCCATGCTTTGAACCTCAACCTTTCTTGCAATGTAGTGAGCATTGGTTTGCGTTCGTGGTCCTGTCAATTGCCCAGCTGTAATTTGTTTACCTCACATAGCTGCTTTATCGTCTTTTGGGAGAGAGACATCACTAGTGAACATCATGAGACTCCGGTCCATATTACCATCATTGATCACACCCGCTATTTACTTTTCGCTATTTACTTACTATTGCAAAACATTATCTATCACTACTATCATTGCTTTTAATCCTTTGTGAACTACAAGGCCGGAGGGATTGACAACCTCTCTGTACTCGTTGGGAGCAAAGTTATTTGTATCTGTGTGCAGGTTCACGTTGATTGCTACTAATCTGGCGCCGTAGCAATTGACACCTACTTGTTGAACCTAGGAGTCTCTGGGGATTCGATCCTTGGCATCTTTGCTAAGGGAAAACACTTCTACAATACTGCATCTTACACCTTCCACTTGGGGTAACCAACGAGGGGTTCGAGGCCCATCAGCAACCCAACTGTTGACCCAAGACATGACTCAGAACTGATGCATATAAGGTAAACATCCAGGACGCCAAACACTCCCTATAGGTGTTTGGTCTTTTCGACATATAGCAGGGTTGAATACAGCCCCTGGTAATAAACCCTTATTGACAAGGCACTTATGGCAATCTGATGCGGGAAGAGAACATTTTATGGTGAGTGAATAAAACCTTTTTTGGACATTTTACATGCCAAGAAGGTATATAACAAGAAAGAGAAAAAAGGTTTACACAGGGTGTTAATCTAAAAAGAAACCTTAGTGCGGGTCCCTGCTACATGTCTGCGTCGTTTACTCCTCTGTAATGTGTCCTTGAAGGGGTTAGAATACGATGACCATCTGTAAAAAAGAAAGAAAATAAACCTGGAAAAGAAAAGTTAATCTAATGTGGCCATGACAAGTCTGGTTTGTTTAATGAACCTAAAGAAGATAAGTTTAGAGTCCGGATAGGGTCTAGTCGAACTATGAACTATATGCAGGTGCCCCCAGTCGCCACCCCAGGAATTTTTAAGGCATAATTATGTACTCGAGGTACGTATGTCATTGCCTTGTGGAGCAGTTGATGGGGGCGTAGCTCTCAATCTTGCTCAGGGTCATCTGAGTTGCCGCATTGAGGCGTGCGCCGGACACGTTTATTTGTGTCCGCTATTGATAGATTATTCGGCTTGAATAGGTCGCATTGGACTTCGGCTGCTATGGCCGCAGTGTCCTCCTCCGTACGGAGAGAGTGCTCCATATTTCCATTGACCGTGATAACGCCACGTGGTCCAGGCATTTTAAGCTTTAGGTAGGCATAATGCGGGACTGCATTAAAGCGAGCGAAGGTCGTTCTTCTGAGTAGAGCGTGGTAGCCACTTCGAAACGGAGCTATGTCAAAGATTAGTTCTTCGCTTCAAAAGTTGTCGGGAGAACCAAATACAACTTCCAACGTTAGAGAGCATGTGCAGCGGGCTTCAACGCCCGGTATCACTCATTTAAAGGTCGTGCTGCTTGGCTTGATTCTTGATGGGTCGATCCCCATCTTGTCGACAGTATCTTGATATATCAGATTGAGACTGTTGTCACCGTCCATAAGGACTCGGGTTAGATGGTATCCATCGATTATTGGGTCGAGCACTAGGGCAGCCGAAGCCCCATGCCAAATACTAGTCGGATGATCCCTGCGATCAAAAGTGATCGGACAGGCTGACCTGGGTTGAATTTGGGGGCGAAAGGCTCAACGGCGTAGACATCTCGGAGTGCGCGCTTACGCTCCCTCTTTGGGATATGAGTGGCATATATCATGTTCATTGTTTTGACCTCTGGTGGAAATTTCTTCTGCCCCCTATATTCCGCTGGCGAGATTCATCCTCGTCTTCGCTCTAAGGCTCCTTCCCTTTGTGTTCGGCGTTTAGCTTGCCGGCCTGCTTGAAAACCCAACAATTGCGGTCGGTATGGTTAGCAGGTTTCTCTAGGGTGCCATGAATTTGGCAGGGCCTATCTAATATTCTGTCATGGACCATCTTTGTTGCCTTTAAATGGCTTCTTCCGCTGACCGGGTCTGGAGCCACTGAATTCGGCGTTTACCGATGTATCATCAGGGCTTCCAGAATTGTTTCGACATTTGTTTTTGTTACGTCGTAGCTTTGCATTGCCAACCCTGACATCATATGTTCCAGGGTCGGTGGTACTACTAAGAGCTAACCAGCTATCCTCACCCACGCAAAAGTGAGTAATGAGTGTAGTTAGGGCTGTCATTGTCCTCGGCTTTTCTTATCCAAGGTGTCTGGCTAGCCATTCGTCCCGGATACTGTGCTTGAATTCTGCTAAGGCTTCAGCGTCCGGACAGTCGACGATTTGGTTCTTCTTAGTGAGAAACCGATTCCAGAGCTTGCGGGCTGACTCCCCGGGTTGTTGGATAATGTGACTTAAATCGTCAGCGTCCGGGGGCCAGACATAAGTCCCTTGAAAATTGGCCCGAAAAGCGTCCTCAAGTTCTTCCCAGCTTCCAATGGAGTTCTCTGGGAGGCTGTTTAGCCAGTGCCGAGCTGGTCCTTTTAGATTGAGGGGTAAATATTTGATGGCGTGGAGATCATCTCCTCGAGCCATGTGTATGTGAAGAATAAACTCTTCTATCTAGACGTCAGGATCCGTCGTTCCATCGTATGCTTCGATGTTCATGGGTTTGAACCCTTCTGGGAAATCATGACCCAGCACATCATCGGTGAAGCACAGAGGGTGTGCAGCTCCTCTGTATCTTGCTATATCGTGGTGTATGTCCGATGGTTGTGGTGTTCGGTATTGACTCCGAATTGGTATGTCACCGGCGCGATTGACTTGAAAGCCGCCGTCCCGTGCGGGAGCCCGATCCCTAGGTCCGTATATATACCTGGTCTTGCTAGCTTTTTATTCAGGTCCTCACATAGATCGTGTTTTCGGACTTGAGCCGCACCCTCCTTTCCTTTACGGAGTGGCAGTGCGGGCTTGTGTACGCCATTGCTAGCGAATCTGTCCCGTCCGCGAGGTGGTCGGTCCGGCTTGTCGGTGGTGTTATTCTTCGGCGGGATGGGTGTAGTGGCCTCGCCGTTGAATTCGGGCAGCAGTTTACACTTGGGATAGCCTTTGGTTTGGCCGTTATAGTCATGTTTCTGTTCGGTGTCTAGCACCTCATTCCATCTATCATTGAGCGTGTCATGTGCGGCTCGAAGCCGTCTCTGCTGCTTTTTCAGGCTCCTTGTGATGGCAATAAGCCTCCGGTGGAAACGCTTTTGTTCTGAGGGTTCTTTTGGGGCGATGTATTCATCGTCGCCCAGGCTATCCTCTTCTTCGGAGACCGGTTCATAAGTACCATCTTTGGCATCGTTGTCATTGGACTGCGGCTTTGGACTCTATTCGCCGTCCTCTTGCTCCTCCTGCTCCATCGCTGGGTCTGTGGGGTCTTTGGCTTGTTCCAGAATATCACCGTCATTAGTCATAGTGTTGCTATCATTTCCTTTACGGGATTTAGTTCGGCGTTTTGGACGCCGACGTTTGGGAGGTTCTTCGGCGGGCTTGTCCTCTACGGGATTGTTTTCACCGTCGCCCTCCGCCTCTTTGGGTGTATCCACCATGTACATGGCGTACGAAGACGTGGATGTCCACCGCCCCATTACGGGCCGGTGTTGATCTAGATCCGCTTCAGTTTCGAGGTCCATCCCTTCGAAGTCTTCGGAAGCATAGTCAAGTAGATCGGTTAGATCTTCGACCGTGGCTATCAAGTGGGTGGTGGGTGGGGAACGAAATTCTCCATCAGCCTCCAGTTTGAACTGGATACAATGGGGCTGGGTGTCCTATTCTAGGGAGATGTATCTTAACGACTTTAACATGTCACCAAAGGGTGAGTGCTGGAAGATATCCGCAACACTGAATTCGGCGATAGACGCTTGATCGGGTTTGAAGGGCGCGGATGCGCATAGTTCGGAATCTGAGGCCGGAGTTGAGTCCGGGGTTCCGGTAACACAAACCCCGCTCGTAGTTGGGTACATGTGCAGCTCCAACGCCGTAGAGTCTTCGGCTCCCGTGGTGGGGTTGAGCTTCCCGTCCTCGGGTGACGCGATCTGTTCTGGATCTAGGGCCAGAACAGTTACAGGTGTTATTTTCTGATCCGATGGCAGAGTTATGTCATGCTCATCGTGGTGGCAGAGAGAAGTTACCGCTGGCTCGAATCCGGCGAAGATCAAGTCTCTGCGAATATCAGCAATGTAGTTCAAGCTTCCAAATCTGATTTGATGGACAGGGGTGTAGCTCTTGATCTGCTCGAGGTGGCCTTCGGTGTTGGCACGGAGCGCGAAGCCGCTGAACACGAAAAGTTGGCCTGGGGGAAAATTCCCTTGGTGTCGCCGTTGCGGTTGATGACGTGATCCATCGGTCCTTCCGTCGACGACATAGTGGAACTCTCAATGAAAGCACCAATGTCGGTGTCAAAACTGGCGGATCTCGGGTAGGGGGTCCCGAACTATGCGTCTGAGGATCGATGGTAACAGGAGACTGGGGACACGATGTTTACCCAGGTTCAGGCCCTCTCGTTCGAGGTAATACCCTACTTCCTGCTATATTAGTATGGATGAATATGAATACCGGATGTTGTGATTCTCTTCCAGCCTCTATGGACTAAACCCTCCGGTTTATATACACACCGGAGGGGCCTAGGGTTTGGACATTTCATCTTGCAGAGGAAGGAAAATCTACACCCGAACCCAAAACTTGCCATTACAGAAAAACAGGATTCCTATCCGGATACGAGAGTTGATCTTATATTGTAATCTTCATGGCCCACCAGTCCAGCCCAATGATACGTCTCCAACGTATCTATAATTTTTTATTATTCCATGCTATTATATTATCCTTCTAGGATGTGTTATGGGATTTTATATACACTTTTATATGATTTTTGGGACTAACCTATTAACCCAGAGCCCAGTGTCAGTTTCTGTTATTCTCCTGTTTTAGGGTTTTACAGAAAAGGAATATCAAACAGAGTCCAATTGACGTGCCAATTTTTGATGATTTTTTCTAGACCAAAAGAAGCCCCCGAAGTAAAAGAGTTGGGCCAGGAGAGCCACGGGCTGTCCACGAGGGTGGGGGCATGCCCTAGGTAGGGGGGCACGCCCTCCTACCTCGTGGACAGCCTAGAACCCCCCCTGACTTGTGCCCTACGCCAAAAAATCCTATAAATACTGAAACCTTCAGAAATTAACCTAGATCGGGAGTTCCGCCGCCGAAATCCTCTGTAGCCACCGAAAACCAATCTAGGCCCCGTTCCGGCACCCTGTCGGAGGGGGGAACCCTCACCGGTGGCCATCTTCATCATCACGGCGCTCTCCATGACGAGGAGGGAGTAGTCCACCCTCGGGGCTGAGGGTATGTACCAGTAGCTATGTGTTTGATCTCTCTCTCTCGTGTTCTTGAGATGGCACGATCTTGATATATCGTGAGCTTTGCTATTATAGTTGGATCTTATGATGCTTCTCCCCCTCTACTCTCTTGTAATGGATTGAGTTTTCCCTTTGAAGTTATCTTATCGGATTGAGTCTTTAAGGATTTGAGAACACTTGATGTATGTCTTGCACGTGCTTATCTGTGGTGACAATGGGATATCATGTGATCTACTTGATGTATGTTTTGGTGATCAGCTTACGGGTTCCGTGACCTTGGGAATCTATGCCTAGGGGATGGCACACGTTTTCGTATTGACTTTCCGGTAGAAACTTTGGGGCACTCTTTGAAGTTCTATGTGTTCGTTGAATAGATGTTTATGAGATTGTGTGATGCATATCATATAATCATGCCCACGGATACTTGAGGTGACAATGGAGTATCTAGGTGACATTAGGGTTTTGGTTGATTTGTATCTTAAGGTGTTATTCTAGTACGAACTCTATGATAGATTGAACGTTACTACAGACTCTTGAATAGATCGATCATAAATAATAACTTTGAGGTGGTTTCGTACCCTACCATAATCTCTTCGTTTGTTCTCCGCTATTAGTGACTTCGGAGTGACTCTTTGTTGCATGTTGAGGGCTAGTAATATGATCCAATTATGTTATCCTTGTTGAGAGAACTTGCGCTAGTGAAAGTATGAACCCTAGGCCATGTTTCCTATCATTGCAACATCGTTTATGCTCACTTTTACCACTTGCTACCTTGCTGTTTTTATATTTTCAGTTTACAAAAACCTATATCTGCCATCCATATTGCACTTGTATCACAATCTCTTCGCCGAACTAGTGCACCTATACAATTTACCATTGTATTGGGTGTGTTGGGGACACAAGAGACTCTTTGTTATTTGGTTGCAGGGTTGCTTGAGAGAGACCATCTTCATCCTACGCGTCCCACGGATTGATAAACCTTAGGTCATCCACTTGAGGGAAATTTGCTACTGTCCTACGAACCTCTGCACTTGGAGGCCCAACAATGTCTACAAGAAGAAGGTTATGTAGTAGACATCAAGCTCTTTTCTGGCGCCGTTGCCGGGGAGGTGAGTGCTTGAAGGTATATCTTTAGATCTTGCAATCGAATCTTTTAGTTTCTTGTTTTATCACTAGTTTAGTTTATAAAAGAAAACTACAAAAAAATGAAATTAAGGTTACCTCATATGCTTCATCTTTTTTATATCTTCCATGAAAATGATGGGAAGGAAAATTGTGCTCAAGTATTAGAAGAAGAATTACATAGAATGCTTGGCATAAAATATGTGAATGATGCGCATGCTTGCAATATTGTTAGTGTGAATCCTTTGAATATCCATGGTACTAATGATGATTGCACTAGTCATGATGAAAATATCTCATATAAGCATGTTGATTTCTGTGGAGTGCATAGAGTTTGCAAGTACATACCAAATAGGGAAGATAGATTTTGCAAGAGGCATAAGTATTTAGAAACTAAATGGTTGCTACAGATGCTAGATGATTGTGCTGAAAATTTAAAATGTCTTAGCCGTACTTGTGAACTTTGCAATGAACGTGGTCATTTCATTACCCAATGCGAATTGTTTCATGATCGAATTGTGTCCAAAAATTGTGATGACTTGATTTCCCTTGCACATCATAATGAACTTATCTTGCTTTTGGGTTATGAAGAAATTAAATGTAGAACTAAGTTTCTTCTAGGATTTTCCATTGATAAACTTCTTGGTTTTGATACAGAGGAAATATATATGTATTGTGCGGTGAATTGCATTGAAAATCCTTATATTGCCAATTACCTTAAGTCTAGAAAATAAATAGGAGATGAAGAGAATACTAATGAAAGGGAAGAGATTTCCCAATATCCTCCTATTTTTTCTTATGATGAATCAGGTAACGAGGAGGAGCCTCCCATTCTACCAATCTCATTAGTAAGGAGCTCTAAAAATAAGATTAAACCCATACTTAATGTGAAGAAGAAAAAGAAAAGACGGAGAAGCAAAGACAAAAAGGTATCCCTTCCAAATGATTTTGCTCCTATTACTCATTGTGATGATGATAATTGCTATACTATCGGTGCTATCCATACTATTAATGATGAGATTGATTATGCTTATGATATGGAAAGGCCCAAGCTTGGGGATGCTATGTTTGATGAGAATGATATATTTGAGAATTTATTTGCTGAAATTAATGTTTGTCCCAAGCTTGGGGATGCTACGCTTGATGAAGATGATATTTTTAGCCTCCCAAGTCTTGATATGCAAGTCTATTATGATGAAAGCATGCCTCCTATTTATGATGATTATTGTGATGCCACTTATGCTATAAAAAGTAGTGATGATTATACTGATAAAACTTGTCATGATTATGATCACCCTTTCTCTGAACATTACTCTTTTAATGTGGAAACAATCTATAGTATTAAAGTCTCTTATGATACTCCCACTATTCCGAATGAGAAGAATTTTGCTTATGTGGAGAGTAGTAAAATTTCTATGCAAGTAGATCATGAAAAGAATGCTTTATGTGATGGTTATATTGTTGAATTCATTCATGATGCTACTGAAAATTATTATGAGAGAGGATCATATGCTTGTAGGAATTGCAATAATATCAAGTTTCCTCTCTATGTGCTTAAAGTTTTGAAGCTATGCTTGTTTTCCCTTCCTATGCTAGTTGATTATTGCTCCCATGAGTTGTTTGATTACAAAATCCCTATGCATAGGAAGTCGGTTAGATTTAAATGTGATAGTCATATTCTTCATGATGCTCTCTTTATGTTTCAATTCTTATCTTTTATGTGAGCATCATTGAAATCATTATGCCTAGCTAGGGGCGTTAAACGATAGCGCTTGTTGGGAGGAAACCCAACTTTATTTTAGTTACTTTGCTTTTGCTTCCGTTTAGAATAAATATTGCATCTATCTTATGTTTAGATGTGGTTTTGTGTTTTAATTAGTGTTTGTGCCAAGTAGAACCTTTGGGAAGACTTGTGTGAAGTTTATGTGACCATGCTGTAAAAAACAAAAACGTTAGCGCTCACGAGAATGGTCATCAGATTTTACTGGAGTGTGCTATTTAGTTGATTATTTTTGCAGATGATTAATAGACAAATTCCTCACGTTTAACAATTTAGTTTGAATTTTTTGGAGTTACAGAAGTATGTGAAACCTGCAGATTACTACAGACTGTTCTGTTTTTGACAGATTCTGTTTTTCGTGTGTTGTTTGCTTATTTCAATGCATCTATGAGTAATATTGGGAAGTATGAACCATAGAGAAGTTGGAATACAGTAGGTTTAGCACCAATATAAACAAAAAATGAATTCATTGCAGTACCTTTGAGTAGTGGTTTGCTTTCTTATACTAACGGAGCTCACGAGATTTTTGTCTAAGTTTTGTGTTGTGAAATTTTCAAGTTTTGAGTATTGCTTTGATGGACTATGGAATAAAGAGTGGCAAGAGCCTAAGCTTGGGGATGCCCAAGTCACCCCAAGGTAAAATTCAAGGACAACCAAAAGCCTAAGCTTGGGTATGCCCCGGAAGGCATCCCCTCTTTCGTCTTCATCCATCGGTAACTATACTCGGAGCTATATTTATATTCACCACATGATATGTGTTTTGCTTGGAGTGTCAATTTAGTTTATTTTGTTTTGATTGCTGTTTGAATAATATCCCAAGATCTGAAGTTCTTAAATGTTAGAGAGTCTTCACATAGTTACATAATTATTCAACTACTCATTGATCTTCACTTATATCTTTTGGAGTAGTTTGTTGTTTGCTCTAGTGCTTCACATATATCTCTTAGAGCACGGCGGTGGTTTTATTTTGAAGAAATAGATGAACTCTCATGCTTCATTTATATCCTTTTGAGAGTCTATTAAAACAGCATGGTAATGTGCTTAGGCTATAAAACTAGTATTCACATGATAGACATCCAATATCAATGTAGTAAAAACTTTCACACTAAGTGCATTGAATATGATGAGAAGTTGGATGCTTGATAATTGTTTTGAGATATGAGGATAGTGATATTAGAGTCATGCTAGTGGAGTTATTATGAAATTGAGAAATACTTGTGTTAAGGTTAGTGATTCCCGTAGCATGCACGTATGGTGAATCGCTATGTGAAGAAGTTAGAGCATGAGGTATTTGTAGATTGTCAACCTTTGTGTGGAGGTCGGGGGTGCGCGATGGTTAGCTCCTACCAACCTCCCCCCTAGGAGCATGCGTTGATTTCTTTGTTTTGATGACTTGTAGATTTTTGCAATAAGTATATGAGTTCTTATGACTAATGTTGAGTCCATGGATTATATGCACTCTCACCCTTCCACCATTGCTAGCCTCTCTTGTATCGCGCAACTTTCGCCGGTACCATACACCCACTATATATCCTTCCTCAAAACATCCACCATATTATTCCTCAAAACAACCACCATACCTACCTATCATGGCATTTCCATATCCATTCCGAGATATATTGCCATGCAACTTTCCACCATTCCGTTCATATGACACGCATCATATTGTCATATTGCCATGCATGATCATGTAGTTGACATCGTATTTGTGGCAAAGCCACCATGCATAATTTTTCATACATGTCACTCTTGATTCATTGCACATCCCGGTACACCGCCGGAGGCATTCATATAGAGTCATACTTTGTTGTAATATCGAGTTGTAATGAAAGTGTGATGATCATCATTATTAGAGCATTGTCCCACGGGAGGAAAGGCTAAATCAATAAAGCCCCTCCACAAAAAAAAGTAGAAAAAAAGGAAAGGCCCAAAAAAAGAAAAAAGGGACAATTGCTACTATCTTTTTTCCACACTTGTGCTTCAAAGTAGCACCATGTTCTTCATTGTAGAGAGTCTCATGTTTAGTCACTTTCATATACTAGTGGGAATTTTCATTATAGAACTTGGCTTGTATATTCCAACGATGGGCTTCCTCAGGTCTTCGTGAGCAAGCAAGTTGGATGCACACTCACTAGTTTCTTTTGTTGAGCTTTCATACATATTTAGCTCTAGTGCATCCGTTGCAGGGCAATCCCTACTCACTCACATTGATATCTATTGATGGGCATCTCCATAGCCCGTCGATACGTCGAGTTGATGTGAGACTATCTCCCTCCTTTTTGTATTCTCCACAACCACCTCTCTATTCCACCCATAGTGCTATGTCCATGGCTCACGCTCATGTATTGCGTGAAAGTTGAAAGGTTTGAAAGAATAGAGTATGAAAACAATTGCTTGGCTGAAACAGGGGTTGTGCATGATATGAATATTTTGTGTGATGAAGAGGGAGCATAGCCAGACTATATGATTTTGTAGGGATAACTTTCTTTAGCCATAGTATTTTGATCAGACATGATTGCTTTGTTAGTATGCTTGAAGTATTATTATTTCTTATGTCAACATAGACTTTTGTCTTGAATCTTTCAGATCTGGACATCCATGCCACCATTAAGATAATTACATTGAAAATTATGTTGGTTAGCATTCCACATCAAAAAAATCTGTTTTTATCATTTACCTACTCGAGGACGAGCAGGAATTAAGCTTGGGGATGCTTGATACATCTCCAACGTATCTATAATTTTTTTATTGTTCCATGCTATTATATTATCCTTCTAGGATGTCTTATGGGCTCTTATATACACTTTTATATGATTTTTAGGACTAACCTATTAACCCAGAGCCCAGTGCCAGTTTATGTTTTTCTCCTGTTCTAGGGTTTTACAGAAAAGGAATATCATACGGACTCCAATTGACATGCTATTTTTTGATGATTTTTTCTGGACCAAAAGAAGCCCCCGAAGTAAAAGAGTTGGGCCAGGAGAGCCACGGGCTGCCCACGAGGGTGGGGGCGCGCCCTAGGTAGGGGGGCACGCCCTCCTACCTCGTGGACAGCCTAGAAGCCCCCCTGACTTGTGCCCTACGCCAAAAAATCCTATAAATACTGAAACCTTCAGAAATTAACCTAGATCGGGAGTTCCGCCGCCGAAAGCCTCTCTAGCCACCGAAAACCAATCTAGACCCTGTTTCGGCACCCTGCCAGAGGGGGAACACTCACCGGCGGCCATCTTCATCATCACGGCGCTCTCCATGACGAGGAGGGAGTAGTCCACCCTCGGGGCTGAGGGTATGTTCCAGTAGCTATGTGTTTGATCTCTCTCTCTCTCGTGTTCTTGAGATGGCTCAATCTTGATGTATCGCGAGCTTTGCTATTATATTTGGATCTTATGATGCTTCTTCCCCGCTACTATCTTGTAATGGATTGAGTTTTCCCTTTGAAGTTATCTTATCGGATTGAGTCTTTAAGGATTTGAGAACACTTGATGTATGTCTTGCGAGGGATACCTGTGGTGACAATGGTGTATTCTTTCGATTCACTTGATGTATGTTTTGGTGATCAACTTGCGGGTTCCGTGACCTTGGGAATCTATGCATAGGGGTTGGCACACATTTTCGTCTTGACTCTCTGGTAGAAACTTTGGGGCACTCTTTGAAGTACTTTGTGTTGATTGAATAGATGAATTGGAGATTGTGTGATGCATATCGTATAATCATGCCCATGGATACTTGAGGTGACAATGGAGTATCTAGGTGAAATTAGGGTTTTGGTTGATTTGTGTCTTAAGGTGTTATTCTAGTACGAACTCTATGATAGATTGAACGTTACTACGGACTCTTGAATAGATTGATCAGAAAGAATAACTTTGAGGTGGTTTCGTACCCTACCATAATCTCTTCGTTTGTTCTCCGCTATTAGTTACTTTGGAGTGACTCTTCATTGCATGTTGAGGGCTAGTAATATGATCCAGTTATGTTATCCTTGTTGAGAGAACTTGCACTAGTGAAAGTATGAACCCTAGGCCTTGTTCCTATAATTTCCATACCATTTATGCTCATGTTTATCACTTGCTACCTTGCTGTTTTTATATTTACAAAAACCTATATCTACCATCCATATTGCACTTGTATCACCATCTCTTCGCCGAACTAGTGCACCTATAAAATTTACCATTGTATTGGGTGTGTTGGGGACACAAGAGAATCTTTATTGTTTGGTTGCAGGGTTGCTTGAGAGAGACCATCTCCATCCTACGCCTCCCACGGATTGATAAACCTTAGGTCATCCACTTGAGGGAAATTTGCTATTGTCCTACAAACCTCTACACTTGGAGGCCCAACAACGTCTACAAGAAGAAGGTTGCGTAGTAGACATCAAGCTCTTTTCTGGCGACATTGCCGGGGAGGTTAGTGCTTGAAGGTATATCTTTAGATCTTGCAATCAATTTTTTTAGTTTCTTGTTTTATCACTAGTTTAGTTTATAAAAGAAAACTACAAAAAATGGAATTAAGGTTACCTCATATGCTTCATATTTTTAATATCTTTCGTGAAAATTATGGGAAGGAAAATTGTGCTCAAGTACTAGAAGAAGAATTACATAGAATGCTTGGCATAAAATATGTGCATGATGAGCATGATTGCAATGTTGTTAGTATGAATTCTTTGAATAACCATGATGCTAATGATATGCAAAGCCACAAGCTTGGGGATGCTATGTTTGATGAAGATGATATTTTTAGTCCCCTAAGTTTTGTGAGCAAATTTATTATGGTGAAAGCATGCCTCCTATTTATGATGATTATATTTATGAAAGTGGATTTGGAGAGGTCATGACTTTATTTAGTGATGAATCCACTATTTTGGAAGAGGTTCCAATTGATTATGAGAACAAAGTTGTTATCTATGATGATTATTGTGATGACTTGTATGCTATTAAGAATAATGATAACCATGAAACTTGTCATCATGATTTTAATTTTCAATTGGATTATGCTTCAGATGATAGTTATTTTGTTGAGTTTGCTCCCACTACTATGAATGAGAAGAATTGTGCTTATGTGGAGAGCAATAAAATTTCTATGCAAGTAGATCATGAAAAGAATGCTTTATGTGCTGGTTATATGGTTGAATTCATTCATGATGCTACTGAAAATTATTATGAGGGAGGAACATATGCTTCTACATATTGCAGTAATATCAAGTTTCCTCTCTATGTGCTTAAAATCTTGTAGTAGTGCTCGTTTTCCCTTCCTATGCTAGTTGATTATTGTTCCCATAAGTTGTTTGCTCACAAAATCCCTATGCATAGGAAGTGGGTTAGACTTAAATGTGCTAGTCATATTCTTAATGATGCGCTCTATGTTTCAATTCTTATTTTTTATGCGAGCATCATTGAAATCATCATGCCTAGCTAGGGGCGTTAAACAATAGCGCTTGTTGGGAGGCAACCCAACTTTATTTTTGTTCTTTGCTTTTTGCTTATTTTTGGGAATAAATAATGAATCTAGCTTATGTTTAGATGTGGTTTTGTGTTTTAGTTAGTGTTTGTGCCAAGTAGAACATTTGGAAAGACTCGTGTGAAGTTTATATGATCTTGCTGTGAAAAACAGAATCGTTAGCGCTCGCTAGAATGGTCACCAGATTTTGCTGGAGTGTTCTATTTAGTTGATTCTTTTTGCAGATGATTAATAGACAAATTCCTCACGTTTACCAATTTATTTCAATTTTTTTGGAGTTACGGAAGTATGCGAAAGTTACATATTACTACAGACTGTTCTGTTTTTGACAGATTCTGTTTTTCGTGTGTTGTTTGCTTATTTCAATGCATCTATGAGTAGTATTGGGAAGTATGAATTACAGAGAAGTTGGAATACAGTAGGTTTAACACCAATATAAACAAAAATGAATTCATTACAGTACCTTTGAGTAGTGGTTTTTTTTCTGATACTAGCGGAGCTCACGAGATTTTTGTCTAAGTTTTGTGTTGTGAAGCTTTCAAGTTTTAGGTATTGCTTTGATGGACTATGGAACAAAGAGTGGCAAGAGCCTAAGCTTCGGGATGCCCAAGGCACCCCAAGGTAAAATTCAAGGACAACCAAAAGCCTAAGCTTGGGGATGCCCCGGGAAGGCATCCCCTCTTTCGTCTTCATCTATCGGTAACTATACTTAGGACTATATTTTTATTCACCACATGATATATGTTTTGCTTGGAGCATCAATTTATTTTAGTTTTTTTGCTTGCTGTTTGAATAATATCCCAAGATCTGAAATTCTTAAATGTTAGAGAGTCTTCAGATAGTTACATAATTATTCAACTACTCATTGATCTTCACTTATATCTTTCGGAGTAGTTTGTTATTGCTCTAGTACTTCACTTATATCTTTTAGAGCACGACGGTGGTTTTATTTTGAAGAAATTGTTAATTTCTCATGCTTCACTTATATCCATTTGAGAGTCTATTAAAACAGCATGGTAAAGTGCTTTGACTATAAAACTAGCCTTCACATGATAGACATCCAATATCAATGTAGTAAAAACTTTCACACTAAGTGCATTGAATAGGATGAGAAGTTGGATGCTTGATAATTGTTTTGAGATATGAGGATAGTGATATTAGAGTCATGCTAGTGGAGTTCTTATGAAATCGAGAAATGCGTGTGTTAAAGTTAGTGATTCCTATAGCATGCACGTATGGTGAACCGCTATGTGACGAAGTTAGAGCATGAGGTATTTGTAGAGTGTCATCCTTTGTGTGGAGGTCGGGGGCGCGCGATGGTTAACTCCTACAACCCTCCCCCCTAGGAGCATGCGTTGATTGCTTTGTTTGGATGACTCGTAGATTTTTGCAATAAGTATATGAGTTCTTTATGAATAATGTTGAGTCCATGGATTATACGCACTCTCATCCTTCCACCATTGCTAGCCTCTCTTGTACCGCGCAACTTTCGCCGGTACCATACACCCACTATATATCCTTCCTCAAAATAGCCACCATATATATTCCTCAAAACAGCCACCATACCTACCTATCATGGCATTTCCATAGCCATTTCGAGATATATTGCCATGCAACTTTCCACCGTTCCGTTCATATGACACGCATCATATTGTCATATTGCCATGCATGATCATGTAGTTGACATCGTATTTGTGGCTAGGCCACCATGCATAATTTTTCATACATGTCACTCTTGATTCATTGCACATCCCGGTACACCGTCGGAGGCATTCATATAGAGTCATACTTTGTTCTAGTATCGAGCGGTAATATCGAGTTGTAATTCAATGAAAGTGTGATGATCATCATTATTAGAGCATTGTCCCATGTGAGGAAAGGCTAAATCAATAAAGCCCCTCCAAAAAAGAAAAAAAAAGAAAGGCCAAAGAAAAAAATGAAAGGCCCAAAAAAAGAAAAAAAGAAAAAGAAAAAGGGACAATTGCTACTATCTTTTTCCACACTTGTGCTTCAAAGTAGCACCTTGTCCTTCATGATAGAGAGTCTCATGTTTAGTCACTTTCATATACTAGTGGGAATTTTCATTATATAACTTGGCTTGTATATTCCAACGATGGGCTTCCTCAAATGCCCTAGGTCTTCATGAGCAAGCAAGTTGGATGCACACCCACTAGTTTCTTTTGTTGAGCTTTCATACATTTTTAGCTCTAGTGCATCCGTTGCATGGCAATCCCTACTCACTCACATTGATATCTTGATGGGCATCTCCATAGCCCATTGATACGCCTAGTCGATGTGAGACTATTTTCCTTCTTTTTGTCTTCTCCACAACCACCATTCTATTCCACCTATAGTGCTATGTCCATGGCTCACGCTCATGTATTGCGTGAAAGTTGAAAGGTTTGAAAGAATTGAGTATGAAAACAAGTGCTTGGCTGAAACCGGGATTGTGCATGATATGAATATTTTGTGTGATAAAGAGGGAGCATAGCCAGACTATATGATTTTGTAGGGATAACTTTCTTTAGCCATAGTATTTTGAGAAGACATGATTGCTTTGTTAGTATGCTTGAAGTATTATTATTTCTTATGTCAATATAGACTTTTGTCTTGAATCTTTCAGATCTGAACATTCATGCCACAATTAAGAGAATTACATTGAAAAATTATGTTGGTTAGCATTCCACATCAAAAATTCTGTTTTTATCATTTACCTACTCAAGGACGAGCAGGAATTAAGCTTGGGGATGCTGATACGTCTCCAATGTATCTATAATTTTTGATTATTCCATGCTATTATATTATCCTTCTAGGATGTTTTATGGGCTTTATTATACACTTTTATATTATGTTTGGGACTAACCTATTAACCCAGAGCCTAGTGCCAGTTTCTGTTTTTCTCCTGTTTTAGGGTTTCGCAGAAAAGGAATATCAAACGGGGCCCAATTGACCTGAAACTCAACGGAGGAAGTTTTTGGACCTAAAGAAGCCCAGGAAGTGCCGGAGGGGTACGAGATGACCCACGGGCTGCCCATGAGGGTGGGGGCGCCCCCCACCCTACTAGGCGCGCCCTCTGCCTCGTGGATAGCCCGTAGCCCCCCTTTGCTTGGCCCCGACTCCAACACCTCCTATATATACTGAAACCTTCAGAAAATAACCTAGATCGGGAGTTCCTCCGCCGAAAGCCTCTGTAGCCACCGAAAAACAATCTAGACCCCGTTCCGGCACCCTGTCGGAGGGGGGAACCCTCACCGGTGGCCATCTTCATCATCCCGGCGCTCTCCATGACGAGGAGGGAGTAGTCCACCCTCGAGGCTGAGGGTATGTACCAGTATCTATGTGTTTGATCTCTTTCTCTCTCGTGTTCTTGAGATGGCACAATCTTGATGTATCGCGAGCTTTGCTATTATATTTGGATCTTATGATGCTTCTCCCCCTCTACTCTCTTGTAATGGATTGAGTTTTCCCTTTGAAGTTATCTTATCAGATTGAGTCTTTAAGGATTCAAGAACACTTGATGTATGTCTTGCGTGGGATACATGTGGTGACAATGGGGTATTATTTCGATTCACTTGATGTATGTTTTGGTGATCAACTTGCGGGTTCCGTGACCTTGGGAATCTATGCATAGGGGTTGGCACACGTTTTCATCTTGACTCTCCGGTAGAAACTTTGGGGCACTCTTTGAAGTACTTTGTGTTGGTTGAATAGATGAATCTGAGATTGTGTGATGCATACCGTATAATCATGCCCATGGATACTTGAGGTGACAATGGAGTATCTAGGTGACATTAGGGTTTTGGTTGATTTGTGTCTTAAGGTGTTATTCTAGTACGAACTCTATGATAGATTGAACGTTACTACGGACTCTTGAATAGATCGAGCAGGAAGAATAACTTTGAGGTGGTCTCGTACCCTACCATAATCTCTTCGTTTGTTCTCCGCTATTAGTTACTTTGGAGTGACTCTTCGTTGCATGTTGAGGGCTAGTAATATGATCCAATTATATTATCCTTGTTGAGAGAACTTGCACTAGTGAAAGTATGAACCCTAGGCCTTGTTCCTATCATTGCCATACCGTTTATGCTCACGTTTATCACTTGCTACCTTGCTGTTTTTATATTTTCAGTTTACAAAAACCTATATCTACCATCCATATTGCACTTGTATCACCATCTCTTCGCCGAACTAGTGTACCTATAAAATTTACCATTGTATTGGGTGTGTTGGGGACACAAGAGAATCTTTGTTGTTTGGTTGCAGGGTTGCTTGAGAGAGACCATCTTCATCCTACACCTCCCACGGATTGATAAACCTTAGGTCATCCACTTGAGGGAAATTTGCTATTATCCTACAAACCTCTGCACTTGGAGGCCCAACAACGTCTACAAGAAGAAGGTTGCGTAGTAGACATCATGCCCCAAAGTTTCTATCGGACAGTCAAGACGAAAACGTGTGCCAACCCCTATGCATAAGTTCGCAAGGTCAGTGAACCCGCTAGTTGATCACCAAAACATACATCAAGTAGATCACGTGATATCCCATTGTCACCACAGATAAGCACATGCAAGACATACATCAAGTGTTCTCAAATCCTTAAAGACTCAATCTGATAAGATAACTTCAAAGGGAAAACTCAATTCATAACAAGAAGGTAGAGGGGGAGGAACATCATAAGATCCAACTATAGTAGCAAAGCTCGCGGTACATCAAGATCGTGCCATCTCAAGAACATGAGAGAAAGAAAGATCAAACACATAGCTACTGGTACATACCCTCAGCCCCGAGGGTGAACTCCCCCCCCCTCATCATGGAGAGCGCCGGGATGATGAAGATGGCCACCGGAGAGGGATTCCCCCCTCCGGCAGGGTGCCGGAACGGGTCTAGATTGGTTTTCGGTGGCTACAGAGCCTTGCGGCGGCGGAACGCCCGATCTAGGTTATTTTTTGGAGGCTTGGGTATATATAAGAGGTGTTGGAGTCGGGAACAAGGGGGGTCCCTGAGGCGGCCACGAGATAGGGGGCGCGCCCAGAGGGTAGGGCGCGCCCCCCACCCTCGTGGCGGCCTCGGAACTCCTCTGGTCCATCTCTGATACTCCTTGGGCTTCTTCTGGTCCAAAAACAGCCTCCGTTGAGTTTTAGTTCAATTGGGCTCCGTTTGGTATTCCTTTTCTGCAATACTCCAAAACAAGGACAAAACAGAAACTGGCACTGGGCTCTGGGTTAATAGGTTAGTCCCAAAAATCATATAAAATTGTATATTAAAGCCCATTAAACATCCAAAACAGATAATATAATAGCATGGAACAATCCAAAATTATAGATACATTGGAGACGTATCAGCCCTCACGTTTGCGCGAGAACGGAGGGCACCATATGACAGCACCATAAATAAAATATACAATTATACCAACCAAGATCACGATTAACCCACAGGACAATGTGAATCTACTCAAACATCATAGGATAACCATAGATCATTGGGAAATAATATATGGAGTTGAGCACCATGTTTAAGTAGAGATTATAGTGAGGGGAAAGAGGTGATACACCGCTGCAATGAGGGGGAGAGAGTTGGTGTGGACGGTAGCAAAATTGTTGATGTAGATCGCCGTCCCGATAGCTGCCCTGGTGGCACTCCGGCGCCACCGGAAGCGAGGGGAGAGAGCCCCCTCCTTCTTCTTCTTCCTTGGCCTTCTCCCTAGGTGGGAGAAGGGTTTCTCCTCTGGTCCTTAGTCTCCATGGCATGGGAGGGGCAAGAGCCCCTCCGAGATTGGATCTGTCTCTCTGTCTCTCTGTTTCGCATCCCCCAGATCTGGCCGAAAACTGTTTCTTATATTCCCGGAGATCCGTAACTCCGATTGTGCTGAGATTTTTCCACGATTTTTTTTCTCGTACAAGCTTCCTTGCACCCGAAGTACATCTCCAACCAATGTTCCGGGTGGGCATGAGACACCTGGGTGCGCCAGGCACCTCTGGCGTGCCCTGGTGGGTTGTGGGGCCTACGGGCCCCCGTTTATGTAGCTTCCACCTCCCAAAATCACATATATTCCAAAATAATTCTCCGTGAAATTTTATTGCATTGGACTTCGTTTGTTATGGATACTCTGCGATACAAAAAACATACAGAAAACAGGAACTGGCACTTGGCACTGGATCAGTAGGTTAGTCCAATATATCATATAAAAATTTGCCAAAAGTATGTAAAACTTGTATAATATTGGCATGAAACAATAAAAAATTATAGATACCACGGAGACGTATCAATGTGTATTACCGAGAGGGCCCAAAGATACCTCTCCGATACTCGGAGTGACAAATCCTAATCTCGGTTCACGCCAAACCAACAAAACACCTTCGGAGATACCTGTAGAGCATCTTTATAATCACCCAGTTATGTTGTGACGTTTGATATCACACAAGGCATTCCTCCTGTATCCGGGAGTTGCATGATCTCATAGTCAAAGAAATGTGTATTTGACATACACGAAAGTAGTAGCAATAACTGTACGATCAAATGCTAAGCTAACGGATGGTTCTTGTCCATCACATCATTCTCCTAATGATGTGATCCCATTCTCAAATGACAACTCATGTCCATGGTTAAGAAACCTTAACCATCTTTGATCAATGAGCTAGTCTAGTAGAGGCTTACTAGGGACACGGTATTTGTTTATGTATTCACACATGTATTTAGGTTTCCGGTCAATACAATTCTAGCATGAATAAAAAAACTTTATCATGAATAAGGAAATATGAAATAACAACAACTTTATTATTGCCTCTAGGGCATATTTCCATCATCTTTATGATCACCCGGTTACGTTGAGATGTTTGATAGCACACAAGGTATTCCTCGGGTATCCAAGAGTTGCACGATCTCATGGTCGAAGAAACATGTATTTGACATTAAGAAGAAGTAGCAATAAATTGAACGATCATATGCTATGCTAACGGATGGGTCTTGTCCATCACATCATTCTCCTAATGATGTGATCCCGTTATCAAATGACAACTCATGTCTATGGTTAGGAAACCTTAGCCATCTTTGATCAACGAGCTAATCCAGTAGAGGCTCACTTGGGACACGGTATTTGTTTATGTATTCACACATGTATTTAAGTTTCCCGTCAATACAATTCTAGCATGAATAATAAACCTTTATCATGAATAAGAAAATATAAAATAATAACAACTTTATTATTTCCTCTAGGGCATATTTCTATCGTATTATTCACATATAGCATCTCATTTGTTGGTTGCTTTCTTATGCGTATTGTACTAAATATGGCTATATATGTATTGTATAACAATTAACCCTTATAAATAGGGAAAATTGAATTTATACCCTTAGTTGGGTCACCCTCGACTGATTTGCCCCTAATTTTGGAAAACACGCGGTCTTGCCCAGCTTTGACCGCTTTGCTTGCGTTTTTGCCCTTCCGACACGTCTCCGTCCAGTCAGCGCCGTTTGACCGCAAACGACGCATTACTTTGGACATTTTTGCCCCTGTTGGTGATATACCTAATACCCCTTCATCTTCAATGTGCTAGCGCAAGGAAACAGAGCAGAACGAGAAAGCCGGTGAAAAAAGGAGTGGGAGGCAAGGCGTGGCGCGGTGGAGCAAGGAGCGGCGGCGCATGGCGAGCTCGGGCTCTTCCATCTTCTCATCGGTGGTTGGAGAGGTAAGTAAAACTCCAGCAACGCTTCTTCCTCCTCCCCAATGCATTCTAAGGTTTGTGATGATTGGGGAAATTTCTGATTTAGGTTGATGGGTTCGGGATTGTGGAGCATGTCTCTGAGTTCTACCTTCAAGATGAAATTTATTGCAGATTGGAGCTTTTATCAAAGCATCGCTGCCCTGGTCATGGCCTTGTTCCTTCCTAGTGTGTTGCGTGGCGAGGAGCTAACACTGGCTGCCGTTTTTTAGGGTGTCCTCTAGATGTAAGATCTTGTGAATCATACCATGTTTTAGTCTGTGTTTATGCAATCTATAATGTTTTTGTTAATGTGATGTTCAAGCAGTTACCACATGAGTGTCACTGGGTGGTTTGGGTTGATCCTCCTCCTCCATTGCGTGCTGCCCTTGCTTTTGAAGACCTGCATGCTGAGCTAGAACAAAGCTGGATCAGAAGCCACAAAATGCAGAAGCAAAACATGGAGTTGTCAAAGAAAAATCTTTCTTTGAAGAAGACAGTGAGAGAGAGAGATGAGATGCTTCTAGTTCTAGCATTGTTGTTTGTAGGAATGTGTGTTGCTGTGTTTTTTGTGTTGTAGTTTGTAGCAGTTGTTGAAGAAAGTGTGTGTGAGAGAGATGTATTGAATGTTGTTTATGACGCACTATTGTATGCTAAATTTGAAGATCATTATTCACTGCTGATACTTGTGACATTGTACCAAATACATATTTATTCCATACGATAGTGCCAAATTCAGCAAATAGAGCAACACACAGTAGCAAATAGAGCAACCAATTGTAGCAAATAGAGCACATATTGTACCAAATAGAGCAACCTGATATAGCACATATTGTAACAAATTCAACAAACTGACATTGTACCAAATTCAACAAATTGACATTGTACCAAATATAGCAACTTCATAGTGCATTTAAGCACACTTAGTACTACAACTTAAGTGCATAACAACAGGATATCATCACTGACAAATATAACATAGTACTAGAACTTAAGTTTTTTTGCTCCTGGTGTTCTTGGCTGGGTTTGGAGCTAGCATTACCTTGCTTCTAGTGTTCCTTGATGGGTTCGGAGCTTCAACTGTTGTTGCTGCTCTTTTTGGAGAGAAACCTTTGCTTTGAACACTACTTTCTTGCTCCTATTCCACAACAGTATTCTGCTTGACACACCTGGGAGAAGCTCCTCTTGCTGGTGTCCTTTTATAATTTTTCCTAGGGCTAAAACAAGTGGAAACATATCACAGTTTGAAAGATTTTATAAACATTTTATAAAGCAGTAAGATCAAAACATGTAAGAATTTGTAAGCCGAGATCTTATACCCGATTGCACAACTAGCTCGTGTAGATGCATCATGTGAGGGCTCCTTTGGTGGTGGCATCTACTGCTGAAGAACATCAGGTGTCTCATCCTCCTCCTCCTCCACTTGTATTTCTGCTTCTGCTGGTTCATTGGCTATAGGATGATCATCTGCATTGTCTGCTCCGCAGTGTTCATCTTCTCCAAAGGCTGGATGAACATATTGTTTGCAGCCCTTGGCTTTGTGTCCACATCTCCCACACCTTTTGCACTTGTGCTTCCTACGACCAATGCCTTTTCCTTCAGTGCTACTTCTAATCCTTTGCTTTCTTGGTCTTCCTGGAGCTCTATGTTGAACATTAGCACACAATTTGAATCCAGGATCTATAATGTCCCACTGTTGCTTGCCTTCTAGAGCTGGGAGGTTCTCAGCATAAGTTGCTCTAAACATGTCAACTGAGTAATATTTGCGGACATACTGATCTATTCCACTTGCTTCACCTCTTAGAGCAATGATAAAGAAATGTGCATGGATGCATGGTTTACTAGTGATCTGCCATTGTCTGCAACTGCAAGGCCAACGCTCTAAGTCAACAGGGTACCTCCATTCTCTTTTCTCACTGTCAGTAGCAGTCACCTCTGCCTCTGTTGGGCTTCTCCTCACTATACTCATTGCAAACCTTTTGTTTTCTCCATTAACACCTTCATTACTGCTGGTATGATGTAGTGCCCAATGAAATGGTCAGAGGCAATTTTGTTTCTTAAGTCAAATTTCTCCATGATATACTACCTTATCTTGTCTAGCAGATCAACTATGCGCAAGTTCTTGTATTTTTTTATTCTGGAGTTGAATGACTTAGCTAGGTTGTTATTGACATAGTCAACTTTGCTCAGCTCATTGAAATCAACTCTTGCCCATATTTTTGTGTGGTGTTCCTCTAGATATTCCTTTACTTCGGGCTTGCTTTTCAACTGGTTCAAGTGATAGTTGTGTTTCTTGATGCTACAAGTTAGTGAGCATGGCCACAAATTATCATCATAAAACTTCCCCTTGAATTTCTTGCTGAAATTTTGGGCCAAGTGCCTCATGCACTCTCTGTGCTCCACTCCAGGGTAAACATCCTCAACAGCAGTTTCCAATCCCTTGCAAGCATCAGTATGTATCACTAAACCTTCTGGATGACCTATTACTTTCTTCAGGTTGCTAAAAAAACAAGTCCAACTCTCAATTGACTCCCCTTCTAGAACACCATATGCAACAGGAAACAACTAGTTGTGTCCATCTAGGGCACATGCTGCCACAAGTTGCCCTCTAAACCTACTAGTCAGTGCAGTAGCATCTACAGATAGGTATGGCCAACACCCCTCCAGAAAACCTTTTTGACATGCTTTGAAGCACACAAACACCCTTCTAAAGCACTCCTTGTAGAAATTCTTGTTATTTATCTTGTACTCAACTGTGTGCTTGTCAATTTCCACAATACTGTCTGGTGATGCCCTCTCTGCTTCAGCTTTGAAAGTATATAGCGCCTGAAAGCAATCACTATACTTTCCATACAGTTTGTCAAGTGCAATCTCTTTGCCATGGTAGCATTTGTCATACGACACCTCCACACCATATTTCTCTAACAACCTGCTCTAAATTTCCTTAGGACCAATTCCTGGATTTGCTCTGATCCATGCCATAGAAGCATCTATTATCCATCTTCTTTTTGTAGCTCTCAATCTCTGAGATCTATTCACACTAGGACATGTATGCTGATATGGGTTGACTTTAATCTGAAACAAACCAAAAAACAATGAGAGTAGTATAGAAAATGCAATACTTAAAATAAACTAAAATAAAATACAATACCTGAAACGGTGTGCTCTTCCTCATTAAAGAGGCATGCAGTCTCCACTTGGATCTCTCATAAGCACATTTCACAGTAAACCTTGTTGGATCACTTTTCAGAGTAAGGAACTCAGTTTCAGACTTGATTGAGAAGCTTGAAACTGCATTTCTACAGTCAATTGCACTAGGGAAAACCACACCTTCATCAATACATGGATTTTCCCTGTCATACATCTTTACAGGTTTGTCCTCTTCTGCATCTTCAAAAACTCCCATCTCAACATCTGCTTGCTTCTCATCATCATTTGCATCTGAAAATTCTGCAGGAATGTACTCTTTATCTGCTGCATCCCCTTCATCATTATTATGCTGGACATATCCAGGATATAGAACCTCAACCTCCACACCGGGTGCATCAGGCAATGCCTCCTCCACAACAGGATCAAGTGGCTTTTTTTGTTTTCTTGGCTTTCATTGACACTTGCAGTTGCATAAGCACTTGGTGTTCTAGGAGCACTTGGTGTTCTACTGCTAGCCCTGGTTCTGGATGCAGATGGCCTAGAACTAGATGTGTTCACACATGTCTGACCTCTACTTCTTTGTATAACTATGATTTCCAAATTGCATGACATAGTTGCTGCATTACTTGCAAACATCATACCTAACTCTGCATCACACTGCATAGGGACCCAACAAAGTTTTGAACTATCCCAATATCTGATCTCCATAGCATCAAACAATCCCCATGGATACTTGGCACAAATGGCAGCCCTAAAATTAGTATATGAACTAGTGTTGTCCACAAATAAAGGAAATGTGAATCCACAATCTTTTTCTTTTGTACGAGCAGAAACTAGAACAGTGGTCTACATTCTAACTAAAAGAAAGAACGATGTAGTTGGATCCATCCTATGGGGGAACAATATCTAGTGAGAAAATGCACAAACTTTAGACTAAACCCTAAATCCAAGCAAATCTCCTGTGAAAACACTAAGCAAATCAGGTCCGATACTAACCCTGGGGGAATTTTCTTTGCCTATCCGCCCCCGCTTGTCGACGTCAGTGCAAATCCGCCTCCGCTTCTCGTTGTTGGTGCTGATCTGCCACAGGATCTTCCCTTGTCACTGTTGGTGCCTCCGCAGCCGCCTTCTCCGCGCTGCAGTGGAGATGTGCGGTTCCTACCGCCGCAGTGGCCATCGTCGACGCTTTCTCCACTCTCCCCCATCACCTTGCAATGGATCTGGCCGCCGCCGCTCGGCGCCGCAATTTAGGGTTCGTCGGAGGGAAAAAGAGAGAGCAAGAGTGGTGAATGAGAGAGTGTGAGTGAGCACGGGGGCAAGCGGTGTCCAAAGTAATGCGTTGTTTGCAGTCAAACGGCTGACTGGACGGAGACATGCCGGAAGGGCAAAAATGCAAGAAAAGCGGTCAAAGCTGGGCAAGACCGCATGTTTTCCAAAATTAGTGGCAAATCAGTCAAGGGTGACCCAACTAAGGGCACACAAACAATTATCCCTTCTAAATATCCCTTGTCTTTCATGTTCCAGATAACATGTACCCATTATATTATATACTGTGACAGATAGAGAAGAAAAGGCACACCTGATACGTCCAAAACGTATCTATAATTTCTGCTTGCTCCATGCTTCTTTTGTGTGATATTGCTATGATATTGATGCACTTCCATACACTTTTGATCATATTTGGACTAACTTATTAACTCAGTGCACCACAGTGCCAGTTCCTGTTCTCTGCTGTTTTTCTATTTCAGGTTTCCCCCATATTAAAAGTGCTCCAAAAATTCCAAGAAAAATATAGGAAAAATCAGCGTACAGGAAGCTTCGCGAAGAACCAAAGATGGGCCAGAGGGGAGACAGTGGTGGCCCAGGCGGCCACCTGGCGCGGCCCCACCCCTGGCCGCGCCAGGGGGGCGCCTGGGCCCCTGCTCCTCCTCTGGCTGCCCCCCTTCGCATATATATCCCTCTCGTCCCGAAACCCTCGAGGACAGAACCCTTTTTCGCGATCTCACCTCTGTTCCGCCGCCGCAGCGCTACCAAGATCGGGAGCATCAGGAGAACTCTTCCCGGCACCCTGCCACAGGGGAGAACCGCCACCCGGAGCTTCTCCACCACCATGGATGCTTCCCGGATGAGTCGTGAGTAGTCCACCTTGGACCATGGGTCCATGATCAGTAGCTATGTGATGTTCTCCTCCCCTCTTTGCTCTTCATGGTTTAGACCTCGTGAGATGCCCTACATGATCGAGGCACATATGTAATCTTTCTGCTGTTGCTTTGCTGAGTTTGCTGGGATCTGATGGATTATGAGACTATGTTCAGATTGTGTTTGAGTAATATATTTGATTCACCTCTTTTATATCTTTGTTCTTGAGTAATTCTTGCATGTTCTCCGTTGCTGTTTATTGCTTCGGCCAAGTAGTAGGTAGTAACTCCAAGAGGGAGCGTTATGCTTGATTGTGGGTTCATGCCCCCTGATGACTAGCTTGAGTGACAGAAACATGAGTCTATGGGATGTACTGTTGCCACAAGGGAGAAAACAATGGTGCTTGTACTTGCGGGTGCAAGGATTGTTTACTTTACGCAAAGTTCTTTTAATGCAGTTGTCTGTTGCTTTGAGTTTACACTTTGGGTGGGATTCGCAACTTAATACCAGTGAGATGTTCTGGATAGATATCTCAAGGTGGATGATTAGTAGTAGATGCAGATGGATTTTGGTCTACTTGCCTTGGCGTGCCGCCCATGCTTTTGAGCCTCTACCTTTCTTTGCAGCATAGTTAGCATTGGTTTGCGCACATAATCCTGTCAATTGCTGATACGTCCAAAACGTATCTATAATTTCTGCTTGCTCGATGCCTCTTTTGGGTGATATTGCTATGTTATTTATACACTTCCATACACTTTTGATCATATTTGGACTAACCTATTAACTCAGTGCACCCCAGTGCCAGTTTCTGTCTTCGGCTGTTTTTGTATTTCAGGTTTTCACATTACGAGAACTGCCAGAAAAAATCCAGAAAAATTATATAAAAAATCAGCGTTCCGGAAGCTTCCATGCGGCCAAACTAGGGCCGGAGGGGACCCACAGGGGCTCCAGGCGGCCTGCCCACGCGGCCCCCCTGGCCGCGCCGGGGGGGCGCCTGGGCACCCCTGACCCCCTCTGATGCCCCCCTTTGGCATATATTTACACCGTGTCGCGGAAACCCTGATTCCAGACCCCTTTTCTCCAGACGCGATTCCGATCTCCGCCGCCATCGCCAAGCTTCGGGGGACCAGAATTCCTGCGCCGGCACCCTGCCGGGACGGGGAAGTGCCCCCGGATTCATCTCCATCGACGTTGCTTCCTCCCTCCATGATGCGGGAGTAGTTCCTCCTCGGGGCTGAGGTTCTTACCAGTAGCTATGTGGTCAATTCTCTCTCCCATGATGTGATCTTCGTTGTGATCATAGGCTATGTTAATCTAGGGTGATCCCATGATATTTCCCCTTCTTCCATGTATTGGATTGATGTACTCACTTGTCTTTATCTAGTATAATCCCTGAGACCAAGGTGACAGCGGTCTATTGGACATGGATTAGAACAATATTTTCATGAGTGATTTCCTCTCTTGTGTGTTGATTGAAGATTGAGAGTCTCTTGGTGCTTGTCTTTGACTATCCTTTAGATATGTTGTGGTGATTGTGGGACTCTCTTTGTATGGCCGCGGTGACATTGGGAAATCCTTAGATTGAGAACTACGAACTTTGAGGTGTGCTTTTGTAGCCCTACATAATTCTCGTCCTCTCTTGACCACGAAGGAATGACCTCCGAGTGCGTCCCCTTTGCATGTTTTATGGGAAATATCATGTGATTCGATTATGTTAATGTTGTTGGGAGTTGCCACTAGTGAAAGTATGAAGCCTAGGCCTTGTTTCCACCATTGCAATACCATTTGTGCTCACGTTTACCACTTGTTTGCTTGCTGCACTTTTTATTACAGATTTATATTACTTTGTTTTGCCTTCCATATCACTTGCCATTTAACATCTCTTCGCCGAACTAGTGCACCTATACATCTAACAAGTGTATTAGGTGTGTTGGGGACACAAGAGACTTCTTGTATCTTAGTTGCAGGGTTGCTTGAGAGAGACCATCTTCAACCTCTACTTCCCTGAGTTCGATAAACCTTAGGTCATCCACTTGAGGGAAATTGCTGCTGTCCTACAAACCTCTACGCTTGGAGGCCCAACATAGTCTACAAGAGTAGAAGCGTGTGTAGACATCAAGCTATTTCTGGCGCCGTTGCCGGGGAGGTGAGCGCTTGAAGGTATATCTTTAGATCTTGCAATTAAATCTTTTTGTTTCTTGTTTTTATTTCACTAGTTATGCTTATGGACAACCTTGCTATTGGATCGTTGCTTGCGGGAAGACGCCCCACACCTGTGGTGGTTGCTCCTCCCCCTACTGAAATTGTGCCCTAAAAACTACCAGCTAGTATTATCGATTATGTTTTGGCTGATCGTTATGCAGGAGACAGACATCCCGGTGAACACTTGCTATATCTGTCACAACTATGTTCATTATTTAAGCTTGCAGGTGTATCAAGGGAGTTTGTCATGAGGAAATTATTTGCCTTGTCACTGAAAGGAAAAGCATTGGAATGGTATAGGCTACTAAATGACTCTCACCTGCTGGAGTGGGAAGAGATCCGGTCTCTCTTTTACTCCAAGTTTTATCCTCTTCATGAAGTCCATGAGAATAGGAATTATGTTTATAATTTTTATCCTCATGACGGAGAGAGCATAGCTCAAGCTTGGGGGAGACTGAAAACGTTAATGCTAAAATGTCCTAACCATGGGCTCCCCAAAGATATGATTATTACTAATTTCTATGTGAGGCTTTCTCAACAGGATAAAGATTTGCTCGACGCTTCCTCTATGGGTTCTTTCACAAAAAAAAGATTGATGCTAAATGGGAACTCCTTGAAAGAATTCAACGCAACACTGAAGATTGGGAGATCGACAAAGGTAAAGAGTCGGGTATAATTTATGAGTATGATTGCATTAACTCCTTTGTTGAAACTACAAGTTTTAATAAGTTTAGTGCTAAGTTTGGGCTTGATTCTCAACTCCTTGTTGATTTCCTCAAATCTTTTGCTTCACATCTTAATATGCCTAAGGAGGATTGGATCAAGTATCATAAACCTTTTAAAGAGACTTGCAAAGAAAATGAAATTGTTCATGATGATTGCAACATGCATGATCCAATTCCTAAAAATGAAGTTTTATATAAGCATGTTAATTTTTGTGGAGTGGATAGACCTTGTGAAAGGCCTATGATTGAAAAAGAGAAGTATTGTAAGCAACATAAGCATGAAAGAACAATCACTTGGGTCAGAGATTTAAATGAAATTGCTAGAGAATTGTGTGACCTTTATCCTTTTACTTGTGAACTTTGCCGTATAGAGGGTCACTTTAATTTTCAATGCATGAACTTTCAAAACATAACTGTTAACCGGTTGTGTGATAACATGATTGTAACACCCTGAGAATCATGCTACAGTAATCCTAACCTAATGGTGCCATGTCACCCTGTTAGTTAGGCGTAATTGCCCTTGGGTAAAAATCAAACTCAGAATCAAATTCAAAACATAAGTGAAATTCAAAATTTGACAAACATGAAAACTAAAATGTTCCTCATGTGCCAAATAATCCATAAGCAATATTAGTAGCGAACCAACATTTTTGCAAAGTGTTTAGGTGCACTAGACTATTTAACAAAGCGGCTAAAACAATAGATTAAATGCCTTTTTAAATTATAAAAGTTGCAAACAATTTCGAAGGCCTCACAATCTTTTGTGGAAGTGCCAGCTATTGCAATATAATTATGTGGCCAAGTCCCACATTTTACAGAATCCTTTTGGCACCTCAAATATTGCAATTCTTAAAAAAAAGAAACGAGAAAGAGGAAGAAGGGGACCTGATCTATTGGCGCTATGGCCCAACTAGCAAAAGGAGAGGCCCAACCCACCTCCCCTCTCCTTCAACCTGCTACAGGGAGACATGGGATCGTGGCGCCCATCCGTCGGCCATGCCGTGCGTGGCGGCCATCCCCTGCCTCCCCGATGATTACAAGGGCACCCCAAGCCCCTCCCCTCTCCCTCGGTCAAACCCTAGCCGCCACTTCTCCCTCCCACACGCCTCACTCTGGCCCCCGCATCCGGCCGAGCTTCTCCCTCACCACGTCGATCCCGTGGCCACCGTCATGGCCCAACATCACCGACATGCCGTAGACGTCCGCCGTCGTCCTCCACGTCGACCGGTGCCCGTTGTTGGAGCCGGGAGGCACCGAAGCAACGGGCCCCCTTCGCCCCCATCTCCGACTGCCGCCCTTCTTCACCGACGCCCTCTTCTTCTACTAATCCTCCAAGGGCCTTCGTGTGTGCCACTCGGTCAGCTCCTCCCTCCCTTCTTTCCTTCTTCCCACGGCCGCATCCATCCCTAGCTAGTTCGCCGCCGACCGGCCTCCCCGCCTCGGCCAGGACACGGCGCTCGCACTAGCCTCCCATGCCGCCCCGGCCCTCTGTTGCGTCGCCGGCGCGCCCGTAGCCCGCATGCCCTGCTCGCCGTGCGCACGCCGCCGTTGCCGCGCAGCTCGCCGCTCTGCCCGCCTTTGCCTGGCCTGCGCCGCGGCCAGCCACCGCCTAGCGCCACCTCTGCGGCTGGGCCGCCTCTGCGGCTCCTCCCGCCGCCGCTCCGGGAACTCGGCGGCCGCCCCGCACCAGCTGCCGCCGGCCCCTGCCTCTCCCCACTGGCAAGCGCGCCGCTCCGCTCGGGCCGCCCCTGCCGGCCGCCCGCAGTGCCTCCCCGCCCCGGTGCTGGCGCCCGCCGGCCGCCCCGCGCCAAACCGCCGTCGCCGGCCGCCAAGTGCCGGCCGCTCCCGCCCTCGCCTCTGGTGGCCTCGGGTGCGAGCGCCCGCACCCGTGCGCCCAATAACCCGCCCCGTCTAGGCCCCTGGGCCTATGACATCCGGGCCCCATGCCATGTGTTTAAAAAAACAATCTTACAAAAAAAGAGGATTAAATATATATTAATAAAATAATTAATTAATTAATTAATTAATTAATTAGTAATTACTTTTTAACTTAATTAACTCTGGTTAATTACCCTAACTAACTAGGTTAACTAATTAAACTTGTTAGTTAAAAATGTGTCTATGACAGTGGGTCCCACTGCCCAGTTGACCCAGTCAAAATGTTGACTGCTGATGTCACCTCTACATCATGCTGACATCATCACCTACTATTCTGGATAATGTTGACTTAATTTAATTAAATAAATTTCAGAAAATGTTTAAAACTTTAGAAAATCATATAAAATAATCTGTAACTCGGATGAAAATGTTTTATATATGAAAATCGCTCAGAACGACGAGACGCATCCGAATACGCGGTCCGTACGTTCGCCACACGTCCCTAGCATAGCGAACGTTGAACTTTCCTCTCCGGTTCATTTGTGAGACAGACGTCCGGAACCGGGAAAACTTTCCCGGATGTTATCCGCCTTCGCCGGTATCGTGTAGCACCGCGTTAGAACACCCTAGCACTGCGTCATAACTTGCTGTGCTTCTTTATTGCATCTGTATGCTTTGTATTTATTGTTTCTTCCCCCTCTTCTCTCCGGTAGACCCCGAGACCGATGATGCCCCGGTGATCAACTACGGTGTTGACGACCCCTCCTCGCCAGAGCAACCAGGCAAGCCAACCCCCTTTGATCATTCCGATATCGCCCATTCCCTTCTCTCTTATGCTTGCATTAGAACTGCTACTGCTTTTCTGTATGATCCTATTATGATGCATAGCCTGTTGTTGTTACTGCTTTCATACCTTACATGTTTATACTAAACTGCTTAGTATAGGCTGGTTAGAGATCCACCAGTGACCCCCTACCTTGTCCCGACTACCCCGCTGGATTATCAGAAGACCCGATCAACGGGATCGAAGACCAGGACCCGGCACCGCACATCACTTTCCCCTTAGTTGCTCGACACTACTGGGTTACTATCGAGTGCCGAGGGTGAGACCTCATCAGCACTTCTGATGTTAACCTTGTAGGTTAGTTCATCGGTTGTGGTCATCGAGGGTGATTCCTCTTTCTCCACTCCCGATAACGACACTGTCATGCAACTCCTCAAGAGTGGACCTCGAGGGTGACTCCTCTTTCGTTCACCTTGACGATAAACATCAGGTGGAATTCCATCGAGGGTGATTTCCTCAGGTTTTCCTTTGGTGTCAGACACACAGTTACTATGGTTACTATGATTTACACTGAACCTGGTTACTAAAGACGGGCCGACCCTGAGGGGTACCCGCGCGAGCTTAATTGCGAGTGATGTGTAGTCGGGTTGACCTGGAAGGTGCCCGCGAGTTAAATACGAGGCGTGGCCGGGCACTCGCCTTTGCCGCAGGTCCTCGAGACGGGGCGATGGGGTCACATTATCGTGAGTCTCTGCTCGTTACCGCGTGTTCCCAAGACACTAAACGATTTGGATATTTGATCCGAGGGGCCTCTGGCCTGATAGCACTAACCATCACGTGGGCATAGTATGGGCGTTCTGCGTCGTATGCATCAGCCGAAGCTTAACTGACGTCATTGCGACTGAGCGGCGCGCGCCGGGTTGGACTGGTTAGGCTCGTACCTTTTTAAAGGTGGTTGCTAGGTCTGCTCACCGGCCGCGTACGCAACGTGCAGGAGTTCCCGGGGCGATTGGCCCATGACCCCTGGGGGCATAGGGTTTAGTCCGGCATGCATGACCTCTCTATTAAGCCTAGGTCGGGTTGCGGCGTATTGTTTGGCCGAGGGCGGGCATGACCTGATGGTGTGTCCGGCCGGAGTTAAGCAAGCATGTTGGGTAAGTTGGTGCACCCCTGCAGGGAAGAAAACATCTATCGATAGCCTGTCCTACGATAACGGACACTTGGAGTTGTATCCCGATCGCTACAACTAGAACTGGATGCTGAGGCATTGTTTGGATATGTTGCTTCGGGAGTCGAGAAAGGATCCCGGAGCGTTGGAACAACAACATAAATATGACTTATGATATGCTACTCTACTCCCCCCTGTTGCTGCAAGACGGTGGTTTCCAGAAGATGCTAGTCTTCGATAGGGCTAGCTTCTCCCCCTCTTATTCTGGCATTCTGCAGCTTAGTCCACAAATACTACCCTTTTCATTGATACCGATGCATATGTAGTGTAGATCCTTGCTTGCGAGTACTTTGGATGAGTACTCACGGTTGCTTTGCTCCCCCTTTTCCCCCTTCTTTCTTCTTGCTGGTTGATGCAACCAGATGGTGGAGTCCAGGTGCCAGATGCCACACTTGACGACTGCGACTACCCCGACGGAGCCTACTACTACGTGGAGACAACTGACGACCAGGAGTAGTTAGGAGGTCCCAGGCAGGAGGCCTTGCCTTTTCGATCGTTGATGTTTTGTGCTAGCCTTCTTAAGGCAAACTTGTTTAACTTATGTCTGTACTCAGATATTGTTGCTTCCGCTGACTCTTGTGTTTTCGAGCTTATGTATTCGAGCCCTCGAGGCCCCTGGCTTGTAATATAAAGCTTGTATTATTTTAATTTGTGTCTAGAGTTGTGTTGTGATATCTTCCAGTGAGTCCTTGATCTTGGTCGTACACATTTGCGTGCATGATTAGTGTACGGTCAAATCGGGGGCGTCACAATGATCACCTCTGATCTTTATGATGAGCTTATGTTATTTTTGATGTGTGAAGAGTTATCAGAAAAGACTTCATGGCTAGATGTTAATGCCATAGGAATAAAAAACACTTTGCAAAATTGCCATCTCTATTGTGTTGTTAATTGCCATGAAAATGATTACATAGGTAAGATTATAAAGGAGGGGACTTTACCAAAGTATAAAAATGTCTCTTATATTTCTGCTAATAAAAAGGAGAGTTTCTCCCAAGTTTCCCCTATTGTTTCTAATGATAAACCAGGATATGTGGAGAAGCTTCATCTCCAACCACTCCCTCCTAAGGTTAAGAAGAAGAAAAAGAAGAGGAGGAGGAAGAGGAGCAAGAAGGAAGAAGAATGGGTATCAACCTGGCCTGAGCATATTCCTCCCATCAACTTTTATCCTAACGATTGTAAGTTTAAAGAAGAAGGTGAAGTTTATTGCCTTAATTATCATCTTGATGATACGTCCGTAGGTACTATTGAAGATGATTTCGATTATGATATGCATGTTACTTATTGTGATTGGGAAAATGATGATAATGCTACTTATGATCTTGAAAATCTTTTTGGTACCAACTCTGAAAGTGATGATATGGGAAGCTCTAAGCTTGGGGATGATAGGATTGCAAACCCTTTACCCACTAGTGATGTGATAATTGATAATTCTTTTGCTAGTAAGAATAAAGACAACATGATTACAAATATAGTTGCTAGCAATGATAATGCTCTTCTCTACTATGATGATGTCATAACTCCAACCTATAGTGATTATAAAGGTACCTATGACATAAGGAGAAATTATCCTTATGAAACTTGTCATAATCATGGAGGGAATTACTCCCTTGTTGAACACCACCCTCCTAATACACAAGTAATCTATAGTGTTCAAGTTGTTTATGATAGTCCTACTCCCACTATTACCAATGAGAAAGATTATGCTTATGTGGAGAGTAAGAGTACCTTTTTGCATGTGGATCATGGTAACAATGCTTTACGTGATGCTTATATTGTTGAGTTCATCCATGATGCCACTGAAATTTATAATGAGAGAGGGAGACTTGGTTCTAAATATCTTAATAATAAGAAGTTTCCTCTCTTTATGGTGAATATTTTGAAGTTATGCTTGTTTTGCCTTCCTATGCTAGTTGCTTTGTGCTTCAATGAATTATTCTATTGCAATATTCCTATGCATAGGAAGCATGTTAGGCTTAAATGTGTTTGGTATTTGCTTCTTGATGCTCTCTTTTGTTCTTCAGCTCTTATTCCTACGAGAGCATCATTAAAGTCTTAAGCCTATCTTTATGGCTATAAAGAAAAAGCTCTAGGGAGACAACCCTTGTTATGTTTACTTTCAGTTTTAGTGGTCTTGATGTTTGTTACTACTGTAGCAACATCATTGTATCTTTATTTTTCAGCTTTGTGCCAAGTTTAGCCTCTGATTGCAAGAAAGTTCAAAAGTTGTGACCTGCTGTCCAGGAAACAGATTCTGTCCTTGGATAGAAAAATTCGTATAAAATCACCAGATCATCATTTTGGTCTGAATTTTTTCGACAGCGTGCCCTATATAATTTTATTTCGTGCATCTGTTTTGAGTTTTTTGATTAGAGTTGCAGAAGTGCCCTGGAAAAATCATTTACTACCTGCTGTTCTGTTTTTCACAGATTCTGTCCTGTTTTGCCTTTCCTTCATTTTGCAAACCTAGAGCTTGCTTTTTCTTTGCAAAAACCTTTTGCCAATCTTGAGAAACAGTACAACTTCAAGAATATCTTTATTTCCAGCAAGGAACAATTATTTTATTATGGGTACTAACCTCGCTAATCAGATTATGATGAGTTATGTATGAAGGGAGTTTTCAAGTGTGCGAGGGAAGATGATAAAAAGATTCAGGAGTGTCAAACGCTCAAGCTTGGGGATGCCCCCATGCACCCCCAAGAAATATTCAAGGAGACTCAAGCGTCTAAGCTTGGGGATGCCCCCGTGCATCCCCTTCTCCATCAACATTATCAGTTCGTCCTTCGTTCCACTATATTTTAATCACTTCATGTGTTATGTGCTATGCTTGGAGCGTCTTGTTTTAGTTTTCCTTTTAGTTTTCTTTAGCTTTTCATAACGAGTTGGAACTCATCTTTCTTTATGTGGGAGAGAAACACGCTCCACTTCTACCTAGAACATAACATAGAATTTGCATGTCTATCTTTGTTGTGTGTGTTCTTTGTCTTTTAATAGCTACTATCATGCTTAGCTCTTAACTTTCATGCTTATCTTTTTAAAGAGCTTTTGTTTAGTTGGTTGCTTGAACTCTCTTTAGTTATCATGTTTATCTTATTAAGAGAGTTTGCTTCCGTTGCATTGGTTGATATGTCTATGATAAAGATGCTACGTGCATAATGGCGCTTAGTAGTTCATGTTTTCTTATGGTTAGTCTCAAATAGCTGGGGGGGTTCCCAATGTGTTATTGGAGTACCAACATGATTTGTTTGCCTATGATGTGGTATGGTTCAGTAATATCTTCCTTCAAAGAATTTATTTTGATTGACTTGGCGTATGCTCACGCATATTTAAGACTGTAAAGAAAGTCTGTCAAGCCTTGATGATCTTTTGTTTCTGAGTAGCGATATAACTTCCATGCCTGATTCAATGTTGCTTTGTCGCTCTGCATGATTATGACTGTCATTGCTCTCTTAGTTGGTCGCTCCCCGTCTTTTGCTAACCTTCGCCTCTACTAAGCGGACTGACTGCTTGTGCATCCACATCCTTTTAATCCAGTTATGCCATATGAGTCCACCATATCTTCCTACATGGTATTTACCTGCCATTCCTAACGGAGACTTGCATGTACCATCTCGAAATTATTCAAAGAAAAAGCATTCCTATTTTGTGCCTCTGTTTTAAGTTCATGAGGAAGTAGTAGTTAATTCATGATCTTTTTAAGTTGGACAAGCTTCACCCCGGGATTGCATGTATAATGTGCAAACCCATAATACGAGAAGGAACTGGCATTGAGTGCGCCCGGCTCAAAAAGATAATATAACAAACAAACCCTCCTTCACGCTTTGTTCATGAGAAATCAGAAAACTTTGGCAGTGATAAACAAAGGAGATTAAGAGGATGTGATCGTCCTCATTCGGGAGCCGTTCCTCGAAACTTGTCCATCTCAAGAAGTGATTGAGTTGTCTGCTAGCATTCGTTGACGAAACATGCATGATCTAAAAAAAAATATTACCTCTGTTTTAAAACCAAGAGCTCTGGTACATGTTTTGTCTTTGTTTCCGACTACGGGTTTTCAACCTTGCCAACAAAAGCCACGGTTCGAGAGTCTCCACCTTCTTTTAAAAGCACCAACTAGTGAGAGCATGATTGTCATTCTGAGTGTAATGTGCATTGTCCCAAAGTAGCATTGTCTTTTGCATGATTGTGATATCGTTTATTTTGAAATCATTGTATCTAGTCATCACTTAAACCTTGGAGGTGCCCCTGCATTTATGTTTTGCTTCACTAAAGGGGGCAAGATAGATATCACTTTATCATATTTGCACATCATGTTCATTACAAATCTATTTGATGATTCAATATCATATTGTAAAACTTTCAGTTCTTTGTGATTTTCTCATGAGGCAACTTAATTACTATAGATTCATTATCTCAGTAAGCTTTTGTCATATGACTATGAAAAAGTCCTATATGGTTAATAGCATGTCACCACAGAAATTATTCTTGTTATCATTTACCTACTCGAGGACGAGCAGGAATTAAGCTTGGGGATGTTGATACGTCCAAAACGTATCTATAATTTATGCTTACTCCATGACTCTTTTGGGTGATATTGCTATGTTATTTATACACTTCCATACACTTTTGATCATATTTGGACTAACCTATTAACTCAGTGCACCCCAGTGCCAGTTTCTGTCTTCGGCTGTTTTTGTATTTCAGGTTTTCACATTACGAGAACTGCCAGAAAAAATCCAGAAAAATTATATAAAAAATCAGCGTTCCGGAAGCTTCCATGCGGCCAAAGTAGGGCCGGAGGGGACCCACAGGGGCTCCAGGCGGCCTGCCCACGCGGCCCCCTCCCCCTGGCCGCGCCGGGGGGGCGCTTGGGCACCCCTGACCCCATCTGATGCCCCCCTTTGGCATATATTTACACCGTGTCGTGGAAACCCTGATTCCAGACCCCTTTTCTCCAGACGCGATTCCGATCTCCACCGCCATCGCCATCAAGCTTCGGGGGACCAGAATTCCTGCGCCGGCACCCTGCCGGGACGGGGAAGTGCCCCCGGATTCATCTCCATCGACGTTGCTTCCTCCCTCCATGATGCGGGAGTAGTTCCTCCTCGGGGCTGAGGTTCTTACCAGTAGCTATGTGTTCAATTCTCTCTCCCATGATGTGATCTTCGTTGTGATCATAGGCTATGTTAATCTAGGGTGATCCCATGATATTTCCCCTTCCTCTATGTATTGGATTGATGTACTCACTTGTCTTTATCTAGTATAATCCCCGAGACCAAGGTGACAGCGGTCTATTGGACATGGATTAGAACAATATTTTCATAAGTGATTTCCTCTCTTGTGTGTTGATTGAAGATTGAGAGTCTCTTGGTGCTTGTCTTTGACTATCCTTTAGATATGTTGTGGTGATTGTGGGACTCTCTTTGGATGGCCGCGGTGACATTGGGAAATCCGTAGATTGAGAACTACGAACTTTGAGGTGTGCTTTTGTAGGCCTACATAATTCTCGTCCTCTCTTGACCACGAAGGAATGACCTCCGAGTGCGTCCCCTTTGCATGTTTTATGGGAAATATCATGTGATTCGATTATGTTAATGTTGTTGGGAGTTGCCACTAGTGAAAGTATGAAGCCTAGGCCTTGTTTCCACCATTGCAATACCATTTGTGCTCACGTTTACCACTTGTTTGCTTGCTGCACTTTTTATTACAGATTTATATTACTTTGTTTTGCCATCCATATCACTTGCCATTTAACATCTCTTCGCCGAACTAGTGCACCTATACATCTAACAAGTGTATTAGGTGTGTTGGGGACACAAGAGACTTCTTGTATCTTAGTTGCAGGGTTGCTTGAGAGAGACCATCTTCAACCTCTACTTCCCTGAGTTCGATAAACCTTAGGTCATCCACTTGAGGGAAATTTCTGCTGTCCTACAAACCTCTGCGCTTGGAGGCCCAACATAGTCTACAAGAGTAGAAGCGTGTGTAGACATCAATTGCCCAGTTGTAATTTGTTTACCTCGCTTTGTTGTTTTATCATCTTTTGGGAGAGAGACATCACTAGTGAACATCATGGGACCCCGGTCCATATTACCACCGCTGATCACACCTTCTATTTACTTCCTGTTTTTATTTCCTAGTTGCAGTCATAGCTATCATTATTATCTCTTGTGTTTGATCCTTTGTAAACAACTAGGCCGGAGGGATTGACAACCTCTCTGTACTTGTTGGGAGCAAAGTTATCTGTATCTGTGTGCAGGTCTCGTCAACCGCTAAGTTTCTGGCGCCGTTGACACCTACTTGTCGACCCTCGGAGTCTCATGGGACTCGATCCTTGGTATCTTTGCCAAGGGAAATTTGCCGCTACGCTACATCTCAACCTTCCACTTGGGGTAACCAACGAGGGGCGAGAAGCCATCAAGCAAGTTTCTGGCGCCGTTGCCGGGGACTCCACTCTTCAAGATAGGGGAGTTGCATGCTATCTTTTATCTTTGCTTTTTAGTCTTGTTAGTTTACCTTGCAGTTTTTGCTTTAGTGTCCCTTACCAAAAATCACAAAAATAGTTATCTTGCTTGCTGCTGCTATGGGTTCCACCGAGAACACCAAGTTGTGTGACTTCACTAGTCATAACAACAATGACTTTATCTGCACGCCTATTGCTACACCTGCCACTTTAGCACCTTCTTATGAGATTAAACCTGCTTTGCTGAACCTAGTTATGAAAGATCAATTCTCCGGTGCTGGAGATGATGCTGCTTTGCACTTAAATAATTTTGTTGAGCTCTGAGATATGCAAAAGTACAAAGAAGTAGATGGTGATATTGTTAAGCTAAGCTTTTTCCTTTCTCCTTGAGAGGAGGAGCTAAAATTTGGTTTCAATCCTTGCCTAGGAATAGTATAGATTCTTGGGACAAGTGCAAGGATGCCTTTATTGGGAAGTACTATCCCCCTGCTAAAATTATCCAATTAAGGAGTAACATAATGAATTTTAAACAATTGGATAATGAACACGTTGCCCAAGCTTGGGAACGCATGAAATCTCTTGTCAAGAATTGCCCTACTCATGGTTTGACTACTTGGATGGTTATCCAAACTTTTTATGCAGGCTTGAACTTTACCTCGCAGAACTTGTTAGACTCGGTCGCGGGAGGAACCTTTATGTCAACTACACTTGGTGCTGCCACGAAGCTTCTCGACGAGATGATGACCAATTATTCCCAATGGCACATCGAACGCACTCCAACAGGTAGGAAGGTAAACTCTGTCAAGGATATTTCCTCCCTAAATGAAAAAGTTGACTTGATCATGTCTCTACTTTCCAAGCAATCTTCTATTGATCCTCATGATGTTCCTTTAAATTCTTTGATTGCTCAAGATCAAGTAGATGTGAACTTTATCTCTAGAAACAATTTCAATAACTATGCTTATGGGAGTAATTTTGGTAGCAACCCTAGACCGTTCCCCTCTAATTCCTATGGGAACAACAATACTTATCCTAGCACCAAGAACTCCACTTCTGAACTAGAGATTATGCTTAAAGACTTCATCACTACCCAAAAGTCCTTCAATAAGAGTGTAGAAGAAAAACTAAACAAACTAGATAATCTCTCTTCGAAGGTAGACAATTTAGCCCATGAGGTAGAGTTGCTTAAAATTAGAACTTCTCCTCTTGAGGAGAGGAAGACCACTCCTATGAATGCTATTCAAGTGCAAATTAATGAAAACATTAGGATGATGGCTAAACTTAAAGAGAGATGGGCTAGAGAAAAGGAGGAAGAAGATAGGATTAAGAGCCTTCCTACCCACCACACTGTTGCTACTATTCAAGTTGTTGAGGATATCCAAACTCTTAGCATCCAATGCACTCCTAGTACCATTGGACCTATTAATGGTGATGCTATGACCTCAACCATAGAAGAAGAAACTCCTATGACCATAGAAGCTACCAAACAAGTGAGCCTAAAGGACACCACTACCACTTTACTTGATAGTAGTGACCTTGATTTTGATAATTGCACCCTTTCTGAAGTTATTGGTTTTCTTCACAAGATGTCTAGAGATCCCCACACTAGCACACTTAATCTTGCCTTCACGGAGCATATCACTAATGCTCTCATCAAAGCTAGGGAGGAGAAGCTTAGGGTAGAAGCCTCCATACCTAGAAAGCTAGAATATAGTTGGGATCCTATGATTAAAATTAAGTTGAATAACTTCTCTTGCTATGCTTTATGTGATGTTGGAGCTAGTACCTCCGTTATGCCCAAAAGAATGTATGATATGTTTGAATTGAAACCTTTTGATCCTTGTTCTTTTGGTGTTCGTCTTGTTGATTCTTCCGTAAAGAAACCTTTGGGGAAGATCGACGATGTTCTTATCATTGTCAATGACAATTATGTTCCCGTTGATTTTACTATTATGGATATTGAATGTGAACCTTCATGTCCAATTATTTTGGGACGTCCTTTTCTTCGCACCGTTGGTGCTATCATTGACATGAAAGAGGGGAATATAAAATTCCAATTCCCTCTCAAGAAAGGGATGGAACACTTCCCTAGAAAGAAGATTAAGTAGCCTTTTGAGTCCGTTACACGGGCTAGCTATTCTCTTACTCTTGATAAAACTTGATCTTCTCTTTTTGCATCATGCCTAGCTTAAAGGCATAAAAGAAAGCGCTTTTGGGAGGCAGCCCACAATGAATTAGGTTTTATTTTGTTTTTGTTGTGTCTTGATGTTTGTTACTATAGTAGCATCATCATTGTATCTTTTCTTTTTAGCTTTGTGCCAAGTTTAGCCTCCGATTGCAATTAAGTTCAAAAGTTGTGACGTGCTATCCAGAAAACAGATTCTGTCCTTGGACAGAAAATTTAGAATAAAATCACCAGATCATCTTTTTGATCTGAATTTTTTTGACAGCATGCTCTATACAATTGGATTTCGAGCGTCTGTTCTGTGTTTTTTGATTTGAGTTGCAGAAGTGCCCCGAAAAAATTATTTACTACCTGCTGGTCTGTTTTTCACAGATTCTGTCCTGTTTTGCCTGTTCTTCGTTTTGCAAACCTTGAGCTTGCTTTTTCTTTGCAAAAACCTTTTGGCAATCTTGAGAAACAGTAGCTCTTCAAGATTATTTTTATTTCCAGTAGGGAAAAATTATTTTATTATGGGTACTAACCTCGCTAATCAGATTATGATGAGTTATGTATGAAGGGAGTTTTCAAGTGTGCGAGGGAAGATGATAAAAGAAGATTCAGGAGGGTCAAACGCTCAAGCTTGGGGATGCCCCCGTGCACCCCCAAGAAATATTCAAGAAGACTCAAGCGTCTAAGCGTGGGGATGCCCCCATGCATCCCCTTCTCCATCAACAATTATCAGTTCGTCTTTCGTTCCACTATATTCTTATCACTTCATGCGTTATGTGCTATGCTTGGAGCGTCTTGCTCTTAGTTTCCTTTTTTAGTTTTCTTTAGCTTTGCTTGCTGTTCATAACAAGCTAGAACCCAGCTTTCTTTGTGTGGGAGAGAAACATGCTCCACTTCAACCTAGAACACAACATAGGATTTTCATGCTTATCTTTGCTGTGTGTGTTCTTTGTCTTTTCTTAGCTGCTGTCATGTTTAGCTCTTAGTTTTCATGCTTTTCTTTTTAAAGAGCTTTTGTTTAGTTAGTTGCTGAACTCTCTTGAGTTTTCATGTTTATCTTGTTAAGAGAGTTTGCCTGTTGCACTGAGTTGTGTGTCTTAACTTAAAGTAGGTAATTGAGGTTGCTATTTAATTTTAGTAGTAACTTGCAATAGTTTTGAGGTATTGCCATGAGTAATGTCTGAACTTTTAGTGTCAAGAGCTTTAGCCTATTAGTGATAGATGCCGTATTTTGGGCAATCCGTGTTTATTGTTGAAAACCTACAAAATAGTTGAGAACTTTAGCTACTAGATGGATCACTAATCTTTGGAGGGATCGAATATTAGAGTACACTCACGTACCATGAGTCGAGGATGCGCAAGGATAACCAAACCCCCATACACTCCTCCTCGGGGTACTTGTCTCTTTGTGAACCTCCTAATTAGATTGAGAGTTACCGATAATAAGTGCATGAGTTCTTCGGACTAATGTGAGTATTCGAAAGTTGACACTTCCACCTAGCCATATTTTTCTAGCCTCTTCGGTACCGTGCATTGCCCTTTCTCACCTCGAGAGTTGGCGCATACTTCGCCGGTGCATCCAAATCCTTGGCACGATACGCTCTGTCATCATAAGCCTCATTATATCCTTCCTCAAAACAGCCACCATACCTACCTATCAAGGCATTTCCATAGCCTTTCCGAGATACATTGCCATGCAACATCCATCTTCTCATGACTTGATCTTCATGTCATACATGCTTTTGCTTCATCGATGAGCCGCATGCTAGTTGGGCCTTGCCCTAATCATTGCTACATGATGCGCTAGTATCATTGCATATCCTGCTACACTGGCAGAGGCATACATTTTCATACATCATGATAGTTTCATTTTCTTTATGTTGAGTACTTTTGTAAAGTGTGAAAGATCTTCTATACTTCTTGTAATATATAGAGTGTTGCCCCTAAAGTGAGGAAAAGATCCCAAAGAGGAAAAAATCAAAAGATCCCAAAGAGGACAAATGAGAGTTAAATAGAAAGAGCCATTGAGGCCACAAAAAAAATAGAAAAAAGAGAACAAGAAATAAAAAGAGAGAAGGGGACACACTAATATTCCTTTTGAGAGATCCACACTCGTACTCCATCTTATACCTTGTACTCCATAGAGATTATCATTCATGCATATAGCTATGTGGGGACCTTCACACTATAGAACTTGGCTTGTATATTCCAATGATGAGCCTCCTCAAAAGAGCTCTAGGTCTTCTTGAGCGAGCAAGTTGGATGCACCCCCACTAGTTCCATTGGAGAGCTTACCTTAGCTCATATGTGCATCCGTTGCATGGCAATCCCTACTCCTCACATCATATCTATCATTTGGCTTTCTCTCGCCTATGATTGTCCTCATTGATGTGAGCCTTTCACACCTTTTTTGTCTTCCCCCTTCATCATTTTTCTCTCTTTGCCATCCTAAGTGTCAACTTTCTTGCTTACGCTCATCCATTGCATGAGTGCTCAAAATATCAAAAGGGAGTGGATCATTTTGACTTGTACCTGGCTAGTGGTCTGGGGATGAGTCAAGATAAGATTCCAAAGAAGACCAAGTGTGAAACTTTAGTAGATTAAGTTCTCAACAATACAAAAACTATGTTTTACTCTCTCATATATCCCTATCCCCTTTCTTGCACGCAAACACCATTTGGAGACATTCGAGTCACGGACAGCGAGAGCTCTTGCACCTTTATGTTCTTATGTTGCTTGTTACAATGCTAATATAGACTCTTGCTTGTTATGACTTGAATTGAATTACATGCCTTGATTGCTTTACTTAAAAAGTTCTTATATGGTTGGTAGAATGTCACCACAAAAATTATGCTTGTTATCATTTACCTACTCGAGGACGAGCAGGAATTAAGCTTGGGGATGTTGATACGTCCAAAATGTATCTATAATTTCTGCTTGCTCCATGCTTCTTTTGTGTGATATTGCTATGATATTGATGGACTTCCATACACTTTTGATCATATTTGGACTAACTTATTAACTCAGTGCACCACAGTGCCAGTTCCTGTTTTCTGCTGTTTTTCTATTTCAGGTTTCCCCCATATTAAAAGTGCTCCAAAAATTCCAGGAAAATATAGGAAAAATCAGCGTACAGGAAGCTTCGCGAAGAACCAAAGATGGGCCAGAGGGGAGCCAGGGGAGGCCCAGGCGGCCACCTAGTGCGGCCCCACCCTTGGCCGCGCCAAGGGGGCGCCTGGGGCCCCTGCTCCGCCTCTGGCTGCCCCCCTTCGCATATATATCCCTCTCGTCCCGAAACCCTCGAGGACAGAACCCTTTTTCGCGATCTCGCCTCTGTTCCGCCGCCGCAGCGCTTCCAAGATCGGGAGCATCAGGAGAACTCTTCCCGGCACCCTGCCGCAGGGGAGAACCGCCACCGGGAGCTTCTCCACCACCATGGACGCTTTCCGGATGAGTCGTGAGTAGTCCACCTTGGACCATGGGTCCATGATCAGTAGCTATGTGATGTTCTCCTCCCCTCTTTGCTCTTCATGGTTTAGACCTCGTGAGCTGCCCTACATGATCGAGGCACATATGTAATCTTTCTGCTGTTGCTTTGCTGAGTTTGCTGGGATCTGATGGATTATGAGACTATGTTCAGATTGTGTTTGAGTAATATATTTGATTCACCTCTTTTATATCTTTGTTCTTGAGTAATTCTTGCATGTTCTCCGTTGCTTTTTATTGCTTTGGCCAAGTAGTAGGTAGTAACTCCAAGAGGGAGCGTTATGCTTGATTGTGGGTTCATGCCCCCTGATGACTAGCTTGAGTGACAGAAACATGAGTCTAGGGGATGTGTTGTTGCCACAAGGGAGAAAACAACGGTGCTTGTACTTGCGGGTGCAAGGATTGTTTACTTTACGCAAAGTTTCTTTAATGCAGTTGTCTGTTGCTTTGAGTTTACACTTTGGGTGGGATTCGCAACTTAATACCAGCGAGATGTTCTGGATAGATATCTCAAGGTGGATGATTAGTAGTAGATGCAGATGGATTTCGGTCTACTTGCCTTGGCGTACCGCCCATGCTTTTGAGCCTCTACCTTTCTTTGCAGCATAGTTAGCATTGGTTTGCGCACATAATCCTGTCAATTGCCCAGTTGTAATTTGTTTACCTTGCTTTGATGTTTTATTGTCTTTTGGGAGAGAGACATCACTAGTGAACATCATGGGACCCCGGTCCATATTACCACCGCTAATCACACCTTCTATTTACTTCCTGTTTTTATTTCCTAGTTGCAGTCATAGCTATCATTATTATCTATTGTGTTTGATCCTTTGTAAACAACAAGGCCGAAGGGATTGACAACCTCTCTGTACTCGTTGGGAGCAAAGTTATCTGTATCTGTGTGGAGGTCCCGTCAACCGCTAAGTTTCCGGAGTCTCACGGGATTCGATCCTTGGTATCTTTGCCAAGGGAAATTTGCCGCTACGCTACATCTCAACCTTCCACTTGGGGTAACCAACGAGGGGCGAGAAGCCATCAACACCATAATCTCATTAGCCTGCTATTAAAATAGACTTGGTTGTATTTCAGCTTCTATAACATTGCTTAAAATTCCTAAAAAGTTAATAGTTCTTTGCAACCCAGAATATATCATGTTCATATACTCAATAGCAGCAGAGATGAGCACGTGATGCGTTGTTCCTCTAGTGGGTTTCTCATGATTTGACTATTGGCTGCAGGGTGGGAACGAGGAGATGAGTCTCGTGGAGACGATGAGCGGAACGGAGACAAGGATGGCGACTTGATGCTTCTCGGAGACCTCCTCTAGAGGTAAATTTTCTCGGCATTTTGTTTGCTCTTTCACAGAGTTGGATCTGCATGCTCATGTTATTCTTCAGCTTATGTCATGTATTTTAGGTTCATATATACACTACTTAATTAGGTTCATGAGATGGTTCGCTACTGGACTGTGTGCTATGGGATCTCGGGTTTGGGACTTTGGGATGTTTTGGTGGTCTGATGCTTTTAGCCACCGCTCTCATTCCAGTGGTGCTCCTTTATCTTGACGATGACTCTGACTTTTAGTTAGACACCATGTTTGCATATTCAAGTTCCAAAATCAGGGTAGCCTTTTTTATTTCTTGTAAGCATTAGTGAGCTTAAATATGTAGAGTTTGGGTTGGGGATATAAGCATTGTTAAACTAGGTTACATACTAGATTTTTCTGAATTTCTCCTCCTTTTCTGGTTCATCGCCAGAACATAGCTTCTGGTTTCCTGTAAGTGATCTATAAAATTAATATAGGGTGCTATCATTGCATGCATGTTTATCATGAACTTAAACTAAATTTGGTTGTGTACTGTCCAGGTGGTGGCTAAAGGCAAATGGGACAAAACCTCCATGAGATTTTGAATTCTGTTTGATGCATACAGGAAAGGATATTGTGAACATTTGGTTCATTTTGGTTGTGGATTAACCTATACTATGCAAGGAAACATGTTGTCACGCCTTCAAGTGATATTCTATCCGATAAAAATGTGCACTCTTCACATGCTTAATCTTTGATGTTTTCGGCTTCAAATGTGAGGCTACACTGCAATCCAAATCTCTTTTTTGGGTATTGTGTCTTTGTAGCAAAGGATACCTTCATAAGATACGGCTGGCCACATGTACTTATGTTTGCCCTCGTGGTTTGCTTCTTGCTTAGTGCTTTGGGAGAGATATATGCATTTTGGTTCATATTCATGTCTGTAGGGTGTGCCCAGTTTTCAGGGCACTGCAATACCTGTTTAGGTTAGTGATTCGGGACAAATATGTGCAACGGGTAGTAGTTGCTGCTTTCTAACAAAGGAAGTCGGACTACATAAATAATTAATTTATGTATTCGAGAATTAGACTACCTCCTCATTGTTTATAGATGGACCAAGCAATGATTGATGATTGCTAATTATAGGAATGGTAACTGCTTGCCAAGCAGTAAAAATCGTCAGAAATCTTGTAGTACAAGAAAACAGAGGAACTTCAGATTATCACACACTGTTGGTGTGATTGCAAAATCATCATAAATCAAACACACTAAGAGCAACAAAAAACAGCCACCCACTGGCCTAAGTATTTGATGCACATTAGATATGAGCACTTCCTTTGCAGTATACATCCAAACTTTGTGGTTTACTTGAGAATAAAATATGTCATATGTCATAATATAAATATGATAACTTTTAAGAAACATTCTGGTGCTTTTCATTAAAGAAATATATTAAAGCATATACTTAGCTTAGACTGAAGTAGAATGGGTAATGGCTTCTTTACAAACAAAGCCACCGAAATGAATTCAATATTAACTAAACTGTTGACATGTTTATTTCCTCAAATAATCCACATCAGTTATCTAGAGTTAAGGGATCAAAGAATAAACCAGTATGAAGATAGGTATGCTTCTGGTTGTTGTCTCACACACTAGAATCGATTACAGTATAACCCACATGACCAAGCAATCATTCATTTAGAACATTTGTAATTCTGATCCCCCATGCTTTATCAAACTTGTAATTCTTCTTTGTTATCTGGATCCAGATTATTTAATGGTGTCACTTAATTTATAGTACATATTTCCTCTTAACATGGGATAAGAATAGACTAACCCTGAAACAAATTGATGGTTAACTTAACTGAAGCTAGATACTATTTTCTGATCCAAACATTAAGTAAAGAGTAGTAGTCACTCATAAATCATTTGACTGAGATCTGTTCATGGTATAGCCTAGTCCAAGGTTGTACCTGATGTTGATGGGGATCGAAGTTGGTTGCGTCACTCCGTGTATTTCTTCCTCACCAGCATCGATGTGGACAACGGGTGGCGATGGTAATAGTCTTAGAGTGCCTGTCCTGGGTGCCCATGGCAAAGAACTCATCGTTCATAACCAGCAATGAACGACAACTAACTGCTCCATATAGCCAATCTAGCAGATAGATTCTTATATTGGGGAACATATTTAAACTTGAGCTAAGCAATGTTTTTTCCACTGTGCCAAGCAAAAGGATTCGTTCTGCAATGGAACAGAGCAGTGAAGACTAAATATTGGGAATGATCATCCTGTAGAAAGTAACTTAAAAGTGCCCTGCTTAATGCAGCACATGCCATCCATATCCTTGAATTTCTATAGATGAGCCTCGACGTGACACGGCGTGGCCAAAAATTAGAACACACATGATTGCAATTTATTAGAACGTACTTCATGAATCAACATCATCTGTACAAACCTTTACTAATCACGCAAGAGTGTATCCATAGGGAATCCAAAAAAAATGAGAACACACAAAAGTACCAATTTGTGCCAACCATAGCAGTTCGTTGTAGAAGGGATAGGGGAGAAGGGGGATGGAAGATGGTGGAAGAAATGAGGAGTAAGGGCCAAGGAGGGAGGCTACCTTGCTGCGGTGTGCGGCGCAGCTCCGGGCAGTCGGCGTGGAAGGGCTGCTGGGTGGGCGAAGATGGGCGGAGCAGCTTCGGGAGACGCCCGGTGTGGTTGACCTCGCCCTGATGAGGCGCTGAGTGAATGGTGGTCACGGACGGGGCCGGGGCGGCGCGGCCCTCGGCGACAGCTGCCGCGGCCAAGCACGGCGGGAACTGGAGCACGGCGTCGACGAGCATGAGGTGGTTGGGGGAGTCGTCGGAGGTGTGGGTGCTGAGGACGAGGCTGTGGGAGCGGGTGTCGGCGGGGGCGACGGCTCCTCTGCCAGCCATGGAAGAGAAACTCTTCCTCCTCTGTGAGGCGAGACGAGGCGGGCGGAGCCGGATTGGGGCGGCGGCGGCAGCAGCAGCAACCCTAGCCGTCACTTGGGGTGGGAAGAACGAGCCCCTCTCTCGATTAGCCTCCATCGCTTTTCTCTCCTCAGCTTCTTTCCGTTGCTAAAAAACACGCTTCTTTTCTTTTTCACCTCTGCAAGTCACTGGATGTTCCAAAAACGGGTACTATCGGATCGGGTGAATTAGAGAATAGACAGAGGTCCGTTGGCATTTCAGCCTTTCTTCTCCTTTCAGGGCCTATCCGAAAGAGAATCACAGTAACAAGGGACACGTGGATTGCCTCCTCGCTCGCCCCTTCCGCGTACGTTAATGCTTCCAATAGTATTGACATTTGCTTAGTAACTAATGCCTCTGTAGCATGCCAATTTGTGTGTTGTTGGTTGTGACAGATAAATTCCAGTCAAATTGAAAATCAACCGCCTGTTGGTCTCGACCCATAACCACCGATGGAAGACGAGATGTTTATGTGGCCATTCTACCTTCCTGCATGTCCCTACTTTTCCCCACCGCGTGTTGGGCTCTCTGAAGTAAAAATAAACGGGAAACTATATGTTGAAAAGTGGGGTGCTATATTTCCAATTACTAAATCTATAATACCTAAATAGTTCATCTCCACTAACATATATCTCTTGACATGCAGCCTATCCACCTCAGCGGCTTGCCACATCATCAATTACTCTTAGTTATTTTTATCATGCAGCTCACCACATCAGCATTTTTCTTTTTTTTAAACATGTTTTTCCATGTGATTCAACTCTCTGAGAAATGAAAAGGCTTGTTTCGTCGATAGATAAGAAGAAGCCCAACAGGAGCCCATCGCTCCATCTCTTCGCATCTCTTAGGAAGCAATTATGACATCTTAATCATCTTTCCGTTTCCACCTCCGGTACTCATCCATTAATATCTCATCGTCTGTTCCCCAACCATCCGGCGATCGTTTCCGTTCCTCTTCTGTCTCCTGTAACGGACGAGGCAGTCTAAGAGCCCAGATCACATCATGCATCGCCTTTTATTCTCCTCCCCATCGCATTTTCTCTCCAGTGAATTCCGAGCGGCCTTTAGCGCTGCACATCTCAAGCTGCTGCCATCAGAATCGTGTTTCAGCGCGCGCGCGACTTCGTCACCACTCAAATAGGGGGGCTCCGCGGTACGCCGGCAGTGCCTCGATGGTGCCCCGCGGCTGGGCACCACCGGAATCGACCTCCAGCATGGGGGCGATGCCTGCTACCGCGCCGTTCCAAGACGGCGACCCCGCACGCCCGTAGTGCCTCCATGGTTCCCTGCGTCCGCTTTGCCAGTCGGTCTCCTCCGACCATTTGCATCAGATTCGTCCAGCCGCGACTGCCCTCGACACCCCATCACGCCCCGTCGCAGCGTCACCAAGAACTTGCTTCTACCCGCCGTGCAGCCCCTCCTCTCTGCCCCAGTGTGGAGCTCAGCAAGTTGGTCAACGATCAACCTGACTTGCGATGGGAGAGGAAGAAGAGGTATCTCTTTGCAGTTGGGCTCTTCTTGCCTGACGAATGTAATAATTTCACCAACATGAGTAACTCGAGCTTGCATATTGTAGGTATAAAATCTTCGTCAAAGATTCATGGTTGTTTCACTCCTTCGCATGGGCAGAAAAGTCCCAGAACTAGGTGAGTTTATCCTGTTAAATTAACAAATATTATACTTGACATATTTTTGCAACTAAGCAATGGGTGATTTTGGATACACCATCGCCAATACCATGAATCATCTCATCTCACCAAGGTTAAGTTGTACATTTATTTTGATCTTTCATACACAACTGACATTTGCTTATATATGTGCATTTGTTGTTCTTTTTATTCCATGGTCCAAGGGCTGGAATTTCGGTTATTTCATTTCCAAGGTCATTCGCCTCTTTAGTAATAGAATGTTTATGATTTCTAAAGATGTTTCTTTCCCTTCTGCAGATGAAATTTCTGTCAGTACAGACTGTCAATAATAATAATAATTCTATCACTTGGAAAGAGAAAATAGGACTTGTCACTAATGATTGGCTATATAATTATACTTCCATTAATGTGTCTTTTGCAGATTTTAGCCTTAAGATCGTATACTATGCAAACAAAGTTATTCACTTTATGTATTATTATTAAGGACTAAGATTTCTCGCAGCAACGCGCGGGGAATCATCTAGTTCACTAAATTTGTGATCCCAATATCGTCACGAAAATAGTGAAATGTCACGGTTTGCTCTACTGCAAATTGGTAGTTTTCTTGAACTTTGTTGTGATGAGCAATTCAATTTCTTTGGACAACTGGTCTGGCCAAACCAATAAATGCATGTGCTTTCCGTATTTTGTACCCAGTAAGAAGTTGGTTCTGTATCTTATGTATTTGTTGTGAGATACTTTTAACTCTGATAAAGAATGGTCATTGGATTATTGCTTGCTGGTGTTCTTACATCTTTGATCTGATGCTTTATTACCGGATTGGGAGTGATTGCACCGCAGGGGTGCGGCAAGCCGCACTTCCTATCTGGTCTACGTTAGGCCTGTCGAGAAGACTTCAGCTTTTATACGCTGCATTTTTTTTTTTGGAAGATCCAGACTAATGCTGGCATTTCATTGGCTTAGCAGAAGGGTTACAGAAAAAAAAAATTTTGTGATCAAAAGGATCAAAAAATGGAAAAAAAAATACATGGGGAGAGAACCGAGACGGAGGTGAGGGAGCTAGTCTATTCCTCGCGGGGTATCCCCAAACGGGGGCGCTAAGGCATGAGCTCCGGCGAGTCGCCATTGCTCGAACTCTCTCCGGCAGGCTTCTATGGCCCTGGGCACGCTCGGCAAAGTGCAATTGTTTCTTTCGAGCAAGATTTGCCATGAGATCAAGGCAATCATAGTCTTGGTTCCTCTTCTTTCCGCTGGCACCGCAGCTTGAACAATCGCATTTTCTTTTGGATGTGTCATTTTTTTTTCTTTTGGATGTGTCATGTCGTCATTTATATTGGTCTACGTTATGCCTAGGACTTAAGTTATCTATGCAGAGTTGCAAACTGTCTGTAAGCTACTACGCATTATTGTATCTTCTATGCCTAAGATATTTGGTGCTAAACCTATCGCGAAACATGATTTCTATTTCATGCATTGTTAAGTGGCTTCTTATTGCATGCATATAAATGTTTGGACCGGTACCCTCGCGCGGCGCGATCTCGATCTAGTCTCATATGGTAGAGCACTCGCTTCGCATGCGAGAGGCATGGGGTTCGATTCCCCGCGTCTCCAATACCATATTTTTTTGAAAATTTTCTACAATCACAGTTTTGCTTTTTGGGAAGAGAAGAAGAAATCACATTTGTTTCCTCGATCTTAGCAGTGGGCCTGCTGATTAAGCTACTATCTATTATCGCGACGTTGAAGGCCCAGATTTTCGTTGCGATGCCAGCCCATCATTTCTCTTCAACTCGATTTCGTTTTCACGCCTCTCTCTCGTTTTTCTTTCTTTTGCGGGTCCCTCTGTCTTGGTCTACCTACTCGACTCTGTATTCTCAAAAA
>LR738713.1:467504269-467525562 GCA_902687465.1 Secale cereale | reverse complement strand
GTTCTTCACTCCACATAGCGCGAACGCTCACAAGTAATGGTAGAGCGCAGCGCTACTTGTCCACAAACATGCACGCGTAAGAACGGATTGACGATTCTGTTACGATTGATGATAGTAATAATATACGGGTCTTTACGTGACTGTTACGTGACACAGAGTCACAGCCGGGCGGCACACATGATACGTGCCATTCCATTCTTCTTATTTTCACAACACCTTATACGTGTATCGACAGCACGCGCTAATGGCCAGCCCCCTAGTTCTCGGCGACGACGATATCCGGCTGTGCGGCGTCGGCGGCGGCGTCGACCATTGCGGGCTGGCAGAAGACGACCTTGAGCTCGCCGGGCGCGTAGCAGTGCTGCTGCACGGGCTCCCTGTCGAACGGCGTCGTCCGCGTCAGCGGGCACCGCTGCTTGAAGTACCCGGGCGGCCCATTGCACGCGACCACGCGGCCGCCCGCGCCCACCACGCGCTGCGCCGGCGGGCACCCGGCGTTCAGGTCCGCCGCGCACCCCAGGGCCGGGCACGGCCCGTCGCCGCCGATGGCCTGCGGGCTCACCACCGCCGGCACGTTGAATCCGTCCACCAGGCTCACGCTGTACACCGCCAGGTCCGGCCGCGGCGCGCCCTCGGCCGAGTGCACGGTCAGCTGAACCACGCCCACGGGCCGCTCGTCCCCCGTCTCGCACCGCGACGGCGACGTGGAGGTGCAGCCGGTGCGCGCCACCAGGCGCCCGGACCAGAAGGTCGGCGGGAAGGGGAAGGAGACGAGCCCGTGGCCGTTGCCCTCGAGGCGGATGTTGTTGTCGCAGATGGAGGGGAAGCCCGTGTTGGGGGTGACCAGCGGCCACACGGGGTACGGGCACATGTTGTGCAGGGTCAGCGTGGTGCCCGCCGCTGATGCCGCCAGGAAGGCGGCGGCCAGCAGGGTGCCGATCACGAGGCGCTCGCCCATGCCAGCCATAGTCTCTGCGCTACGTACTTGTTTCTTGGCTTTGCAGGGTGCTACTTTGACGTTCAACGGACGTGCAGGCTAGCTTGTTTATATAGGCGACGTCGTCTCCATCTCTTCGTGAGTGCTGATTGCTCAAGTTGGTCAGCGTTACTTAGCTTTGATGCCTACTGTTCCCAAAGGAGAAAGCAAAATGAGTCCAACCACAGGTAATTTCAAAACAGAGGCACCGCACCGTGTCCGTCTTTTGATATTGCTCCCGCTTTCCTGCCACTAAGAACCTGATCCAACAAATAAGCACACGGTGGAATGCCAAAACTCACGGGAAAAGAATCCATCGGTTCAGTTCACCAAGCCTGTCACTCTATCAGCCAATTGTTTTTGCAGTGAATTTCTGAAACAAAATTCATAATACTAGTACTGTTCATTCCACTAATCTGACTGAGAGGACTTGTGCGGTTGATTTGGTTGGCATCGGACTCGCTGAGTGGACTTACTTCATTCTGTCCATGAGTTCATAACTGCTGAGAGGCTTCAGTTGCGTACATGCGATGCAGTGTTCCTATTTGCAGTGGTATGATCCGATGAGAGCTGTCATATGTGCGCTAGAATCTTGGAGCTGTTACGTTACAAGAAAAGGAGAGCCTGAATCACGGTGAGTGGCTACTATTCTGGACATTGCGTGCTTCCTTGTGGAGCAGATTCATCGTCTTCTTCTTCCTGGCGGTTACATTAGCTTCTTTCGGAAATGGCGTACTGGCATTCCTCACTAACCAAAAATGCAGAGGAGTACGAGCCCGGTGCATCTCTGGGCACTGTCAAGTGGGAAATGGATTATTCAGAACCACCATATTATTTCATACTACTATCATGTCGATCATATTCGTTGCTTTCGCTCTTGGTTCTTTGCTCAAGGGTAGAAATTTTAGGAACATACAATGAATCGATATTAAGTTGGTATAAGACAGTTCCATGCCTTATGACGAATATTAATGCATCCTAACAGTATGCATGATGCTTCATAGTTTAATTCATCTTAAAGTTCGATATAAATTCCCTTTGAACATAGCTGAACGACATTGAACTTGTACACATAATTAATTTGTCTTGTTCAAATACAACTCAAAGCTAAGAGAACAATTCATTGGTTTATATCTATCACTACTGCTTAAAAAGAATGTAAAGTTTCATCTTTCACTTTTTTTTCATGCCAACCATTCGTCCAACCTTCCATCTATGATAATCAATCATTTTAATTTACTTACCTTCTAAATCAATTTCACTTTAATTTACCTAACAAACTTCTCACCAAACTATGAGGTAAATCACAGGCATGATTTGATATTTTTTTTACACAATCACATTAATATGAACAGGTAAATCACAAGCTAACATAGTATTCCCTCCATTCCACAATGTAATGCGACCGATACGAATTCAGTGGTATAATTTTTCTCTCCCACCACAGTCGGTCTCGTTGGTTAAATTTATGGTCAAATTTAGATCTCGGCAAATGCGGGCGCACTACAACGTGAAATGGAGGGAGTAGAATATTTATATTCTGTTTCAATGTGAGTATATTTATATCCCGTTGAAATTGAAACGTACAGACATTGTCCTAGTGACGGAAAACACTGAAATCAATTACAACGAGGAAACTTATCCATCTATTCTGGAAATTACAAGGAAAGGAGAGCCTGAATCATGGTGAGTGGCTTCTATTTTGGAGGCTGCGTACTTCCTTGTCAATCAGAATCATTATCTTCTTCTTCCTGGCGGTTACATTAGCTTCTTTTAGAAGTCGCGTACTTGCGTTCCTCACTAACAAAAAATGCAATGCACTACGTGTTGCATATCTGCGTATGTCAAGTGGACAATGGATTAATCAGAATCACATATTATTTCATAATATCATGTTGATCATATTCGCTGCTTTCACTCTTGGTTCTTTGCTCAAGGGTAGAAATTTTAGGAACATCCAATTAATTGAAATTGAGTTGGTATAAGACAGTTACATGCCTTACGGTGAATATTAGTACATCCTAATAGAATGCATGATGCTTCATATATAGTTGAATTCGTCTTAAAGTTGGAAACAAAATTCCCCTTTGAACATGGCTGAAGGACACGGAAATTGTACACATAATTAATTTGTCTAGTTCAAATACAGTAAGCAACAAGGAAAACACCCGTAAGCAATTCCGAAGAAGGAAGCAACCCATCTATAATAGTATATCAATAAATGGCAATCAATTCCATAGAAGATAATGGTTTGGAGGCCCAAGCAGATCGTCACGAACTATATAATGCATAGTACCAATTCTAAGAGCAACTCTCGCATCCGGTAAGAAAAAAAACTCTCGCAGAGTTGCCATATTTGTAGTCACAATAATGCATATGCGATCCATATGCATTTGGAGACTAGCCGGACGACGCGCAAACTCGGAGTCGCCATGATTTTTTTTCTCGTTCAAACACTTCGATTCCCATCAAATTTAAACATTTAACACATCAAGAAAACATGCACATAAGTTTTAGAAAGTTACATAAATGAAAGCATTAACCGGCGATATGTACCAATCACATGTTGTCACCATGTGCACCATCCACTTCTCAGACGTGTGCGTTGTCCCCTCGTCCAAGGTTCGTGCACCGTATGATTGACATTCACACGTTCTTCCAAAATTCACGCCTATGGATCCATAGAGTCCGCATCCAACATGATGAAATGATTCCCCTGGCTAGTCGTTTAATTGTCGCCCGATGCACATGAATTTCGACCCTACGTGCCTCAATCTCTTCCTCACGATGTCTGCTCTCTTGCATAGCATCTCATCTCACTCTCTTATCTTGGATCTTCTTTTGTTCTTCTCCTCCATCTCTATCTTTTATTGTTCCCTCTATCTGTATACTCGTTCCATATCCTCAACAACACATCAATGTTTTTCTTGCATTGCCTCCACCTCTCCATGTCTTTTGAACTTCTCATTTCCTCTCCTACGTACTCTCGTCGGGCTGACCTGCTAGACAGTAGAGTGGGACTTCTAGACACCCTTTACTCCCCATCACCATCATCATCTTCACCGTCGTCGATCTCTCAAGAGGAATGGTTGCACTTCTATATTTTTGGACAGCTACCATCATTCTTCTGCTTGAAGCGCGCACGTCCTCTCAATGGTCGAGTGTCCCGCTATAGTTGACTCTGGCTCAGAAAGATATTCACCTCTATTGGGGAGGCCCCGCTAGAAGCAATGAAGATGTAATCCTCGATGGCTTCAACATGGCAATGGGTACCCACTGCCCACGAACCCGACGGGTAAAAACCCTATTTGGATAAGGATTTGGGGAAAATAATTACCCATCAGTTTATAAATGAGAACAAAAATACCCATCGGGTAAGTCAGGTACATGTAAGGGAAGGAAATACCCATACCCACGTACCCGCAGACCCATATGATTATTCATTCTAACAGGTAGGTCTCTTCTGTCATTCACTAAAAAAGTGAAAACCCTAGCGCCGCTTTACAAGGATTCGACACTTTGAAATGTCAAGGCTCGTAAAGTGGAGAGAAGATGAAAGCTAATCAAGTTGCTTTGGGCTGTTTGGTGTCATGTTGGAGATGTTGAAATGGCTTTTAGTCATCTGAGTGTTGAACCTATCTGTAGTTTCAAACTTATCTGTTGTGTGTGTGCGCGCACGCGCATGCTGAAATGCTGAAATTGATGTTCAAATGATGAAAAATGACATGTTTATGTGCTGAAATGCCGAAATATATGTGTTGAAATGTTGTTTATATGTGCTGAAATGCTAACATATATATGATTAAATGCCGAGATGTGGTATATATGTGCTGAAACACTAAGTATACATGCTGAAATGTTGAAATGTTGTGTTTTACATAATGAGCTAAAATTATATATGGAAATATGTGAATCGAAAGATGACCGAGATGGATATTTTTACCTGCGGGTATTACCCGCACCCGGACGGGTGCGGTATGGGAACAACATGAATCCTGGGGTGCGGGTACGGGTTTGGGCAAATAATATTGAGACAGATGCAGGTTTGGGCGAGCATTAGCCGCACCCAAACCCTACGGGTGCCATGTTGACAATGACTCCATCGAGAGGCAATTTGGAAAATACCCGCCTCTTTTGGGGAAGGGACCCGCACGTGACTCAAATATTGGTTGGCCTCCCCAAAAGAGCTTGAAGACTCGCTCGTGATGCAATTACACCAAAATGTCAGTCTACCTAACCGCTCGCCGACTGACATGGGGGGCATCCCTTGGGACATGATGAAGCATCGACCCACCATGAAGCCAAGGCACGTCAAACAAAGTCTATGTCGGTTATTCACCGATGCTCAAGGCTATCAGAGTCGGTGATTACCTTTGATCCGGTTTCGGATGTAGATAGTACTTTTTCCACTATAGACACTACGTTTATCGAACTAATGGGACCAGTTCTTGCCAAGGAGATTTCTGCAAGAACTCGTTATCTCAAGTAGTTCCAATATCTCGGATCAATTTCATAGAGGTGATTGAAAATGAAAAAGAGATAGGCCGGGGATAGAGGTTTCACCTGCAACTATATACCTGTACTCGGGATCTCAACTAGATAATCAACATGGCTATTTTATACACCATTACATATGTCTGGACATGTTATTGTGGGAGATGCGTCCAAATAACCCCACGACCGACTGCCCTCCCATCGAGGCTTTATTGTCGAAGGTGAGATGAGATCATGGATTATGAAAGATAATAATGTAACATACAAGCATGCATGATAAAGATCTATCATATTGATAAAAACATTCTCATAATTTATAACTCTTAGCACAATGACATTTTTAACATATAGCACAATGACATAGCAATTGCAACATTTTTTGTAACTCTTAGGAAGATGACATTATGACATAGAAAATGGCTCACTCTTTATGGTAACTCTTTGCGCAAGGTCGTTATCACATGGCGCTTATATTTGTAATTCTTGGCACAATGACATTATCACATAGCAATTGTAACACAATATTATTTTTAGCTCTTACTACAATGACAATATAACATATATATGAATATTGCAATTGCAACATAAATATTTGTAGTCATTGTAATATGATGTGTATCATAACTCATATTGTAAAGAAAATATTGTCATTCGTTTAAAAAACTTCAGTCGGAGAGAGACCCTCCTTCACCGACAATGGCGGGCTAACCTTCAGCGACTCATGGGGATGGGGTCTAGAAGACAGACACCTTTAAACTTTCCTATCGACATGCGTTGGATGCGTCGCGGGCAGCCATCATCAGATGGCGCAATGAGGCCTTCCCGTCCTTATCACAGGGTTTCTCCTTCGAGGCCCAAGGCCGACATCATCCTCTAGCATCCCATCAGATTCGTAGCAGGTTGTACGGTGGTGGGCCGAGCGTCCCTAGGGCCCTCATAACGGGTGTATTGTCCGATGACGGTGACTGCACCCATGCAGCCATGGCAGGGGTTCGCGGGTGCGCCTATGTCTCGCTTATAGCGAGACGTAGTGCAGCCTCGCCTGAAGTCTGTGCTAGATTGGGCCGGCCTAACATGCGGGTGGCCACATGCCTCAAAAGCCCTCTTTTTTCACTATTTTTCCTTTACATTTTTTGTTATCGTTTGTTTGCTTTTTTTCTACTTTTGTTTAAACTTCCACATATTCACAACATATACCTTACAAAGGACACTTTACATAATTTTTGAACAAAGTTAATCATGCATTTGAAAAATGTTAAATATGTATATAAAATTGTTTTTGATGTACGCGAAAAATGTATAAGGAAAATGTACAATGTGCATGGAAAACATTATAGACATAAAATAATATAAGTTTTCAAAAATATCAATCATGTATTCAGAAAATATTAAACTTGTATAAAGAAAATGTACTTCATGTATAAAAAATGTACAATGTTTATGGAAAATGTAGATATAAAAAAAGTTTTAAAAAAAGTCAAGCATGTATTTCCAAAATCTTGAACGTGAATATAAAAATTATTTCTGATGTACACAAAAAATGTACAATTTGTATAGAAAAATTACACATCAAAATAATTTAAGTTTTACAAAATGTCAATAATATATTTCCAAAATGTTGACATGTATACAAAAGTGATTTCCATGTATAGGAAAAAGGTAAATTTGTATGGAAAAATAGACATAAAAATATCTAAGTTTTACAAATGGTAATCATGTATTTCCAAAATGTCAAATGTGTATATAAAAAATGTTCCTGATGTGCAAAAATGTAAAAACAAAATAAGGAAAATTTAGACATAAAAATATGTAAAAAATATTAATCATGTATTTCCAAAATGTTTAACAAGTACACAAAAATCTTTATCATGAATACAAAACGTACAGTGTGCATGGAGAAAATTACACATGAATTTAAAAAAAATGTTAATTCCGTATTTAAAAAATATTGACATGTATAGAATTTATTTTCTGATGTATACAAAAAATGTACAATGTGAATGGGGAAAAGTAAACATAAAAATATATGTCTTTAAATGATGTATTTGGAAAATATTAAACATGTATAGAATAAATTATTCTTGATGCATACAAAAATGTAGAAAGGGATGGAGAAAATGAAAAAAAAAATGAAAAAAAATAGTGCAAACCGATAAAGAAACGGCGAGAAATGAAAGAAAATGAATAGGAAAGATAAAACAAGTAAAATCGTTGAAAGAAACCAAAAAGGATGAAACAGCTAAGAACATGAAAAAAAGGTGAAAATCATGAACAAACAAAGAAAATGAAAAGATAAACATGCAATGAAGACTAACAAGGAAAACAAAAATAAAAAGAATGGAAAAATAAAGAAATAAAAAGCCTATTACAAATAAAAAGAAAGAAAATAATACCAAAATATAAGGAACGGAACAGGAAAAAAAAGATGAAGAAATAAAAAGCCCAATGAAAAAAAGAAAAATATATATGAAAACCCACCCCCAAATAGTCAGACAAAAGATAAACCATGCAGAAAACCGGCCAATTGGAAGAAAGATAACCATGCAGAGAACCAGACAAAAGATAAACCACGCAGAGAATCAGACAAAAGATAAACCATGCAGAGAAACCGTCCAACAGGAAAAAAACCGCGTGAAATGCTACAGTGTTGGGATGGCCGCGTATTAGGCGATGGGAGTTATCATCTCTCTTAAGTGAGATATAGGTCCCACGGGGGTTGGCCACCCGCTCTGAAGACTTGCGGGAGGGCCCCAACACGAGCAATGCTACACCTACAAAGACTTACGTTAAATTTTATGCAATTAGCTAGTTGGCAAATTATAATTGGGAGAATGGGAGGGGGAACCCCCTCGCACGGGAGGAGAATTGGCTAACGAAAGAGCAGAGCACTGGCATCTTTCCTCCTCTTCAAGAAAAGTCTCCTTCCTCCTCCTGCCGGTGCCGCCGCCGATCTGCCCCACCTCCGATGGTCTTTGGGCCATGGAGGTACAGAGGATCTCGCCCCCTCCCCCCGTCGGTGGGATGGATCCCGTTCTCATTTTTGTTATGTTCAATGTCTTGGTTGGGGCTTTGTGGCGGTGGTTCTATCCCCGAGTATGAATAATGTATCCCATGTCTGATCCCCGTCCTACAAAATCTTAGGGTTCCTCTGCCTCCTGTTCGGTGCCGCCGCTAGTCTGCCTCGTCTCCGATGGCCTTAGGGAAATGGCGGCGCCGTGGTTCCGGACCCTTGCCGGTGGGAGGGCTCTGTTTTTAGATGTTCTTTCGATTTTTGTTAGGGTTTGTGTCCTGCTCAAGAAGACGAGACGGCAACTGCTTCCTGAAGATGGAATAAGGTTCTCCCTGCCTAGCCCTCATCCCGGTGGTGTGTATAGCATCGTCAGTGGGCATAGAGAGGTGTGTCTCCGGCGAATATATCCTTGGCGGGTTTGTTTGGATCTGGTCATAGTTCATCTACGTTTGTGTTTTTTCAGGTTTGTTCCTTCCGATCTATGCTACTCTTCATCAGTGGCAGTTGTTCTGTTGCGCTGGTCCTATGGGGCCTTATCACCATGACTTACCGACTGCCTGCTACAAGATGTTTTGCCCGGCTACGGGGAGGGAGGGGTGATGATGGCAGCACGCCTTCAACTCGTGTCAGTGCTTGTAGTCGTCGGTAGGTGGTCTACCGATCTGGTTGTAATATTTATTATTTCTGGTGTTCGTTCTACTGCCATGATTGAAGATGAATAGATCAGAAGTTTTTACGTAAAAAAAACATCATCGGAGGACGTGTGGAGGTGTGTCTGTGATACGTCTTCCACGTATCAATATTTTTTTATTGTTTCATACTATTATAGTACCAATCTTGGATGTTTTATATGCAATTATATACTATTTTTTAAATTATTTTTTGGGACTAACCTATTGACCTAGAGCCTACTGCCACTTGCTGTTTTTTTTCTTGTTTTTGGCTTTTAAGAAAATCAATATTAACGAAGTCCAAATGGAGAAAAATCTTTGGATTAATTATTTCGGGACCAGAAGGGACCCACGAAGGTTCGGGGGAAGACCAGAAGAGCCATGAGGGAGCGCCCCAGGGGCGCCCCATGAGCTTGTGGGCTCCTCGTGGCACATCTTGACCTAATTACACCTCTATAAATTTCCAAATATTCCCAATATATACACCAGAGAGCCTCCCGCAACACTTTTTTGCCACCGTAAACTTCTGTTCTTCCGCAATGCCATCAGGAGGCCTTTTTCATTACTCTACCGGAAGGGGAATCGATTAGAGAGGGCTTCCACACCATACTTGCCGCCTTCCGATGATGCATTAGTAGTTCACCACAGAACTACGGGTCCATAGCTAGTAGCTAGATGGCTTCTTCTCTCTCTTTGATCTTCAATACAATGTTCTCCTTGATGTTCTTGGAGTCCTATGAGACTCTTGGAAAAGGCAGTGCCTAGGAGGCGCTTAGGCACGCCTAAGTGCTAGGCAATGGCCAAACGCCTCGCCTAGGGCATAAATGGAGGACTAGGCAGGACAAGCAAGGAATTGTCTACCCAAGCAAGAAATTAGGCCACATACTGCACTGATATGCCAAACGGCTTATATTCCAATGGCAGTAGCAGGTAATTAACTTATTTATATACTCCAAATAATATCAACACCCGTATAATAATCACAAATATACTACAAGTAAAAACTATGTTACTGCCTAGGCCGCACCTAGGGCTCTTAGGCACTGCCTGGGCACTAGGCGAAGGCCGACCGCCTCGCTTACGTCTACCGCTTATTCCAACCTTGCTATCAGATGTAATCTTCTTTTGCGGTGTGTTTGTTGGGACTCGATGAATTGTGGGTTTATGATATGCATATTCACGAGAAGTAATTGAGTCTTTTGTGAACTTTATTTTGCATGATTGTTATAGTTTTGTATTTCTATCCGATCGATCCTTTTGGTTAGGCCAACTAGACTGATTTATCTTCAATGTGAGAGGTGCTTTGTGATGGGTTCAATCTTGTGGTGCTCTATCCCGACGACAGAAAGGGACAAGACACGTATTTGTATTGTTGCCATTAAGGATAAAACGACGGGGTTTATTCATATTAGTTAAGTTTACTTTGTTTACATCATGTCATCTTGCTTAAGGCGTTACTTTGTTTTTATTAACTTATACCTGATATGTATCCAACGTATCTATAATTTATGAAGTATTCATGCCATGTTTATAACAATTTTTATATGGTTTTGGTATGATTTGCATGGAACTAACCCGGACTGACGTTGTTTTCAGCAGAACTTTCGTGGTGTTGTTTTTTGTGCAGAAATAAAAGTTTTCGGAATAAGCTGAAACTTTTTGATGATTTTTTCTAGAACAAAAGAGACCCCTGAAGCTTTGTGGGAGGGCCAGAAGAGCCACGAGGAGGGAACAAGACACCAGGGTGCACCTGGGCCCTTGTTTGTGCCCCGGTGGGTTGTGCTCACCTCGAGGCCCATCATCGCGTGAAACTGACGCCAAAAAATCCTATAAATAGAGTAACCATCAAAAATAACCCTAGATCAGAAGTTCCGCCGCCGCAAGCCTCTGTAGTCCATGAAAACCCAATCTAGACCCATTCTGGCACCCTGCCGGAGGGGAAAATCATCACCGGTGGCCATCTTCATCATCCCGGCGGCCACCATGATGAGGAGGGACTAGTCCACCCTTGGGGATGAGGGTTTGTACCAGTAGCTATGTGTTTAATATCTCTCTCTAGTGTTCTTGAGATGCACAATCTTGATGTATCGCGGGCTTTGTTAATATAGTCGGATCATATTGTGTTTTCCCCTCTCTAGTTGTGATGAATTGAGTTTTCCCTTTGAGATTTCTTTGGATTGAATACTTCTATGGATTTGAGAACACTTGATGTATGTCTTGCTATGAATAACCATGGTGACAATGGAGTATCATATTGATTCACTTGATGTGCGTTTTGGCACTCAACTCGCGGATTCCCGAGTGACATTGGGGTAATCTATGCATAGGGGTTGATGCACATTCTTGTCTTTGTTTCTCCGATAGAAATCTTGGGGCACTCTTGGAAGTTCTTTGTGTTGGATTGAGTATTATGAATATGAATTTGTTTTGGTGTTATTTTAGTACGAACTCTTGATAAATCGATCGTAAATAACAACTTTGTGTTATCTTAGTACGAACTCTTGAAAGATCGATCGGAAAGGATAACCTTGTGTTATTTTAGAACAAACTCTTGGATAGATCGATCGGTAAGGATAACTTTGTGTTATTTTAGTACGAATTCTTGGAAAGATTGATCGAAAAGAATAACTTTGAGGTGGTTTCGTACCCCACCAACAATTTCTTCTTATGTTCTCCGCTAGATAGGAACTTTGGAGTGATTCTTCACTGCACGTTGAAGAATGGTTATGTGATCCAATTATATTAGCATTGTTGAGAGATTGCACTAGCAAAAGTATGGACCCTAGGCCTCATTTTCAAGCATTGCAATACCGTCCGTGCTCTGTGTTATCAATTGCTACCTTGCTGTTTTTATTGTTCCTATTACAAAAATCAATATCTACTATCCATATGACACATGTATCACCATCTCTTTGCCGAACTAGTGCACCTATACAATTTACCATTGTATTTGGTGTGTTGCGGACACAAGAGACTTTTTATTATTTGGTTGCAGGGTTGCTTGAGAGATACCATCTTCATCCTACACCTCCCACGGATTGATAAACCTTAGGTCATCCACTTGAGGGAAAATTGCTACTGTCCTACAAAACTATGCGCTTGGAGGCCCAACACGAATCTACAAGAATAAAGTTTCATAGTAGACATCAAGCTCTTTTCTGGCACCGTTTTTTTTTTTGAGGAAATGACAGTAGGAGAGGCTCCTACTGTTTTTGTATATAAATATACAGGGGTGTTACAAGTGTGTTACATATGGCATTGCAACTACATGTTCACTTCATCCCATGATCCCCTCATCTCAAGAAAGAGGGAGAGGGGGGGGGGTGAGGTGCCAAGCAAGTTGAATGTAGTATCTACTCAAAGATCAGTCAAGAGGAGGTGTAGAGAGCTAGAGTAGAGAGTTACAATAGGCGATCACAGAGGCCTTTTGAGAGTCTTTTACTCTGTGCTGGAGTAGGTTAAAGTCCTCCTTAAAACGTGTTAACCAGGACGTTGTACTGGGGTTGATTCTTCTGAAATGTTTGTTGTTGCGTTCTTTCCAGAGACTCCACGCTACTGTTAGGAAAATTTCCATAAAGAGGGGTCTCGAGTCTCCCCTATTGGTCTGGTCAACTAAATTTAGTCTGGAATCAGACGTGGGCCAATGAATATCAACTTTTTCCCAGCACGCCTTGCTGAACGGGCACGTGAAAATCATGTGGTTAACCGTTTCTTCGGTGTTTTGTCCGCAAAGTAGGCAGTCAAGTACATCCCCAATGTCATAGTGTCTTCTCTTGAGCATGTTTCTTGTATTAAGTCGATCAATTAGCAAGAGCCATCCGAATACTTTAATTCTCATTGTGCATTTGGATCGCCATAAAAGTTGGAAGGTTGGATGCCTTGGGGTGTGTCTGAAGCAGAATTTGTAATAATCAGCAGCTTTAAAGTCAACTGCTCCCCAGGTGTAATACCAAACATCCGTGGATGAAGTGGAGGGGCTCAGGTGAGTGGATAGGTGTTGCAGGTGCTGGACCTCCGCGAGTGCTTCTGGGGAGAGAGGTAAGTGGAATGCATCATGTAGTGTCGTGCTCTCCAAGAAACTTTTGATGGATATGTCTTCATCTCTGGCAAAGGAGTAGGCTCGAGGGTGTGATGTTTCCAGTATGTTTGGTAGCCATAGATCTTTCCACAAGAGAGCAGTTGTTCCATCGACTACTTGAACGCAAGAAATCCCACGATAGAGAGGTGTAAGTTTAAGTATGTCACGCCACCAAAAGGATCCCATTGGGTCGAGGGCATGGGGGATTTTGCCTTGATAGTAAGTGTCCCAAATGAAGTGTACCCATGGTACATTGAGCTTGTTGTAGAATTTAGCAGGAACTTCATGAGTAGGGCTTCGTTTTGGAGTTTGATATTGAGGACTCCCAAGCCTCCGTGTTTTTTTGGTTTGCATACTAAGTCCCATGCAGCCAAGGAGTTGCATTTCTCACCATGTTTTGTCATCTTGTTCCAAAGACATTTGCGCCTGATTTTATCCAGCATTTCAAGAATTTGGGAGTTGATTTTGATTGTGCACATGGCATATATGAGGACTGAGGTGACAGTTGCATTCAGCCATGAGAGCCTCCCACCGTATGACATCATGGAGATAGTAGCAGTGAGTCTTTGTTCAGTTTTACACACTAGGGGCATTAGGTCTTGTACTGTGGGTTTCGTCGTGCCCATGGGTAGTCCGAGGTACGTGAAAGGCATGGTGCCAATCGAACAGCCAAAGATAGCAGCAAGTTCCACTGTGGAGCTGTCATCAAGATTAATAGGGATGAGAGTGGACTTGTTAAAATTGATCTTGAGACCAATAGAGGTTGCATAGTCAGATAGTTGTTTTTGATCGTTGTCGCTTGTGTGGGGCATGCGGGCAGGGCAAGGATCGTGTCATCCGCATATTGTATAACTGGGTAGTCCGGTTGGCCAGGGCAAGGAAAGGGTAGGTTAATTCGTCCCTGCCTGAAGGCTTGGTTGATGGCAGCTTGTAGGAGGTCGGCCGCTAGGACGAATAGAAGTGGGGAAAGTGGATCACCTTGGCGTACACCGCTCCTACAATGAAATTGTCTGCCTTGCACACCGTTAAGCAGTACCGAGGATCGCCCAGTGGAGAATATGCATTTGATCCAATTAAGCCATTTCTCGTTGAAGCCCATATGGCGCATGATATTGATCATAGGGTCCTGTCCAATTGTCTCGAACGCCTTTGCAAAGTCCAGTTTCAGTAGGATAATTTTTTCTTTGGAGGCTTGGCATTGATGAATATATTGGAAGGCCCAAGCCAGGCAGTCCTGGATGGTTCTTCCTTTGAGAAAACCGTATTGGTTACGATGAACAAGTGTGAGGATTACCTTTTGAAGGCGATTAGCCAAGAGTTTGGTGATCATTTTCAGGCAGCAGTTGAGGAGAGTTATCGGTCTAAAATCATTGACTGATGTAGGTGATTGAACTTTAGGGATCAAGGTAATAAGACCATCATTAATGCTTGTAAGATCGAGATCCCGCTCATGGAATTGGGAACAAAGGGCATATAAGTCGTGCTTGATCACGGGCCAGCAACTTTTAAGGAATGCCCCACTGAATCCATCAGGGCCAGGGGCTCGATCGGCTGGCATTTCTTTAATCACATCGTCAATCTCCTTGTGTGAAAAGGGTTCAGTGAGATGGTCCAGGTTGTTGGAGCGCTGTATAAGTGTGGGCAGATCGAATTTCATCTCAGCAGGTGAGATAGTGCCTAGACGATTCTTATATGCACGGAAGAGTAGGGCCTCTTTGCTGACGTGGTCTTCTACTTGATTGCCTTCCTCATCAGATAAACAGGCAATGTTGTTATGCCGATACCGTTCTGTGGCCACGGCCTGAAAAAATTTCGTGTTTTCATCGCCAAACTTAACCCAACTAATGGTACATCGTTTCTTCCAATAAAGCTTCTGGTATTGTAGCAGGCGCAGAGTGTGTTTTTTGAGGATGGTCCGGAAGTTGAATTCAGGGGTAGAGAGCGGTCTCTTGTTCTCAAGTTCATCCAGATGTGCTAAAAAATTATTGCAGTTGTCGATGGCAATCTTCAGCCGTGAAATGTTTTTACTCCAAGACTTGAGAGCGTGCCTGAGTCTTTTGAGTTTATGACACAGTATGGAGGCAGCGTTGGTCAGATGAACTGGCTTGTTCCAAGAGGTTCATACCACATCCAAGAAACCAGGGTGTAATATCCAAAACGATTCAAATATAAAGATTTTGCTGCGTGGTATGTTGGTTTCGATAGTAACAATGCAAGGGGTATGATCAGATGTAGGTTTACCGAGGGGTTTTACCAGTGTGTTGGGGTAGATCTGAGTCCAGTGTAATGACGTGAAGAACCAGTCTAACTGGACCAGAAGCGGGTCAACTTGCATATTACTCCAAGTGTAAGCGCGGCCCTTTACTGGGAGTTCCAAAAGGTTTTGCGTGCGAATGATATCGTTAAATGTGAACATATCCTGAGCATTACCTCCCGGTTTGTTACGGTTGTCCGGAGCACGAATATAATTGAAATTGCCAACCAAAAGCCAGTCTTGTGCCACTGGTATATCCAGATCATAGAGCCAATTAGTGTAATTTGTGCGATCATCTCCAGTACACGGCCCATAGATATTTGCTAACGTCCAGGTTTGTTGGGATTGCGTGCTAACGAAGTTGATAACTAGTGCAAATGGTTCTGAATATAGAATAGAGCCCGTAAACATCGAGCTCTTCCAAATCGTAACAATGCCACCCGAAGCACCACGCGAAGGTACGAAAGCAAAACGATCAAATTGGCGTGGACAGCAAGATTTGAAAACGCCAGATCGAACGAGGTCTTTTTGGTTTCTTGCAAGTAAACGATTGCGCATCCGCTAGAAAGGATCGCATTATGAAGCGCTAGATGTTTGGGTTCAGCATTAAGCCCACGAATGTTCCAAGAGAGGACATTCCACGATCGCAAAAGAGACATGAGAAACTGCTTATAGATTAAGCAGAGGTGGAGGCTTCATCGACGACGGCTTCAGAGACTTCAGCCTGCTGCACGGCGGGTGTAGGTTCAGTCGGCGTGGGAGATGCAAGGAGGGCTTCTTCAGTCAACTCTTCTGCTGGGATAGCGCATCGGTAGATTCCGACGTCTTGCAGTGTTGAGATTGGTGTTGGCGGCGGGATGTCATCAGAGTCATGCTTGGGCTGAGTTGATGAAGAGGAACCAATGGCAGGTATGATTCCGGGCTTCACTTTAGACATGGTCTTGCGGCTGTCAGATGGCATATGAACTTTAAACCCCTTATACTTAGTAGAGCGAGTGCTGCGACGAACCTCAGTAGTGGAGATGGGCACCATAGGGGTTTTTGCGCGGCGGCCACGGGTTGCCACTGGAGGCTGGGTTTCAAAAGTGGCAGTGCAGTTCTCAGTCTGAGCTGTGACAGCTAGGTCTGAAGATAAAGGAGCCGAGTCCATCTGGTGGGTGTCAGGGTGGGACAAACCATGCTGTATATTACTCACCTCCATCGAGTCTGGCATCAGGTTGGGGAGGGCATCTTCCTCAGGTTGAGGGGAGCGAGGATCATCCTCCACTGGCAGTTCTTGGATGACCACAGAAGAAGAAGGCGTGCTGTCGAAACAGATGAGGTTGCTGTCATCAGAGGTTGCCACAGTCACAGGCACTTCAAAGTTTGCTGGTCGAATGCCAAAAGCAGATCTCCATGGGCCAATAGAGGCAAGTGCAGGTCGGAGAGCATCAAATATAATAGTATTCAGTTGCTGTCTAAGTACTGGGTTGTCAATCAGCAAAGAAAGCAGATCCGAGCCCTGAGAAGATAGTCCAAACTATAACCCGCGGTCATGCAGAACAACTGAGATAGTAAGCGATTCAGTTGGCATTGGGTCGTCCGAAGATGGAGGGTGCAGCTGGGGCACAATGATCATTGTGGAACTGTCTGAACTAGCGCCATCTTCAGAAATAGAGAAGGAGTCGTTCCAAGCCTGTGTGGGGTTGTCCATGAGATTGTTGTCAGGTACTAATCCATCTTGGAAAGTCAAGCCCTGGGATGCAAGCCACGCCTGATAGTTGACCAGGTGCGGTGGTAGTGGAGGTAGCGGCGGAGCTGGCGGTTGCGGCCAGGCACCCCAACCAGCATTGGCATTGTTGTTGGCATCAGGGTTGGCGTCAGCGTGAGGGCCAACAGGAGCTGTGTTCTGCACCAGCCAGTTGTGTACTTGTTGCTGGTAAAGCTGCTCGGCGGTGAGTTCAGGGCCGAACTGAGGGTGGGGTTACCATCAGGTGGCGGCGACTCTTCTCCAGCAGGCAGCACCTTAGGCAGCAGTCCGTTCCAGTCATTGCTGTGGAGGATCGTAACCTGCACGGTCCAACAGTCTCTTGCTCCGCCCAGCTGCCAGACAACAAAGCTCTTAGGGATTAAGCGCAGGCGGAGCACTCTTGCTTTGATCATCATGAAGCGTCTGTCCTGGCGGGGGTTATACCAATGCACAAGGGATCCATAGCCACCCAGAGCTTTGGTGATGTAGTAATCGGTTTGGTAGTCGTAGGGGAAACTAAAGAACATCAACCAAACCTCTGGCCCAAAGGACGTCGTGCGCTGATTCAAAGCTTAATTATGAGGTACGAAAGTGATGAGCAGATCTTCATCTTCAAGTTCAATGGGGGTGTTGATAGCAGTGTCTCGCATAAAAGAGTCCACGAATCCAAAAATCCCAATACCTCGCTGACTTCAGTGGTAAAGAGTTGAGAAGCATGGAGCTGACCTATAATGGCAGTGCGGATGGAAGCCCGGCGGTGGAGAGGAACATATTCGCTCGCCTCGGCGATTGCCAAGAAATCGTGGTTAAGCGGCGGGATTGGCCCCACGATCATGCCACTTCGAACCACGCGGTCCGCCAGCCCCGGCTCAACGGCAAAGCCCGGGGGGAGGAACGGAACGGGGTTGAGGGGGTAGTTTTCCATGGTCGAAGAGGAGGTGAGGAAGTGGGGTGGATCCTGGTCAGAGTGCGGTAATGGCGATGGGACAGGGCAGGAGCGCTGCGGTGGTGGCGATGGGACTGGGCAGGAGTGCGGCGGTTGGAGAACCGAGGCGGAAGGTGGAGCGTGAGGGGGGTGGGCTTGAGGGGCAGGAGTGGAAATCATCGGTGATTTAGGAATCCATTTCCACCTAAGAGCGCGGATGCGTTTGCGGCAGGATTGGGCCGCGTGGCCATAGCGCGGTGTTTCCTCCGGTCGGCTTTCAAATATGCCCCCGAGTATGTTTTTTGGCCCCCCTCGCTCCAGGCCAAGCACAAGGCCGATCTGACCCAAGCCCAGTACACTTTGCAGGATATTATCAACCTCTCCACCAGTTGGGCCTCTCTTTGCTCGCGCTGCCTGCAATGGGGACATAATAAAATTGACTGCCATGCCAGGCTGATTTGCATCAATTGCTCCGCACCTGATCATAAGGCAATATTTTGCCCCAAAACTGGTAAGTCCCCTAAATTTAATGAAGCGGTTTTGGAGAATATCATCCCCACCAAGGCAACTCATCTTCCTGTCCCCCCTCTACTCTCCACTGCCCTGCGTCCACGGCCCAGAGCCACCGTCCGATGCACTGCATGTTTGCCGGGGAGGTTAGGTAAGCGGCACTCACATCCCATCAACGAAGCTCTTTCCTGGCGCCGTTGCCGGGGAGGTGAGTGCTTGAAGGTATATCTTTAGATCTTGCAATTGAATCTTTTAGTTTCTTGTTTTATAACTAGTTTGGTTCTATAAAAGAAAACTACAAAAAATGGAATTGAGGTTGCATCATATTATTCATCTTTATAGTGTCTTTCATGAAATGATGAAAAAGAAAATTGTGCTCAATTGTTAGAAGAAGAATGCTATAAAATGTTTGGCATAAATGATGAGCATGATTGCAATGTTGTTGGTATGAACTTTTTGAATATGCATGATGCTAACGATATGCCAAGCCACAAGCTTGGGGATGCTATATTTGATGAAGATGATATTTTTAGTCCCCCAAGTTTTGATGAGGAACTTTTTGATGATGAAAGCATGCCTCTTATTTATGATGATTATATCAATGAAAGGGGATTTGGAGAGGTCGTGACTTTATTTAATGATGATTCCACTATTTTGGAAGAGGTTCCAATTGACTATGAAAACAAAGTTCCAATCTATCATGATTATGGTGATGACGTATATGTTACCGAGAATAATTATAAGCATGATTTTTTATCATGATTTTAATTTTCAATCCCATGATAGTTATTTTGTTGAGTTTCCTCCCACTACTATCATGAGAATGAATTTGCTTATGTGGAGAGTAGCAAAATTTCTATGCTTATGCATCATGAAAAGAATGCTTTATGTGTTATCTATATTGTTGCATTCATTCATGATGCTACTGAAATTTTTTATGAGAGAGGAACATATGCTTGTAGGTATTGCAATAATATCAAGTATCCTCTCTATGTGTTGAAAATCTTGAAGTTTTGCTTGTTTTGCCTTCCTATGCTAGTTGATTCTTGCTCCCAAAAGTTGTTTAATCACAAAATCCCTATGCATAAGAAGTGGTTAGACTTAAATTTGGTTGCCATGTGATTCATGATGCCCCCGTTATGTTTCCATTATTTACTTCTATGTGTGCATCATTGAAATCATCATGCCAAGCTAAGGGCGTAAAACGATAGCGCTCGTTGGGAGGCAACCCAACTTGTATCTTTTTGCTTTTTGGTTTTCTTGCTATTTTCAGTAAAATACCCAATAGTATCTCTGGTTTGATGTGTTTTTGTGGTTTAAATAAATGTTTGTGCCAAGCAAAGCCTTTGGGGTGATTTGGTTGATAGTTGATTTGATCGCGTGGGAAATTCAGAAACTTTTGCGTCCAACGTTTTAATTTCTGAAGATTACTGGAGCATGATAAACTCTTGAATTTTTGTTAAGTTATCAATGTACAAATTTTCCACGTTATCCTATTTTTTCAGAATTTGAGGAGGTACAAAAGTATGGTCAAAAATTGCATCTTTATAGACTGTTCTGTTTTTGACACATTATGTTTTCGTTGTGTTATGTGCTTGTTTTGATGATTCTATGGTTTCTTTTGAAGATTTTTTGCCATAGAAAAGTTAGAATACAGTAGATATAATACAATTAAAAAAATATGAATTGGTTTGCTACAGTACTTAGGGTAAAGATTTGTTTTGTTATACTAACGGATCTCACGAGGTTTTGTTAAGTTTTGTGTGATTGATGTTTTGAAGTTTTGGGTGAGATGTCGATACGAGGAGAATAAGGAGTGGAAAAACCCTAAGCTTGGGGATGCCCAAGGCACCCCAAGGTAATATTCAAGGAATACTCAAGCAACTAAGCTTGGGGATGCCCCATAAGGCATCCCCTCTTTTGTCTCCAATATTATCGGTAACCTCACTTGAAACTATATTTTTATTTCTCACCTGATATGAGTTTTGCCTGGAGCGTCATTTTATTTTGTTTTATTTTCTTTCTGGTATTTATAATAATATTTTGTGTCTTTTATTTCAGTAAAAGTGTCAAGGATAGCCTTTACCATGCCTATTTTGCAAGACTATATGTTGGAGTTTGAAAACAGAAAGTTTTCTATCATTGTCTGAATTCTTCTGGATAGTCAGAACGTGATAAAATCTTGAAATTTATACACAGTGAGCATTAACAAGTTGTATGTAACGTGGTAATTTTTCAGAATGTTTAGAGCTAGGGAAGTATGAGGAAAATTTCTCTCTTTACAGACTGTCCTGTTTAGACAGATTGTTGTTATGTTTGCATTGTTTGCATATGTTTGCATGTTCAATGATTCTATTTGAGGATATGAGTAATAAATATGTAGAGGAATTTAGTATGCAATTTTAAATTATAATCCAAAACATAAACGTACGCATCAAGGGCGCTCGCTCGCGCGTGCCACGTAGGATCGAACCCGACAAAAACGGCTCTCAGAAAATATCTCCCCTGGAGCTCGCGCTGCAGGCGCTCCCCTTTCTCCCTGGTCGCACGCGACCTTCTCGTCTCCCTCGCTCTCGCCTCTGCTGTAATGCCCCGGATGTAATACTTCCCCTTTTGGGCAATATATATATATATATATATATATAT
>LR738713.1:467491658-467502396 GCA_902687465.1 Secale cereale | reverse complement strand
ATATATATATATATATATATATATATATATATATATATATATATATATATATCTTTGGCTTCATCAGTTCCATTCCGGGTCCTTCGTCTTTCGGGTTTTCGTCGTTTTGTCGTGTGTGCGTGTGTGCATTCATCCATATCATGTTGTCTTGTGCATCGCATTGCATTTGTGTTGTCGTTTGCATCCGGTCCCACTCGTTCCTTCCCGTTGTCCGTTTCGAGTTCCGGAGCTCTCTCACGTGTCCGTGGTTTCCCCGAGGCCTACTTTGGTGTTTGGCCGTGTAACATTTCCGTTTTGGTGTGAGACTTGTCGTGCGATGTTGTTTTGGTGTGTGTAACCCGCCTGTTAAATCTCATCGCGTTTGGAGTTCGTTTGATGCTCCAACAGTTATTCTCGTGGGCTGAAAGTACCTCCTCTTTGAGGCCCAAGACACCCCTCGAACAGCCCACCAAACCAACCCAAACCCCTCCCTTCATCTAGGCCATCCAATTGTGATCGTGTGGCCGAAAACCTCACCTCATTTGGACAACCCTAGCTCCTTGTGCCTATATAAACGTCCATCTCCCCCAATTTTCGCGTCTGAAACCCTAATGCTTCCACAGTTCGTCGCCGGTGCTTCCACCGTTGAATCCCGGTGCTTCCACCGTTGAGCCGCCGTGTTTCCGACGTCCCAGCGAGCTGTGCTTCCGTAGTGCCGCGTCCGCGCTTCCGACCCGTCGCCGTGCTCCCGACCCGACGCGCGGGCCCGCTGAGCCGTCTTCTTCCTCCCGCCGCCCGGCTCCTCACCGCCGTCGCCGTTTCGTCTGCCGCGCCTCCGGCCAGCCCGCGCCGCCGGCCACCTCGCCCGGCCCCGCGCCCCTCCAGCTGCGCCGCCCCTCCGCCGCCGGCCGGCGACCGCCTCACCGGCCGGGCCGCCGCGCTCCACCGCCGGTCCCTCCGGTCGCCGCCTCCCCGCGCCGCCCTCGCCGCCTCCCCGCGCCGCCCCGACACGCTCTGCCCGCCGGCCGCCGCGAGCTCGGGCGAGCCTGCCGCCGCCGCAATCTGGGGATCGGGAGGATTCCCCGATCGGATCGCCTCGCCTCCAGCCTAACGGGCCGAGGCCGACCCGCTTCGCCCGCGGGGCCCGATCCGCCTCCGCCGCTCCGAGGCCCGATCCGCCAGCCCGCGGAGACCCGGTTGACCTCCAGCCCCGTTGACCGCGTTGACTGAGGTGGTTTTTCTTCTCTAAGTCCCTGACAGTTAGTTTCAGATGCATATTTGTTTTGTGGATAACTTTTTGTGTGCACGTCCGAATTGAGCAAATGATATGTCAAAATGATCGTGGAGACTTGTACTACGTATTGTTCCATTGTGCCATGCATGTTTGAGGTCATCTAGATGTCTTAATCTTCATGAGAAGGGTGCTACTTGTTATAAACTGCTGTTTGTAGTTGTTTTCATGCCAAGTTTGCAATGTGATATCTTGGTGCATGTTTATCCAAATGAAGCAAATGAGATGTCCACATGTTCATCATGAAATGCTCTACATGTTGGTTGCTTTAGCTTGCATGATAGATTTCATCTTGCCATGTTTACCTCCGTTGCAAAGTGCTATGTGGCTGTTATGTCGTTAAACTTGTTACGAGATGCCTCGTAGAGGAGCTCGTTGCTATTGATGTGGTTGTCCCCTTGATGCATGCTTAGATGTTTTGGACTCCCCATCATGTGTACTTTGCTGTGGTGCAAACCACTTGTCTTGATATGCTTTGAGGTGACTTAAACTTGCTCTCAAAGATGCCATGCGGAAACTGCTGTTTTAACACTTAGTGAAATTTCACCAAGTCTGGAATCTGTTATTTTCAGATGCCATGTTTGCTTGTTGTTCTAGGCAAATCCATGATAGTTTTGGGGTGACTCTTGATGATTCCTTGTTGTATATATTGTTGGCTATCCATTCATTCTCTCACATGCTTATTTGGGTGGCTGTAGCATATTTAACTCTTGCTCCCAAGTTGCAACAAATTACTGCTGTCAGGTTTTTGTTGTCAAGTTCAATATGTCATAGCTTGTTGCTATTGATCCATGGCTCCTTTGGAGATGCTCCAATGTATTTGTTTGCTATAGGATATGTCTAGTTTATGTCCATGCTCCTTGCCATGATGTTTGAGTGTTGTATACTACTTATTTATTGCTCCGAAGTTGCTATGTGGCTCTTATTTTCAGCTTGTGCATGTTTATTGTTTCGGGTGTAACTTTTAGCCCGTTGCTCTGTTTTGAGCAAGTCCTATATGTAACTTGTGTGTTTTTGCATGTAGATTCATAATATCCTATTGTTAGCATGTTTTGAAGTATTTTTGCTTGATGCAAATTGCCATGCTCCTTGTGCTGTAACACTGTGCTTCCTATGTAGACTTCCTGTGCTTCCATAGTGCATCTGTTTTGCTTCCATAGTGCATCAGTCATGCATCCAGTAATTTTTCTGCGCATTGCATCTTGTTTGATTTCGTGCCTTGTGTGTTTGTGTTCAGTAGAGTCGGAAGCTGACTACGAGTACGAGAACGAGGGTACTACCAAGGTTGAGAACGAGGAGCTCTCTTACAATCCCATCGACAACTCTTCAGGCAAGATGACCGAACCCGGATATCATTACTATCTTTGCCTATTGCTAGAAGTAACGCTCTATAGTTTTGCCTCGATGCCCATGTTTTCCTGTCAGCCTCCTATTGTAACCATGAACCTGTTTAGCCACCCTACCTATGCAAACCATTGATTGGTTATAAGTAAGCTTCGCTCAGCCCCTCTTATAGCATTGTTAGCTGCAGGTGAAGATTGAAGATTCTTGCTTCTTGTTGAAGCTTGTTGGAATATCACACTATATTAATTATTAAATGAAATCGTCTATATATTGGTAATGGGTGGAAGGCTAAGCCTTTTGCTTGGTGTTTTGTTCCACTCATGCCGCCTAGGAACCGTATAAACCGGTGTTATGTTCCTTGATTATGCGTTCCTCACACGGTTGGGGTTATGGGACCCCCTCGATAAACCGCTAAGTGCTAAGTCCTTTCCAGCAAGTCCCAACATTGGTCCTATTTGCCTAATAACTAAAACTTGCATAGGGTCTTGCAAACCCGAGTTCTTAATCAACAACCCCGGGCCAGTGCTCCACATGAGTGTTGGTCCGAACTGGGGAGTCTGCGGGGCCACCACGAGGAAACTCGAGGATTGGTAAAAACCTGTAGAATCGCCCATCCGGTCGCGGCCTGAGACTAGATACACGCGGCTATTGTCAGGGTGTCGGCATGCTGGGAGGATTTGCTGGATTAGCCTTACCTTAGTCGGAGTATCTTGAGCACGGGATTCCGAGGATACTCGGGTCTTCCCACTTTGGAGTTGCGACTCCGCGGATCGTGGGCTTGTCATGGGCCAAGTTGGAACATCCCTGCAGGGTTATGAACTTTTGAAAGCCGTGCCCGCGGTTATGTGGCAGATGGGAATTTGTTAATATCCGGCTGTAGAAAACTTGACACCATGTTCGAATACACTACCAGCGTGAGTACCGTGACAGTCATTTTCCGAAAGGGATTCGGGAAGTGAACACGGTGGGGTTATGTTTGACTTGCTTTAGTTAGGATCACTTTGTGATCATATCTCGACCGAGGCACCTTCTCTTCTCGCTCTCTTTTACGTAAGCTAGGCTAGTGCTGCTGCAGACTCTTGTTCTTTTTTCAGCCTTGTTCCACACCCAAGGCTTGGATAATCGTGTTACCCGGAAACGGGATTGCTGAGTCCTCCGTGGCTCACAGTTACTTCACCACACCAGATGCAGGTACTATGGTGAGCTACACAGGCGATGGCACTGAGCTAGACTGGGAGTTCGACGAGGAGCGTAGCCGTTACTACGTGAACTATCCGGTTGATCAGTAGAGCTTCTACTAGGATTCGATCTAGACCTGTGGTTCTAAGTTATGTTTGGTATCTTTCATTTGGATCTTTACCCTTAGATGGGCTGTGATGTTTATTTGAATGATGTTTGAACATGTAATGATTTGTGTGACGTGGCGAGTGTAAGCCAACTATCTTTTCAGCTTTCATCCCTATTTTACATGAGATGTGCAAAGGTACCAAACTTGCGATCATTCCAGCATGGGCTTATATCTTTAAGTCGTGCCTCGACACGTAGGAGATATAGTCCCATCCTGGGCATTACAAGTTGGTATCAGAGCCTTCTCCGACCTAGAAGCCCCCACTGATTGATCGAATCGTTGACGGTCGAGTCTAGGCAGACACTGAAAATGTTTTGAGTCCTATATTTATATCGGAGAGTAGGAATTCTTTTGCTCCTCATCTCTTTTCATTCTGGTGAGGACTCCTGACGACTACTCTTGCCTCTTCTACTTTCAAAAATTGCACCAAATTTTTTTAGGAATCTCGCGAGTATTGTTTGGATTGTTTCGATGTCTTTGTGACGAGAATATTGTTCTCGATGCCTCCTGACATTAGGGGTTGTGGCAGTGTCCCGGGGAGTTGAGCTTCGGGGTATTGTCGTCACAAACATATCGCAGCAGTACTAGAATACTTAAGACGGCCGACATCGAAAACTCTCCTATATGGTTAGTGGCAAGATAACCCCGACATCACCCAGTACTGGGGAGGTAGTTCAGGAGTATTGCCATAACTTGTATAGTGGATGCTTTATGAAGGTCCGAGGTAGACGGTTTCCGAGAAAGACTGGTTATGTGTTGAAGGATGGATACAACTGGATGTAGGATTAGAGTTGGGTGCGTGATGCTTCCCCTGTATCCCCAACACCTGATTGCATAACTGGAAACTTTCGGAAATTAATAGGTGGGCTCATCCAGTAGATCGTAGGCATTCTTCCAACAAATGCAGGTTACGGAGTTTGGGGTTCTACATTGAGTGAAGTGGTTTTATGGCCGATGTTCCGATCGGGAGTTGCATCTTAAAGGGTCCTTGGCTATGCTGATCCGGGGATTGCAAAACCCTTTCGTAACACGTTCCATAAGCTTTCAGCACAAAGATGTCGAACGAAGCTCCTATCTTGTGTTTGTTCCATTTGTACCTTGTGTTTTTCTTATTTACCTTTTGTCTCCCAGTGGCTTCTTGTGAAGATTGTTGTTATCATTAAACTGAGAATTTCATTCGTTCCTCTTGTTCGAATGATTCTTGTGAAGACTATGTTGCATTTCTATCCGTTGTTTCAGCTTATACCTTCTTTCAATCAATTGCTGATTGGTGGTCATCTCTTTCAGGATGGCTCCGAAACGGGTTCCCAACGCTAACCCAGAGGGTGAAGAGGTTCCAGATTGTCCTCCTTCCCCTCCTCCTCCGTCTGAGGCATGGAGAGCGATTATGCAGACTACAAACCAGAACACCCAAATGCTTATGCAGATGATGCAGCAGATGCAAGCAAATCAAGCAAATCAGGGTGCTCCAGGGAACCAAGGCAATTTCTTCAACCAACAGCACCATGCTACGCTCAACCAGTTCTTGGCCAATCAACCAAAGGCTTTCAGTTACTGTGTCGACCCTCTCGATGTTGAAGATTGGATTACCGATATCAAGAAGCATTTTGAGTGCAGCAACGTAAGGCCTGAGGACTATGTGAAGTTTGCAGCCTTCCAACTCAAGGACCAAGCAGCTGATTGGTGGCAGCAGTACAAAGACTCCAGAGAAGGGCGTGTGATCTCTTGGGAGGATTTCTGCAAGGACTTTCGCTCTCACCACATTCCAACAAGTGTCATCGAGGGTATGCGTGAGCAATTCCGCAACCTGAAGCAAGGCTCTATGTCTGTCTACCAGTATAATGTCAAGTTCCAGAACCTTGCCCGCTATGCCAAGCAAGACATACCAGATGCCAAGAGCAAGATCTATCAGTTCCGTGGAGGTCTGAAGGATGAACTTCAACTTGCTCTCACCTTGTTCGAGCCTGATGAGTTTGACAGATTCTATAACATGGCGCTTAAGCAAGAGGCAGCCCAGCTCAAGATGGAGGCTTCCAAAAAGAGGATTCGAGATGCCATTCACTCCTCCTCATCTTCTCAAGTGGTCGCGAAGCAACAAAAATTTTGGCTTCCACCTCCTCCTGTGATCCGAGCTCCCTGCAACAACAAGAACAACAACAAGAATGCTGGTGGTCGTGGTTTCTCCCACCCACACAACCAAAGCAAGCAGTCCAAGTCGCAGTTCCAAGCTCCAAGACCGAGTGTTCCTCCTACTCGCCCTCTTTCTGAGGTCACTTGCTACAAGTGTGGCCACAAGGGTCATTATTCCAACAAGTGCAACAACCCAAGGCGCCTTCCGCCTCCTTCACCTGTCAGTACAGCTATTGTCAAGCATGATCCAAAGGCTGCAAGGGTGAATCTGATGAATGCAGCGCAAGCGGAGAATTCTTCTGATGTGATTTTGGGTAACCTTCCAGTTAACTCTTTTCCTGCAGAAGTGTTGTTTGATTCGGGTGCTTCATGTTCTTTCATGTCATATCCATTTGCATCCAAGCACGATGTTGTCACTTCAAATTTTCCCAAGAAGTTGCAAGTTGTTTCTCCGGGCAGGATAATGACTTCTAGCGTGTATGCTCCGGATGTTTCTATTCGCATGGGTGATTATCGATTTCTGGCCTCTCCGGTGGTTCTCGGCAATTCCGACATTGACCTCATCCTCGGGATGGATTGGCTTTCTCAGCATGATGCTCAAATTGACTGTGCATAGAAGGAAGTCAAGATTACTCATTCCGATGATGATGTGATTATCTTCGCCTCTCGGGATAACACGATCAGGCTTTTCTCTCTCAATGACAAGGGCGAGATGAATGCCATATCTCAAATTCCGGTGGTAAACGAATACAAAGACGTCTTTCCTGAAGAACTTCCAGGCATGCCTCCACACCGTCAAGTGGAATTCGTCATTGAACTCGAGCCTGGTACTGAGCCAGCATGCCGGCGTCCGTACAAGCTCTCTCCTAAAGAGTTGAAGGAGTTGAAGAAACAGCTTGATGAACAGGAGCGCATGGGTCTGATCAGGCCTAGTACGTCTCCTTGGGGCTGTGGTGTCTTATTTGTCAAGAAGAAGGATGGCACGGAGCGCCTTTGCGTAGATTACCGGCCATTGAGCAAGAAGACAATAAAGAACAAGTATCCGCTCCCCAACATCAATGAATTGTTCGAGCAGCTCAAAGGAGCTAAAGTGTTCTCAAAGCTCAATCTCCGAATGGGCTATCACCAGATTCGCATTCGAGAAGAAGATATCCCCAAGACTGCCTTCAGAACGAGCTACGGCTCCTATGAGTATACAGTCATGTCCTTTGGCCTCGCTAATGCTCCACCTACCTTCTCGAGAATGATGCACTACATTTTCAACCCCTACACCGGCGAGTTTGTGCTTGTGTATCTGGATGACATTTTGCCTTCCGTCTGGTTCTCGACAGACTCCGTGAACATAAGTTCTATGCCAAGTTCTCCAAGTGCGAATTTTGGCTTGATAAGGTCTTATATCTGGGCCATATCATCTCCGCTAACGGTATTGCGGTAAACCCCGAGAAAGTTGAAGCAATTGTCAACTGGGAACCTCCTCAGAACGTCAAGCAACTCCGAAGCTTTCTTGGTCTTGCTAGCTATTGCAGAAGATTCGCTGAGAACTTCTCCAAGATTGCTAAGCCTCTTTCCAACTTGCTACAGAAGAATGTCAAGTACTACTGGTCTCCAGATTGTGAAGTGGCTTTCAAAACTCTCAAAGAAAAGCTCGTCTCTGCTCCAGTTCTTACTCCTCCAGATGAGTCCAAGCCCTACGAAGTATTCTGTGATGCTTCTCTTCAAGGACTTGGTGGTGTGCTTATGCAGGACATGAAAATTGTGGCATACACTTCTCGTCAGCTGAAGCCAAGTGAGAAGAACTACCCCACACATGATCTTGAACTAGCAGCTGTGGTACATGCTTTGATTACGTGGAGACACCTTCTGTTGGGCAGAAAAGTCGACATCTTCACCGATCACAAGAGCTTGAAGTACATCTTCACACAGCCGAATCTGAACCTCCGCCAGACTCGTTGGGTCGAAATGATCCAAGAGTATGATCCAAGCATTGAATACACACCTCGCAAGGCGAATGTGATTGCAGATGCTTTGAGCAGAAAGGCATATTGCAACAGCCTCCTTATCAAGCCGTTCCAGCCTGAGCTTTGTGAAGCATTCAGGAAGCTCAACCTCCAAGTTGTTCCGCAAGGTTTTCTTGCAAATCTTCAAGTTGCTCCTACCTTGGAAGATCAGATCCATGAGGCCCAACTCAGTGATGCTATGGTGCAGAAAGTGAAACATGGTATTGCAAAGGGTACTCCTAAATACAAGTGCTATCGCGTTGATGAGAGAGATACCTTGTTCTTTGAGGACAGACTCGTCGTTCCCAAAGGTGATCTCAGGAAGCTCATAATGGACGAAGCACATGATTCCCTCCTTTCCATTCATCCTGGCAGTTCCAAGATGTACCAAGACCACAAGCAATCTTACTGGTGGACACGCATGAAAAGGGAGATTGCCCAATTCGTGAATGAATGTGATGTCTGCAGGAGAGTGAAGGCAGAGCATCAATGTCCAGCCGGTCTTCTCCAACCTCTTCCTATTCCCGAGTGGAAATTCGACCACATTGAAATGGATTTCGTCACTGGCTTTCCTAAGTCCAAGAGAGGGAATGATTCTATCTTTGTGGTGATTGACAAGCTTACCAAAGTCCCTCACTTCCTTCCAGTCAAAGAATCCATCAATGCGGCTCAACTGACAGAGTTGTACACTTCCAGAATTGTGTCCTTACATGGCATTCCTCAAGTTATCTCCTCAGACCGTGGAAGTTTGTTCACTTCTAAGTTCTGGGACTCCTTTCAGTTTGCCATGGGCACTAAGATTCATTTCAGCACTGCATTTCACCCTCAGACTAGTGGTCAAGTCGAGCGAGTGAATCAGATTCTAGAAGACATGCTCAGAGCCTGTGTCATATCTTTTGGCATGAAATGGGAAGATTGCCTTCCATTTGCCGAGTTCTCTTACAACAACAGCTTTCAAGCAAGTGCCGGCAAAGCTCCATTTGAAATCCTCTATGGCAGAAAGTGCCGTACCCCTCTCAACTGGTCCGAGACGGGTGAACGTCAACTTCTTGGCAATGACTTGATCTCAGAAGCCGAAGAAATGTGCAAAGTCATACGTGAGAATCTCAAGGCCGCTCAGTCGCGTCAGAAGAGCTACTATGACGACAAGCATCGTGATTTGGCCTTCAACATTGGGGATCATGTCTATCTCCGTGTTTCTCCGATGAAAGGAACCCAAATATTCGGTATCAAAGGAAAGCTTGCTCCTAGATACGTCGGGCCTTTCAAGATCCTTGGCAAAAGAGGCGATCTAGCCTATCAACTTGAGCTCCCTTCCAACTTCGCCAATGTTCATGATGTGTTTCATGTGTCTCAACTTCGCAAGTGCTTCAAGACTCCTGAACGCACGATTCCGTTTGAAGAGATTGATCTTCAACAAGACTTGTCTTACCGAGAGCACCCAGTTGCTATCCTCGAAGAAACTGAGTGCAAGACCCGCAACAAGTCCATCAAATTCTTGAAAGTCAAGTGGTCACACCATACCGACCGAGAAGCTACGTGGGAACGAGAAGATCACCTTCGTTCCGAGTACCCTTCCTTCTTCCAGTCCTAGATCTCGGGACGAGATCTTTTTGTAGTAGAGGAGAGTTTGTAATGCCCTGGATGTAATACTTCCCCTTTTGGCAATATATATATATCTTTGGCTTCATCAGTTCCATTCCGGGTCCTTCGTCTTTCGGGTTTTCGTCGTTTTGTCGTGTGTGCATTCATCCATATCATGTTGTCTTGTGCATCGCATTGCATTTGTGTTGTCGTTTGCATCCGGTCCCACTCGTTCCTTCCCGTTGTCCGTTTCGAGTTCCGGAGCTCTCTCAAGTGTCCGTGGTATCCCCGAGGCCTACTTTGGTGTTTGGCCGTGTAACGTTTCCGTTTTGGTGTGAGACTTGTCGTGCGATGTTGTTTTGGTGTGTGTAACTAGCTTGTCAAATCTCGTCGCGTTTGGAGTTCGTTTGATGCTCCAATAGTTATTCTCGTGGGCTGAAAGTACCTCCTCTTTGAGGCCCAAGACACCCCTCCAACAGCCCACCAAACCAACCCAAACCCCTCCCTTCATCTAGGCCATCCAATTGTGATCGTGTGGCCGAAAACCTCACCTCATTTGGACAACCCTAGCTCCTTGTGCTTATATAAACGTCCATCTCCCCCAATTTTCGCGTCTGAAACCCTAATGCTTCCACAGTTCGCCGCCGGTGCTTCCACCGTTGAATCCCGGTGCTTCCACCGTTGAGCCGCCGTGTTTCCGACGTCCCAGCGAGCTGTGCTTCTGTAGTGCCGCGTCCGCGCTTCCGATCCGTCGCCGTGCTTCCGACCCGACGCGCGGGCCCGCCGAGCCGTCTTCTTCCTCCTGCCGCCCGGCTCCTCACCGCTGATACGTCCAAAACGTATCTATAATTTCTGCTTGCTCCATGCCACTTTTGGGTGATATTGCTATGATATTCATACACTTCCATACACTTTTGATCATATTTGGACTAACTTACTAATCCAGTGCACCCCAGTGCCAGTTTCTGTTTTCGGCTGTTTTTGTATTTCAGGTTTTCACGTTACGAGAACTGCCCAGAAAAATCCAGAAAAATTATATAAAAAATCAGCGTTTCAGAAACAACC
>LR738713.1:467302833-467491532 GCA_902687465.1 Secale cereale | reverse complement strand
GGGGGGGGGGGCGCCTGGGCCCCCCGAAGCTTCCCCGATGCTCCCCTTTGGCATATATTTAAAGCGTCCTCCGAAACCCTCAGAACAGGAACTCTTTTCGCGATCCCATCTATGTTCCGCCGCCGCCACCGCTTCCAAGATCGGGAGCACCAGGAGAACTCTTCCCGACACCCTGCCGGAGGGGAGGATCACCACCGGGAGCTTCTCCACCACCATGGACGCCTCCCGGATGACTCGTGAGTAGTCTCCCTTGGACCATGAGTCCATGACCAGTAGTTATGTGATGTTCTCCTCCCGTTCTTGTGCTTCACTAATTAGTCCTCGTGAGCTGCCCTACATGATCGAGGCACCTATGTAATCCTTATGCTGTTGCTATGTTGAGTTTGCTCGGATCCGATGGATTATGGGATTATGTTCAGATTGATCTTGAGTAATATATTTGATCTACCTCTTTTATATTTTTGTTCATAAGTAATGCTTGCATGTTCTCCGTTGTTATTTATTGCTTTGGCCAAGTAATACGTTGTGACTCCAAGAGGGAACGTTATGCTCGATTGTGGGTACATGCCCCTCGATGACTAGCTTGAGTGACAGAAACATGAGTCTAGGGGATGTGCTGTTGCCACAAGGGGGAAAACAACGGTGCTTGTGCCCGCGGGTGCAAGGATTGTTTACTTTACGCAAAGTTCTTTTAATGCAGTTGTCTGTTGCATTGAGTTTACACTATGGGTGGGACTCGCAACTTAATACCAGCGAGATGTTCTGGATAGATATCTCAAGGTGGATGATTAGTAGTAGATATTGATGGATTTCGGTCTACTTATTTTGGCGTACCGCCCATGCTTTGAACCTCAACCTTTCTGCAATGTAATCAACATTGGTTTGCGTTCGTGGTCCTGTCAATTGCCCAGCTGTAATTTGTTTACCTCACATAGCTGTTTTATCGTCTTTTGGGAGAGAGACATCACTAGTGAACATCATGAGACTCCGGTCCACATTACCATCATTGATCACATCCGCTATTTACTTTTCGCTATTTACTTACTATTGCAAAACACTATATATCACTACTATCATTTGCTTTTAACCCTTTGTGAACTACAAGGCCGGAGGGATTGACAACCTCTCTGTACTCGTTGGGAGCAAAGTTATTTGTATCTGTGTGCAGGTCCACGTTGATTGCTAATTGCGCCGTTAGCAGTTGACACCTACTTGTTGAACCTAGGAGTCTCTGGGGATTCGATCCTTGGTATCTTTTCTAAGGGAAAACACTTCTACATACGGCATCTTACACCTTCCACTTGGGGTATCCAACGAGGGGTTCGAGGCCCATCAAGGAGTATTTTCTGGCGCCGTTGCCGGGGACTCCACTCTTCAGGATAGGGGAGTTGCACGCTATCTTTTACCTTTGCTTTTAGTCTTGTTAGTTTACCTTTCAGTTTTTGCTTTAGTACCTTTTATCGAAAATCACAAAAACAGTTATCTCGTTCTTTAGTTGTCATTATGTCGAGTCCTTTTGTCTTTGACGAGGCAGAAGTTCTCACCTTTAAACAAAGAGGTGGGGAAAGTTTGAAAGATGCTTGGTATAGAATTAATGATTCACAAAAAAGAGCCACCAAGAAGCAACCTACTACCATCTTGCTTAGAAATTTTTATGTTGGAATTACTTCTTGGAATAGGTTTATTCTAGATACTGCTATCAATGGGAATTTCCTAGAGGCCCCAGTTTGGGAGTCTCTTAGTATTATTGAAAATCTTGTTGGGAATCTCCCTGTTGTTAGCATTCGAGAGGACATCACCCTAGCTCACATTATGAAAAAACTTGAAAAGATAGAGCTAGAGATGCCAAGCATTAATAAGATAAATTAGTTGGATCCTAAGATCCAAGGGAATTTGAATAGACTTGATAGCTCCATGCATAAATTTTTTAAAATTTTGGAGACCGTCAAATTCCATGACTTGGACTCTTCTAGGATAGACAAGATTGAGGATATCTTTGACACTCTAGGCACCACATTCTCCTCAATCAAAACCAAAAAGGTAGAAACTCCGGCAAAGAGGGAGCCTAAGTTTGTTCACGTTCCAAAGGCTCCCCGTTCTAAAAGTAATTCATCTATTGCCAAAGGGGTTGAAACTGTAAAGACTTTGGAGGAAACACCCCTCCGTGATGAATTTATAAATGAATTTTCCCTTGACTTTTATCCTTTTGGTCTTCTACCTAGGAGTATCTCTATGAGGCCTTTATTTGAGAGTCCTCTTAAAACTAGTTGTATTATTGAAGAGCTTTTTGATGATCTTGATGATGGTTCAATTGATACAACTTGATCTATGCATTATGCCTAGCTTAAAGGCATAAAAGAAAGCGCTTTTGGGAGGCAGCCCACATGAATAAATTTTTTGCTTTTGTTGTGTCTTGATGTTGTTTACTGCTGTAGCATCATCATTGTATCTTTGCTTTTCATATTTGTGCCAAGTATAGCCTCTGATTGCTAGAAAGTTCAAAAGTTGTGAGGTGCTGTCCAGAAAACAGATTCTGTCCTTGGATAGAAAAATTCGTATAAAATCACCAGATCATCTTTTTGGTCTGAATTTTTTCGACAGCGTTCTCTATATAATTCTCTTTCGTGCGTCTGTTCTGAGTTTTTTGATTTGAGTTGCAGAAGTATCCCGAACAGATCAATTACTACCTGTTGTTCTGTTTTTCACAGATTCTGTCCTGTTTTGCCTTTCCTTCATTTTGCAAATCAAGAGCTTGCTTTTTCTTTGCAAAAACCTTTTGGCAATCTTGAGAAACAGTAGAACTTCAAGAATATCTTTATTTCCAGCAAGTTATAATTATTTTATTAAGGGTACTAACCTCGCTAATCAGATTATGATGAGTTATGTATGAAGGGAGTTTTCAAGTGTGCGAGGGAAGATGATAAAAAGATTCAGTAGTGTCAAGCGCTCAAGCTTGGGGATGCCCCCGTGCACCCCCAAGAAATATTCAAGGAGACTCAAGCGTCTAAGCTTGGGGATGCCCCCGTGCATCCCCTTCTCCATCAACATTATCGGTTCGTCTTTCGTTTCGCTATATTTTTATCACTTCATGTGTTATGTGTTATGCTTGGAGCGTCTTGCTTTCAGTTTTCTTTTTAGTTTTTCATAACGAGTCGGAACCCAGCATTCCTTTATGTGGGAGAGAAACACGCTCCACTTCTACCTAGAACATAACATAGAATTTTCATATCTATCTTTGCTGTGTGTGTTCTTTGTCTTTTAATAGCTACTATCATGCTCTGCTCTTAGTATTCGTGCTTATCTTTTCAAAGAGCTTTTGTTTAGTTGGTTGCTTGAACTCTCTTTAATTATCATGCTCACCATATTAAGAGAGTTTGATTCCGTTGCATTGGTTAATATGTCTATGATAAAGATGCTACGTGCATAATGGTGCTTAGTAGTTCAGGTTTTCTTATGGTTAGTCTCAAATAGCTGGGGGATTCCCAATGTGTTATTGGAGTACCAACTTGATTTGTTTGCCTATGATGTGGTATGGTTTAGTAATATCTTCCTTCGAGAATTTATTTTGATTGACTTGGCGTATGCTCACGCATATTTAAGACTGTAAAGAAAGTCTGTCAAGCCTTGATGATCTTTTATTTCTGAGTAGCGATATAACTACCATGCCTGATTCAATATTGCTTTGTCGCTCTGCATGATTATGACCGTCATTGCTCTCTTAGTTGGTCGCTCCCAGTCTTTTGCTAACCTCCACCTGCACTAAGCAGACTAACTTTGCAATACATAGCTCATGGGAAAGTAGCTTAAAAACTATTGTGGTAAAGAATATGTTGCCTATGTATCTTATTTCTTATAAGTTGCTTGCTGAGCGGTAACCATGTTTCTGGGGACGCCATCAACTATCACACTTTTGTTGAATATCATGTGAGTTGCTATGCATGCTCGTCTTGTCTGAAGTAAGGGTGATTTGCCGTGGGTTGAATGAATATGCATATTGTTAGAGAAGAACATTGGGCTGCCAACCAAAGCCATGCATCATGGTGGAAGTTTTAGCTTGGACTTAATCCTCAATCTCTTATGAGAATATGCTTATGCATTTAAGAGAAGTCCATCATCTATTTTCTATGTTGTCCCGGTATGGATGTCCTCAAGTTGAGATCTATCAAAAACGAGAAATCAAATGCGATTTATCTCCTTGGACCTTTGTACAGGTGGCATAGAGGTACCCCTTTGTGACACTTGGTTGAAACATATGTAATGCAATGATAACCCATGGGAATCCGAGCTAATTAGGACAAGGTGCGAGCACTATTGGTATTCGATGCATGAGGCTTGCAACTTATAGGAGGTCTTATGCATGACAAATATGAAGTACTACTACCGTTGACAAAATTGCTTCCATGTTTTCAAAATAAAAAGTCATAACCATCTTTTACTTTTATGTTGAGTCTCCACCTTCTTTTAAAAGCACCAACTACTGAGAGCATGATTGTCATTCTGAGTGTAATGTGCATTGTCCCAAAGTAGCATTGTCTTTTGCATGATTGTGATATCGTTTATTTTGAAATCATTGTATCTAGTCATCACTTAAAACCTTGAAGGTGCCCCTGCATTTATGTTTTGCTTCACTAAAGGGGGCAAGCTAGATATCACTTTATCATATTTGCACATCATGTTCATTGCAAATCTTTTTGATGTTTCAGTTTCATGTTGTAAAACTTTCAGTCATTTGTGATTTTCTCTTAAGGCAACTTAATTACTATAGAATCATTGTCTCAGTAAGCTTTTGTCATATGACTATGAATAAGTCATATATGGTTAATAGCATGTCACCACAGAAATTATTCTTGTTATCATTTACATACTCGAGGACGAGCAGGAATTAAGCTTGGGGATGTTGATACGTCCAAAACGTATCTATAATTTCTGCTTGCTCCATGCCACTTTTGGGTAATATTGCTATGATATTCTTACACTTCCATACACTTTTGATCATATTTGGACTAACTTACTAATCCAGTGCACCCCAGTGCCAGTTTCTGTTTTCGGCTGTTTTTGTATTTCAGGTTTTCACGTTACGAGAACTGCCCAGAAAAATCCAGAAAAATTATATAAAAAATCAGCGTTTCGGAAACAACCCTGCGTCCGAAGGGCAGCCGGGGGGGCACCAGGGCTCTAGGCGCCCTAGCGGCGCGCCCCCCCTGGGCCGCGCCGGGGGGCGCCTGGGCCCCCCGAAGCTTCCCCGATGCTCCCCTTTGGCATATATTTAAAGCGTCCTCCGAAACCCTCAGAACAGGAACTCTTTTCGCGATCTCATCTCTGTTCCGCCGCCGCCACCGCTTCCAAGATCGGGAGCACCAGGAGAACTCTTCCCGGCACCCTGCCGGAGGGGAGGATCACCACCGGGAGCTTCTCCACCACCATGGACGCCTCCCGGATGACTCGTGAGTAGTCTCCCTTGGACCATGAGTCCATGACCAGTAGCTACGTGATGTTCTCCTCCCGTTCTTGTGCTTCACTAATTAGTCCTCGTGAGCTGCCCTACATGATCGAGGCACCTATGTAATCCTTATGCTGTTGCTATGTTGAGTTTGCTGGGATCCGATGGATTATGGGATTATGTTCAGATTGATCTTGAGTAATATATTTGATCTACCTCTTTTATATTTTTGTTCATAAGTAATTCTTGCATGTTCTCCGTTGTTATTTATTGCTTTGGCCAAGTAATACGTAGTGACTCCAAGAGGGAACGTTATGCTCGATTGTGGGTTCATGCCCCTCGATGATTAGCTTGAGTGACAGAAACATGAGTCTAGGGGATGTGCTGTTGCCACAAGGGGGAAAACAACGGTGCTTGTGCCCGCGGGTGCAAGGATTGTTTACTTTACGCAAAGTTCTTTTAATGCAGTTGTCTGTTGCATTGAGTTTACACTATGGGTGGGACTCGCAACTTAGTACCAGCGAGATGTTCTGGATAGATATCTCAAGGTGGATGATTAGTAGTAGATATTGATGGATTTCGGTCTACTTATTTTGGCGTACCGCCCATGCTTTGAACCTCAACCTTTCTGCAATGTAATCAACATTGGTTTGCGTTCGTGGTCCTGTCAATTGCCCAGCTGTAATTTGTTTACCTCACATAGCTGTTTTATCGTCTTTTGGGAGAGAGACATCACTAGTGAACATCATGAGACTCCGGTCCATATTACCATCGTTGATCACATCCGCTATTTACTTTTCGCTATTTACTTACTATTGCAAAACACTATCTATCACTACTATCATTTGCTTTTAACCCTTTGTGAACTACAAGGCCAGAGGGATTGACAACCTCTCTATACTCGTTGGGAGCAAAGTTATTTGTATCTGTGTGCAGGTCCACGTTGATTGCTAATTGCGCCGTTAGCAGTTGACACCTACTTGTTGAACCTAGGAGTCTCTGGGGATTCGATCCTTGGTATCTTTGCTAAGGGAAAACACTTCTACATACTGCATCTTACACCTTCCACTTGGGGTAACCAACGAGGGGTTCGAGGCCCATCAACCGCCGTCGCCGCTTCGTCTGCCGCGCCTCCGGCCAGCCCGCGCCGCCGGCCACCTCACCCGGCCCCGCGCCCCTCCAGCCGCGCCGCCCCTCCGCCGCCGGCCGGCGACCGGCCGGGCCGCCTCGCTCCACCGCCGGTCCCTCCGGTCGCCGCCCTCGCCGCCTCCCCGTGCCGCTCCGCTGCGCTCTGCCCGCCGGCCGCCGCGAGCTCGGGCGAGCCTGCCACCGCCGCGATCTGGGGATCGAGAGGATTCCCCGATCGGATCGCCTCGCCTCCAGCCTAACGGGCCGAGCCCGACCCGCTTTGCCCGCGGGGCCCGATCCGCCTCCGCCGCTCCGAGGCCCGATCTACCAGCCCGCGGAGACCCGGTTGACCTCCAGCCCCGTTGACCGCGTTGACTGAGGTGGTTTTTCTTCTCTAAGTTCCTGACAGTTAGTTTCTGATGCATATTTGTTTTGTGGATAACTTTTTGTGTGCATGTCCGAATTGAGCAAATGATATGTCAAAATGATCGTGGAGACTTGTACTACGTATTGTTCCATTGTGCCATGCATGTTTGAGATCATCTAGATGTCTTAATCTTCATGAGAAGGGTGCTACTTGTTATAAACTGCTGTTTGTAGTTGTTTTCATGCCAAGTTTGCAATGTGATATCTTGGTGCATGTTTATCCAAATGAAGCAAATGAGATGTCCACATGTTCATCATGAAATGCTCTACATGTTGGTTGCTTTAGCTTGCATGATAGATTTCATCTTGCCATGTTTACCTCCGTTGCAAAGTGCTATGTGGCTGTTATGTCGTTAAACTTGTTACGAGATGCCTCGTAGAGGAGCTCGTTGCTATTGATGTGGTTGTCCCCTTGATAAATGCTTAGATGTTTTGGACTCCCCATCATGTGTACTTTGCTGTGGTGCAAACCACTTGTCTTGATATGCTTTGAGGTGACTTAAACTTGCTCTCAAAGATGCCATGAGGAAACTGCTGTTTTAACACTTAGTGAAATTTCACCAAGTCTGGAATCTGTTATTTTCAGATGCCATGTGTGCTTGTTGTTCTAGGCAAATCCATGATAGTTTTGGGGTGACTCTTGATGATTCCTTGTTGTATATATTGTTGGCTATCCATTCATACTCTCACATGCTTATTTGGGTGGCTGTAGCATATTTAACTCTTGCTCCCAAGTTGCAACAAATTATTGCTGTCAGGTTTTTGTTGTCAAGTTCAATATGTCATAGCTTGTTGCTATTGATCCATGGCTCCTTTGGAGATGTCCAATGTATTTCTTTGCTGTAGGATATGTCTAGTTTATGTCCATGCTCCTTGCCATGATGTTCGAGTGTTGTATACTACTTATTTATTGCTCCGAAGTTGCTATGTGGCTGTTATTTTCAGCTTGTGCATGTTTATTGTTTCGGGTGTAACTTTTAGCCCATTGCTCCGTTTTGAGCAAGTCCTATATGTAACTTGTGTGTTTTTGCATGTAGATTCATAATATCCTATTGTTATCATGTTTTGAAGTATTTTTGCTTGATGCAAATTGCCATGCTCCTTGTGCTGTAACACTGTGCTTCCTATGTAGACTTTCTGTGCTTCCATAGTGCATCTGTTTTGCTTCCATATTGCATCAGTCATGCATCCAGTAATTTTTGTGCGCGTTGCATCTTGTTTGATTTCGTGCCTTGTGTGTTTGTGTTGAGTAGAGCCGGAAGCTGAGTACGAGTACGAGAACGAGGTTACTACCGAGGTTGAGAACGAGGAGCTCTCTTACGATCCCATCGACAACTCTTCAGGCAAGATGACCAAACCCGGATATCATTACTATCTTTGCCTATTGCTAGAAGTAACGCTCTATAGTTTTGCCTCGATGCCCATGTTTTCCTGTCAGCCTCCTATTGTAACCATGAACCTGTTTAACCACCCTACCTATGCAAACCATTGATTGGCTATAAGTAAGCTTCGCTCAGCCCCTCTTATAGCATTGTTAGCTGCAGGTGAAGATTGAAGATTCTTGCTTCTTGTTGAAGCTTGTTGGAATATCACACTATATTAATTATTAAATGAAATCGTCTATATATTGGTAATGGGTGGAAAGCTAAGCCTTTTGCTTGGTGTTTTGTTCCACTCATGCCGCCTAGGAACCGTATAAACCGGTGTTATGTTCCTTGATTATGCGTTCCTCACACGGTTGGGGTTATGGGACCCCCTCGATAAACCGCTAAGTGCTAAGTCTTTTCCAGCAAGTCCCAACATTGGTACTATTCGCCTAATAACTAAAACTTGCATAGGGTCTTGCAAACCCGAGTTCTTAATCAACAACCCCAGGCCAGTGCTCCACATGAGTGTTGGTCCGAACTGGGGAGTCTGCGGGGCCACCATGAGGAAACTCGAGGATTGGTAAAAACCTGTAGAATCGCCCATCAGGTCGTGGCCTGAGACTAGATACGCGCGGCTATTGTCAGGGTGTCGACACGCCGGGAGGATTTGCTGGATTAGCCTTACCTTAGTCGGAGTATCTTGAGCACGGGATTCCGAGGATACTCGGGTCTTCCCACTTTGGAGTTGCGACTCCGCGGATCGTGGGCTTGTCATGGGCCAAGTTGGAACACCCCTGCAGGGTTATGTACTTTCGAAAGCCGTGCCCGCGGTTATGTGGCAGATGGGAATTTGTTAATATCCGGCTGTAGAAAACTTGACACCATGTTCGAATACACTACCAGCGTGAGTACCGTGACGGTCATTTTCCGAAAGGGATTCGGGAAGTGAACATGGTGGGGTTATGTTTGACTTGCTTTAGTTAGGATCACTTCGTGATCATATCTCGACCGAGGCACCTTCTCTTCTCCCTCTCTTTTACGTAAGCTAGGCTAGTGCTGCTGCAGACTCTTGTTCTTTCTTCAGCCTTGTTCCACACCCAAGGCTTGGATAGTCGTGTTACCCGGAAACGGGATTGCTGAGTCCTCTGTGGCTCACAGTTACTTCACCACACCAGATGCAGGTACTATGGTGAGCTACACAGGCGATGGCACTGAGCTAGACTGGGAGTTCGACGAGGAGCGTAGCCGTTACTACGTGAACTATCCGGTTGATCAGTAGATCTTCTACTAGGATTCGATCTAGACCTGTGGTTCTAAGTTATGTTTGGTATCTTTCATTTGGATCTTTACCCTTAGATGGGCTGTGATGTTTATTTGAGTGATGTTTGAACATGTAATGATTTGTGTGACGTGGAGAGTGTAAGCCAACTATCTTTTCAGCTTTCATCCCTATTTTACATGAGATGTGCAAAGGTACCAAACTTGCGATCATTCCAGCATGGGCTTATATCTTTAAGTCATGCCTCGACACGTAGGAGATATAGTCCCATCCTGGGCATTACATCTGCTCTGCCGCCCCGTGCTGCCACATCCCACCTGCCGACGTCGGCCTTGCTGCAGAAATGGCGGCTACGGCGGAGGCTGGCCGGGAGGGCGTGGTCCTGGCGGCGGTGGGCATGGTAGGAACGCGTGGGCGCAACCTGCGAGAGGGCCCGCCGGAGGACCCGAGGATTACGCCTCGGTGAGGGCGCCGGCACCGGCGCCAGCGTCTACAACGAGGAGGGTCGAGTTCGAGGAGGCGGGGGGCTCATCTGGATCCGTCGGTAAGCGCTTTCCCCAATCATGCTTAACTTAGCATACTCTGTTTCTAAGCAATGTTCAATACCTTGACGGTTCGTCATGTAATCTAGGGATTTGTGATGGTGAACTGAGTCTACACGGCATGGTTCCACTTGTTTATGCGATTGATCTAGGCATTTCTTATCTCTCTATGCCGATGGTATAGCAGGGAACTTCTCATCGTTGACTAGAATGATGGGAGTGCGATCACTGTATTTTGTTCGGCCCTTGCAGATTTGTGCACTATTCTTCATCCTTGAGATGCTAGGTTAATTTTCGTACCATCCTAGCATTGTGTGATTATATCATAATATCCTCTTCCTCGAGTTAGCTTAGGTTTCATATAATTTTGTTTTCGGTATGGATTGAAACAAGTAATTATAGATGAGATCTATCTGAATGATAATCTCCACTAGATCTTGGCTCATACTCCTACCTGTTAGTGATTAACCTTGTATCAAGTTTGTATATGGAGGAAGCATTTAATTTGAGGATGATAAGGTTGTTACAATAGTTGTTATGCAAAACAAGCGAGAGGAATTTGTGGCAATGTCTTGTTTAGGCACACACATACATTACTAATTTTGAATCATTTGCAATTTTTATTCCACTGTTTCCACATGAGAGTTATTTGTTTCAGAGGATACAGAGCACTTGTGAAAAAGGGAAAACTAGGATTTCAGGTAGCCTTATTTTGTTTGCCAGCTTGCAGTTTAAGAAGATTCAGACACTGTTTAATTTTACCCAAAGTTCTGAATGATTAGCAATTTTTCCTATGTTGACTCAGGCAAAAAAATCGTATTAGAACATAAGCTGGAAGGAAAAAAATATATTTTGTTGAGTATTTGGCTCGTGCAAATTTACCTTGTTTCTAATTCTAACTGATGTTCCTTTTTCACTAGAACGCATTAGCTGCAAAGAAGTGGCAAAATTAGAACCATTAGCGCCCCCAGTTGCTATGTCCCCTAATGGCACACGTGTGCCAATACAAAGACCTAATGGTGGTGGAACATTATGTCAAGCCAGGGTCCAGCTTTTGGTAAACCACATCATAGTCAAGTACCCAAAGCTGTCAACATTTTTTCACTATGACATAGATATCAAGTTTGATCCAGCGTCTTCAAAGGTTTCTGGCAAGGAGCTCTCCAATGCTGATTTTCTTTCTGCAAAGGTCGAGCTTTTCAAGGATGACAGCTTTTGGCAGCTTTCATCGGCTGTTGCTTATGATGGAAAGAGAAACCTATTTACTGTTGCACAACTGCCAGAAGGTTTATTCCGTGTCAGAGTTCGTTCAAAGACCTACATTGTATCAGTAGAGTTCAAGAAGCACTTTCCTCTAAGCCAACTCTCGGAGCTGCCTGGGGCTAGGGAGATCTTACAGGGTCTTGATGTCATTGTGCGTGAGGCTTTTAGCTGGAGCAAGATTATACTTGGTCATGGATTTTACTCACCACAAAGCAAAGCTCACATCGTATATGGGGTCAGGTGTTGTATCTATGAAAGGAACCCAGCAGACCCTTAAACACAGTCAACAGGGACTGGTCCTATGTGTCGACTATTCAGTTATGAAATCACTCAGAGATGGACCTGTTCTGGATATCGTGCGGCATTTTATAAAGCCCCTTCCCCTTGACTACAGGAAAGCATTGATTTTTTATCAATATAGCCTCTTTGAAAGTTGCTTAGCATCAATGACAAATATATAAGAGAGCATGTCAGGCTAGAAAGTTTCACAATATTGCTACTTTTAATTAATTAGGTTCGGATTCATTCATTACGTGTTGAGACTATTTGAATTTCCTTTGCGTTTACTGTCCTAACACCCATGGAATTCTGTTTACAAAATTACTAAGCTATATGATTTTCAGCACCAGAATTCTATACCTGACAGTCATGATATATGGATCTGGACGAACCATTTGATCCCACATTTAGTCGACCTATGGACAACCCTTTTGGTAATTACAAGGGCATGTTCATATAATATGGTGACCGATACAAGATCACGGTAATTACCTTTTGATTATTTTGATTTGATGGTCATGTCTAATTGCTTGATGGAGTAATAATTCTAAACATGTCACGTCATATATTTCAGATTAGCAGTACATATTTTACTCTTAGTGACACCTTTACTATTTTTAAATGATTGAACTATCTTTCTTATCTTTCTACCAAGGCATAGTGATCTACAAAACTAATGAGATATGTAGTGTGGTTGATTCTGAAGTATACCAAAAAGTGAGTACAGTTTATGTTAAGTTATACCCCCTGAGTATTGATGTTGATTTATTTGAAAAATTGAAATGATTATAATTGGAAGTGTCACCTCACCTCAATCTCCGAGGGTAGTTGCATCCTAATGATTTATATCCTCTAGATGTTTTTTCTGAATTTGTCACATCCTATAGGTAGACTTTTTCTACTGTTTTTTTTAACTCTGTTGGTAGTTGATTTTCTGAAGTCGAAGCAGCTAATGTTTTACAGATTTATATGTACCCCCTGTACTCAAGAAGTGGGTGTTTCACATGCATTCTCACGTTTCATAGCACACAAATTAAAGATCACATTCATCTACGTATAGATATTGATTACACATTTCTGAGTTCCTTTCTCTTTGTTTTCTTGGTGGGCAGTTCATCGAATGATCTGTTTTAGTCTCAAGCAACTGTAAGAGTAATTAAAAGCATATCATCACTTGGATTATTCAGTATGTCCTTGAATAATGAGCATAAAAATGATGATGCTGATGTAGGTGGGTCAGTTGTGAATGCAGCAAACCGTTCTAAAATGATGAAATGCAATTCTTCCTATTTCAAGTTGTGTCGCTTTAATAAATGTTTGGTCCTGGTTCGAGGAAAGTCCATAGGTACTAGAACGGGGTTATCTTCATGATAAAATCTTACGTGTCTAGATCAGAATTATCTTTTGTGTGTTCACGCCTATGTCAGGTTTTGTGCTGGTGGTTGTGCCGCAATTGCAGATTCTGGACCTTCACTGCTTGCTGGCCCCATGGTAATTGGCAGTGACATCCAGTTGAAGTTGCTGTTTTGTATGGCGATCTACTAAAATATTGCAATGTTTTTTTATCAAATTGATTTATATTTTAGATCAATTATATTAGTAAATGATAAAATTCACACTTTTTTGTATGATCTTCCAGAGTTGTAGGCTAGACACATGTTATGTGCTTAAGGTGGTGATATAGCACCTGACCTTTTTACTAACTAATCACAATATCGAAAGAGCATTTTGCTTGATTTTGGGAGTATCATTCTACAAACTTTTAGCTTATTATAAAATCAGATGCATGCGATGTGTCAACATTTGGTGAAAACAATTCCAAGAATCTTCGAGATTCTAAAGCTTATAATTTTGAAAATAAAAGATGTCCACGCCTCTCTCTTAATCCTTTTGTCAACTAATTTCTAATTTCCATTTTTGTAATTTATTGCAGGGTTAGGGGGACCTCTCATGATCTGATTGGATGCTTCGGCAGCAATTGCTTTGGCTGGAATTACATGGCGCTATCCATCCTCAAGGAAGTGTAAGTTTGTTTTTGCCCAACCATATAAATACTACTCCCTGATTATTGTAAGAGGATAGCAGAAATACAACAAAACATTGTAAAATTTGTCTACACGTGCGTGACCAAAGTACTTGTACTACTCTCACCAGCTTCGTGCCGTTCAAAATTGAAAGGTAGATTTGGTGCTTGTGAGGTCGCCGAGGTCAACACCGCCCCCGCCGGCCTGCAGCACATCCTTCTCGAAGACAGGGTATGCCCTTCCTCCCCTTTGTCGATCTTGAGATGTGTTGATTTGATTGGGTTGTTTGATTCAGTGCTTCCGAGAGAGGAAGACTGCAAGTGGTTGGACGTGCAATGGCCTAGCAGAGTCATCTGCGCCGAGCCGCCGCCGATATGGAGGCCCGGGCTCAGGCAGCCTCCACGGCGTCCGGTGCACCGGCGAGGGTTATGGGGACCACGCGGCGTCAGACCAAGGGTTCTGGTGACGCCAAGCCGTAGATCTGAGTTGTTGTCTCCACTTCATTTGCTCCCCATTTTGATCTGCACCTCTACCCCACTACCTCCCTGACTCCCTCCCTCTATCACGTAAGGTCAAAACCGAGGCGGATGTGTCCTTGTTTGGTTGTGCGTAGCAATCGTTTGATGAATTGCTAGAAGAAATTGTATGTTTTTTGCTGTATGTTTGAAGGAGGTAAAATGTGATTCAGATGTGCTTTAGAAAATAAATCATGAAAGCTTTTGAAGATGAGGTGAAGTAGTCCAGTTAACCAAATGTGGTGGCCTATCACCGACGGAGGCGGCAGACTCCCTAAGGTGGGTAATTGCCCTCTGTTGATTGCTTTGCGACGTCTTGCTGAATTTTCCGTGTTGCAGGGAGGAGGAACAAACCTCGTCTAGGAGGCAGGTAGGGAGGGAGGTCACCCTTAGTTCATCTGCCTGTTTTCTCGGTCTCCTGATGGCTGCCATGGAGGTGATTGTGATTGAACTGGATGTTATTTTTTGCTTAGGCTGTGCTGCTGCTATTCTGTGTGCTGATATGTGCTCTTTTTCGCAGGTTGGTGTCAAGTGAGCACGCAATTTATCATTGTTCATCATTGTTCGTGTATCGTCTGTTTAGTCTTCCTCTTCGCTTTGTCCATTCTCAGCTTCATAATAAGTACACTATGGTATGGTGAGTCCTTCTCAATACTCGATGGCTTACTTCCCTTATTTAGACTGTTGATTTCTTTTCGAAGAAAAGGCCCTTGTTCCAATTCATAAGGGAATCATGTAGCAGTAGCAGTAAATATGCTTTTCAGTTTTATTAGAAGTAAATTGCAAAATAAATGTGTCATACATAAGTATTGAGTCTATGATTGTATATATCTATCAAACCTGATTTTGGTTGATACTTATCTAAATTTAGTTTCAGATACTGCCGAGTTTTGGATTTTCTGTTATATATGATTATGATAAATGCTACATCAACTATGTATTCAGAATGCCTGTCTAATTGGCTGTTGTGTGTGATTTGGCCCATCACTGCGCGTTCCTACTATCCTAAGGATGGCTGCCATATTTCCATCATCTTTATGATCACCCATTTACGTTGAGATGTTTGATAGCACACAAGGTATTCCTCGGGTATCCGAGAGTTGCACGATCTCATGGTCGAAGAAACATGTATTTGACATTAAGAATAAGTAGCAATAAACTGAACGATAACATGTTATGCTAACGGATGGGTCTTGTCCATCACATCATTCTCCTAATGATGTGATCCCGTTATCAAATGACAACTCATGTCAATGGTTAGTAAACCTTAACCATCTTTGATCGACGAGCTAATCCAGTAGAGGCTCACTTGGGACACGGTATTTGTTCATGTATTCACACATGTATTTAAGTTTCCCGTCAATACAATTATAGCATAAATAATAAACATTTATCATGAATAAGGAAATATAAAATAATAATAACTTTATTATTGCCTCTAGGGCATATTTCCATCATATTATTCACATATAGCATCTCATTTGTTGGTTGCTTTCTTATACATATCGTACTAAATATGGGTATATATGTATTATATAAAAGTTGACCCTTCTAAATATCCCTTGTCTTTCATGTTCCACATAGAATGTACCCATTATATTATATATTGTGATAGATAGAGAAGAAAAGGCACACCATAATCTCACAAGCCTGCTATTAAAATGGATCTGGTTGTATTTCAGCTTCTATAACATTGCTTAAAATTCCTAAAAATTAATAGTTCTTTGCAACCCAGAATATATCATGTTCATGTACTCAATAGCAGCAGAGACGAGCATGTGTCGTGTTGTTCCTCTATTGGGTTTCTGATGATTTGACTCTTGGATGCAGGGTGGGAACGAGGAGATGAGCCTCGTGGAGATGGTGAGCGGAACGGAGACAAGGATGGCGACTTGATGCTTCTCGGAGACCTCCTCTGGAGGTAAATTTTCTGGGCCTTTTGTTTGCTCTTTCACAGAGTTGGATCTGCATCCTCATGTTGTTCTTCAGCTTAAGTCATGTAGTTTAGGTTCATATATACACTACTTAATTAGGTTCATGAGATGGTTCACTACTGGACTGTGTGCTATGGGATCTCAGGTTTAGGAATTTGGGATATTTTGGTGGTCTGATGCTTTTAGCCACCGCTCTCATTCCAGTGGTAATCCTTTATCTTGACGATGACTCTGATTTTTAGTTAGACACCTGATGGGCCTCGAACCCCTCGTTGGTTACCCCAAGTGGAAGGTGTAAGATGCAGTATGTAGAAGTGTTTTCCCTTAGCAAAGAAACCAAGGATCGAATCCCTAGAGACTCCTAGGTTCAACAAGTAGGTGTCAACTGCTAACGGCGCAATTAGCAATCAACGTGGACCTGCACACAGATACAAATAACTTTGCTCCCAACGAGTACAGATAGGTTGTCAATCCCTCCAGCCTTGTAGTTCACAAAGGGTTAAAAGCAATGATAGTAGTGATAGATAGTGTTTTGCAATAGTAAGTAAATAGCGAAAAGTAAATAGCGGATGTGATCAATGATGGTAATATGGACCGGAGTCTCATGATGTTCACTAGTGATGTCTCTCTCCCAAAAGACGATAAAACAGCTATGTGAGGTAAACAAATTACAGCTGGGCAATTGACAGGACCACGAACGCAAACCAATGCTGATTACATTGCAGAAAGGTTGAGGTTCAAAGCATGGGCGGTACGCCAAAATAAGTAGACCGAAATCCATCAATATCTACTACTAATCATCCACCTTGAGATATCTATCCAGAACATCTCGCTGGTATTAAGTTGCGAGTCCCACCCATAGTGTAAACTCAATGCAACAGACAACTGCATTAAAAGAACTTTGCGTAAAGTAAACAATCCTTGCACCCGCGGGCACAAGCACCGTTGTTTTCCCCCTTGTGGCAACAACACATCCCCTAGACTCATGTTTCTGTCACTCAAGCTAGTCATCGAGGGGCATGAACCCACAATCGAGCATAACATTCCCTCTTGGAGTCACTACGTATTACTTGGCCAAAGCAATAAATAACAACGGAGAACATGCAAGAATTACTTATGAACAAAAATATAAAAGAGGTAGATCAAATATATTACTCAAGATCAATCTGAACATAATCTCACAATCCATCGGATCCCAGCAAACTCAACATAGCAACAACATAAAGATTACATAGGTGCCTCGATCATGTAGGGCAGCTCACGAGGACTAATTAGTGAAGCACAAGAACGGGAGGAGAACATCACATAGCTACTGGTCATGGACTCATGGTCCAAGGGAGACTACTCACGAGTCATCCGGGAGGCGTCCATGGTGGTGGAGAAGCTCCCGGTGGTGATCCTCCCCTTCGGCAGGGTGCCGGGAAGAGTTCTCCTGGTGCTCCCGATCTTGGAAGCGGCGACGGCGGCAGAACAGAGATGGGATCGCGAAAAGAGTTCCTGTTCTGAGGGTTTCGGAGGACGCTTTAAATATATGCCAAAGGGGAGCATCGGGGAAGCTTCGGGGAGCCCAGGCGCCCCCCCCGGCGCGGCCCAGGGGGGGCGCGCCGCCAGGGCGCCTGGAGCCCTGGTGCCCCCCCGGCTGCCCTTCGGACGCAGGGTTGTTTCCGAAACGCTGATTTTTTATATAATTTTTCTGGATTTTTCTGGGCAGTTCTCGTAACGTGAAAACCTGAAATACAAAAACAGCCGAAAACAGAAACTGGCACTGGGGTGCACTGGATTAGTAAGTTAGTCCAAATATGATCAAAAGTGTATGGAAGTGTATGAATATCATAGCAATATCACCCAAAAGTGGCATGGAGCAAGCAGAAATTATAGATACGTTTTGGACGTATCAACACCCCCAAGCTTAATTCCTGCTCGTCCTCGAGTAGGTAAATGATAACAAGAATAATTTCTATGGCGACATGCTATTAACCATATAAGACTTATTCATAGTCATATGACAAAAGCTTACTGAGACAATGATTCCATAGTAATTAAGTTGCCTCAAGAGAAAATCACAAATGACTGAAAGTTTTACAACATGAAACTGAAACATCAAAAAGATTTGCAATGAACATGATGTGCAAATATGATAAAGTGATATCTAGCTTGCCCCCTTTAGTGAAGCAAAACATAAATGCAGGGGCACCTTCAAGGTTTAAGTGATGACTAGATACAATGATTTCAGAAATAACGATATCACAATCATGCAAAAGACAATGCTACTTTGGGACAATGCACATTACACTCAGAATGACAATCATGCTCTCAGTAGTTGGTGCTTTTAAAAGAAGGTGGAGACTCAACATAAAAGTAAAAGATGGTTATTACTTTTTATTTTGAAAACATGGAAGCAATTTTGTCAACGGTAGTAGTACTTCATATGTGTCATGTATAAGACCTCCTATAAGTTGCAAGCCTCATGCATCGAATACCAATAGTGCTCGCACCTTGTCCTAATTAGCTCGGATTTCCATGGGTTATCATTGCATTACATATGTTTCAACCAAGTGTCACAAAGGGGTACCTCTATGCCACCTGTACAAAGGTCCAAGGAGATAAATCGCATTTGATTTCTCGTTTTTGATAGATCTCAACTTGAGGACATCCATACCGGGACAACATAGAAAATAGATGATGGACTCCTCTTAAATGCATAAGCATATTCTCATAAGAGATTGAGGATTAAGTCCAAGCTAAAACTTCCACCATGATGCATGGCTTTGGTTGGCGGCCCAATGTTCTTCTCTAACAATATGCATATTCATTCAACCCACGGCAAATCACCCTTACTTCAGACAAGACGAACATGCATAGCAACTCACATGATATTCAACAAAAGTGTGATAGTTGATGGCGTCCCCAGAAACATGGTTACCGCTCAGCAAGCAACTTATAAGAAATAAGATACATAAGCAACATATTCTTTACCACAATAGTTTTTAAGCTACTTTCCCATGAGCTATGTACTGCAAGGTTAGTCTGCTTAGTACAGGTGGAGGTTAGCAAAAGACTGGGAGCGACCAACTGAGAGAGCAATGACGGTCATAATCATGCAGAGCGACAAAGCAATATTGAATCAGGCATGGTAGTTATATCGCTACTCAGAAATAAAAGATCATCAAGGCTTGACAGACTTTCTTTACAGTCTTAAATATGCGTGAGCATACGCCAAGTCAATCAAAATAAATTCTCGAAGGAAGATATTACTAAGCCATACCACATCATAGGCAAACAAATCAAGTTGGTACTCCAATAACACATTGGGAATCCCCCAGCTATTTGAGACTAACCATAAGAAAACCTGAACTACTAAGCACCATTATGCACGTAGCATCTTTGTCATAGACATATTAACCAATGCAACGGAAGCAAACTCTCTTAATAAGGTGAGCATGATAATTAAAGAGAGTTCAAGCAACCAACTAAACAAAAGCTCTTTGAAAAGATAAGCATGAATACTAAGAGCAGAGCATGATAGTAGCTATTAAAAGACAAAGAACACACACGGCAAAGATAGATATGAAAAATTCTATGTTATGTTCTAGGTAGAAGTGGAGCGTGTTTCTCTCCCACATAAAGGAATGCTGGGTTCCGACTCGTTATGAAAAACTAAAAAGAAAACTAAAAGCAAGACGCTCCAAGCATAACACATAACACATGAAGTGATAAAAATATAGCGAAATGAAAGACGAACTGATAATGTTTATGAAGAAGGGGATGCACGGGGGCATCCCCAAGCTTAGACACTTGAGTCTCCTTGAATATTTCTTGGGGGTGCACGGGGGCATCCCCAAGCTTGAGCGCTTGGCACTCCTGAATCTTTTTATCATCTTCCCTCGCACACTTGAAAACTCCCTCCATACATAACTCATTGTAATCTGATTAGCGAGGTTAGTACCCTTAATAAAATAATTATACCTTGCTGGAAATAAAGATATTCTTGAAGTTCTACTGTTTATCAAGATTGCCAAAAGGTTTTTGCAAAGAAAAAGCAAGCTCTTGATTTGCAAAATGAAGGAAAGGCAAAACAGGACAGAATCTGTGAAAAACAGAACAGCAGGTAGTAATTGATCTGTTCGGGATACTTCTGCAACTCAAATCAAAAAACTCAGAACAGACTCACGAAAGACAATTATATAGAGAACGCTGTCGAAAAAATTCAGACCAAAAAGGTGATCTGGTGATTTTATACAAATTTTTCTATCCAAGGACAGAATCTGTTTTCTGGACAGCACCTCACAACTTTTGAACTTTCTAGCAATCAGAGGCTATACTTGGCACAAATATAAAAAGCAAAGATACAATGATGATGCTACAGAAGTAAACAACATCAAGACACAACAAAAGCAAAAAAATTATTCATGTGGGCTGCCTCCCAAAAGCGCTTTCTTTTATGCCTTTAAGCTAGGCATAATGCATAGATCAAGTTGTATCAATTGAACCATCATCAAGATCATCAAAAAGCTCTTCAATAATACAACTAGTTTTAAGAGGACTCTCAAATAAAGGCCTCATAGAGATACTCCTAGGTAGAAGACCAAAAGGATAAAAGTCAAGGGAAAATTCATTTATAAATTCATCACGGAGAGGTGTTTCCTCCAAAGTCTTTACAGTTTCAACCCCTTTGGCAATAGATGAATTACTTTTAGAACGGGGAGCCTTTGGATCGTGAATGAACTTAGGCTCCCTCTTTGCCGGAGTTTCTACCTTTTTGGTTTTGATTGAGGAGAAGGTGGTTCCTAGGGTATCAAATATTTCCTCAATCTTGTCTATCCTAGAAGAGTCCAAGTCATGGAATTTGACGGTCTCCAAAATTTTAAAAAATTTATGCATGGAGCTATCAAGTCTATTAATATTCCCTTGGATCTCGCGATCCAACTCATTTATCTTATTAATGCTTGGCATCTCTAGCTCTATCTTTTCAAGTTTTTTCATAATGTGAGCTAGGGTGATGTCCTCTCGAATGCTAACAACAGGGAGATTCCCAACAAGATTTTCAATAATACTAAGAGACTCCCAAACTGGGGCCTCTAGAAAATTGCCATTGATAGCAGTATCTAGAATAAACCTATTACAAGAAGTAATTCCAACATAAAAATTTCTAAGCAAGATAGTAGTAGGTTGCTTCTTGGTGGCTTTTTTTGTGAATCATTAATTCTATACCAAGCATCTTTCAAACTTTCCCCACCTCTTTGTTTAAAGGTGAGAACTTCTGCCTCGTCAATGACAAAAGGACCCGACATAATGACAACTAAAGAACGAGATAACTGTTGTTGTGATTTTCGATAAAAGGTACTAAAGCAAAAACTGAAAGGTAAACTAACAAGACTAAAAGCAAAGGTAAAAGATAGCGTGCAACTCCCCTATCCTGAAGAATGGAGTCCCCGGCAATGGCGCCAGAAAATACTCCTTGATGGGCCTCGAACCCCTCGTTGGTTACCCCAAGTGGAAGGTGTAAGATGCAGTATGTAGAAGTGTTTTCCCTTAGCAAAGATACCAAGGATCGAATCCCCAGAGACTCCTAGGTTCAACAAGTAGGTGTCAACTGCTAACGGCGCAATTAGCAATCAACGTGGACCTGCACACAGATACAAATAACTTTGCTCCCAACGAGTATAGAGAGGTTGTCAATCCCTCCGGCCTTGTAGTTCACAAAGGGTTAAAAGCAATGATAGTAGTGATAGATAGTGTTTTGCAATAGTAAGTAAATAGCAAAAAGTAAATAGCGGATGTGATCAATGATGGTAATATGGACCGGAGTCTCATGATGTTCACTAGTGATGTCTCTCTCCCAAAAGACGATAAAACAGCTATGTGAGGTAAACAAATTACAGCTAGGCAATTGACAGGACCACGAACGCAAACCAATGCTGATTACATTGCAGAAAGGTTGAGGTTCAAAGCATGGGCGGTACGCCAAAATAAGTAGACCGAAATCCATCAATATCTACTACTAATCATCCACCTTGAGATATCTATCCAGAACATCTCGCTGGTATTAAGTTGCGAGTCCCACCCATAGTGTAAACTCAATGCAACAGACAACTGCATTTAAAGAACTTTGCGTAAAGTAAACAATCCTTGCACCCGCGGGCACAAGCACCATTGTTTTCCCCCTTGTGGCAACAACACATCCCATAGACTCATCTTTCTGTCACTCAAGCTAGTCATCGAGGGGCATGAACCCACAATCGAGCATAACGTTCCCTCTTGGAGTCACTACGTATTACTTGGCCAAAGCAATAAATAACAACGGAGAACATGCAAGAATTACTTATGAACAAAAATATAAAAGAGGTAGATCAAATATATTACTCAAGATCAATCTGAACATAATCTCACAATCCATCGGATCCCAGCAAACTCAACATAGCAACAGCATAAGGATTACATAGGTGCCTCGATCATGTAGGGCAGCTCACGAGGACTAATTAGTGAAGCACAAGAACGGGAGGAGAACATCACATAGCTACTGGTCATGGACTCATGGTCCAAGGGAGACTACTCACGAGTCATCCGGGAGGCGTCCATGGTGGTGGAGAAGCTCCCGGTGGTGATCCTCTCCTCCGGCAGGGTGCCGGGAAGAGTTCTCCTGGTGCTCCCGATCTTGGAAGCGGCGGCGGCGGCGGAACAGAGATGGGATCGCGAAAAGAGTTCCTGTTCTGAGGGTTTCGGAGGACGCTTTAAATATATGTCAAAGGGAAGCATCGGGGAAGCTTCGGGGGGCCCAGGCGCCCCCCCGGCGCGGCCCAGGGGGGGCGCACCGCCAGGGCGCCTGGAGCCCTGGTGCCCCCCCCCGGCTGCCCTTCGGACGCAGGGTTGTTTCCAAAACGCTGATTTTTTATATAATTTTTCTAGGCAGTTCTCGTAACGTGAAAACCTGAAATACAAAAACAGCCGAAAACAGAAACTGGCACTAGGGTGCACTGGATTAGTAAGTTAGTCCAAATATGATCAAAAGTGTATGTATGTGTATGAATATCATAGCAATATCACCCAAAAGTGGCATGGAGCAAGCAGAAATTATAGATACGTTTTGGACGTATCAACACCATGTTTGCATATTCAAGTTCCAAAATCAGGGTACCCTTTTTTATTTCTTGTAAGCATCAGTGAGCTGAAATATGTAGAATTTGGGTTGGGGATATAAGCATTGTTGAACTAGGTTATATACTAGATTTTTCTGAATTTATCCTCCTTTTCTGGTTCATCGCCAGAACATAGCTTCTGGTTTCCTGTAAGTGATCTATAAAATTAATATAGGGTTCTATCATTGCATGCATGTTCATCATGAACTTCAACTAAATTTGGTTGTGTACTATCCAGGTGGTGGCTAAAGGCAAATGGGATAAAACCTCCATGAGATTTTGAATTCTTCTTGATGCGTACATGAAAGGATATTGTGAACATTTGGTTCATTTTGGTTGTGGATTAAGCTATATTGTGCAAGGAAACATGTTGTCATGCCTTCAAGTGATATTCTATCCGATAAAAATGTGCACTCTTCACATGCTTAATCTTTGTTGTTTTCGCAATTGTGAGGCTGCACTGCAATCGAAATCTCTTTTCTTGGGTATTGTGTCTTTGTAGCATAGGATACCTTCATAAGATATGGCTGGCCACATGTACTTATGGTTGCCCTGGTGGTTTGCTTCTTGCTTAGTGCTTTGGGAGAGATATATGCATTTTGGTTCATATCCATGTCTGTAGGGTGTACCCGGTTTTCAGTGCACTGGAATACCTGTTCAAGTTAGTGATTCGGGAGAAATATGTGCAACGGTTAGTAGTTGTTGCTTTCTAACAAAGTAAGTCTGACTACACAAATAATTAATCTATGTGTTCCAGAATTAGACTGCCTCCTCATTGTTTATAGATGGACCAATCAATGATTGATGCTGGCTAATTATAGGAATGGTAACTGCTTGCATAATTAATCTATGGGTTACATAGTCCATCAGGCCACCTGCTAATTGTTTATATAAGAAAAAAATATTAGTTCCTCCTTGCTGATAAAGGAAAGTTGGGTAGGAAGAAATCTAGGTAGACAACCTTCTGTTTGTTTATATATGCATCAAGCAATAGTTGGTACTCGTTGATTACACTAATGGTAACTACAGAAACCTTTCTATGCTCAGCCTTATCAGCGACCTCTCATATTTGGAGTTTCTATGCTCAGCCTTATCAGCGACCTCTCAGATTTGGAGTTGTACTTCGTTATTGTGAATAATGAATATGGTCAACAATCTGAAGAAGAGTCACCTTCTTCCGGGAGAGTGATGCGTGTTACTGCCGGGAGAGCTGCTTCTTGCCGGGAGAGTGATGTGTGTTACTAATCTCCTATTTAGTGTTGCTCTAGGATCAGTAGTACCATATGAAAAATCAAACATTTCATTCCTCCTTTTGTTCTAATGCAGATGCTTGCTTATGTGGTTGTAGATCGACTTGCGATGTGTTAAGCAGATCTCTCTATCACGGAATGAGCAATCAGATAAGAGTGTTTTCAAGCGAGGTGAGATGTTTCTATTCATCTTGGTTGTACCTAAGATAAGATTTAGCTACAAATAATCATTAATCACCTAATATATTTATTTGCCAAGTGTGTAGTTAGAGTTGATGTGTCAGTAGTTATTTTACATCCTTTATTCTTATTTCCTTTAACCTCCAAATGAAATACTCTAGGAGATTTGTTGCCGCTCCATTAACCAAATATCACTGACAAAATGTTCTTCTCATTTCAATTGAGAGACAAATTGCATACTTTGTGAACCAACGGGAGATTCATCGTTTAATATTATTCTTTAATCACTAAATCATATAGGAGATTCATTTGGTGCCCCATTAACCAAATATTAGTATATTACTAAAAACTACAAAATGTTATTCTGGTTGCGACTGAGCCCTGCTGAGGCGAGGTCGTCCCTTTTACCCGCTTACATCCTCAATCCGTGAGTCCCTGGCACCCCTCTATTGATTGATCCATATATCACCAGGAAAAATGAATATGAGTTCGGCTACTATTGGACTACGAATTATTATTTTAGGGAAATTATTTATTCCTTGGAGAATCATAGATACATGTTATATTTTTGTCATGTAAATTAGGTTATAACTATGCAGTTACAACCATATATTTAGAGTTGTAATAGAAGACAATTAATAATAGATACAAGTCAATTATGTGACTCAGTTGTGTCTTTCTACGTATCAATCTTGGTTTAGGTCATTTATTATTTGATCGAGTGATTGTGTTGGTGGCTTGGTTTCTATTTCTTCACAAAGGCACAAATAGGATCAACTCTATCCAATTAAAGTTTAATCACCTCACATATACATGCTTGTTTGTTGCTAATGGTACGTACTGTCACATCCTTTTACTTGCTTAATAATCATCAATAGGAGCAGCCTCGTGCCTTACTTAACTCTACCCTTCATCCACCTCTAGAGATCCATATTCAGGTACACAATTGCCTATGCTACTCGTCACATCTTACTTACAGTATCATGTTGATCCTAACATTTTTAAACAACACAACGAGTACATGCCAAGAAGGCTTAATGAAACATATGGTGTTTGGCATAAAAAGTGTAATGGAGTTGATTAGAGTTTTACATGACATGATCAATCGACAAGCCTTTATTGAGGCACATACTAAGATCTTGATTTGTCTTGAACAGTGTTCGTGTCGAGTGTAAGCTACATGCGTTGACTTTATTTCATTGCACCCAGAGTCATCTAGGGTCTGGCATTATAGTACAAATGTCAATTGGTAGATTTTTTTTTAATATAGAGTTGTATTCAATTTGGCTAGGATGTAATCCCAGTGCTCCTTCAGTTATTCCCCAAGCAATCTCGTATTTGCAGTGTTCTTTTAGAAGAAATGTCTTCCTGCACAATACCATGTATAGCTAGCTACCAGCTGTTGACTTATATTGATTTCTGTCAAATCAAGTGTGTTGGGGATCGTAGCAGAAAATCAAAAAATTTCCTACGCATCACCAAGATCTATCTATGGAGTAATCTAGCAACGAGGGAGAGAGGAGTGCATCTACATACCCTTGTAGATCGCGATGCGGAAGCGTTGCAAGAACGCGGATGAAGGAGTCGTACTCGCTGCGATTCAGATCGCGCTTGATTCCGATATAAGCGCCGAACAACGGCGCCTCCGCGTTCAACACACGTGCAGCCCGATGACGTCTCCCACGCCTTGATCCAGCAAGGAGAGAGGGATAGGTTGGGGAAGACTCCATCTAACAGCAGCACGACGACGTGGTGGTGGTGGAGGAGCGCGGGACTCCAGCAGGGCTTCGCCAAGCACTGCGAGAGACGAGGAGGGAGAGAGGTAGGGCTGCGTCAAGCGACAGAGGTCAAAACCGTGTTATGGGCAGCCCCAAAACTCACATATATATAGGGGGAAGGGAGGGGCTGCGCCCCCTCTAGGGTTTCCCACCCCTAGGGGTGGGGCCACCTCAGATCCCATCTGAGGGTGGCGGCCAGAGGGGGAGAGGGAGAGGGGGGCGCACCAGATTGGGCCCTATGGCCCATCTGCCATAGGGTTTGCCCCCCTCCCCTCTTGGAGGCGCCTTGGGCCTTGGTGGGGGGGCGCACCAGCCCACCTGGGGCTGGTCTCCTCCCACACTTGGCCCACGTATGCCTCCAAGGCTGGAGGCCCCACCCGGTAGACCCCCGGGACCCTCCCGGTGGTCACGGTACGCTACCGATAGCGCCCGAAACTTTTCCGGTGACTAAAACGGGACTTCCCATATATGAATCTTTACCTCCGGACCATTCCGAAACTCCTCGTGACGTCCGGGATCTCATCCGGGACTCCGAACAACATTCGGTAACCGCATACATACTTTACCTATAACCCTAGCGTCATCGAACCTTAAGTGTGTAGACCCTACGGGTTCGGGAACCATGCAGACATGAACGAGAAAACTCTTTGGCCAATAACCAACAGCGGGATCTGGATACCCATGTTGGCTCCCACATGTTCCACGATGATCTCACCAGATGAACCACGATGTCAAGGATTCAATCAATCCCGTATACGATTCCCTTTGTCTATCGGTATAGCACTTGCCCGAGATTCAATCGTCGGTATACCGATACCTTGCTCAATCTCGTTACCGGCAAGTCTCTTTACTCGTTCCGTAACACATCATCCTATGATCAACTCCTCGATCACATATTGTGCACATTATGATGATGTCCTACCGAGTGGGCCCAGAGATACCTCTCCGTCATACGGAGTGACAAATCCCAGTCTCGATTCGTGCCAACCCAACAGACACTTTCGGAGATACCTGTAGTGCACCTTTATAGCCACCCAGTTACGTAGTGACGTTTGGTACACCCAAAGCATTCCTACGGTATCCGGGAGTTGCACAATCTCATGGTCTAAGGAAAAGATACTTGACATATAGAAAACCTTTAGCATACGAACTACACGATCTGTGCTAGGCTTAGGATTGGGTCTTGTCCATCACATCATTCTCCTAATGATGTGATCCCGTTATCAACACATCCAATGTCCATGGTCAGGAAACCGTGACCATCTGTTGATCAACGAGCTAGTCAACTAGAGGCTTACTAGGGACATGGTGTTTGTCTATGTATCCACACATGTATCTGAGTTTCCTATCAATATAATTATAGCATGGATAATAAACAATTATCATGAACAAGGAAATATAATAATAACCAATTTATTATTGCCTCTAGGGCATATTTCCAACAGTCTCCCACTTGCACTAGAGTCAATAATCTAGTTCACATCGCCATGTGATTAACACTCACAGGTCACATCGCCATGTGACCAACATCCAAAGAGTTTACTAGAGTCAATAATCTAGTTCACATCACTATGTGATTAAAACTCAATGAGTTCTGGTTTTGATCATGTTACGCTTGTGAGAGAGGTTGTAGTCAACGGGTCTGCAACATTCAGATCCCTATGTACTTCGCAAAACTTTATGTCATATCATAGATGCTGCTACCATGTTCCACTTGGAGCTATTCCAAACTGTTGCTCCATTATACGTATCCGGTATTTCTACTCAGAGTTATCCAGATAGGTGTTAAGCTTGCATCGACGTAACTCTTTACGTCGAACTCTTTATCACCTCCATAACCGAGAAACATTTCCTTATTTCTCTAAGGATAATTTTGACCACTATCTAGTGATCTACTCCTGGATCACCTTTGTACCCTCTTGCTAGACATGTGGCAAGGCACACATCAGGTGCGGTACTCAGCATGGCATACCGTATAGAGCCTATGACAAAAGCATAGGGGGCGACCTTCGTCCTTCCTCTTTCTTCTGTCGTGGTCAAGCTTTGAGTCTTACTCAACTTCACACCTTATAACTCAGGTAAGAACTCCTTCTTTGACTGATCTATTTTGAAATCCTTCAAAATCATGTCAAAGGTGTGTGTTCCTTTTGAAAGTATCATCAGGCGTCTTGATCTATCTCTATAGATCTTGATGCCCAATTATGTAAGCAACTTTATCCAGGTCTTCCTTTGAAAAACTCCTTTCAAACAACCCTTTACGCTTTCCAGAAATTCTACATCATTTCAGATCAACAATATGTCATTCACATATACTTATCAGAAATGTTGTAGTGCTCCCACTCACTTTATTGTAAATACAAGTTTCTAACAAACTTTGTATACCCAAAAAATTTGATCACTCCATCAAAGCGTATATTCCGACTCCGTGATGCTTGCTCCAGTCCATGGAAGGCTCGCTGGAGCTAGCATACCTTTTAGCATCCTTAGGATCGACAAAACCTTTCTGATTGTATCACATACAACCTTTCCTTACGAAAACTGGTACGGAAACTTGTTTTGACATCCATCAGCCAGATTTCATAAATGCAGCTAATGCTAACATGATTCCGACGGACTTAAGCATCGCTACGGGTGGGAAAATCTCATCGTAGTCAACTCCTTGAACTTGTGAAAAACTCTTCGCCACAAGTCGAGCTTCATAGACGGTGACATTACCGTCCACGTCCGTCTTCTTCTTAAAAATCCATTTATCTCAATGGCTTGCCGGTCATCGGGCAAGTCCACCAAAGTCCATACTTTGTTTCGATACATGGATCCTATCTCGGATTTCTCGGCTTCTAACCATTTGTCGGAATATGGGCCCACCATCGCTTCTCCATAGTTCGTAGGTTCATTGTTGTCCAACAACATGACTTCTAAGACAGGATCACCGTACCACTCAGGAGTAGTACATATCCTTGTCGACCTACGAGGTTTGATAGCAACTTGATCTGGAGCTTCATGATCACTATCATTAGTTTCCTCTTCAATAGTCGTAGGTTCCACAGAAACATCTTTCTGTGTTGCACTACTCTCCGGTTGAAGTGAGGGTTCGACAACCTCATCAAGTTCTATCTTCCTCCCACTCAATTCTTTCGAGAGAAACTCCTCGAGAAAGGACCCGTTCTTAGCGACAAACATTTTTGTCCTTGGATCTGAGATAGAAGGTATACCCAACTGTTACCTTTGGGTATCCCATGAAGATGTATTTGTCCGCTTTGGGTTCGAGCTTTTTCCGGCTGAAGCCATAAGCATCGCAGCCCCAAACATTAAGAAAACGACAACTTTGGTTTCTTGCCAAACCAGACAGCGTCGTCTCAACGGACTTAGATGGTGCCCTATCTAAAGTGAATGGAGCTGTCTCTAATGCATAACCTCAAAATAATAGCGGTAGATCGGTAAGATACATCATAGATCGCACCATATCTCATAAGGTTCGATTATGACGTTCGGACACACCATTACGCTGTGGTGTTCCAGGTGGCTTCAACTGTGAAACATTTCCACAATGTCTTAAGTGATTGCCAAACTCATAATTCAGAAAATCTCCCCTTGATCAGATCGTAGGAACATGATCTTCTTGTTATGATGATTGTTAACTTCACTCTGAAATTGCTTGAACTTTTCAAACGTTTCAGACTTTTGCTTCATTAAGTAAATATACCCATATCTACTCAAATCGTCAGTGAAGATGAGAAAGCAACGATATCCACCACACGCCTTAATTCTCATTGGATCACACACATTAGCATGTATGATTTCCAACAAGTCACTTTCCCGTTTCATTGTTCCTGAACACGGAATCTTGGTCATCCTGCCCATGAGGCATGGCTCGCATATGTCAAGCGATTCAAAATCAAGTGACTCCAAACATCCATCAGCATGGAGTTTCTTCATGCATTTTATGCCAAAATGACCTAAGTGGCAGTGCCACAAGAAAGTGGTACTATCATTATTAACTCTACATCTTTTGGCGTTAATATTATTATCATGTGTATTACTATGATCGAGATTCAATAAACCATTGGGTGCATGACCATAAAGGTATTATTCATGTAAACAGAACAACCATTATTCTCTAACTTAAATGAATAACCGTATTGCAATGAACATGATCTAATCATATTCATGCTCAACGTAGACACCTGATAACATTTATCTAGGTTCAACACTAATCCCGAAGGTAGAGGGAGCGTGCGATGGTGATCTTATCAACCTTGGAAACACTTCCAACATACATCGTTACCTCGCCCTTAGCTAGTCTCCGTTCAGTCCGTAGCTTTTGCTTCAAGTCACTAATAATAGCAATTGAACCGGTATCCAATACCCAGGTGCTACAAGGAGTACTAGTAAGGTACACATCAATAACACGTATATCAAATATACTTTGTTGAAGTTGCCATCTATCATATCTACCATGTATGTGCGGTAGTTCCGCTACCATGTGACCGTTCCCCTTACAATAGAAGCACTTAGTCTCGAGGTTTGGGTTCAACCTTGGGTTCCTTCATTAGAGCGACAACTAGTTTGTCATTCATGAAGTTTCCCTTCTAGCCCTTGCCCCCTTTTTGAAACTAGTGGTCTTGTTAAACCATCAACACTTGATGCTCCTTCTTGATTTCTACTTTTGCGGTCTTAAGCACCGCTAATAGCTCCGGGATCATCTCCATCCTTTGCATGTCATAGTTCATCACGAAGTTCTAGTAGCTTGGTGATAGTGTCTAGAGAATTCCGTCAACCACTATCTCATCTGGAAGATTAACTCCCACTTGGTTCAAGTGATTTTAGCACCCCAGACATTCTGAGCACATGCTCACTAGTTGAGCTATTCTCCTCCATCCTTTTTGGCAAAAGAACTTGTCAGAGGTCTCATACCTCTCAACACGGGCACGAGCCTGAAATCCCAATTTCAGCTCTTAGAACATCTCATATGTTCTATGACGTTCAAATCGTCAATGGAATCCCGATTCTAAGCCGTAAAGTATGGTGCACTAAACTATCAAGTAGTCATCAGGACGTGTCTGTCAGGTGTTCACAACATCCACGGACGACGTTGTAGGGGTTTGCACATCGAGCGGTGCATCAAACACGTAAGCTTTCTGTGTAGCAGTGAGGACACTCCTCGGATATGGACCCATTCCGCATCATTGCTTACAATATCTTTCAACTTAGTCTTTCTCTAGGATCGTATTAAACAGGGAGCTACAACGCAGTTATTGGTCTACAACATAATTTGCGAAGACAACTTAGACTATTGTTCATGACAATTAAGTTCATCTAATGAACTCCCACTCAGATAGACATCTCTCTAGTCATCTAAGTGATACATGATCCGAATTGACTAGGCTGTGTCCGATCATCACGTGAGACGGACTAGTCAGCAACGGTGAACATCTTCATGTTGATCGTATCTTCTATACGACTCAGGTTTGACCTTTCGGTCTTCCGTGTTTCGAAGCCATGTCTGTACATGCTAGGCCCGTCAAGTGAACCCTAAGTGTATTGCATGTGTAAATCTGGCTTACACCCGTTGTATGCGAACGTTAGAACCTATCACACCCGATCATCACGTGGTGCTTCGGAACAACGAACCTTAGCAGCGGTGCACAGTTAGGGGGAACACAATTCTTGAAATTTTAGTGAGAGATCATCTTATTCACTACCGTCGTTCTAAGCAAATAAGATGTAAAACATGATAAACATCACATGCAATCAAATAGTGACATGATATGGCCAATATCATCTTGCTCCTTTGATCTTCATCTTCGGGGCTCCATGATCATCATCGTCACCGGCATGACACCATGATCTCCATCATCGTGTCTTCATGAAGTCGTCTCGCCAAACATTACTTCTACTACTATGGCTAACGTTTAGCAATAAAGTAAAGTAATTACATGGCGTTATTCAGTGACACGCAGGTCATACAATAAATAAGACAACTCCTATGGCTCCTGCCGGTTGTCATTTTCATCGACATGCAAGTCGTGATTCCTATTACAAGAACATGATCAATCTCATACATCACACATATATCATTCATCACATCCTTTTGGCCATATCACGTCACACGGCACATGCTGCAAGAACAAGTTAGACGTCCTCTAATTGTTGTTGCAAGTTTTTACGTGGCTGCTATAGGTTTCTAGCAAGAACGTTTCTCCCCTATGCCAAAACCACAACGTGATATGCCAATTTCTATTTACCCTTCATAAGGACCCTTTTCATCGAATCCGATCCGACTAAAGTGGGAGAGACAGACACCCGCTAGCCACCTTATGCAACTAGTGCATGTCAGTCGGTGGAACCAGTCTCACGTAAGAGTATGTGTAAGGTCGGTCCGGGCCGCTTCATCCCACGATGCCGCCGAATCAAGATAAGACTAGTAACGACAAGTAAATTGACAAATCGACGCCCACAACTACTTTGTGTTCTACTCGTGCAAGATACTACGCATAGACCTAGCTCATGATGCCACTGTTGGGGATCGTAGCAGAAAATCAAAAAATTTCCTACGCATCACCAAGATCTATCTATGGAGTAATCTAGCAACGAGGGAGAGGGGAGTGCATCTACATACCCTTGTAGATCGCGATGCGGAAGCGTTGCAAGAACGCGGATGAAGGAGTCGTACTCGCTGTGATTCAGATCGCGGTTGATTCCGATCTAAGCGCCGAACAACGGCGCCTCCGTGTTCAACACACGTGCATCCCGATGACGTCTCCCACGCCTTGATCCAGCAAGGAGAGAGGGAGAGGTTGGGGAAGACTCCATCCAACAGCAGCACGACGGCGTGGTGGTGGTGGAGGAGCGCGGGATTCCAGCAGGGCTTCGCCAAGCATTGCGAGAGACGAGGAGGGAGAGAGGTAGGGCTGCGCCAAGCGACAGAGGTCAAAACCGTGTTATGTGCAGCCCCAAAACTCACATATATATAGGAGGAAGGGAGGGGCTGCGCCCCCTCTAGGGTTTCCCACCCCTAGGGGTGCGGCCACCTTAGATCCCATCTGAGGGTGGCGGCCAGAGGGAGAGAGGGAGAGGGGGCGCACCAGATTGGACCCTAGGGCCCATCTTCCATAGGGTTTGACCCCCTCCCCTCTTGGAGGCGCCTTGGGCCTTGGTGGGGGGGGGGCGCACCAGCCCACCAGGGGCTGGTCTCCTCACACACTTGGTGTGACGCCCGAAGACCGACGTCCCAGAAGATTCCAGAAGATTCCAGATGTTCCGGGTTTCCCGTGTGTTTCTTTTGTGCTTGCTTTATTTATTTTGCATTGCACCATGTCATCATGCCATCATGTCATATTTATTTTGCATCTCAACTTAAATAAATTGTGTGGACCTTCGGTCCATTTAAATCGAGGGAAGTGTGACTTCTCTTCAAAACATATCCTCCCATTAGTTAGGGAGCTCTATTATAAATATTCCATTTGTTTGGAATTAACCCAACACACTTGCATAATTTTCCCCATGCATATTTCACTTCAAGTTTCACCGCCAAACCGTCTCTTCTATCCTTTTCCCTTTTATCGAGGCTCCTCCTAAAGTCTAGACTCCTTTCAAACTCCTTAAGGCAAGCTAAATATATTAGTTTGCACTTCCCTATTTTGTTGGAACCATTTTTGTTGGGTTGGTAATATTCCTTAAAGCCTTACAAAAATTTTCCATCATTTATTTTCTTGTCCTTGTCCTCTTTTCTTTTTAGATGTTGCTCTCTCTCTCTATTTTTTTAATTCTGCTAAAGAAAAGAGGTTAATACAGAGAGAGGAGCTGAGGCCCAGCAGCCAGTCCAGCCGGCCACTAGGACTCCCTAGGCCCAACTCGGCCTGCTCTCAGCCTCCTGGCCCAGTCCGGCCCATCTGGCCTCCACGGCCCAGCCGCCTCCTAACCCTAGCTCCAGGGTCCAGCGACCGCAGCCCCCTCGCTTCGCTCCCTTCTCTCCCGTGCGCCGCCACCCCCTTGTTCCCATCGACCGTGCCCGATTTCCTTCTCCCCTCTCGCTCGCCTCCATCGCTCGTCCCCTCGATCAGCACCCCGATTCCAGCAGCCTCCCCAGCGCCTCCATTCCCCCCCGTCGCCGTCCAGCGCGCCAAGGCCGGCCCGCTTGATGGGCCTCGAACCCCTCGTTGGTTACCCCAAGTGGAAGGTGTAAGATGCAGTATGTAGAAGTGTTTTCCCTTAGCAAAGATACCAAGGATCGAATCCCCGGAGACTCCTAGGTTCAACAAGAAGGTGTCAACTGCTAACGGCGCAATTAGCAATCAACGTGGACCTGCACACAGATACAAATAACTTTGCTCCCAACGAGTACAGAGAGGTTGTCAATCCCTCCGGCCTTGTAGTTCACAAAGGATTAAAAGCAATGATAGTAGTGATAGATAGTGTTTTGCAATAGTAAGTAAATAACGAAAAGTAAATAGCGGATGTGATCAATGATGGTAATATGGACCGGAGTCTCATGATGTTCACTAGTGATGTCTCTCTCCCAAAAGACGATAAAACAGCTATGTGAGGTAAACAAATTATAGCTGGGCAATTGACAGGACCACGAACGCAAACCAATGCTGATTACATTGCAGAAAGGTTGAGGTTCAAAGCATGGGCGGTACGCCAAAATAAGTAGACCGAAATCCATCAATATCTACTACTAATCATCCACCTTGAGATATCTATCCAGAACATCTCGCTGGTATTAAGTTGCGAGTCCCACCCATAGTGTAAACTCAATGCAACAGACAACTGCATTAAAAGAACTTTGCGTAAAGTAAACAATCCTTGCACCCGCGGGCACAAGCACCGTTGTTTTCCCCCTTGTGGCAACAGCACATCCCCTAGACTCATGTTTCTGTCACTCAAGCTAGTCATCGAGGGGCATGAACCCACAATCGAGCATAACGTTCCCTCTTGGAGTCACTACGTATTACTTGGCCAAAGCAATAAATAACAACGGAGAACATGCAATAATTACTTATGAACAAAAATATAAAAGAGGTAGATCAAATATATTACTCAATCTCAATCTGAACATAATCCCATAATCCATCGGATCCCAGCAAACTCAACATAGCAACAGCATAAGGATTACATAGGTGCCTCGATCATGTAGGGCAGCTCACGAGGACTAATTAGTGAAGCACAAGAACGGGAGGAGAACATCACATAGCTACTGGTCATGGACTCATGGTCCAAGGGAGACTACTCACGAGTCATCCGGGAGGCGTCCATGGTGGTGGAGAAGCTCCCGGTGGTGATCCTCCCCTCCGGCAGGGTGCCGGGAAGAGTTCTCCTGGTGCTCCCGATCTTGGAAGCGGCGGCGGCGGCGGAACAGAGATGGGATCGCGAAAAGAGTTCCTCTTCTGAAGGTTTCGGAGGACGCTTTAAATATATGCCAAAGGGGAGCATCGGGGAAGCTTCGGGGGGCCCAGGCGCCCCCCCGGCGCGGCCCGGGGGGGCGCGCCGCCAGGGCGCCTGGAGCCCTGGTGGCCCCCCCAGGCTGGCCTTCGGACGCAGGGTTGTTTCCGAAACGCTGATTTTTTATATAATTTTTCTGGATTTTTCTGGGCAGTTCTCGTAACGTGAAAACCTGAAATACAAAAACAGCCGAAAACAGAAACTGGCACTGGGGTGCACTGGATTAGTAAGTTAGTCCAAATATGATCAAAAGTGTATGGAAGTGTATGAATATCATAGCAATATCACCCAAAAGTGGCATGGAGCAAGCAGAAATTATAGATACGTTTTGGACGTATCACCGCTCCCTGCGCGCCCAGGCGCTGCTTCCTCGGCCAGGCAGCGCCCGAGGCCCCTCCCGAGCGCCCCGACGTCCGCCCCTGGCCGCTGCGAGCGCGGGCACCACCACCGCAGCGCCGAGCCCGCGCCCCCTCCTCTTTTCACCGCGCGCGGTGCACCTCGCCTCTGGCCCCGCGGCCACGAGCGCCCCGCCGCGCCAGGAGCCCGACGCGCCCCGGCCTCCCTTCTCCAGCAGGCCGAGCGCCCCTGCGCCGCGTCCTCGCCATGGTACCCGCGGGTGGCCGCCAGCGATGGTTCCGCCTCGACTGCCTCCTCGTCGTCTCCCTCCAAGAGCTAGGAGCCGCCGTCCTCCCCGTCCTCAAGCTTCCGCTGGTCGCCAGCCCGTCGCCTCGCCCCGACCTCCTCTGCTCTGGTTCTCGTTGGAGATAGCATTGCTGCCGTCTTCTTCCTCGGGTCCGAGTCCGTTTGCTCAGCCCCGGTAGCCGCGTCTCTCACCGGAGGTCTCCGTTGTCTCCGTGTACCTCCGTGGTTGTTGCTGTTGTTTTTTTGCCAAGCACTGAACCGAATGTCTACGAGGCGAGTACGACTGCAGAAGATGCTCGAGGATCCCTTGGACGTCAAGTTCCACAACGATGCCAAGTACGACTACACGAATTCCCCAAGTTCCACGATGACCCCGTGTACCCCTACCATCGCAAGAATCGAGACCGGCAAGTCCGAAGACCCCAAGTACCTCGACCGCGTCTCCGGAATCGTCAAGACACCAAGTACCATGACGACCGCGAGTACCACTACCGTCGCCCCGTGTACGACTACCTTCGGTGAAGAAACGAGTACGGCTACACAAGACGAACGCGTCAAGTACCACTACGCTCGGCGATGCGACAAGTACCACGACTCGATAACGAGAACGCCTACTTCCCTCTACGGACGTGTACCATGACTCACGTGAACCACTACGTCCCTCGACGACTCGAACTGCCCCAAAACGAGTGTTTCAAAGGTATAACCCCGAGACGATGACCCGAGAACGTTTGCTTGTTGTGTCGTATGAAATGTTTGCCCTTGTGTGCACCGTGCCCGTTTCGCCTTTTGTCATTGTTCCTCGGTTGCCTCGTCGCCGACTCGTGGGAACCCGGTGACGGGATCATTCCACCTTTCATCTTGTTCGATTCGCTCACGCCATCTTTTCTTTTGAACCGGTCTCTCAACGAGTTACCGGAACCGAGATGTTGTCGTTGCATCATTTTCGAATCGTTGTCGTGGCACCTTTTCTTTCCACCACGGTGACAAATACTCCTTATCATCTCCTTATCTCTTCATGTTCACTTTTAATAAAAAATTGCATAAACTTGATCATGTCATCCGCATCATATTAACAACATTTAAAATTTGTGAATTGTTGTTGCTTTAATAATTACTAAACATGCTCATGGGGATTTTCCGGATTTGTTGTTGTAATTTCCGGCCTCATTTAAAATGCCTAGATAGCTAGTTCACTCTTGCTTCACCTCTTGCTATGTTAACAAACATTTAATCTTGTCTTGTAAATAAACGAGAGTCAATTAAATAATTAAAATGTGGTGTTTTGTCAATATGCAACTCGTTGCATATTGAGCTCCACTTAACTTGTAGTTTTGTTTGTGCACTTTTCCATGCCATGCATAATTAAACCGGACATGCATCATACTTGGATGTGCATCGTTTGCCATGTTTATGATTGTGTGTTTACCGTGTTGTTTGCTTCTTTCCGGTTGCTTCTCTTGTTAGCTTCGGTTTCGTTCCGGAGCTGTGAGGATTCGCTCGGCTATGTTGCTCCGTCTACTTCATGGATCCGTTCTTCTTCCTTACGGAATCCCAGGCAAGATGATCATACCCTTGGATACCTTTACTACCATTGCCATGCCTAGTTGTCTCGATGCTATCGTTACATGTCGCGCTACCCATCTTTTATGTCAGCCTCTCCTTGTTGCCATGAAACCTCTAACCTTTGACACCTTCCTAGCAAAACCACTGTTTGGCTATGTTACCCGCTTGCTCAGCCCCTCTTATAGCATTGTTAGTTGCAGGTGAAGATGAATATCGTTCCAGGTGGGAACTTGTTGTTGGAATATCACAATATCTATTATTATTATTTAACACACCTATATACTGGGCAGGGGTGGAAGGCTTGGCCTTTTGCTCGGTGTTTTGTTCCACTCATGCCACCTTAGGCGCCGATAAACCGGCATTATGTTCCTTGATTTTGCGTTCCTTACACGATGGGTGGATGGGGACCCCTTGACAGTTCGTCTTTGAATAAAACTCCTCCAGCAAGGCCCAACATTTGTTTTAATTTGCTCATAATAACAACTTAATTAATTAATTAAATTTGCATAGGGGGTCGCGTCCCCGGGTTCTTAATTCTACATAACAGGGGGGGCCAGTGCTGATGCTGTTGGTCCCAAACGGGGGTTCTGCGAGGCTGCCACGAGGAAACTCGAGGTATCTGGTATAACCTATAAAATCGCCCATCCGGACGTGGCCTGAGACGAGATACGCGCGGCTACTATCAGGGTGTCGGCACGCCGGGAGGTCTTGCTGGACTTGTTTTACCATTGTCGAAATGTCTTGTGCACCGGGATGCCGAGCCTGATCGGTTTTCCCTAAGATAAGGGGTGATGATATTATATTTATCACTTCAGCTAATCGTGAGAGCTTGTGATGGGCTAAGTTGGGACACCCCTGCAGGGTTATGATCTTTCGAAAGCCATGCCCGCGGTTATGTGGCAGATTGGAATTTGTTAATGTCCGGTTGTAGAAAACTTGACAGAGGATCCGAAGTAAAACACACCACTGTGTGAGTAACCATGACTGTCTCTTTTCACTTTGAGAAGAGAACACGGTGGGGTTATGTTTGATTCGTATGTAGTTCAGGATCTTTAGCGATCACTACTAGTTGCGACCGTTTGCGTAGATGCTCATCTTATTCTTGTACTCGTAAGCTAGCCACCATATTGTGCTTATCCGCTACTGCAACCTCACCACTTTACCTCCTCCTACCCATAAAGCTTTGCTAGTCTTGATACCCATGGTTATGGGATTGCTGTGTCCTCGTGGCTCACAGATACTACAACACCAGATGCAGGTTCAGCCGAGTTTGATGCAGAAGCTGGTTCGAGTACTTCAGGGAGTTCCATGAAGAGAGTGTCCGTATGCTTGTGATGTTTCGACGATCAGTAGTGGTTTCTACTAGGATTCGATTCAGACCTGTGGCTTTATGTTGTTTTTGGTATCTTTCTTTTGGATCTTCGCGCGTAGTCGGGTTGTGATGTTTTGAATGATGTCTTCCTTATGTAATGTATTGTGTGAAGTGGCGAGTGTAAGCCAACTATCTCCTTTTGCAATTTAATCCCTCTTTTACATGAGTCGTGCAAAGATACCAAACTTGAGATCATTCCAGAATGGGCTTATACCTTTAAGTCGTGCCTCGACACGTAGGAGGTATAGTCCCATCCTGGGCATTACAAGTTGGTATCAGAGCCTTCTCCGACCTAGAAGCCCCCACTGATTGATCGAATCGTTGACGGTTGAGTCTAGGCACATACTGAAAATGTTTTGAGTCCTATATTTATATCGGAGAGTAGGATTTCTTTTGCTCCTCATCTCTTTTCACTCTGGTGAGGACTCCTGACGATTACTCTTGCCTCTTCTACTCTCAAAAATTGCACAATTTTTTTTTAGGATCACACGAGTATTGTTTGGATTGTTCCGATGTCTTTGTGACGAGAACATTGTTCTCGATGCCTCCTGTCATTAGGGGTTGTGGCAGTGTCCCGGGGAGTTGAGCTCCGAGGTGTTGTCGTCACAAATCCATCGCGGCAGTACTAGAATACTTAAGATGGCCGACATCGAAAACTCTCCTATGCGGTTAGTGGCAAGATAACCCCAACATCACCCGGTACTGGGGAGGTAGTTCGGGAGTATTGCCATGGCTTGTATAGTAGATGCGTTTCGAAGGTCCGAGGTAAACGGTTTCCGGAAACAACTGGTTATGTGTTGAAGGATGGATACAGCTGGATGTAGGTTTAGAGTTGAGTGCGCGGTGCTTCCCCTGTATCCCCAACACCTGATTGCATAACTGGAAACTTTCGGAAATTAATAGGTGGGTTCATCTAGTAGTTCTAGGCATTCTTCCAACGAGTGCATGATATGAAGTTCGGGGTTCTACATTGAGTGAAGTGGTTTTATGGGCTTGTTCTGATCGGGAGTTGCATCTTAAAGGGTCCTTGGCTATGCTGATCCGGGGATTGCAAAACCCATTTGTAACACGTTCCATAAGCTTTCAGCACGAAGATGTCGAACGAAGCTTCTATCTTGTATTTGTTCCATCTGCGCCTTGTTGTTTTTTATTTATCTTTTGTTCTCCCAAGTGGCTTATCGACATGTTGATGTACCTACGGAATTCATTCGTTCAATTCTCTGTTCGAATGATATTGTGAAGACTCTGTTGCAACATATCTATCCTTTGCTTTTGTTTTGATTCTGGTATTCGAGTTGCTTCGATGTCAAATGTTGATTCCATACCTTTCTTAATCGGTGTTCTCATATTTCTATGGGAATGCTAGTTCTTTTTGACCATCGTGATTTTCATGTTAATCCTTTTCAACCGGTGTGCCTTCTCTTCAAGTTATTCCATACGGACGCCGTTGAGAAATCTGACGATTTGTCTGTTTCATTCATCCAAAGTTGTCTTTGTTTTCCCCACCCTCCCACCCTTCTCCTTCTCGGAGCAAGATCGCAAATGGAATATCCATTTTATTCATGTGATATTTCTTCATTCTTTTCCTTCAATGTTCTTATCCGGTGAATTATCGTGAAGTTGCTCAAGAGCTTCAAGTTCATCATTCTTTTGTTCTCAAATTCTGCGGGTGGATGTAATTCAAGATTTCGGTGTTGATCTTATCCTTTTTCTCTTTTCACAATGCTTTCTTATTCCGGTGCACCAATTAATCATTCTCCTCTTGCTATTCATATCCGGAGTGCTGAAGATTCATAATTCCATTCTTAATCCGTTCAAGCTATTTTGAGGATTATCATCTTATTCAAGCCATTTAATTCAACCGGTGCAATATCTATTAAGCAATCTTTTCCAACGGTGATTTCTTTAGTGGGCCCTAACCCACAGGTCTTTTCCCAGGATCTTACCTGACTCTTCTAATTTTTCCGGAGTTATACTCAAATTCTTTTCAAAGTGTGACGTAAGTATGATTTCCATCAGTCACATGCCTTCTCCAAGCTTGTTTTCAATTATTTCCATCTTTAGCTCCACCTTCCTCTTGTCATTCGTCCGGAGTATCTCAAATTCTTCATGGCATTTCTCGTCTTCATTCTCAACATTTGGAGACCGGAGAAGTGTTTCTCTTAAATTTTGACCCGTTCTCTTGATGAGTTGTGGTTCTAGCTTCATGCCATCCTCATTATTGTTCCGATTGTGAGGAATTCTTTTTATACCCGTCCGAAGCATTTCATGAATTCTTTTCTTTGTGATCCTCCGAAGGCCATCATTTCAGAAGATTCTTCGTTCTCAGTTTTCAACTTTGTCCTCCAAATATTCTTCATTGATGTCTCTTCGTTCGTCTCCATATTCTTACGGTGGTTCTTTCAAGTTCCCTTTCGTTGTTATCGTTTTAATTCATTTGTTCTTTTCATAATCCTACCGGTGGTTCGTTGAAGATTTATCCAAGCTTGTGCTAGATCCCTCTTTAATTCTTTGCAACGAGAATAAGTAGTATGCCAAATCCGTTTGCTTGTCATCAATTTAATTTGATGAAGGATAATCATACAGTAAATCTTATCCTTATTTTTCCTCGAAGTGATTAATCTCTGTTTTCCGCAGCTTGTTCATCATATCATATTCTCGGTTCTAAATTCTTCATCTTGTTTCCGGAGCTCCAAGTTATTTCAATTATATCATTTCAAAGCTCCATCTAATTCATCGCAGGCCTTGAATCTTATTCTTTTCATCTTTCACTTCTCATGCTTTCATTACCGGAGTTCTCATGGCGGTCCATCATGTTTTAATTCATCCTCGAAGTCTTCATCAAGATTCTTGTTGGAGCTCAAGCATTCGTTATCATGCTTTCCAAGTGCAATTCTTTCTACCTTATAGGTTGAGATGGTGTTATGTCATTCTTGACAATTCCTTCATGTTTCATGATTCACAAGTTGTCAGGAATGAGATATTTAAACCCATCATTTTCCTTGTTCAGGAGATCTTCCAACCCTTCAATTTATTCGTTGGAGTAATCTTGGGTTGTATTTCACCTAAAAGCTTTCCTTAAGAATTGTTGCTATTATGGTGCTTATAAATGACCCAAGTTCTTCATTTATCCTTCCGGTGAAATAAGTTTATCGTCTCCTTGTTGATCTCAATCCAAGCAATTCGTTTCTGTTAGTGGCTGGTTGTCACCTCATAATTTTGAGATGTTTTCCATAAGCCCACATTGAGCTTATTCTTTTCGTTGTTGATTCTTCCAACAAATCCGTTCAACCATTCTTCGTAAGGATGATTTTTCATATTCATTCGTGGGAGAAGTTGTCATTTTCTTCTCCATTCATTTCTTTCATTGATTTTTTTATGCTATTCTTTCATTCCGGAGGCATTGTGATGTTGCTCTCTTTAACCATCATCTCGTTTTTATCAAGATCATATTCTCCCTTGCTTGTCTATTTAACAGGAGTGTTGTGTTCTCCATTCAAGTTCCGTCATCTTATCTAGTTTTGCTTCTCTTTTGACCGAAGTGCTTATTTCAAATCTTTCTTAACCTTGTGCCATTCTTCAATTGTTTCGGAGGCAATGTGTTGTTGATTTCATCAAGTATCATCCCACCTTCTCAATTTCTTGTTAATTCCTTCCATTTTCAGACGGAGTGCTGTCCAAATTATGTCATTCTTATTCTTTGGCTATACCGTTGCAGTTTCATATTCTTTTGGTTCGTAAGCTCTTGTTTCATGTCTTTCAACCTACAAGGTTCTCATAATGTTCCTTGTTCCTCTTTTCTAACGGAGTTTTGATATTCGTTCATCTCCGTTGTATTCTTCTTTCATTTTGTTCAACCTCTCAAGGTTCTTTGGTTTCACTCGTCTGTCAAAGAAGCAACTTTGTTTTACCTCTTCCTCTTCCGTTTTTAACCGGTGATATCTCTAGGATCTCGGGTCGAGATCCTCTGTTAGTGTGGGAGAGTTGTGACGCCCAAAGACCGACGTCCCAGAAGATTCCAGAAGATTCCAGATGTTCCGGGTTTCCCGTGTGTTTCTTTTGTGCTTGCTTTATTTATTTTGCATTGCATCATGTCATCATGCCATCATGTCATATTTATTTTGCATCTCAACTTAAATAAATTGTGTGGACCTTCGGTCCATTTAAATCGAGGGAAGTGTGACTTCTCTTCAAAACATATCCTCCCAGTAGTTAGGGAGCTATATTATAAATATTCCGTTTGTTTGGAATTAACCCAACACACTTGCATAATTTTCCCCATGCATATTTCACTTCAAGTTTCACCGCCAAACCGTCTCTTCTATCCTTTTCCCTTTTATCGAGGCTCCTCCTAAAGTCTAGACTCCTTTCAAACTCCTTAAGGCAAGCTAAATATTTTAGTTTGCACTTCCCTATTTTGTTGGAACCATTTTTGTTGGGTTGGTAATATTCCTTAAAGCCTTACAAAAATGTTCCATCATTTATTTTCTTGTCCTTGTCCTCTTTTCTTTTTAGATGTTGCTCTCTCTCTATTTTTTAAATTCTGCTAAAGAAAAGAGATTAATAGAGAGAGAGGAGCTGAGGCCCAGCAGCCAGTCCAGCCGGCCACTAGGACTCCCTAGGCCCAACTCGGCCTGCTCTCAGCCTCCTGGCCTAGTCCGGCCCATCTGGCCTCCACGGCCCAGCCGCCTCCAAACCCTAGCTCCAGGGTCCAGCGACCGCAGCCCCCTCGCTTCGCTCCCTTCTCTCCCATGCGCCACCACCCCCTTGTTCCCATCGACCGTGCCCGATTTCCTTCTCCCCTCTCACTCGCCTCCATCGCTCGTCCCCTCGCGCAGCACCCCGATTCCAGCAGCCTCCCTAGCGCCTCCATTCCCCCCCGTCGCCGTCCAGCGCGCCAAGGCCGGCCCGCTCCTTGCGCGCCCAGGCGCTGCTTCCTCGGCCAGGCAGCGCCCGAGCCCCCTCCCGAGCGCCCTGACGTCCGCCTCTGGCCGCTGCCAGCGCGGGCACCGCCACCGCAGCGCCGAGCCCGCGCCCCCTCCTCTTTTCACCGCGCGCCGTGCGCCTCGCCTCTGGCCCCGCGGCCACGAGCGCCCCGCCGTGCCAGGAGCCCGACGCGCCCCGGCCTCCCTTCTCCAGCAGGCCGAGCGCCCCTGCGCCGCGTCCTCGCCATGGTACCCGCGGGTGGCCGCCAGTGATGGTTCCGCCTCGACTGCCTCCTCGCCGTCTCCCTCCAAGAGCCGGGAGCCGCCGTCCTCCCCGTCCTCAAGCTTCCTCTGGTCGCCAGCCCGTCGCCTCGCCCCGACCTCCTCTGCTCTGGTTCTCGTTGGAGATAGCGTTGCTGCCGTCTTCTTCCTCGGGTCCGAGTCCGTTTGCTCAGCCCCGGTAGCCGCGTCTCTCACCGGAGGTCTCCGTTGTCTCCGTGTACCTCCGTGGTTGTTGCTGTTGTTTTTTCGCCAAGCACTGAACCGAATGTCTACGAGGCGAGTACGACTGCAGAAGATGCTCGAGGATCCCTTGGACGTCAAGTTCCACAACGATGCCAAGTACGACTACACGAATTCCCCAAGTTCCACGATGACCCCGTGTACCCCTACCATCGCAAGAATCGAGACCGGCAAGTCCGAAGACCCCAAGTACCTCTACCACGTCTCCGGAATCGTCAAGACACCAAGTACCACGACGACCGCGAGTACCACTACCGTCGCCCCGTGTACAACTACCTTCGGTGAAGAAACGAGTACGACTACACAAGACGAACGCTTCAAGTACCACTATGCTCGGCGATGCGACAAGTACCACGACTCGATAACGAGAACGCCTACTTCCCTCTATGGACGTGTACCATGACTCACGTGAACCACTACATCCCTCGGCGACTCAAACCGCCCCGAAACGAGTGTTTCGAAGGTATAACCCCGAGACGATGACCCGAGAACGTTTGCTTGTTGTGTCGTATGAAATGTTTGCCCTTGTGTGCGCCGTGCCCGTTTCGCCTTTTGTCATTGCTCCTCGGTTGCCTCGTCGCCAACTCGTGGGAACCCGGTGATGGGATCATTCCACCTTTCATCTTGTTCGAATCGCTCACGCCATCTTTTCTTTTGAACCGGTCTCTCAACGAGTTACCGGAACCGAGATGTTGCCGTTGCATCATTTTCGGATCGTTGCCGTGGCACCTTTTCTTTCCACCACGGTGACAAATACTCCTTATCATCTCCTTATCTCTTCATGTTCACTTTTAATAAAAAATTGCATAAACTTGATCATGTCATCCGCATCATATTAACAACATTTAAAATGTGTGAATTGTTGTTGCTTTAATAATTACTAAACATGCTCATGGGGACTTTCCGGATTTGTTGTTGTAATTTCCGGCCTCATTTAAAATGCCTAGATAGCTAGTTTACTCTTGCTTCATGATGACCCTCAACCGTAAGGGATCTGTTGCAGCGTTTTCAATAAGTAAGAGTGTCGAACCCAACGAGGAGCAGAAGGTATTGATAAGCGATTCTGAGCAAGAAATTACTGCAAGCACTGAAAGATAACTTTTTAGGGGTTTTCTCGATATAAGCAACAGGAATGTAAAGGCAAGTAATGTAAAAGGTACTGAAAGTAACAAGTGGCCCAATCCTTTATTAGCAAAGGAGAGGCCTAGCAACTGAACTTATAAAGACTAAAGCGTTCTTGAGGACACACGGGAGAGGTAGTCATGTGCTTTCGCCATATTCCGTATCGATACTATGTTATGTGTTGATAAGTGTTGGTGGGTGGATCTATGCTAGTGCACTCTCTAGACCAAGATGAATCCACTCTTATGATTAAACACCTTGCAAGCATCCGCAAATACAAGATAGAATTTAAGGCAAAATCCTAACCATAGCAATACGATCAAGGATCCATTATTCCCTTATGCAAAAGCGTGCGAACTGGGGTTCAGGTTTCTGTCACTCCGGCAACCCACCATAAGCATTCTTTATGCACAATGCATTCCCCTAGGTCCTTAATAAGGCGAAGTGTTGGGTGTTCGACTCACACAACACCACTAGTAGAATGACAACACAACTTAAGTATCAAAAATAACATATTACTTCAACAGCATATGACTACTAACAACAAGACTTTCCCCATGTCCTCAAGAACTAATGTAACTACTCACAAGACATAAAAGAGATCATGATCAGAGGAGATAAATATGTGATAAACAATCTGGACATAATAATATTTCTCCAACAAAACTCAATAGCATTCACCACAAAGTAGTAATCAACACCGATGGAGTAGAGAGGATAGATAGTACAAATTACAACACGAGTTGCGATGGAAAGATGAGATTTGGATGAAGATGGAGATGGTGCTGGTGTTGGGGATGATGTTGATGATGATCTCGATGATGCCCGTGATGATGGTGATGACGATGGCGACGATCTCCCCTTCCGGGAGGTGATCTCCCCGGCGGAATCTGCCCGCCGGAGATGTCTTTTTCTTCTCTGTAGGTTTCCGCCTCGAAGCGGCGGCGGAACTCCGAAAAAAGTCCTGTGCCTAGGGTTTTCGGGAGACGGAGAGCATATATGCAAAAGGGGGCGGCCAGAGGTGGGCCAAGGGCTCCAGGCGCCCCCCCGGCGCGGCCAGGGGGGGGCGCGCCCCCAGGCCGCCTGGGCACCCTGTGGCCCCCCTCTGACTCCCCTTTTGCGTGTCTTCGTTATTCTTCTGAAAAACACGTCCCGTCAATTTTCAGGTAATTTGGAGGTGTTCTTCAGCAACTCAATATCCACTTTTTCCTGCTGAATCCTGCGTCTGCTGTTTCGGCATCGGAAAGTTGCAAACTGTGTAAAATAGACCAAAACAACATAAGAACATCATCATAACGTGAAATATATCAATGAATAAGGATAAATTATAATACAAAATAGTGATGCATTTTGGACGTATCACTTCACCTATTGCTATGTTAACAAACATTTAATCTTGTCTTGTAAATAAACGAGAGTCAATTAAATAATTAAAATGCGGTGTTTCGTCAATATGCAACTCATTGCATATTGAGCTCCACTTAACTTGTAGTTTTGTTTGTGCACTTTGCCATGCCATGCATAATTAAACCGGACATGCATCATACTTGGATGTGCATCGTTTGCCATGTTTATGATTGTGTGTTTACCGTGTTGTTTACTTCTTTCCGGTTGCTTCTCTTGTTAGCTTCGGTTTCGTTCCGGAGTTGTGAGGATTCGCTCGGCTATGTTGCTCCGTCTACTTCATGGATCAGTTCTTCTTCCTTGCGGAATCCCAGGCAAGATGATCATACCCTTGGATACCTTTACTACCATTGCCATGCCTAGTTGTCTCGATGCTATCGTTACATGTCGCGCTACCCATCTTTTATGTCAGCCTCTCCTTGTTGCCATGAAACCTCTAACCTTTGACACCTTCCTAGCAAAACCACTGTTTAGCTATGTTACCCGCTTGCTCAGCCCCTCTTATAGCATTGTTAGTTGCAGGTGAAGATGAAGATCGTTCCAGGTGGGAACTTATTGTTGGAATATCACAATATCTATTATTATTATTTAACACACCTATATACTGGGCATGGGTGGAAGGCTTGGCCTTTTGCTCGGTGTTTTGTTCCACTCATGCCACCTTAGGCGCCGATAAACCGGCATTATGTTCCTTGATTTTGCGTTCCTTACACGATGGGTGGATGGGGACCCCTTGACAGTTTGTCTTTGAATAAAACTCCTCCAGCAAGGCCCAACATTGGTTTTAATTTGCTCATAATAACAACTTAATTAATTAATTAAATTTGCATAGGGGGTCGCGTCCCCGGGTTCTTAATTCTACATAACAGGGGGAGGGGCAGTGCTGATGGTGTTGGTCCCAAACGGGGGTTCTGCGGGGCCGCCACGGGGAAACTCGAGGTATCTGGTATAACCTGTAGAATCGCCCATCCGGACGAGGCCTGAGACGAGATACGCGCGGCTACTATCAGGGTGTCGGCACGCCGGGAGGTCTTGCTGGACTTGTTTTACCATTGTCGAAATGTCTTGTGCACCGGGATGCCGAGCCTGATCGGTTTTCCCTAAGATAAGGGGTGATGATATTATATTTATCACTTCAGCTAATCGTGAGAGCTTGTGATGGGCTAAGTTGGGACACCCCTGCAGGGTTATGATCTTTCGAAAGCCGTGCCCGCGGTTATGTGGCAGATTGGAATTTGTTAATGTCCGGTTGTAGAAAACTTGACAGAGGATCCGAAGTAAAACACACCACTGTGTGAGTAACCGTGACTGTCTCTTTTCACTTTGAGAAGAGAACACGGTGGGGTTATGTTTGATTCGTATGTAGTTCAGGATCTTTAGCGATCACTACTAGTTGCGACCGTTTGCGTAGATGCTCATCTTATTCTTGTACTCGTAAGCTAGCCACCATATTGTGCTTAGCCGCTGCTGCAACCTCACCACTTTACCTCCTCCTACCCATAAAGCTTTGCTAGTCTTGATACCCATGGTTATGGGATTGCTGAGTCCTCGTGGCTCACAGATACTACAACACCAGATGCAGGTTCAGCCGAGTTTGATGCAGAAGCTGGTTCGTGTACTTCAGGGAGTTCCATGAAGAGAGTGGTCGTATGCTTGTGACGTTTCGACGATCAGTAGTGGTTTCTACTAGGATTCGATTCAGACCTGTGGCTTTATGTTGTTTTTGGTATCTTTCTTTTGGATCTTCGCCCGTAGTCGGGTTGTGATGTTTTGAATGATGTCTTGCTTATGTAATGTATTGTGTGAAGTGGCGAGTGCAAGCCAACTATCTCCTTTTGCAATTTAATCCCTCTTTTACATGAGTCGTGCAAAGATACCAAACTTGAGATCATTCCAGAATGGGTTTATACCTTTAAGTCGTGCCTCGACACGTAGGAGGTATAGTCCCATCCTGGGCATTACACTTGGCCCATGTATGCCTCCGGGGCTGGAGGCCCCACCCGGTGGACCCCCGGGACCCTCCCGGTGGTCCCGGTACGCTACCGATAGCGCCCGAAACTTTTCCGGTGAGCAAAACGGGACTTCCCATATATGAATCTTTACCTCCGGACCATTCCGGAAGTCCTCGTGACGTCCGGGATCTCATCCGGGACTCCGAACAACATTTGGTAACCGCGTACATACTTTCCCTATAACCCTAGCGTCATCGAACCTTAAGTGTGTAGACCCTACGGGTTCGGGAACCATGCAGACATGACCGAGACAACTCTCCGGCCAATAACCAACAGCGGGATCTGGATACCCATGTTGGCTCCCACATGTTCCACGATGATCTCATCGGATGAACCACGATGTCAAGGATTCAATCAATCTCGTATACGATTCCCTTTGTCTATCGGTATAGCACTTGCCCGAGATTCGATCGTCGGTATACCGATACCTTGCTCAATCTCGTTACCGGCAAGTCTCTTTACTCGTTCCGTAACACATCATCCTGTGATCAACTCCTTGATCACATATTGTGCACATTATGATGATGTCCTACCGAGTGGGCCCAGAGATACCTCTCCGTCATACGGAGTGACAAATCCCAGTCTCGATTCGTGCCAACCCAACAGACACTTTCGGAGATACCTGTAGTGCACCTTTATAGCCACCCAGTTACGTTGTGACGTTTGGTACACCCAAAGCATTCCTACGGTATCCGGGAGTTGCACAATCTCATGGTCTAAGGAAAAGATACTTGACATATAGAAAAGCTTTAGCATACGAACTACACGATCTGTGCAAGGCTTAGAATTGTGTCTTGTCCATCACATCATTCTCCTAATGATGTGATCCCGTTATCAACGACATCCAATGTCCATGGTCAGGAAACCGTGACCATCTGTTGATCAACGAGCTAGTCAACTAGAGGCTTACTAGGGACATGGTGTTTGTCTATGTATCCACACATGTATCTGAGTTTCCTATCAATACAATTATAGCATGGATAATAAACAATTATCATGAACAAGGAAATATAATAATAACCAATTTATTATTGCCTCTAGGGCATATTTCCAACAAAGTGTAGTTATATAAACCTTAATGAGACATCTTTGAAGAGAGTTTAGCCATTCCATATTTCTCTTTCGGGCATGTGTTGGCATGAGATTAGTACCAGCTACTCATGTGGTGGCTTACATAATAAGTGTTACATGTTTTGGCCTGATTTTATATAAGCCAGTAACGCCATTTTATTTTCTGTCTGCCATGATTTATCAGTTTGGTTGTCATATATCTATTTTTCATCAAGCTTGAATCACCGTTTATTTGAATTCCTTGCATTTGTGATTAGCTGACGATATAAGCATTATTTATCAAGTGAATTTGAAGACAATTGCACTTGCGGACTAATAATAGTATTGACATTTGCTTACTATCTAATGCCTCTGTAGCAGGCCAATTTGTGTGTTGTTGGTTGTGACAGACCAATTTCAGTCAAATTGAAAAACAACCGTCTGTTGGTCTCGACCCATAACCACCGGTGAAAGACGAGATGTTTATGCTGCCATTCTACCTTCTTTCATGTCCCTACTTTTCCCCATCACGTGTTGGGCTCTCTGAAGTAAAAATAAACGGGAAACTATATGTTGAAAAGTGGGGTGCTATATTTCCAGTTACTAAATTCACTAAATTTGTGATCCCAATATCGTCACGAAAATAGTGAAATGTCACGGTTTGCTCTACTGCAAATTGGTAGTTTTCTTGAACTTTGTTGTGATGAGCAATTCAATTTCTTTGAACAACTGGTCTGGCCAAACCAATAAATGCATGTGCTTTCCGTGTTTTGTTCCCGGTAAGAAGTTGGTTCTGTATCTTATGTATTTGTTGTGAGCTACTTTTAACTCTAATAAAGAATGGTCATTGGATTATTGCTTGCTGGTGTTCTTACATCTTTGATCTGATGATTTATTACCGGGTTGGGAGTGATTGCACCGCAGGGGTGCGGCAAGCCGCACTTCCTATCTGGTCTACGGTAGACCTGTCGAGAAGACTTCAGCTTTTATATGCTGCATTTTTTTTTGGATGTGTCATTTTGTTTTCTTTTGGATGTGTCATGTCGTCATTTATATTGGTCTATGTTATGCCTAGGACTTAAGTTATCTATGCAAAGTTGCAAATTGTCTGTAAGCTACTACGCATTATCGTATCTTCTATGCCTAAGATATTTAGTGCTAAACCTACCGCGAAACATGCTTTCTATGTTCATGCATTGTTAAGTGACTTCTTATTGCATGGATATAAATGTTTGGACCGGTACCCTCATGCCAAGGCATGATCCTGATCTAGTCTCATATGGTAGAGCGCTCGCTTCACATGCGAGAGGCATGGGATTCGATTCCCCGCGTCTCCATTACCATATTTTTTTTGAAAATTTTCTACAATCACAGTTTTGCTTTTTGGGAAGAGAAGAAGAAATCACATTTGTTTCCTCGATCTTAGCAGTGGGCCTGCTGATTAAGCTACTATCTATCCATCGCGACGTTGTAGGCCCAGATTTTCGTTGCAATGCCAGCCCATCATTTCTCTTCAACTCGATTTTGTTTTCACGCCTCTCTCTCGTTTTTCTTTCTTTTGCGGGTTCCTCTGTCTTGTTCTAGCTACTCGACTCTATATTCTCAAAAAAAAAAAAAAAAAAAGTTCTTCACTCCACATAGCGCGAACGCTCACAAGTAATGGTAGAGCGCAGCGCTACTTGTCCACAAACATGCACGCGTAAGAACGGATTGACGATTCTGTTACGATTGATGATAGTAATAATATACGGGTCTTTACGTGACTGTTACGTGACACAGAGTCACAGCCGGGCGGCACACATGATACGTGCCATTCCATTCTTCTTATTTTCACAACACCTTATACGTGTATCGACAGCACGCGCTAATGGCCAGCCCCCTAGTTCTCGGCGACGACGATATCCGGCTGTGCGGCGTCGGCGGCGGCGTCGACCATTGCGGGCTGGCAGAAGACGACCTTGAGCTCGCCGGGCGCGTAGCAGTGCTGCTGCACGGGCTCCCTGTCGAACGGCGTCGTCCGCGTCAGCGGGCACCGCTGCTTGAAGTACCCGGGCGGCCCATTGCACGCGACCACGCGGCCGCCCGCGCCCACCACGCGCTGCGCCGGCGGGCACCCGGCGTTCAGGTCCGCCGCGCACCCCAGGGCCGGGCACGGCCCGTCGCCGCCGATGGCCTGCGGGCTCACCACCGCCGGCACGTTGAATCCGTCCACCAGGCTCACGCTGTACACCGCCAGGTCCGGCCGCGGCGCGCCCTCGGCCGAGTGCACGGTCAGCTGAACCACGCCCACGGGCCGCTCGTCCCCCGTCTCGCACCGCGACGGCGACGTGGAGGTGCAGCCGGTGCGCGCCACCAGGCGCCCGGACCAGAAGGTCGGCGGGAAGGGGAAGGAGACGAGCCCGTGGCCGTTGCCCTCGAGGCGGATGTTGTTGTCGCAGATGGAGGGGAAGCCCGTGTTGGGGGTGACCAGCGGCCACACGGGGTACGGGCACATGTTGTGCAGGGTCAGCGTGGTGCCCGCCGCTGATGCCGCCAGGAAGGCGGCGGCCAGCAGGGTGCCGATCACGAGGCGCTCGCCCATGCCAGCCATAGTCTCTGCGCTACGTACTTGTTTCTTGGCTTTGCAGGGTGCTACTTTGACGTTCAACGGACGTGCAGGCTAGCTTGTTTATATAGGCGACGTCGTCTCCATCTCTTCGTGAGTGCTGATTGCTCAAGTTGGTCAGCGTTACTTAGCTTTGATGCCTACTGTTCCCAAAGGAGAAAGCAAAATGAGTCCAACCACAGGTAATTTCAAAACAGAGGCACCGCACCGTGTCCGTCTTTTGATATTGCTCCCGCTTTCCTGCCACTAAGAACCTGATCCAACAAATAAGCACACGGTGGAATGCCAAAACTCACGGGAAAAGAATCCATCGGTTCAGTTCACCAAGCCTGTCACTCTATCAGCCAATTGTTTTTGCAGTGAATTTCTGAAACAAAATTCATAATACTAGTACTGTTCATTCCACTAATCTGACTGAGAGGACTTGTGCGGTTGATTTGGTTGGCATCGGACTCGCTGAGTGGACTTACTTCATTCTGTCCATGAGTTCATAACTGCTGAGAGGCTTCAGTTGCGTACATGCGATGCAGTGTTCCTATTTGCAGTGGTATGATCCGATGAGAGCTGTCATATGTGCGCTAGAATCTTGGAGCTGTTACGTTACAAGAAAAGGAGAGCCTGAATCACGGTGAGTGGCTACTATTCTGGACATTGCGTGCTTCCTTGTGGAGCAGATTCATCGTCTTCTTCTTCCTGGCGGTTACATTAGCTTCTTTCGGAAATGGCGTACTGGCATTCCTCACTAACCAAAAATGCAGAGGAGTACGAGCCCGGTGCATCTCTGGGCACTGTCAAGTGGGAAATGGATTATTCAGAACCACCATATTATTTCATACTACTATCATGTCGATCATATTCGTTGCTTTCGCTCTTGGTTCTTTGCTCAAGGGTAGAAATTTTAGGAACATACAATGAATCGATATTAAGTTGGTATAAGACAGTTCCATGCCTTATGACGAATATTAATGCATCCTAACAGTATGCATGATGCTTCATAGTTTAATTCATCTTAAAGTTCGATATAAATTCCCTTTGAACATAGCTGAACGACATTGAACTTGTACACATAATTAATTTGTCTTGTTCAAATACAACTCAAAGCTAAGAGAACAATTCATTGGTTTATATCTATCACTACTGCTTAAAAAGAATGTAAAGTTTCATCTTTCACTTTTTTTTCATGCCAACCATTCGTCCAACCTTCCATCTATGATAATCAATCATTTTAATTTACTTACCTTCTAAATCAATTTCACTTTAATTTACCTAACAAACTTCTCACCAAACTATGAGGTAAATCACAGGCATGATTTGATATTTTTTTTTACACAATCACATTAATATGAACAGGTAAATCACAAGCTAACATAGTATTCCCTCCATTCCACAATGTAATGCGACCGATACGAATTCAGTGGTATAATTTTTCTCTCCCACCGCAGTCGGTCTCGTTGGTTAAATTTATGGTCAAATTTAGATCTCGGCAAATGCGGGCGCACTACAACGTGAAATGGAGGGAGTAGAATATTTATATTCTGTTTCAATGTGAGTATATTTATATCCCGTTGAAATTGAAACGTACAGACATTGTCCTAGTGACGGAAAACAGTGAAATCAATTACAACGAGGAAACTTATCCATCTATTCTGGAAATTACAAGGAAAGGAGAGCCTGAATCATGGTGAGTGGCTTCTATTTTGGAGGTTGCGTACTTCCTTGTCAATCAGAATCATTATCTTCTTCTTCCTGGCGGTTACATTAGCTTCTTTTAGAAGTCGCGTACTTGCGTTCCTCACTAACAAAACATGCAATGCACTACGTGTTGCATATCTGCGTATGTCAAGTGGACAATGGATTAATCAGAATCACATATTATTTCATAATATCATGTTGATCATATTCGCTGCTTTCACTCTTGGTTCTTTGCTCAAGGGTAGAAATTTTATGAACATCCAATTAATTGATATTGAGTTGGTATAAGACAGTTACATGCCTTACGGTGAATATTAGTACATCCTAATAGAATGCATGATGCTTCATATATAGTTGAATTCATCTTAAAGTTGGAAACAAAATTCCCCTTTGAACATGGCTGAAGGACACGGAAATTGTACACATAATTAATTTGTCTAGTTCAAATACAGTAAGCAACAAGGAAAACACCTGTAAGCAATTCCGAAGAAGGAAGCAACCCATCTATAATAGTATATCAATAGATGGCAATCAATTCCATAGAAGATAATGGTTTGGAGGCCCAAGCAGATCGCCACGAACTATATAATGCATAGTACCAATTCTAAGAGCAACTCTCGCATCCGGTCAAAAAAAAAAACTCTCGCAGAGTTGCCATATTTGTAGTCACAATAATGCATATGTGATCCATATGCATTCGGAGACTAGCCGGACGACGCGCAAACTCGGAGTCGCCATGATTTTTTTTCTCGTTCAAACACTTTGATTCCCATCAAATTTAAACATTTAACACATCAAGAAAACATGCACATAAGTTTTAGAAAGTTACATAAATGAAAGCATTAACCGGCGATATTTACCAATCACATAATGTCACCATGTGCACCATCCACTTCTCAGACGTGTGCGTTGTCCCCTCGTCCAAGGTCCGTGCACCGTATGATTGACATTCACATGTTATTTCAAAATTCTCACACCTATGGATCCGTAGAGTCCGCATCCAACATGATGAAATGATTCCCCTGGCTAGCCGTTTAATTGTCGCCCGACGCACCTGAATTTCGAGCCTACGTGCCTCAATCTCTTCCTGACGATGTCTGCTCTCTTGCATAGCATCTCATCTCACTCTCTTATCTTGGATCTTCTTCTGTTCTTCTCCTCCATCTCTATCTTTTATTGTTCCCTCTGTCTGTATACTCGCTCCATATCCTCAACAACACATCCATGTGTTTTCTTGCATTGCCTCCACCTCTCCATCTCTCTTGAACTTCTCATTTCCTCTCCTACGTACTCTCGTCGGGCTCACCTGCTAGACAGTAGAGTGGGACTTCTAGACACCCTTTACTCTCCATCACCATCATCATCTTCACCGTCGTCCATCTCTGAAGAGGAATGGTTGCACTTCTTTTTTTTTTTTGGACAGCTACCATCATTCTTCTGCTTGAAGCGCGCACGTCCTCTCAATGGTCGAGTGTCCCGCTATAGTTGACTCTGGCTCAGAAAGATATTCGCCTCTATTGGGGAGGCCCCGCTAGAAGCAATGAAGATGTAATCCTCGATGGCTTCAACATGGCAATGGGTACCCACTGCCCGCGAACCCGACGGGTAAAAACCCTATTAGGATAAGGATTTGGGGAAAATAATTACCCATCAGTTTATAAATGAGAACAAAAATACCCATCGGGTAAGTCAGGTACATGTAAGGGAAGGAAATACCCATACCCACGTACCCGCAGACCCATATGCTTATTCATTATAACAGGTAGGTCCCTTCTGTCATTCATTAAAAAAGTGAAAACCTGTACCGCTTTACAAGGATTCGACACTTTGAGATGTCAAGGCTCGTAAAGTGGAGAGAAGATGAAAGCTAATCAAGTTGCTTTGGACCGTTTGGTGTCATGTTGGAGATGTTGAAGTGGCTTTTAGTCATCTGTGTGTTGAACCTATCTGTAGTCTCAAACTTATCTGTTGTGTGTGTGCGCGCGCGCGTGCTGAAATGTTGAAATTTATGTTCAAATGATGAAAAATGACATGTTTATGTGCTGAAATGCTAAAATATATGTGTTGAAATGTTGTTTATATGTGCTGAAATGCTAACACATATATGATTAAATGCCGAAATGTGGTATATATGTGCTGAAACACTAAGTATACATGCTGAAATGTTGAAATGTTGTGTTTTACATAATGAGCTGAAATTATATATGGAAATATGTAAATCGAAAGATGACCGAGATGGATATTTCTACCTGCGGGTATTACCCGCACCCGGACGGGTGCGGTATGGGAACAACATGAATCCTGGGGTGCGGGTACGGGTTTGGGCAAATAATATTGGGACAGATGCAGGTTTGGGCGAGCATTAGCCGCACCCAAACCCTACGGGTGCCATGTTGACAATGACTCCACCAAGAGGCAATTTGGAAAATACCCGCCTCTTTGGGGGAAGGGACCCGCATGTGACTCAAATATTGGTTGGCCTCCCCAAAAGAGCTTGAAGACTCGCTCGTGATGCAATTACACCAAAATGTCAGTCTACCTAACCGCTCGCCGACTGACATGGGGGCATCCCCTGAGACATGATGAAGCATCGACTCACCATGAAGCCAAGGCACGTCAAACAAAGTCTGTGTCGGTTATTCACCGATGCTCAAGGCTATCAGAGTCGGTGAGTACCTTTGATCCGGTTCGGATATAGATAGTACTTTTTCCACTATTGACACTACGTTTATCGAACTAATGGGACCAGTTCTTGCCAAGGAGATTTCTGCAAGAACTCGTTATCTCAAGTAGTTCCAATCTCTCGGATCAATTTCATAGCGGTGATTGAAAATAAAAAGAGATAGGCCGGGGCTAGAGGTTTCACCTGCAACTATATACATGTACTCGGGATCTCATCTAGATAATCAACATGGCTATTTTATACGCCATTACATATGTCTGGACATGTTATTGTGGGAGCTGCGTCCAAATAACCCCACGACCGACTGCCCTCCCATCGAGGCTTTATTGTCGAAGGTGAGATGAGATCATGGATTATGAAAGATAATAATGTAACATACAAGCATGCATGATAAAGATCTATCATATTGATAAAAACATTCTCATAATTTATAACTCTTAGCACAATGACATTTTTAACATATAGCACAATGGCATAGCAATTGCAACATTTTTTGTAACTCTTAGCAAGATGACATTATGACATAGCAAATGGCTCACTTTTTATTGGTAACTCGTTGCGCAAGGTCATTATCACATGGCGCTTATATTTGTAATTCTTGGCACAATGACATTATCACATAGCAATTGTAACACAATATTATTTTTAGCTCTTACTACAATGACAATATAACATATATATGAATATTGCAATTGCAACATAAATATTTGTAGTCATTGTAATATGATGTGTATCATAACTCATATTGTAAAGAAAATATTATCATTCGTTTAAAAAACTTCAGCCGGAGAGAGACCATCCTTCACCAACAACGGCGGGCTAACCTTCAGCGACTCATGGGGATGGGGTCTAGAGGACATACACCTTTAAAATTTCCTATCGACATGCGTTGGATGCGTCATGGGCAGCCATCGTCAGCTGGCGCAATGAGGCCTTCCCATCCTTATCACAGGGTTTCTCCTTCGAGGCCCAAGGCCGACATCATCCTCTAGCATCCCATCAGATTCGTAGCAGGTTGTACGGTGGTGGGCCGAGCATCCCTAGGGCCCTCATAATTAGTGTATTGTCCCATGACGGTGACTGCGCCCATGCAGCCATGGCAGGGGTTCGTGGGTGCGCCTATGTCTCGCTTATAGCGAGACGTAGTGCAGCCTCGCCTGAAGCCTGTGCTAGATTGGGCCGGCCTAACACGCGGGAGGCCACATGCCTCAAAAGCCCTCTTTTTCACTATTTTTCCTTTACATTTTTTGTTATCGTTTGTTTGCTTTTTTTTTCTACTTTTGTTTAAACTTCCACATATTCACAACATATACCTTACAAAAGACACTTTACGTAATTTTTGAACAAAGTTAATCATGCATTTGAAAAATGTTAAATATGTATAAAAAATTGTTTTTGATGTACGTGAAAAATATATAAGGAAAATGTACAATGTGCATGGAAAAAATTATAGACATAAAATTATATAAGTTTTCAAAAATATCAATCATGTATTCAAAAAATATTAAACTTGTATAAAGAAAATGTACGTGATGTATAAAAATGTTAAAAAAAGTCAAGCATGTATTTCCAAAATCTTGAACGTGAATATAAAAATTATTTCTGATGTACACAAAAAATGTACAATTTGTATGGAAAAAATTAGACATCAAAATAATATAAGTTTAAAATGTGAATAATATATTTCCAAAATGTTGACATGTATACAAAAGTGATTTCCATGTATAGGAAAAAGGTAAATTTGTATGGAAAAGTAGACATAAAAATATATAAGTTTTACAAATGGTAATCATGTATTTCCAAAATGTTCCTGATGTGCAAAAATGTAAAAAAAAATAAGGAACATTTAGACATAAAATATGTAAAAAATATTAATCATGTATTTCCAAAATGTTGAACAAGTACACAAAAATCTTTATCATGAATACAAAACGTACAGTGTGCATGGAAAAAATTACACATCAATTTAAAAAAATGGTAATTACGTATTTAAAAAATATTGACATGTATAGAATTTATTTTCTGATGTATACAAAAAATGTACAATGTGAATGGGGAAAAGCAAACATAAAAATATATGTCTTTAAATGTTGTATTTGGAAAATATTAAAACATGTATAGAATAAATTATTCTTGATGCGTACAAAAATGTAGAAAGGGATGAAGAAAATGAATAAAAATGAAAAAAATATAGTGCAAACCGATAAAGAAACGGCGAGAAATGAAAGAAAATGAATAGGAAAGATAAAACAAGTAAAATCGTTGAAAGAAACCAAAAAGGATGAAACAACTAAGAACATGAAAAAAAAGGTGAAAATCATGAACAAACAAAGAAAATGAAAAGATAAACATGCAATGAAGACTAACAAGGAAAACAAAAATAAAAAGAATGGAAAAAAGAAAGAAATAAAAAGCCTATTACAAATAAAAAAGAAAGAAAATAATACCAAAATATAAGGAAGGGAACAGGAAAAAAAGATGAAGAAATAAAAAGCCCAATGAAAAAATATGTGAAAACCCACCCCCAAAGAGTCAGAACCAGACAAAAGATAAACCATGCAGAAAACCGGCCAATTGGAAGAAAGATAACCATGCAGAGAACCAGACAAAAGATAAACCACACAGAGAATCAGACAAAAGATAAACCATGCAGAGAAACCGGCCAACATGAAAAAAAACGTGTGAAATGCTACTGTGTTGGGATGGCCGCGTATTAGGCGATGGGAGTTATCATCTCTCTTAAGCGAGATATAGGTCCCGCGGGGGTTGGCCACCCGCTCAGAAGACTTGCGAGAGGGCCCCAACACGAGCAATGCTACACCTACAAAGACTGACGTTAAATTTTATGCAATTAGCTAGTTGGCAAATTATAATTAGGAGAATGGGAGGGGGGAACCCCCTCGCGGGGGAGGAGAATTGGCTAACGATAGAGGAGAGCACCGGCATCTTTCTTCTTCTTCAAAAAAAGTCTCATTCCTCCACCTGCCGGTGCCGCCGCCGATCCGCCACACCTTCGATGGTCTTTGGGCCATGGAGGTACAAAGGATCTCGCCCCCTTCCCCCCGTCGGTGGGATGGATCCCGTTCTCATTTTTGTTATGTTCAATGTCTTGGTTGGGGCTTTGTGGCGGTGATTCTATCCCCGAGTAGGAATAATGTCTCCCATGTCTGATCCCCGTCCTACAAAATCTTAGGGTTCCTCTGCCTCCTGTTCGGTGCCGCCGCCAGTCTGCCTCGTCTCCGATGGCCTTAGGGAAATGGCGGCGCCGTGGTTCCGGACCCTTGCCGGTGGGAGCGCTCTGTTTTTAGATGTTCTTTCGAGTTTTGTTAGGGTTTGTGTCCTGCTCAAGAAGACGAGATGACAACTGCTTCCTGAAGATGGAATAAGGTTAGCCCTCATCCCGGTGGTGTGTATAGCATCGTCGGTGGGCATGGAGAGGTGTGTCTCCGGCGAATATATCCTTGGTGGGTTTGTTTGGATCTGGTCGTAGTTCATCTACGTTTGTGTTTTTTCAGGTTTGTTCCTTCCGATCTATGCTACTCTTCATCAGTGGCAGTTGTTCTGCTGCGCTGGTCCTATGGGGCCTTATCACCATGACTTGCCGACTGCCTGCTACAAGATGTGTTGCCCGGCTACGGGGAGGGAGGGGCGATGATGGCAGCGCGCCTTCGACTCGTGTTAGTGCTTGTAGTCGTCGGTAGGTGGTCTACCGATCTGGTTGTAATATTTATTATTTCCGATGTCCGTTCTACTCCCATGATTGAAGATGAATAGATTAGAAGTTTTTACGTGAAAAACATCATCAGAGGACGTGTGGAGGTGTGTCTCTGATATGTCTCCCACGTATCAATATTTTTTTTATTGTTTCATACTATTATAGTACCAATCTTGCATGTTTTATATGCAATTATATACTATTTTTTAAATTATTTTTTGGGACTAACCTATTGACCTAGAGCCTAGTGCCACTTGTTGTTTTTTTTCTTGTTTTTGGATTTTAAGAAAATCAATATTAACGAAGTCCAAGCGGAGAAAAATCTTTGGATTAATTTTTTCGGGACCAGAAGGGACCCACGAAGGTTCGGGGGAAGACCAGAAGAGCCATGAGGGAGCGCCCCGGGGGCGCCCCATGAGCTTGTGGGCTCCTCGTGGGACCTCTTGACCTAATTACACCTCTATAAATTTCTAAATATTCCCAATATATACACCAGAGAGCCTCCCGCAACACTTTTTTGCCGCCATAAACTTCTGTTCTTCCGCGATGCCATCAGGAGGTCTTTTTCGGTACTCTACCGAAAGGGGAATCGATTAGAGAGGGCTTCTACACCATACTTGCCGCCTTCCGATGATGCATTAGTAGTTTACCACAGACCTACGGGTGCATAACTAGTAGCTAGATGGCTTCTTCTCTCTCTTTGATTTTCAATACAATGTTCTCCTTGATGTTCTTGGAGTCCTATCAGACTCTGTTGGAAAAGGCAGTGCCTAGGAGGCGCTTAGGCACGCCTAGGTGCTAGGCAATGGCCAAACGCCTCGCCTAGGGCATAAATGGAGGACTAGGCACGGCAAGCAAGGAATTGTCTACCCAAGAAAGAAATTAGGCCACATACTACACTGATATGCCAAACGGCTTATATTCCAATGGCAGTAGCAGGTAATTAACTTATTTATATACTCCAAATAATATCAACACCCGTATAATAATCACAAATATACTACATGTAAAAACTATGTTACTGCCTAGGCCGCACCTATGGCTCTTAAGCACTGCCTGGGCACTAGGCGAAGGCCGACCGCCTCGCTTCCATCTACCCCTTTTTCCAACCTTGCTATCAGATGTAATCTTCTTTTGCGGTGTGTTTGTTGGGACTCGATCAATTGTGGGTTTATAATATGAATATTCACGAGAAGTAATTGAGTCTTTTGTGAACTTTATTTTGCATGATTGTTATAGTTTTGTATTTCTCGCCGATCGATCCTTTTGGTTAGGCCAACTAGACTGATTTATCTTCAATGGGAGAGGTGCTTTGTGATGGGTTCAATATTGCGGTGCTCTATCCCAGTGACAGAAAGGGACAAGACACGTATTTGTATTGTTGCCATTAAGGATAAAACGATGGGGTTTATTCATATTAGTTAAGTTTACTTTGTTTACATCATGTCATCTTGCTTAAGGCGTTACTTTGTTTTTATTAACTTAATACCTGATATGTATCCAACGTATCAATATTTATGAAGTATTCATGCCATGTTTATAATAATTTTTATATGGTTTTGGTATGATTTGCATGGAACTAACCCGGACTGATGTTGTTTTCAGTAGAACTTTCGTGGTGTTGTTTTTTGTGCAGAAATAAAAGTTCTCGGAATGGGCTGAAACTTTTTGATGATTTTTTTTGGGACAAAAGAGACCCCTGAAGCTTTGTGGGAGGGCCAGAAGAGCCACGAGGAGGGAACAAGACATCGGGGCACGCCTGGGCCCTTGTCCGTGCCTCGGTGGGTTGTGGTGACCTCGAGGCCCATCATCGCGTGAAACTGACGCCAAAAAATCTTATAAATGGAGTAACCATCAGAAATAACCCTAGATCAGAAGTTCTGCCGCCGCAAGCCTCTGTAGTCCATGAAAACCCAATCTTGACCCATTCCGGCACCCTGCCGGAGGGGAAAATCATCACCGGTGGCCATCTTCATCATCCCGGCGGCCACCATGATGAGGAGGGAGTAGTCTACCCTCGGGGATGAGGGTTTGTAGCAGTAGCTATGTGTTTAATCTCTCTCTCTCTAGTGTTCTTGAGATGCACAATCTTGATGTATCACGGGCTTTGTTAATATAGTCGGATCATATTGCGTTTTCCCCTCTCTAGTTGTGATGAATTGAGTTTTCCCTTTGAGATTTCTTTGGATTGAATACTTCTATGGATTTGAGAACACTTGATGTATGTCTTGCTATGAATACCCATGGTGACAATGGGTGTCATATTGATTCACTTGATGTGCGTTTTGGCACTCAACTCGCAGATTCCCGAGTGACATTGGGGTAATCTATGCATAGGGGTTGACGCACATTCTTGTCTTTGTTTCCCCGATAGAAATCTTGGGGCACACTTGGAAGTTCTTTGTGTTGGATTGAGTATTATGAATCTGAATTTGTTTTGGTGTTATTTTAGTACGAAATTTTGATAGATCGATCGTAAAGAATAACTTTGTGTTATCTTAGTACGAACTCTTGAAAGATCGATCGGAAAGGATACCTTGTGTTATTTTAGAATGAACTCTTGGATAGATCGATCGGTAAGGATAACTTTGTGTTATTTTAGTACGAAATCTTGGAAAGATTGATCGGAAAGAATAACTTTGAGGTGGTTTCGTACCCCACCAATAATTTCTTCTTATGTTCACCGCTAGATAGGAACTTTGGAGTGATTCTTCACTGCACGTTGAAGGATGGTTATGTGATCCAATTATATTAGCATTGTTGAGAGATTGCACTAGCAAAAGTATGGACCCTAGGCCTCATTTTCAAGCATTGCAATACCATTCGTGCTCCGTTTTATCAATTGCTATCTTGCTGTTTTTATTGTTCCTATTACAAAAATCAATATCTACTATCCATATGACACATGTATCACCATCTCTTTGCCAAACTAGTGCACCTATAAAATTTACCATTGTATTTGGTGTGTTGGGGACACAAGGGACTTTTTATTATTTGGTTGCAGGATTGCTTGAGAGATACCATCTTCATCCTACACCTCCCATGGATTGATAAACCTTAGGTCATCCACTTGAGGGAAAATTACTACTGTCCTACAAAACTATGCGCTTGGAGGCCCAACACGAATCTACAAGAATAAAGTTGCATAGTAGACATCAAGCTCTTTTCTGGCGCCGTTGCCAGGGAGGTTAGGTAAGCGCCACTCACATCCCATCAACGAAGCTCTTTCCTGGCGCCGTTTCCGGGGAGGTGAGTGCTTGAAGGTATATCTTTAGATCTTGCAATTGAATCTTTTAGTTTCTTGTTTTATCACTAGTTTGGTTCTATAAAAGAAAACTAAAAAAATGGAATTGAGGTTGCATCATATTATTCATCTTTATAGTGTCTTTCATGAATGAAAAATAAAATTGTGCTCAATTGTTAGAAGAAGAATGCTATAAAATGTTTGGCATAAATGATGAGCATGATTGCAATGTTGTTGGTACGGACGTTTTGAATATGTATGATGCTAACGATATGCCAAGCCACAAGCTTGGGGATGCTATATTTGATGAAGATGATATTTTTAGCCCCCCGAGTTTTGATGAGGAACTTTTTTATGATGAAAGCATGCCTCCTATTTATGACGATTATATCGATGAAAGTGGATTTGGAGAGGTCGTGACTTTATTTAATGATGATTCCACTATTTTGGAAGAGGTTCCAATTGACTATGACAACGTATATGTTACCGAGAATAATTATAAGCATGAATTATTTTATCATGGTTTTAATTTTCAATCCCATGATAGTTATTTTGTTGAGTTTTCTCCCACTACTATTCATGAGAATAAATTTGCTTATGTGGAGAGTAGCAAAATTTCTATGCTTATGCATCATGAAAAGAATGCTTTATGTGTTATCTATATTGTTGAATTCATTCATGATGCTACTGAAAATTGTTATGAGAGAGGAACATATGCTTGTAGGTATTGCAATAATATCAAGTATCCTCTCTATGTGTTGAAAATCTTGAAGTTTTGCTTGTCTTGCCTTCCTATGCTAGTTGATTCTTGCTCCCAAAAGTTGTTTGATCACAAAATCTCTATGCATAAGAAGTGGGTTAGACTTAAATTCGCTTGCTATGTGATTCGTGATGCCCCCGTTATGTTTCAATTATTTACTTCTATGTGTGCATCATTGAAATCATCATGCCTAGTTAAGGGCGTAAAACGATAATGCTCGTTGGGAGGCAACCCAAGTTGTATCTTTTTGCTTTTTGGTTTTCTTGATATTTTCAATAAAATACCCAATAATATCTCTGGTTTGATGTGTTTTTGTGGTTTAAATAAATGTTTGTGCCAAGCAAAGCCTTTGGATGATTTGGTTGATAGTTGATTTGATCGCGTGGGAAATTCAGAAACTTTTGCATCCAACGTTTTAATTTCTGAAGATTACTGAAGCATGATAAACTCTTGAATTTTTTTTGAAGTTATCAATGTACATATTTTCCACGTTATCCTATTTTTTCAGAATTTTAGGAGGTACAAAAGTATGGTCAAAAATTGCATCTTTACAGACTGTTCTGTTTTTGACAGATTATGTTTTCGTTGTGTTATGTGCTTGTTTTGATGATTCTATGGTTTCTTTTGAAGATTTTTTGCCATAGAAAAGTTAGAATACAGTAGATATAATACAATTTAAAATATGAATTGGTTTGCTACATTACTTAGGGTAAATATTTGTTTTGTTATACTAATGGATCTCACGAGGTTTTGTTAAGTTTTGTGTGATTGAAGTTTTCAAGTTTTGGGTGAGATGTCGATATGAGGAGAATAAGGAGTGGAAAAACCCTAAGCTTGGGGATGCCCAAGGTACCCCAAGATAATATTCAAGGAATACTCAAGCAACTAAGCTTGGGGATGCCCCGTAAGGCATCCCCTCTTTCGTCTCCAATATTATCGGTAACCTCACTTGAAGCTATATTTTTATTTCTCACCTGATATGAGTTTTGCTTGGAGTGTCATTTTATTTTGTGTTATTTTCTTGCTGGTATTTATAATAATGTTTTGTGTCTTTTATTTCAGTAAAAGTGTCAAGGATAGCCTTTACATGCTTATTTTGCAAGACTATATGTTGTTGTTTGAAAACAGAAAGTTTTCTATCATTGTCTGAATTCTTCTGGATAGTCAGAACGTGATAAAGTCTTGAAACTTTTACACAATGAGCATTAATAAGTTCTCTATAACCTGGTAATTTTTCTGAATGTTTAGAGCTAGGGAAGTATGAGGAAAATTTATCTCTTTACACACTGTCCTGTTTAGACAGATTGCTGTTATGTTTGCATTGTTTGCATGTGTTTGCGTGTTCAATGATTCTATTTGAGGATATGAGTAATAAATATGTAGAGGAATTTAGTATGCAATTTTAAATTATAATTTTAGTTATTTGCTACAGTAGAGAATGCTAAGGTTTTGCATTGATTTATACTAACTTATCTCAGGAGTTCTTGTTGGGTTTTGTGTGGATAAAGTTTTTGAGATTTAGGTAAACCGTGATATAAAAGGAATTAAGGAGACACAAAAGATCAAGCTAGGGGATGCCCAAGGCATCCCAAGATAATATTTCAAGAAGTGTCAAGCATCTAAGCTTGGGGATGCCCCGGTAGGCATCCCACCTTTCTTCATCAACAATTATCGGTTAGTATCGTTTGAGCCCAAGTTTTTGCTTCTTCACATGAAGTGTGCTATTCTTGAAATGTCATTTTATTTTGTTTTGCTTGTTGTTTGAATAAAATACTTAGATCTGAAAGTTTTAAAATAAAAGAGAGTCTTCACATAGCTACCTATTTACATAACTACTCGCTGGATCTTCACTTATATCTCTTTAGACTAGTTTGTCTTTTGCTCTAGTGCTTCACTTATATCTATTTGAGCACAGCGTGCTTTAATATTTTTGAAGAAACTCTCTCATGCTTCACTTAGATTATTTTGAGAGAAAGAAATTTTTGTTCTCGTGTTCTTCACTTAGATTTGTTTGAGCCTATCAAAAAGCAACATATGAAACAATTCCCAAAGTGATAGATATTCAAGAGGGATATAATAAAAACTTTTATGAAGATCACTGGACAAAATAAACTTGATTCTTTGTAATAGTTTTGAGATATGATGATAGTGATATGTGAGCCATGTTAATGAGTAATTATGTTTTAGTAAGAATATTTAATTAATGTTTGTGATTCCCTATGCAAGCACGAAAGTCAACAGTCACGCAATGACATTACATCCTACTTGTGTTGCATTATTTGGTGTTAGTTATGTTTAATGTTCTCTTATGATGGTTTTCGTTCCTTGGTTGGTCGCTTCTCAATCTCTTGCTAGCCTCCACCTTGTAATAAGTAGAAATACTACTTGTGCATCCAAATCCTAAAAACCAAGTTATGCCAAATGAGTCCACCATACCTACCTATATGCGGTATTTCCTAGCCATTCTAAGCAAATTTGTATGTGTGAACTCTAATTTTAAAATAAATTTCTCTTTTGTGTGCACGTACCTCTCATGAAGCAGTGAGGGGTGGCTAATATTTTTCATGCTAGATGTGTTATTCTCAAGATGATTGTTTATTCAGTTGTCATTGCACGAGAGTATGGCGGTAATAGGGATTCTCAGTCCCGAATTGAAAAAGAAAATTTACTTTATGTTGTCAAATAAAAAATTCCTTGGAAAGTGTTGGTATGGAGGGCACCCATGGATACGGTTAGCCATGGGTTGTGAAAGTTTGGCGGAAAAAGGAATCAACTTTATTTTATGTTTGGGAACCACCTATGATATATCTAGCATGGAAAGTATTGCGAACTCTAAGTCGTTCTCGTTGACAGGAAAAGCATGCCACCCAAAATAATTTTATCTCTCAATTTAAACTTTGAGCTCTGGCACCTCTACAAATCCCTACTTCCTTCTGCGAAGGGCCTATCTTTTACTTTATGCAATTTTTATTTTTATTTGAGTCTCCATCTTCTCTTATAAAGCACCAACTATGGAACACTATTATCACACTTGAGCATTGGATGTAGCTCATATTTGGATGTGTTGCATGAATGGATCAATGATTGAGCATGATGGGTGTCGGTGTACTAAAGTAGGGGTACCTTAGTATCCCGAACTTGTGCACGGGCAGTTGCAGCATCCCACGGCAAGGCTAGCCAGGCGGCCGCCAAGATCCTCCATGGTTCCCTTAGAGCCATTCAAGAACAAAGTATCCAAGTCAACGAAACAAGACCCCGGCAAGTGGAGCTTGCCGGGATGGCCGCTCAAGGCACAAAACCATTCAAGGTACAAGACCCTGGCAAGAGGAGCTTGCCGGGAAGGCCAACTAAAGACACCTCAAGAGAACTTGCCGCGACGCGCCACGCGTCCCGGCAAGGCCCGGTGAGCGACAAGCTCCCGAGCGCGACAAGCTAACGACCGCGGCAAGACGCTTGCCGCGGCAAGCTTCCAGTCAGTACCCACGCTCCAGCTCATCCACCCACGTGTCGCCCTGGGACCCCCCCCCCAAGGGCACGTGGCGGAAGGCTGTGCAGCCAGGGGAACACGGTGGCAAGCTGCGGTGACGAGGCTACCGTCGTGGCGAACGGTGGCGCCCCTGACGGCCACTTTTTGCACTGTTTGGCGCGACGGCGACGGGCATTCAATGCCCTTGTCCCCTGCCGTCAGAGTTAGGTACGGGGCACTGTACAGACACTGTTACAACTACCACTATTTTTACTTTTTTGCCCCCATCTGCGTTGCCACCTGTCGGTGACCCCTTTGACCTATAAAAGAAGGCCCATGCGCAATGTAGAAGGGGTTCGGAACATCGATCACTCTCACGCTCGGTCTTGCCAGCGGTTAGAGCATACTGCAGCTCTCCTCGCTCCCGAGCCAAGAACTCAATAACAAACCAAAAGCAGGAGTAGGGTTTTACGCATCCGTGCGGCCCGAACCTGGGTAAACTGCTCGCGTGCTCGCCTCGATCCGCTCTTTGTGCATCCTCCGCCCCCTGCCGTACCGAAAAGGGGCTTCGGTCCCATAGCTGTCCATGGGCGATCAGTTTCCCCGACATCTTTGGCGCGCCAGGTAGGGGGAGCGTCGAGGTTGTGCGAACCCGATCCGGTGTCCACGCGAGCTAGATCTTCATCAACTTCATCGACTCCATCGACATGCCACCGAAGAAGAAGGCTTCGGAGGTAGCAGGCCCGTCCGCGTCGATCCCGCCACCGCCGGATCCAACGGCTGGTGGGGTAGACGCCGGCAGAAGGACGGACGTCGGCGAGGAAACTCACGGCGTCGCCAAGTCCAAGGACAAGACGGACGACCGGGCGCACTCCAAGGCCTCGGCGTCCGTACACGCACCGCCCTCATCTCAGGAAGCGCGAGACCGGCAGCGACGTGGTACTCAAGGTACCATACGCTTGCTGGGCCAAGGTCAAGCTGGCGGATCCCGGGACGCTCAAGGCCAGCATACACATCAGCATGCTGGCACGAGCAAGGCGCGGTCGCCGGGACGGGATGCTGCTCCTTCTAACGTAGTTAGAAGTCCGAGCATATCCCGCTCCTCGCACCGCTCGCCACCGTTACCCGCCACTCCAGCAGAAGCTCTAGCACGAGCACAACTGCTCCTCGACTTCCCTCCAGCGGCAGACAGGGCCGAAGACTAGAGGGCCACCATCCAAAGTCTCATCGCCTTCGCCAACGGCGACACCCCGCAGCAGCCGAGCGCGTCACGGCCACGGCAGGTCAGCCAGGCGCGGGCCGATGGCGACAAGACTGCCGGGGGTGCGACCACCGTGCACTCCCCGCCAAGGAGGCCAAGATCGCCGGCTCGCCGGATCAACATCGATGACGACTCCACCGCGTCCTCGGATCCGCGAGCTCGCCGCGATCAGCGCCAAGTTCTCGACGAACGACAACAAGAAGACGCTCGAACCCGCATCGAGCACCGAAGAGAAGCGCGGCGTCAATCAGACCAGCGCACTGGGCCCACTGTTGACATGCAAGCGCCAGGGGGACCAGGCGACCTGTTGTACGCGGCAGGTTGCCCTGCGTTCACTCGTGAGCTGCGGCAAGTCCAGTGGCCCAGCATGAAAAACTTCAAGCCCGACGTACCCTAGAAGTACGACGGCAAGACACACCCGTCAGAGTTCCTCAGCATCTACACCATCGCGGTGCAAGCTGTCGGAGGACGAGACGAGAAGATACTCGCCAATTACTTCCCGCTCGTGCTCAAGCCTAACGTCAGATCTTGGCTCATGCACTTGCCGGAGAACTCCATTTCTTCTTGGGCCGACCTGTGCCATCAATTTGTCGGCGCCTTCACAGGCGGCCACAAGCCCCATGGCCAGGAGAGTGACCTTCACATACTCGCCCAGAAGGAAGGGGAGTCCCTGCGTAAGTATATCCAGAGGTTCAGCCGCGTCCAGCACAACATCCCAGACGTCCACCCTGCCGCGGTTATTAGCGCGTTCCATCAGAACGTGCGTAACCGCCGGATGAGGGAGGAGATGGCGATGTGCAAGATCTGAGATGTTAGTGAGCTTTATGCCCTGGCCGACAAGTGCGCACGCGCTGAGAGGAGGGGAGGAAACTCCCCGGAGAGGATACAGGAGCAGGGGGATCCGACAGCGAGGATGCCGCCCCGGCAAAGAAAAGCCGGCGGCGGGGCAACAGGAAGAAGAAGAACAAGGAAGTGCTAGTCGTTGAGCAGTCCAGCAAGGAGACTGGTGCCAAGACCAGACTGGTAGCTCCGGCAAGGAGACCGCCGCATGCACCAACTGCCAGACTGTGGCAGCCGCCGACAAGCAGGACGGCTCCGACAAGCAATATTGCAAGATCCACCGCACTAAGGGCCACGACCTCCAGAACCGCAAGAGGGTTGAGTACCTCGTCGAGCAGCGAAAGGCTGAGTACGAGCGACGCGACAAGGAGAAGGCCCAGGGAGGTGATGGTGGGTCCGGCAAGAAGCGGCCATTCAACGGCCGGGGAGGACGCCGCGGCAAGGCCAAGCAGCGGCAAGGTGACAGACCTCCCAGCGGCTGCGACAAGGAAGAAGACGACGACGAAGATGAAGACATGGACGATGGAGAGAACAGCGAACAGGAGTTTCAGAAAGCCACGGAGGTTCTGTGCGTTGACGGTGGTGCCTCTCTACATATTTCCCACCGCCAACTCAAGCAGTGGGTGCGGGAAGTTAATGCAGCAGAACCGCCCGTCGAGTCGCGCAAACTTCTGAAATGGTCTAGCATGCCTATCATCTTCGATATTGAGGACCATCCTGATCGCACAACTGCGGTCGGGTGTTTGCCGATGTTGGTTTCACCAACCATCCGCAACCTCAAAGTCACCAAGATGTTAGTTGACGGCGGGGCCGGCTTGAACTTGATCTCCTCCACTGTGGTCCGGAAACTCCAGATCCCCGACAGCGAGCTCGAAGAAACCGGCACGTTCCAAGGGATCAACCTGGGAAGGAGCAAGCCAAAGGGGAAGATCACACTGCCAGTGACATTTTGCGGAGAGCTGAACTTCAGGACCGAGAGGATCACCTTTGACGTTGCCGATATTCCATTGCCTTACAATGGAATACTCGGCCGTCCAGCGCTCGCCAAGTTCATGGCAGCCTCTCACTACGCCTACAACATGCTCAAGATGCCAGGCCCGATAAGCGTCATCTCTGTCCCTGGCGACAAGAAGGATGCCCTTATCTGTGCCGACAAGATTTACCGGGATGCAGCAGCCGCAACAGACAGCAAAACACTTGCCGCTGAAGCTCCCGGGGGAAAGAAGACGAAGTCCGGTAAGAGCTTTGGGGCCCACTCCGGCAAACGCACCTCTTCGGAGTGCTGCGCTGCCGTCGAGGACGCACCTTCGAGCTCCACCGGCAAGTGTAAGAAGACGATGGCAGCTCCACCAGAGACAAAGAAGGTGCCCGCCAAGGAGGACGGCACTGGTGGCACTTTCACCATCAGTGCCACGCTTGACCCCAAATAGGAAAGCGTGCTCATTGCTTTCCTGCGGGTGAACGTCAATGTGTTTGCATGGCAACCATCTGACATCCCCGGTGTTCCCAGGAAAGTGATTGAGCACAAGCTTGCCGTTTGTCCTCACGCGCGGCTCGTCAAGCAGAAAGTTAGGAAACAAGCAGTGGAGCGCCAAGAGTTTATAGCAGAAGAAATCAAGAAGTTGGAAGCAGCAGGCCTCGTCAGAGGCGTACTCCATCCCACGTGGTTGGCCAATCCTGTTGTTGTGCGCAAAGCGAATGGGAAGTGGAGGCTTTGTATAGACTTCACCGATGTGAATAAAGCTTGTCCCAAAGATCCATTTCCCTTGCTGCGCATTGACCAGATCGTTGACTCCACGGCCGGATGTGAGTTGCTTTCGTTTCTTGATGCATACTCGGGATACCACCAGATTTTCATGGCTGAGGAAGATGAAGAGAAGACCGCATTCATCACTCCATGTGGCACCTATTGCTTCATACGCATGCCTTTCGGATTGAAGAATGCGGGTTCAACATTTGCAAGGGTTGTCCATACAGCTTTCGAGCCACAGATACATAGGAATGTAGAAGCTTACATGGATGACATAGTGGTCAAGAGCAAGGACAGGGCAACCCTGATACAAGATCTAGATGAAACATTTGCAAATCTGCGCAAGATTCAACTCAAGCTCAACCCCGAGAAGTGCGTGTTTGGAGTCCCCTCTGGCAAGCTTCTCGGGTTCTTCGTGTCCCAGAGGGGGATTGAAGCCAATCCCGACAAGATCAAGGCCATTAAGCAGATCGAAGCACCGAAGCGCGTCAAGGATGTGCGAAGGCTCGCCGGCTACGTGGCTGCTCTCAGCAGGTTTATCTCTAAGTCTGCGGAACGCGCCCTGCCGTTTTTCAAAATTTTGAAAAAGGCGGGTCCAATGAAATGCACTCCGGAAGCGGAGGCAGCGCTGCAAGACTTGAAGAGGTACCTGTCCTTCACTCCAATACTCGTCGCATCTAAACCGCAAGAAAAGTTGATGCTGTACCTAGCGGCAACCAATCAAGTGGTTAGTGCTGCGTTAGTAGCGGAGAGGGAGGCAGATGATGAGCCAGAAGCCGCGACAAGCACATCCAGCGACAAGCAAGGGGCTTCTCCGGCAAGCTCCGGCCCCGACAAGAATGGAACTGCGCAGACACAAGAGGAGATGCGAAAGAAGATGGTGCAGCGCCCAGTCTACTTTGCCAGCTCCCTTCTCCAGGGGGCTAGGTCAAGGTACTCTGGCGTGCAGAAGTTGCTTTTCGGCCTTCTCATGGCCTCGAGAAAGCTGCGCCATTACTTTCAAGCGCATGAGATAACAGTGGTCACTCGCTTTCCGCTGAAAAGGATATTGCAAAATCCAGAAGCAACAGGCAGGATCATCGAGTGGGCGCTGGAACTGTCAAGATTTGGCCTCAAGTTTGAAAGCACTTCAACTATCCAAAGCAGAGCATTGGCAGAATTCATAGCAGAGTGGACGCCAACGCCAGACGAAGAGATTACAGAGACGAGCATCCCCGTCAAAGAAGCAAGCAAAGAATGGATAATGTACGTTGATGGTGCCTTCTCGCTGCAAGGCGCCGGTGCCGGCGTGCTGCTTGTCGCACCCACCGGAGAACACCTCAAGTACGTGGTCCAAATGCACTTTCCCAAGGAGCAAGCGACAAACAATACAGCAGAGTATGAAGGTTTGCTTGCCGGTCTCAGGATCGCAGCAGACCTTGGGATCAAAAAGCTAATTGTAAGGGGAGACTCGCAGCTTGTCGTCCGCCAGGTAAACAAGAACTACCAGAGTCCGTTGATGGAAGCCTACGTCGACGAAGTGAGAAAGCTTGAAGAACACTTTGAAGGCCTACAGATGGAGCACATCCCAAGAGCTCAGAACGACATCGCAGATGGCCTGTCAAAGTGTGCTGCACTAAAGTTACCTGTGGAACCAGGGATCTTTGTGCTCAAGCTAACTCAACCATCCGTAACACCATCAGCTGGACAGAGCAAGAAAAGGAAGTTGGTCTCTGGCGACTACTTTCCGGCGGAGCTTCCAGAAGCCGCCGCCAAGAAGGTTCCCAAGATCAACACCGAAAATGCTGAGGAGCGGCCTGCTCCTGCAAGCCCTAGGGTTTGTACAGTTGAAGCAGACGCCCCCGACAAGTTTTGCTCCAGCAAGCTTGCCGGGGAATATCAAGCTCCGGCTGAGACACAAGTTCTCGCTGTGGAAGCGGATGTTCCCGCAACAGCAGAAATGCCTTTGGTCCTTGCTGTCGAGCCACAAGCTCCAGCATGGGCGCAACAACTCGTCGGTTTTCTCCAAACAGGAGAGCTTCCCGAAGAGCAAGAAGAAGCGGAAAAAGTAACCCGGCAGTCAAGTATGTACCAGTTTGTTGACAACACGCTGTGCAGAAGAAGACTCAACGGTGTGAAATTGAAGTGTATTCCCCGGGAAGATGGACGGAAGCTGTTGGCAGAGATACATGGAGGCATATGTGGTCACCACATTGGCGCAAGAGCACTTGTCGGCAAAGCGTTCCGACAAGGTTTCTTTTGGCCGACAGCCCTCCAAGATGCAACTGCACAAGTAACCAAGTGTGAAGCGTGCCAGTTTCATTCCAAGCAGATACATCAGCCAGCTCAAGCTCTCCAGACGATCCCTTTGTCCTGGCCATTTTCGGTCTGGGGGCTCGACATCCTCGGCCCCTTTCCCCGCGCAGCCGGGGGCTTTGAGTTCTTGTACGTCGCCATCGACAAGTTCACAAAGTGGCCGGAAGTGGAACCAGTGAGAAAGGTGACCGCACAGTCAGCAGTCAAGTTCTTCAGGTCGATTGTTTGTCGTTTCGGGATCCCTAACAGGATCATCACCGACAACGGCACACAATTCACCACTCGCACCTTCATGCAATACGTCCAAGATCTTGGCGCCAAGGTCTGCTTCGCTTCTGTTGCTCACCCAAGAAGCAACGGTCAAGCGGAGAGGGCGAACGCTGAAGTGCTGCGCGGACTCAAGACAAGAACTTTCGACAGGCTGCACAAGTGCGGAAGAAACTGGATCGAGGAGCTGCCGGTGGTTCTTTGGTCAATCAGGACGACGCCAAATCGAGCCACTGGACAGACACCCTTTGCTCTAGTCTACGGAGCAGAAGCAGTTCTCCCCACGGAACTTGTATACGGGTCGCCTCGAGTGCTCGCTTACGATGAGCTCGAGCAAGAGCAGCTGCGACAAGATGATGCGCTGCTCCTCGAGGAGGACCGTCTTCAGGCCGCTGTGCGAGCTGCTCACTACCAGCAAGCTTTGCGTCGCTACCATAGCCGCAAAGTTAAAGCCAGAAGTTTCAAGGAAGGCGACCTTGTTCTTCGGCGCGTTCAGTCCGCCAAGAATTCCAACAAGTTGACGCCGAAGTGGGAAGGCCCTTATCGGGTGAAACGAGTCACAAGGCCCAGCGCTGTCCGCCTTGAGACCGAAGATGGCTTGCCGGTGATCAACTCCTGGAACATCGAGCATCTTCGTAAGTTTTACCCATCAGGCGCGGTTGCCGTGATCCGCTCCGGCAACCACCTTTTGTACAAGTCTTGCCGCCGTTGCATGTAATCCTTTGTACAAAGCCGGGCGCAGACCCCGTGCATCAGTAAAGTTTATGTGCCCAGCACATCTTGTCGTTTCATGCTATATGTTCTTGTTGCATGTACTATCTGACACTTTGTGCAACACCAAATCCCGGTAAGCAATAACGAGCCAAAAAGCTCCATATCTGCATTTTCTCTTCTTTCTTTTCTTCTCAAGGAAAAGCAAGGTTCCATCGCGCACAAGTTTGCCGGGGGGGTGGGGGAGGAGGAGATGTTGGTATGGACCAAGTACCGTTCAAGAAAGTTTGGCCTTGCCGGGAAACAAGTTCAAGAGAGCATTGCCTCGCCGGGAAGCAGGCAACACAAAAGCTAAGTTGCCAAAGTTTGAGCAATCAAATTTTTAAATTTTTAAGTTATCTTCCTTGAACGACCGCACTTTGTATGGAAAACCTGTGCGCGGAGGAACCAACTCGTAGCTAGTTGCGCCCTTATTTTGTTTCGAGTTTGCTCAACAGCTTAAGCGTGCTGCGACAAGTGTCGCGCCCTTACTTTGTTTTCGAGCCCGCTCAACAACCTAAGTGTGCTGCAACTAGTTGCGACAAGCTTTCTTGCCGGTGGCAACACCACCTGCGGGTTGCTGAAGTTCCGCACTCAACGCCCGCGGCAGAGGTGCCTACGCCGACAAGTTCCCTAAAAGCGTAGGGTAAAAACATACAAAGCAAGGAAGTCAAGTAAAGGAAATAACGTTGCATTAACCACCTAAGATAGAGTTATATTACAAAATGACTTGCCGCAATTCTAATAGACTATTGTTCATAACATGGTTGGCAGCGGCAAGGAGAGAAGAAAGTAAAAAAGCTTAGTCCGCGCGATCGCCTTCAACCCTCTTGATCCCGCCCACTTTGTCCACGATGGGTGCGACAAGGGCCTTGAGCGCCTCCTGGTCGGCATCAGGCAGCAGGGTCCTGAGGACGTTGGTGAGGTTGAGGCCGGGGTTGCGGTACGCTATCTACATCAGCACCTTCTGGAGGGCCCCCGCGCAGAGCCTGCGCGATTCGTCCGCCAGCTGCTTCGGGATCTTCTCCCGGAGTTGCTGGAGGGCCGTCCCCATGCCCTTGAAGAACAGAGTAAGCTTGGCGCTGGCGTGGAGGTTGTCGTCGGTGGAGTACCCGAGGTACTCCGCCCCCAGCTCCGCCAGCTCCTTGTCGATGTCCGCGGCGGCGCAGACAAGACCTTCCGTCCATATCTCGACGTTCCGCCTGAAGTTATTCTGCGAGATGGTGGCACTGTCCAGCAACACCTTCTCGGCCCTGAGCTCCTCCTTCAGGGCCGTCTCCCGCTCCCTGGCGCCGTCCAGCGTCGTGGTAAGAGTGGACAGCTTCAACTCCAGGTCAGCGATGGAGTCCTTGGCGACGGCGAGCTCTTTGCCCTTCTCGGAGAGACGGACCTGCAGCTCGGAGTGGCTGTGGGCGTCCTTCTCCCTCTCAAGCTTAAGTGCGGCAACCTCCTCGCCGCTCGTCTTCAGGCTGGCCTCCAGCTGCGCCACCCTCGTCTCCAACTCTCGCTTGGCGGTCTCAGCAGCTGCAGCGGCATCCTCTACCTCCTGCAAAGCTCCGGCAAGCGATCGCTCGCGTGCGGCAAGCTCGTCCTCGTGGCTATCGAGGTCGACCTTCCGCTGCGTCAGCTCACCTTCTCGCCTAGAGAGCTCCTCGGCGGCAAGCCGTTGCTGCTCCTCCACTTTAGCCTTCTCCAAAATAAACGCCTGATGCGCCTCGGCGAGCTGCTCCCGCTCCTCCGCCACAGATCGGAGAGCCGCTTGGTTGCTGGCTCGAAGTTCTTCTGCGCGCTTCTCCAAGTCAGCACCCGCCTTGGCGGCCAGAGCCTCTCGGGACTCCAGCTTGGCTTGCCGGGCGCGGTAAAGGGCCAGAAGCTTCCGCAGAAGCCGCTCCTCCTCGGGTTCGCTGCTGCTGCTTGGCGCGTCGACGAACTTCAGTCCGGCGGAGGCAAGGACCTCCCCGTCGAAGACTTCTCCCTCGACTGGCGCCCTGGACGTGGACGCCCACGGGAGTTGGATGAAGACACCGTTGCCGGCCTCCAGATAGGCGCCCGGCTCGGCTGCGGCAGCGGAGGGATCGGCAGCCGGCGCAGCGCCTGACGCTCCTGCGGCCTCAAGGCCGTCAGTGCGGCTGTCGGACCCCTCCTCAGCTGCCGCGCCAGCGGCCTTGGCTGCCTCGGCGGCGGCGGGTTCGTCAGCACCAGCTGCCACTTCGACAGCGGCGGCGTCGCCGGTGTTGCCACGCGCGTCCTCCTGGACGGCGTCCTCCGTCTCCATTGGCTCTGCGACGGACGGGTCTGACGGAAGAAAAGAAAAGCAGTCAAGCAAATATCCAAAAAAAAGAAGAATTGAAAGGAGAAAAGTCCAAGGGTTTACCTGAGCGAGCCTCTTCCTTGGTAGGGTCCCTTGCCGGGGAACCCTCCCTCGGCGGCGTGGTGGTGGCCCCCGCCGGCGGAGGGCCGCTAGCGCCATCCCTTGGCGGGGTGCTCGCCCTTGGCGGAGTGTTCTCCCTTGCCGGGGAGCCCCCCTTGGCGGTGTGGTCGAGACGTGCAGCACGTCTGGGGCGGTCTCCTGGCGCTCCTGATGCTGCTGCTCTGCTCCTGCGCAAGACAACAAACAAGATATCAGCAAGAAAAGAAGAAGCACCCACGCGCGCCCGACAAGCGGAAAGTAAACCACACTTACGCTGGGGGCTGCGCTGGGGGCTGCTCCGAAGGACGGTTGCCGGGTCCGGCAAGCTCGTCTCAGGCGCACCCCCTGCAGTCGCGGCGGGCTCATCCTCGAGGTCGATCACCGGGACCTTGGCCCTCTTCGCTGCCCGTTGAGCCAGAGTTCTGAAAAGAAGACAGGTTCAGAGTTAGGCAAAAGAGATACAAGACAAGAGAATCAGAGAAACACAAGGACTGCGAAGACTCACTCTTCCTCCTCCTCGTCGGAACTGAGCGCGGAGAAGTCAAAGTCTAGCTCGCGCGTCCCGGCGCGAGGAGCTGGGGGAGTGGGCTCCCTTGGCCGCTTGGCGGGTGCAGGGGCGGTGGTCTGAGAAGACCCCGCCCCGGTTGTCGCCGAGGCACGAGGGGCGGCGGGAGCGGTGGCGCCAGCCCGAGAAAATCCCCCTCCAGCCGCTGCAGGAGCGCGAGGAACTCCCATGGCGGCCCTGCTTGCCGCGGTAACACGTGTCGCGCGGCACTGCGGCTGTTGGTCCGCCTGCCGCCCCGTCACGTCTGCGGCCTTGCGGAGGCGTTTTCTTGGTTGAGCCGGAGGACTTGCTGGTGGCGGCGAGCTGCCTGAGGAGGAAGAAGAGGAGCCAATCTCCAGTGAGCCGCTCGACTCCTCGGCGGGCTCACTGGACCCGGCACCCTGCTCGGCGGTCCCTCTCGAATCTACGCCCTGCTCGACGGGCTCGCTTGTCCCGGCAAGTTGCCCGGCAAGTTTCCCCGCATTGCGGAGCTCTTCCTCCTCGGCGAGGCTTGTCGCCTCCGCTGCCTCCGCCTCCTCCACTGTATACCTGAACTCGCCCGCGGCACTGGCTGCCGCTGCCTCTTCCAGTCGGGTGGCAATATATGCCATCTCCTGGTCGGTGGTGTCGCGGGTGAGGCTCTTCTTCTCGCCGGCCTTGACGGGCTGCTCCACCAAGTTGTCGAAGAAAGTTTGCACAGCTTCGTCGGAGGGCTCTTGCCAAGTGGGTTCGATCCCGTGGGAATCACACAGCGGCATCATCGTGCGGATGGCACTGAGCGACGAGTTGTTGCACAGTGGAACCACGCCCGGCGGCAACGTAAACCACTCAGGGTGGGCAAAGTCGTACTTGAACAACGCCTGGAGCATCGCGTTGAGCTCCAGGACAGTGAAATTCCAATTGAGGCCCGGGCGCAGCCTCATGATGTCTGCCGCGTTCTCGAATTCCCAAGCAGCTCTCTTCCTATCCTGCAAGGGAGCGATGCGGCGGCGGAGGAAGTCTGCTCCTACTGCGCCCACGGTGAGTTTGGCGTGCCTGAGGCGAAGGATTCGGGTAGTGGCAATCTTCAGTCTACTATCCTCCGGGGCCAAGTCGCTCCAGTCGTTGTCGCGCACTACTGCGGCTTGGCGCCGGGAAGTGAATGGCTGCGGGTCATCTTCTACAATCCAACACCAGTTAGCTCTCCACTCGTCCCATTTGCCGCGGAGCTCTCCCATCAAGTACTCTTCCTTCTTATGGGTCCTAGAGATCCAAGAGATTCCGCCGGACAAGGGTGACCCTGCCTCGACTCGGGGCGTGAAGTAATGGCGGAAAATAGCTACATTGGGGTATACTCCGACAAAGTTTTCGCACAGATGTGCGAAAACGGCCATGGTCAAGATAGCATTGGGGGTGAAGTCAAGGAGCTGAAACCCGTAGGTATTCATGATATCACAGAAGAATTCGGAATAGGGCGGGTAGAGCCCGCAGTAGAAGAACAGAGCGAAAAAGGCATAGCCGTTCAGGAACATCTCGCAGGCTACGGCGGGGAGTACCTTGGTGCGCGGATGCGCCTTCGTCTCCCTCACCCAGAAGAGGTAAAAGGTATCCCTCAGCTCCGCCGTGCTAAGCTTTGGCGGGAAGACCGCCATCTTCTTCCGCATTGCTGCTAGCCACAGCGCCTCGGCGGGCTTCGCGGCGGCCTTCGCGGACTTCCCCTTCTCTCCTTTCGGAGCCATGGCGGGGTCGAAGGGGGAGGTCGACGGCGCTGGTGATGCTGGTGGCGGCGGAGGGCGGAGCGCTGCTCTTCTTCGGCCAACGGGGAGGAGGGGAGCGGCGGGGGTTTCTGAGGATTGAAGAAGCAATGGGCGAATGGAAGGAACTACCCCTGTTTCCCCTGCTTTTAAGGGGAAAGAGGGGGACGTTCCGCATTTCCCATTAAAGAAACAGGCCACGATCTCTCCCACGACGCCGCGATTGATGAGTGCCGTTAGGGGAGGGCGCGGTGGATACGGAGTGGGATACGGCGTGCCGCAGGCCGCGCGGGCCCGTGCACTGTTTTGGGCCTGGCCCAACAGCGCTCGGCAGCGTGTCTGGCCCATGCCCAGGGGCTCCTGTCGGTGTACTTAAGTAGGGGTACCTTAGTATCCCGAACTTGTGCACGGGCAGTTGCAGCGTCCCACGGCAAGGCTAGCCAGGCGGCCGCCAAGATCCTCCGTGGTTCCCTTAGAGCCATTCAAGAACAAAGTATCCAAGTCAACGAAACAAGACCCCGGCAAGTGGAGCTTGCCGGGATGGCCGCTCAAGGCACAAAACCATTCAAGGTACAAGACCCTGGCAAGAGGAGCTTGCCGGGAAGGCCAACTAAAGACACCTCAAGAGAACTTGCCGCGACGCGCCACGCGTCCCGGCAAGGCCCGGTGAGCGACAAGCTCCCGAGCGCGACAAGCTAACGACCGCGGCAAGGCGCTTGCCGCGGCAAGCTTCCAGTCAGTACCCACGCTCCAGCTCATCCACCCAAGTGTCGCCCTGGGACCCCCCCCAAGGGCACGTGGTGAAAGGATGTGCAGCCAGGGGAACACGGTGGCAAGCTGCGGTGACGAGGCTACCGTCGTGGCGAACGGTGGCGCCCCTGACGGCCACTTTTTGCACTATTTGGCGCGACGGCGACGGGCATTCAATGCCCTTGTCCCCTGCCGTCAGAGTTAGGTACGGGGCACTGTACAAACACTGTTACAACTACCACTCTTTTTACTTTTTTGCCCCCATCTGTGTTGCCACCTGTCGGTGACCCCTTTGACCTATAAAAGGAGGCCCATGCGCAACGTAGAAGGGGTTCGGAACATTGATCACTCTCACGCTCGGTCTTGCCAGCGGTTAGAGCATACTGCAGCTCTCCTCGCTCCCGAGCCAAGAACTCAATAACAAACCAAAAGCAGGAGTAGGGTTTTACGCATCCGTGCGGCCCGAACCTGGGTAAACTGCTCGCGTGCTCGCCTCGATCCGCTCTTTGTGCATCCTCCGCCCCCTGCTGTACCGAAAAGGTGCTCCGGTCCCATAGGTGTCCGTGGGCGATCAGTTTCCCCGACAATGGGCTAAGGGTAACTTGCTTTAGTATTGATATTTTGAAGGACATGATTGTTTGTTGATATGCTTGAGTATTAAAGTCTTCATGTCAAAACTAGACCATTGCTTTGAACCATATAAAAGTCCAAATGTCCATGCTACAAAAGAAAAGAATATGTGATCAATATGGTAGGTAGCATTCCACCTCAAAAATTCTGTTTTCAATTGCTACTTCATCATGATGAGTTTTATGAGAAAGAATTGATGTTATGATGCTAGGAAAAGTGATTGAAATTATCATTGATCAAACTTATGCACTTTGCTAGCATTCACACTTCATAAATTATTTCTTTTATCATTTACCTATTCGAGGACGACTAGGAATTAAGCTTGGGGATGCTCATACGTCTCCAACGTATCTATAATTTATGAAGTATCCATGCCATGTTCATAACAATATTATATGGTTTTGGTATAATTTCCATGGAACTAACCCGGACTAACGTTGTTTTCAGCATAACTTCCATGGTGTTGTTTTTTGTGCAGAAATAAAAGTTCTCGGAATGAGCTGAAACTTTTCGATGATATTTTTGGAACAAAAGAGACCCCCGAAGCTTTGTGGCAGGGCCAGAAGAGCCACGAGGAGGGCATAAGGCACAGGGGCGCGCCTGGGCCCTTGTACGTGCCCCGATGGGTTGTGCTCACCTCATGGCCCATCTTCGCGTGAAACCGATGCCAAAAAATCCTATAAACAGAGAAACCATCAGAAATAACCCTAGATCAGAAGTTCCGCCGCCACAAGCCTCTGTAGTCCATGAAAAACCAATCTAGACCCATTCCGACACCCTGCCGGAGGAGGAAATCATCACCGGTGGCCATCTTCATTATCCCGGCAGCCACCATGATGAGGAGGGAGTAGTCCATTCTTGGGGCTGAGGATTTGTACCAGTAACTTTGTGTTTAATATATCTCTCTCGCGTTCTTGTGATGCACAATCTTGGTGTATCTCGGGCTTTGTTAATATAGTCGGATCATATGGTGTTTTCCCCTCTCTAGTTGTGATGAATTGAGTTTTCCCTTTGAGATTTCTTTGGATTGAATACTTTTATGGATTTGAGAACACTTGATGTATGTCTTGCTATGAATACCCATGGTGACAATGGGGTGTCATATTGATTCACTTGATGTACGTTTTGGCACTCAACTCGCGGATTTCCGAGGTGACATTGGGGTAATATATGCATAGGGGTTGATGCACGTTCTTTCCTTTGTTTCTCCGATAGAAATCTTGGGGCACTCTTTGAAGTTATTTGTGTTGGGTTGAGTATTATGAATCTGAATTTGCTTTGGTGTTATTTTAGTATGAACTCTTGATAGATCGATCGGAAAGGATAAGTTTGTGTTATCTTAGCACGAACTCTTGAAAGATCGATCGGAAAGGATAACCTTGTGTTATTTTAGTACGAACTCTTGGATAGATCGATCGGAAAAGATAACTTTGTGTTATTTTAGTACAAACTCTTGAAAAGATTGATCAGAAATAATAACTTTGAGGTGGTTTCGTACCCCACCAACAATTTCTTCTTATGTTCTCCGCTAGATAGGAACTTTGGAGTGATTCTTCATCGCACGTTGAGGGATGGTTATGTGATACAATTATATTAGCATTGTTGAGAGATTGCACTAGCGAAATTACGGACCCTAGGCCTCATTTTCAAGCATTGCAATACCGTTTGTGCTCCATTTTATCAATTGCTACTTTGCTATTTTTATTGTTCCTATTACAAAAATAAATATCTACTATCCATATGACACTTGTATCACCATCTCTTCGCCGAACTAGTGCACCTATACAATTTACCATTGTACTTTGTGTGTTGGGGACACAAGAGACTTTTTATTATTTGGTTGCAGGGTTGCTTGAGAGAGACCGCCTTCATCCTACACCTCCCACAGATAGATAAACCTTAGGTCATCCATTTGAGGGAAAATTTCTACCGTCCTACAAAATTCTGTGCTTGGAGGCCTAATACGAGTCTACAAGAATAAAGTTGCATAGTAGACATCAATACCCTAGATACATGCTTAATAAGTCGATGGGTGGAGTAATAGTAGTAGATGCAGGCAGGAGCTAATCTACTTGTTTCGGACGTGATGCCTATATACATGACCATTGCCTTGAATATCATCATAATTATGCTCTTTTTTATCAATTGCCCAACAATAATTTTCACCCGCCATATATTATGTGTTCGAGAGAGAAGGCTCTAATGAAAACTATGGCCCCGGGGTCTACTTTTATAATATATATAAAGAAATACCTTTGCTACAATTTTATTTATTTTATTTTGTTTTGCAATTTATCTATCTACCACTATGAGATTTAATCCTTGCAAGTAACGAGTTCCAGGGGATTGACAACCCTCTTGCCCGTGTTGGGTGCAAGTATTTGCTTTTGAGTGTGCAGGTGCAGTTCACGAGGCTTTGCGTGATTCTCCTACTGGATTGATACCTTGGTTCTCGCTGAGGAAAATACTTATCTCTATTGTGCTGCATTTCCTCTCCTCTTCGGGGAAAATCCCAACGCACCTCACAAGTAACAGTCTATGTCGGATCTCGTAGTATTCGGTATGTGCTCATCTTTCATGGATCTATTTGGATCTAGATTTTGTTCGTCTTCATTTGTGTGGTTATAGATCTGATCTTGCCAATCTACAACTCTCTTCGGCAGTGATGGTTGCTGCTCTGGTGCGCTGGTCCTTTGGGGCCTTGGCAGACTTCCCGACTTTCTAGTACAACTAGGTTTCCCCGATTCCGGTGAGGTAGCGGTGATAATGGTTGCGCGCCTTCGGCTCGCTCCAGTGCTCGTAGTCATCGCTAGGTGGTCCATGGACTTGATTGTAATTTGTATTACCTTTAGTATTCTTTGTACTGCCATGATTGATGAATAGATTGAGAACTTCTCTCGAAAAAGGATAATGTGGTACGTAAAACTTTTGTAACTTGTTCATAGCTATAGTATTACTGGGCCCAACATCCCCCGAGGGAAAACGAGTAATGCTACACCTGTGTAATGATAATTACGTGATTAGCATAATAAGCCACATGGGGACGGGTGATTGTAGATTTGGGTGGAAGAAGCCCACCCCTGAAATTCAGGGGAGGGAGTTATTATTTTTGAGTTTTAGTGTAATATGTTCGTAGTTACCTGTAGATATAGAATTTTCAAGGGGAAGCAACCTCCCCCCCCCCATAGGTGTGTCCTTGAGGTTCTGTTGTTCGTGGTCCGTTTGCTCACGGAGTCCCTGGACCAGTTTACCCGATGACCGGTGCTGAGCCCCGCTCATGTCTTTTTTCTGGAAAAGGAGGATGACCATCGGCCTCTTCATCACGGTGATGAGTGATATTTTTACACTCATTCACCCTTAGTTTAAACCAAGATATTTCATTTAAACGGAGATATCCCCTCCAATATTGCTATCGCTACTAATGACTAATGAATGCAAAGGATTCCACAAATCCTATCTTTGATGTTTTTCCATAGGAAATAGGTTAAAAAGGGAAAAAAAATCACGTGAGAACATGAAAATGAATGGAAATGGAGGAAGAAGCAATCACCAGGAGGCGCACTAGCGGCCACAGTCCAAAAGATGGCGTTCCCCCGTATGAGCGCCTGTATGGCATGAAAACCGAGGCAACCCGTCGACCTGAACAATTTTAATAAAGGGGACCCCATCAAAATGTCAACAGAAGAGCAGCGAACGAATCCTGAACAAAACCATCATCACCCCCTTGCATCAACCCTAGCCGCCGCCACTTCCGTCTCCATAGCCGCCATCACCACCATAGTCCAATACCATCTAGTTCATACTTGTAATCCTGCATCGCAAAATGTATCCATTGTAAGACATATTAGCAATCAATTAATCTTTAAGATGTGTTCTTCAATGTTTTATTCTTGCGATCTGATCTCCATGTGTGAGTAGTTCGATAAGGCATGGGTTAAGGCATATGCCTTGAACCCCTATGTGTTTGTTGTTGGGATCACCTGGTGGGTTCCCTTCTATTGTTTCTTTGCCCAATATTTTATATATATTCGAAAACAATATTCCGTAAATATCAGGACATTTCGAGTTGTGCAGAATATGTATCTCAGATTTGCTCCTTTCTGGTCCAGAATTCCAGCTATCGGCACCCCCCCTCTTCATATAAAAAATATAAAGCTAAATAACATCCCATAATGCACCAAATATCAACATAAAAACATGATGCAAAATGGACGTATCACCCATCAATAGCATGGCATAAAACATATGAGGGATTAAAGTCACCGACTTTGTTGGTAGGAATGGTCTTCCCTTTCTTGGCATTACAATCCACTTCCTTGTCCTTTTTCTTCTCATGAGCACGCCCCCGCCTTAACAAAGGCTTCCATGAACAGGAGAGGTTGCTTGGTCTTCTTCTTCTTCTTTGACTTGGGTACGAACCTGCTACTTCTCGAGCTTGCGTTGTATTCCCTCGAAGAGGAAAGGGTGATGCAGCACAATGCTACTTCTCGAGCTTGCGTTGTATTCCCTCGAAGAGGAAAGGGTGATGCAGCACAGTAGCGTAAGTATTCCCCTCAGTTTATGAGAACCAAGGTATCAATCCAGTAGGAGACCACGCGCGAGTCCCTCGCACCTGCTGATACGTCCAAAATGTATCTATAATTTCTGCTTGCTCCATGCCTCTTTTGTGTGATATTGCTATGATATTTATGCACTTCCATACACTTTTGATCATATTTGGACTAACCTATTAACTCAGTGCACCCCAGTGCCAGTTTCTGTTTTCTGCTGTTTTTGTATTTCAGGTTTTCCCATTACGTAAACTGCCAGAAAAATTCCAGGAAAAATATATAAAAAATCAGTGTTCCGGAAGCTTCCATGCGGCCAAAGTAGGGCCGGAGGGGGGCCACCAGGGCTCCAGGCGGCCAGATGGCGCGCCCCCCCTCCTGGCCGCGCTGCCAGGGCACCTGGGCCCCCCTGGCCTCCTCTGACGCCCCCCTTTGGCATATATTTACACCGCGTCCCGAAACCCTCGAGGACGGAACCCTTTTCTCCAGAAGCTATTCCGATCTCCGCCGACATCGCCACCAAGTTTCAGGGGACCAGAATTCCTGTGCCGGCACCCTGCCGGGACGGGGAAGTGCCCCTGGATTCATCTCCATCGACGTTGCTTCCTCCCTCCATGATGCGGGAGTAGTTCCTCCTCGGGGCTGAGGTTTCTACCAGTAGCTATGTGGTCAATTCTCTCTCCCATGATGTGATCTTCGTTGTGATCATAGGCTATGTTAATCTAGGGTGATCCCATGATATTTCCCCTTCCTCTATGTATTGGATTGATGTACTCACTTGTCTTTATCTAGTATAATCTCCGAGACCAAGGTGACAGCGGTCTATTGGACATGGATTAGAAGAATATTTTCATGAGTGATTTCCTCTTTTATGTGTTGATTGAAAATTGAGAGTCTCTTGGTGCTTGTCTCTGACTATCCTTGAGATATGTTGTGGTGATTGTGGTACTCTCTTTGGATGGCCGCGATGACATAGGGAAATCCATAGATTGAGAACTACGAACTTATAGGTGTGCTTTTGTAGCCCTACATAATTCTCGTCCTCTCTTGACCACAAAGGAATGACCTCCGAGTGCGTCTCCATTGCGTGTTTTATGGGAAATATCATGTGATTCGATTATGTTAATGTTGTTGGGAGTTGCCACTAGTGAAAGTATGAAGCCTAGGCCTTGTTTCCACCATTGCAATACCATTTGTGCTCACGTTTACCACTTGTTTGCTTGCTGCACTTTTTATTACAGATTTATATTACTTTGCTTTGCCACTCCTATCATCCATATTTTACCATCTCTTCGCCGAACTAGTGCACCTATACATCTGACAAGTGTATTAGGTGTGTTGGGGGACACAAGAGACTTCTTGTATCTTGATTGCAGGGTTGCTTGAAAGGGGTACGTTCAACCTCCACTTCCCTGAGTTCGATAAACCTTGGGTTACTCACTTAAGGGAAATTTGCTGCTATCCTACAAACCTCTGCTCTTGGAGGCCCAACACTGTCTACAAGAATAGAAGCGTGTGTAGACATCAAGCTATTTCTGGCACCGTTGCCGGGGAAGTGAGGTAAGTGAAGGTACCTTCTCTAGATCTTGCAATTAAATCTTTTCGTTTCTTGTTTTTAGTTTCACTAGTTATGTTTATGGAAAACCGCAATCTTAGTTCGCTGCTTGGGGAAGGCCGCTTTACCACACCCGTGGTAGAGAAGTCTCCTCCACCTACTGAATGTATCCCGTTCAATATACCACTTGGGATAATTGAAATAATTAGGAATGATTGTTATGATGGGACAGTCAATCCTAGTATTCATTTGTTGAAACTTACAGAACTTTGTGAGTTGTTTAAGATTTCAGGTTTGACAAGAGATGGAGTCATGAGAAAATTATTTGCCTTGTCACTGAAAGGAAAAGCATTGCAATGGTATAGGCTACTGGATGACTCTCACCTGCTAGATTGGGAAGAGATCCAGTCTCTCTTTTACTCCAAGTTTTATCCTCTTCATGAAGTCCATGAGAATAAGAATTATGTTTATAATTTCTATCCTCATGACGGAGAGAGCATAGCTCAAGCTTGGGGGAGACTGAAAACATTAATTCCTAACCATAGGCTCCCCAAAGATATGATTATTACTAATTTCTATGCGAGGCTCTCTCGACAGGATAAAGATTTGCTCGATGCTTCCTCTATAGGTTCTTTCACAAACGAAAAGATTGATGCTAAATGGGAACTCCTTGAAAGAATTCAGCGCAACACTGAAGATTGGGAGATCGACAAAGGTAAAGAGTCAGGTATAATTTATGAGTATGATTGCATTAAGTCCTTTGTTGAAACTACAAGTTTTAATAAGTTTAGTGCTAAGTTTGGGCTTGATTCTCAACTCCTTGTTGATTTCCTCAAATCTTTTGCTTCACATCTTAATATGCCTAAGGAGGATTGGATCAAGCATCATAAACCTTTTAAAGAGATTTGCAAAGAAAATGAAATTGTTCATGATGAATGCAACATGCATGATCCAATTCCTAAAAATGAAGTTTTATATAAGCATGTTAATTTTTGTGGAGTGGATAGACCTTGTGAAAGGCCTATGATTGAAGAAGAGAAGTATTGTAAGCAACATAAGCATGAAAGAACAATCACTTGGGTCAAAGATTTAAATGAAATTGCTAGAGAATTGTGTGACCTTTATCCTTTTACTTGTGAACTTTGCTGTATAGAGGGTCACTTTAACTTTCAATGCATGCACTTTCAAAACATAACTGTTAACCAGTTGTGTGATAACATGATCACCTCTGATCTTTATGATGAGCTTATGTTATTCTTGATGTGTGAAGAGTTATCAGAAAAGACTTCTTGGCTAGATGTTAATGCCATAGGAATAAAAAACACTTTGTAAAATTGCCATCTCTATTGTGTTGTTAATTGCCATGAAAATGATTACATAAGTAAGATTAGAAAGGAGGGAACTTTACCAAAGTATAAAAATGTCTCTTATATTTCTGCTAATAAAAAGGAGAGTTTCTCCCAAGTTTCCCCTATTGTTTCTAATGATAAACCAGGATATGTGGAGAAGCTTCATCTCCAACCACTCCCTCCTAAGGTGAAGAAGAAGAAAAAGAAGAGGAGGAGGAAGAGGAGCAAGAAGGAAGAAGAATGGGTATCAACCTGGCCTGAGCATATTCATCCCATCAACTTTTATTCTAACGGTTGTATGTTTAAAGAAGAAGGTGAAGTTTATTGCCTTAATTATCATCTTGATGATACGTCCGTAGGTACTATTGAAGATGATTTTGATTATGATATGCATGTTACTTATTGTGATTGGGAAAATGATGATAATGCTACTTATGATCTTGAAAATCTTTTTGGTACCAACTCTGAAAGTGATGATATGGAAAGCTCTAAGCTTGGGGATGATAGGATTGCAAATCCTTTACCCACTAGTGATGTGATAATTGATAATTCTTTTGCTAGTAAGAATAAAGACAACATGTTTACAAATATAGTTGCTAGCAATGATAATGCTCTTCTCTACTATGATGATGTTATAACTCCAATCTATAGTGATTATAAAGGTACCTATGACATAAGGAGAAATTATCCATATGAAACTTGTCATAATCATGGAGGGAATTACTCCCTTGTTGAACACCATCTTCCTAATACACAATTAATCTATAGTGTTCAAGTTGTTTATGATAGTCCTACTCCCACTATTACCAATGAGAAAGATTATGCTTATGTGGAGAGTAAGAGTACCTTTTTGCATGTGGATCATGGTAACAATGCTTTATGTGATGCTTATATTGTTGAGTTTATTCGTGATCCCACTGAAAATTGTTATGAGAAGGGAACATATGCTTATAGATATTTCAATAATATCAAGTTCCCTCTCTTTATGTTGAAGGTTTTGAAGCTGCACTTGTTTTGTTTTCCTATGCTTATTGCTTTGTTCTTCAATGAATTATTCTATTGCAATATTCCTATGCATAGGAAGCATGTTAGGCTTAAATGTGTTTGGTATTTGCTTCTTGATGCTCTCTTTTGTCCTTCAACTCTTATTCCTATGAGAGCATCATTAAAGTCTTAAGCCTATCTTTATGGCTATAAAGAAAGAGCTCTAGGGAGACAACCCTTGTTGTCTTTGCTTTCAGCTTGTTCTTTCAGTTTTTAGTGGTCTTGATGTTTGTTACTTCTGTAGCAACATCATTGTATCTTTATTTTTCAGCTTTGTGCCAAGTTTAGCCTCTGATTGCAAGGAAGTTCCAAAGTTGTGATGTGCTGTCCAGGAAACAGATTCTGTCCTTGGACAGGAAAATTCGTATAAAATCACCAGATCATCTTTTTGGTCTGAATTTTTTCGACAGCGTGCCCTATACAATTGGCTTTCGGGCGTCTGTTCTGAGTTTTTTTATTTGAGTTGCAGAAGTGCCCCGAAAAAATTATTTACTACCTGCTGGTCTGTTTTTCACAGATTCTGTCCTGTTTTGCCTTTCCTTCGTTTTGCAAACCTTGAGCTTGCTTTTTCTTTGCAAAAACCTTTTGGCAATCTTGAGAAACAGTAGCCCTTCAAGATTATCTTTATTTCCAGCAAGGAAAAATTATTTTATTATGGGTACTAACCTCGCTAATCAGATTATGATGAGTTATGTATGAAGGGAGTTTTCAAGTGTGCAAGGGAAGATGATAAAAAGATTCAGGAGGGTCAAACGCTCAAGCTTGGGGATGCCCTCGTGCACCCCCAAGAAATATTCAAGAAGACTCAAGCGTCTAAGCTTGGGGATGCCCCCGTGCATCCCCTTCTCCATCAACAATTATCAGTTCGTCTTTCGTTCCACTATATTTTTATCACTTCATGTGTTATGTGCTATGCTTGGAGCGTCTTGCTTTTAGTTTTCTTTTTAGTTTTCTTTAGCTTTGCTTGCTGTTCATAACGAGTTGGAACTCAGCTTTCTTTGTGTGGGAGAGAAACACGCTCCACTTCAACCTTGAACACAACATAGAATTTTCATGTCTATCTTTGATGTGTATGTTCTTTGTCTTTCAATAGCTACTATCATGTTCAGCTCTTAGTTTTCATGCTTTACTTTTTGAAGAGATTTTGTTTAGTTGGTCGCTGGAACTCTCTTTAGTTATCATGCTTATCTTGTTAAGAGAGTTGGCTTCTGTTGCACTGGTTGATATGTCTATGATAAAAATGCTATGTGCATAATGGTGCTTAGTAGTTCATGTTTTCTTATGGTTAGTCTCAAATAGCTGGGGGGTTCTTAATGTGTTATTGAAGTACCAACATGATTTGTTTGCCTATGATGTGGTATGGTTTAGTGATATCTTCCTCCAAGAATTTATTTTGATTGACTTGGCGTATGCTCACGCATATTTAAGACTGTAAAAAAAGTCTATCAAGCCTTGATGATCTTTAATTTCTGAGTAGCGATATAACTTCCATGCCCGATTCAATGTTGCTTTGTCGCTCTGCATGATTATGACTGTCATTGCTCTTTTAGTTGGTCGCTCCCAGTCTTTTGCTAACCTTCGCCTGTACTAAGCGGACTGACTGCTTGTGCATCCAAAATCCTTTAAACCAGTTATGCCATATGAGTCCACCATACCTTCCTATACATGGTATTTACCTGCCATTCCTAACGAAGACTTTCATGTACCATCTCGAAATTATTCAAAAAAAGCATTTCTCTTTTGTGCCTCTGTTTTAGCTCATGAGGAAGTAGTAGTTAATTCATGATCTTTTTAAGTTGGACAAGCTTCACCCCAGGATTGCATGTCTAATGTGCAAACCCATAATACGAGAAGGAACTGGCAGAGAGTGCGCACGGCTCATTAAAAAAATATACAACAAACAAACCCTCCTTCACCTTTGTTCATGAGAAATCAGAAAACTTTGGCAGTGATAAACAAAGGAGATTAAGAGGATGTGATCGTCCTCATGCGGGAGCCGTTCCTCGAAACTTGTCCAGCTCAAGAAGTGATTGAGTTATCTGCTAGCATTCGTTGACGAAATATGCATATTCTAAAAAATAATTATTACCTCTGTTTTTAAAACCAAGAGCTCTGGTACTTGTTTAGTTTTTGTTTCCGACCACATATTTTCAACCTTGCCAACAAAAGCCACGGTTCGAGAGTCTCCACCTTCTTTCTTTAAAGCACCAACTATTGAGAGCATGATTGTCATTCTGAGTGTAATGTGTATTGTCCCAAAGTACCATTGTCTTCTACATGACTATGATATCGTTTATTCTGAAATCATTGTATCTAGTCGTCACTTAAACTTTGGAGGTGCCCCTGCATTTATGTTTTGCTTCACTAAAGGGGGCAGGCGAGATATCACTTTGTCATGTTTGCACACCATGTTCACTGCAAATCTATTGAGCGTTTCAGTATCATATTGTAAAACTTTCAGTTCTTTGTGATATTCTCATGAGGCAACTTAATTACTACAGATTCATTGTCACAGTAAGCATTTGTCATGTGACTGTGAAAAGTTCTTATATGGTTAATAGCATGTCACCACAGAAATTATGCTTGTTATCATTTAAATACTCGAGGACGAGCAGGAATTAAGCTTGGGGATGTTGATACGTCCAAAACGTATCTATAATTTCTGCTTGCTCCATGCCTCTTTTGTGTGATATTGCTATGATATTTATGCACTTCCATACACTTTTTATCATATTTGGACTAACCTATTAACTCAGTGCACCCCAGTGCCAGTTTCTGTTTTCTGCTGTTTTTGTATTTCATGTTTTCCCATTACGTAAACTGCCAAAAAAATTCCGGGAAAAATATATAAAAAATCAGCGTTCCGGAAGCTTCCATGCGGCCAAAGTAGGGCCGGAGGGGGGCCACCAGGGCTACAGGCGGCCAGAGGACGCGCCCCCCTCCTGGCCGCGCCGCCAGGGCGCCTGGGCCCCCCTGGCCTCCTCTGACGCCCCCCTTTGGCATATATTTACACCGCGTCCCGAAACCCTCGAGGACGGAACCCTTTTCTCCAGAAGCTATTCCGATCTCCCCGCCATCGCCACCAAGTTTCGGGGGACCAGAATTCCTGTGCCGGCACCCTGCCGGGACGGGGAAGTGCCCCCGGATTCATCTCCATCGACGTTGCTTCCTCCCTCCATGATGCGGGAGTAGTTCCTCCTCGGGGCTGAGGTTTCTACCAGTAGCTATGTGGTCAATTCTCTCTCCCATGATGTGATCTTCGTTGTGATCATAGGCTATGTTAATCTAGGGTGATCCCATGATATTTCCCCTTCCTCTATGTATTGGATTGATGTACTCACTTGTCTTTATCTAGTATAATCTCCGAGACCAAGGTGACAGCGGTCTATTGGACATGGATTAGAAGAATATTTTCATGAGTGATTTCCTCTTTTGTGTGTTGATTGAAGATTGAGAGTCTCTTGGTGCTTGTCTTTGACTATCCTTGAGATATGTTGTGGTGATTGTGGTACTCTCTTTGGATGACCGCGGTGACATTGGGAAATTCATAGATTGAGAACTACAAACTTAGAGGTGTGCTTTTGTAGCCCTACATAATTCTCGTCCTCTCTTGACCACAAAGGAATGACCTCCGAGTGCGTCTCCATTGCGTGTTTTATGGGAAATATCATGTGATTCGATTATGTTAATGTTGTTGGGAGTTGCCACTAGTGAAAGTATGAAGCCTAGGCCTTGTTTCCACCATTGCAATACCATTTGTGCTCACGTTTACCACTTGTTTGCTTGCTGCACTTTTTATTACAGATTTATATTACTTTGCTTTGCCACTCCTATCATCCATATTTTACCATCTCTTCGCCGAACTAGTGCACCTATACATCTGACAAGTGTATTAGGTGTGTTGGGGACACAAGAGACTTCTTGTATCTTGATTGCAGGGTTGCTTGAAAGGGGTACGTTCAACCTCTACTTCCCTGAGTTCGATAAACCTTGGGTTACTCACTTAAGGGAAATTTGCTGATGTCCTACAAACCTCTGCTCTTGGAGGCCCAACACTGTCTACAAGAATAGAAGCGTGTGTAGACATCACCTGCACAAACAAATAAGAACTTCGCAGCCAACGCGATAAGGGGTTGTCAATCCCTTTACGGTCACTTACGAAAGTGAGATCTGATAGATATGATAGGATATTATTTTTGGTATTTTTGGTATAAGAACAGAAAGTAAATAAAGCAAAGTAAAGTAGATGAAAGATTAATATGTTTAGAATAGACCCGGGGGCCATAGGTTTCACTAGTGGCTTCTCCCATGATAGCAGAATTCTACGGTGGGTAAACAAATTACTGTCGAGCAATTGATAGAAAAGCGCATAGTTATGAGAATATCTAGGCATGATCATTATATATAGGCATCACGTCCGTGATAAGTAGACCGAAACGATTCTGGATCCACTACTATTACTCCACACATCGACCGCTACCAGCATGCATCTAGAGTATTAAGTTCATAAGAACAGAGTAATGCTTTAAGAAAGATGACATGATGTAGAGGGATAAACTCAAGAAATATGATATAAACCCCATCTTTTTATCCTCGATGGCAACAATACAATACGTGCCTTGATGCCCCTGCTGTCATTGGGAAAGGACACCGCAAGATTGAACCCAAAGCCAAGCACTTCTCCCATTGCAAGAACTATAGATCTAGTAGGCCAAACCAAACTGATAATTCAAAGAGACTTGCAAGGATATTATAATCATACATAAAAGATTTCATAAAAAATCAAATATTTCTCATACATAATCTTGATCATAAACCCACAATTCATCGGATCTCGACAAACACACCGCAAAAATATTACATCGAATAGGTCTCCTTGAAGATCGAGGACAACTTTGTATTGAGATCCAAAAAGAGAGAAGAAGCCATCTAGCTAATAGCTATGGACTCGAAGGTCTGTGGTAAACTACTCATACCTCATTGGTGAGGCTATGGCGTTGATGTAGAAGCACTCCGTGGTAGATCCCTCCTCCGGCGGAGCTCCGGAACAGGCCCCAAGATGGGATCTCACGGGAACAAAAGGTTGCGGCGGTGGAATTAGGGTTTTCTCTGTTGCCTCGATGTTTTCAGGGTACATGGAGATATATAGGAGGAAGGAGGGCATCGGGGGAGCCAGAGGGGGCCCATGAGGGTAGGGGGCCGCCCAGGGGGAGGGGGCGCGCCCTGGACCCTCGTGGCCACGTCCTTCGTTCCCTCGCGTGTACTCCAAGTCTTCTGGGTGGATACGGTTCCAAAAATAACTCTCCCGCAAGGTTTCATTCCATTTGGACTCCGTTTGATATTCCTTTTCTGCAAAACCCTGAAATAGGAAAAAAGAACAACAACAATCTGCACTGGGCCTTGGGTTAGTAGGTTAGTCCCAAAAATAATATAAAAGTTTATAATAAAGCCCATTAAGCATCCAAAACAGAATATATAATAGCATGGAACAATAAAAAATTATAGATACGTTGGAGACGTATCAAGCATCCCCAAGCTTAATTCATGCTCATCCTCGAGTAGGTAAATGATAAAAACAGAATTCTTGATGTGGAATGCTAACCAACATAATTTTCAATGTAATTTATTTATTGTGGCATGAATGTTCATATCCGAAAGATTCAAGACAAAAGTCTATATTGACATAAGAAAAATAATACTTCAAGCATACTAACAAAGCAATTATGTCTTCTCAAAATAACATGGCCAAATAAAGGTATCCCTACAAAATCATATAGTCTGGCTATGCTCCGTCTTCATCACACAAAATATTCATATCATGCACAACCCCGGTTTCAGCCAAGCAATTATTTTCATACTCAATTTTTTTCAAATCTTTCAACTTTCACGCAATACATGAGCGTGAGCCATGGATATAGCACTATAGGTGGAATAGAGTGGTGATTGTGGAGAAGACAAAAAAGGAGGAAGATAGTTTTATAATGAAAAATGTGAGTGAGTGAGTAGGGATTGCCATGTGAGTGAGTAGATGGAGATGCCCATCAATAGATATCAATGTGAGTGAGTAGGGATTGCCATGCAACAGATGCACTAGAGCTATAAGTGTATGAAAGCTCATCAAAAGAAACTAAGTGGGTGGGCATCCAACTTGCTTGCTCATGAAGACCTAGGGCATTTGAGGAAGCCCATCGTTGGAATATACAAGCCAAGTTCTATAATGAAAAATCCCACTAGTATATGAAAGTGACAAAACAAGAGACTATCTTTCATGAAGATCATGGTGCTACTTTGAAGCACAAGTGTGGAAAAGGATAGTAGCATTGTTCCTTCTCTCTTTTCTCTCATTTTTCCTTTCATTTAGCCCCTCTCTAGTTTTTTGGGGCCATCTCTTTTTTATTTGGCCTTCCTCACATGGGACAATACTCTAATAATGAAGATCATCACACTTATATTGACTTACAGCTAAAAGATTACAACTCGAAGCTAGAACAAAATATAACTCTATGTGATTGATGATGAAGGATGTCATATGAACGGAACCGTGGAAAGTTGCATGGCAATATATCTCGGAATGGCTATGGAAATTCCATGATAGGTAGGTATGGTGGTTGTTTTGAGGAAGGTATATGGTGGGTGTATGGTACCGGCGAGAGTTGCGTGGTACAAGAGAGGCTAGCAATGGTGGAAGGGTGAGAGTGCGTATAATCCATGGACTCAACATTAGTCATAAAGAACTCATATACTTATTGCAAAAATCTACGAGTCATCAAAACAAAGTAATCAACGCATGCTCCTAGGGGAAGGGTTGGTAGGAGTTAACCATCGTGCGATCCCGACCTCCACACAAAGGATGACACTCAATAAATACCTCATGCTCTAACTTCATCACATAGTGGTTCACCATACGTGCATGCTACGGGAATCAAAAACTTTAACACAAGTATTTCTCAGATTCATAATTACTCCACTAGCATGAATCTAATATCACCATCCTCATATCTCAAAACAATCATCAAGTATCAAACTTCTCATCATATTCAATGCACTTTATATGAAAGTTTTTACTATATTCATCTTGGATACCTATCATATTAGGACTAGTTTTATAACCAAAGCACATTACCATGCTGTTCTAAAAGACTCTCAAAAGGATATAAGTGAAGCATGAGAGATCAACAATTTCTACAAAATAAAACCACCACCGTGCTCTAAAAGATATAACTGAAGCACTAGAGCAAAACTATCTAGCTCAAAAGATATAAGTGAAGCACATAGAGTATTCTAACAAATTTTAAGACCTATTTATCTCTCTCAAAAGGTGTGTCCAGCAAGGATGATTGTGGCAAACTAAAAATCAAAGACTCAAATCATACATGACGCTCCAAGCAAAACACATATCATGTGGTGAATAAAAATATAGTCCCGAGTATAGTTATCGATAGATGAAGACGAAAGAGGGGATGCCTTCCCGGGGCATCCCCAAGCTTAGGCTTTTGGTTGTCCTTGAATTTTATCTTTGGGTGCCTTGTGAATCCCCAAGCTTAGGCTCTTGCCACTCTTTGTTCTATAGTCCATCAAAGCCATACTCAAAACTTGAAAACTTCACAACACAAAACTTAGCCAAAAATCTCGTGAGCTCCGTTAGTATAAGAAAACAAACGACCACTCAAAGGTACTGTAATGAACTCATTATTTGTTTATATTGGTGTTAAATCTACTGTATTCCAATTTTTCTATGGTTCATATCCTTCAATACTACTCATAGATTCATCAAAATTAGCAAACAACACACGAAAAACAGAATCTGTCAAAAACAGAACAGTCTGTGGTAATCTGTAACTTTCGAATACTTCTGTAACTCCAATTTTTTTTTGAATAAATTGGTAAACGTGATTAATTGGTCTATTAATCATCTGCAAAAACAATCAACTAAATAGCACTCTCCAGTAAAATCTGGTGGCTAATCTCGTCAGCGCTAAAGTTTCTGTTTTTTACAGCATGATCATATAAACTTCACACAAGTCTTCCCAAAGGTTCTACTTGGCACAAACACTAATAACACAAAACCACATCTAAACAGAAACTAGATGCAATATTTATTCCTAAACAGAAGCAAAAACAAAGAAAATAAAACTGGGTTGCCTCCCAACAAGAGCTATCGTTTAACGCCCCTAGCTAGGCATGATACAAGAATAGATTTAGGTATTGCCATCTTTGGTAGGCAATCCATAAGTGGCTCTCATAATAGACTCATAAGGTAATTTGATTTTCTTTGTTGAAAAGTGTTCCATCCCTTTCCTTAACGGAAATTGGAATCTAATATTTCCTTCCTTCATGTCAATAATTGCACCAATCGTTCTAAGGAAAGGTCTACCAAGAATAATAGGACATGAAGGATTGCAATCTATATCAAGAACAATGAAATCTACGGGCACATAATTCCTATTGGCAACAATAAGAACATCATTAATCCTTCCCATAGGTTTCTTAATGGTAGAATTCGCAAGATGCAAATTCAAAGAACAATCATCAAGCTCATGGAAACCTAACAAATCACACAAAGTTTTTGGGATAGTAGAAAGACTTGCACCCAAATCACAAAAGGTAAAGCATTCATGATCTTTAATTTCAATTTTAATAGTAGGTTCCCACTCATCATAAAGCTTTCTAGGGATAGAAACTTCTAATTCAAGTTTTTCTTCATAAGATTGCATCAAAGCATCAACTATGTGTTTGGTAAAAGCCTTATTTTGTCTATAAGCATGCGGAGAATTTAGTACGGATTGCAACAAGGAAATAAAATATATCAAAGAGAAATTATCATAATTGAATCCCTTGAAATCCAAAATAGTGGGTTCATCACTATGCAAAGTTTTAATCTCTTCAATCCCACTTTTAACAATTTTAGCATCAAGAGCTAAAAACTCCGAATCATTGGGACGCCTTTTAACTAAAGTAGACTCATCTCCAATCCCATCTTTATCAAGATTCATACTAGAAAACAAGGATCTAATAGGAGACACATCAATAACTTTCAGATCTTCATCTTTATTTACATGATAACTAGAAGAACACGCTTTCATAAAGCACTCTTTTTTAGGACGCATCCTAGCGGTTCTTTCTTGCATTCATCAATGGAAATTCTCGTGGCTTTGAGAGACTCATTGATATCATGCTTGGGTGGAATAGATCTAAGTTTTAAAGAGTCAACATCAAGAGTAATTCTATCGACGTTCCTAGCCAACTCATCAATCTTAAGCAATTTTTCTTCAAGCAAAGCATTGAAATTCTTTTGTGAAATCATAAACTCCTTAACACTTGTTTCAAATTCAGAGGGCACCTTACCAAAATTTCCATAAGAGTTATTGTAGGAATTACCATAATTATTAGAGGAATTACTAGGAAAAGGCCTAGGATTAAAGTTTCCTCTATAAGCATTGTTACCAAAATTATTCCTACCAACAAAATTCACATCCAAAGATTCATTATTATTTTCAATCAATGCAGATAAAGGCATATCATTAGGATCAGAAGAAGCACTCTTAGTAGCAAATAATTTCATAAGTTCATCCATCTTTCCACTCAAAACACTAATCTCTTCAATAGCATGCAGTTTTTTACTAGTAGATCTTCCGGTGTGCCATTGAGAGTAGTTAACCATAATATTATCTAGGAGTTTGGTAGCTTCTCCTAAGGTAGTTTCCATGAAAGTGCCTCCTGCGGCCGAATCTAAAAGATTTCTAGAAGCAAAATTCAAGCCAGCATAAAAGTTTGTATAATCATCCATAAGTTCAAACCATGTGTAGGACAATTACGTATCATTAATTTCATTCTCTCCCAAGCTTGTGCAACATGCTCATGATCTAGTTGCTTAAAATTCATAATATCGTTTCTAAGAGAGATAATATTAGCAGGAGGAAAATACTTAGAGATAAAGGCATCTTTGCACTTATTCCATGAATCAATACTATTTCTAGGCAGAGAGGAAAACCAAGTTTTAGCACGATCTCTAAGTGAAAACGCAAATAGCTTCAATTTAACAATATCATTATCCGTATCCCTCTTCTTTTGCATATCACACAAATCAACAAAGTTGTTTAGATGGGTAGCGACATCTTCACTAGGAAGGCTGGAAAATTGATCTTTCATGACAAGATTCAACAGAGTAGCATTGATCTCACAAGATTCAGCATCGGTAATAGGAGCAATCGGAGTGCTAATAAAATCATTATTGTTGGTATTGGAAAAGTCACACAATTTGGTATTGTTCTGAGCCATAGTGACAAGCAAGCAATCCAACACACAAGCAAACAAGAAGCAAGCGAACGGTAAACACACGGCAAAAAGAAGGCCGAATAAAATGGCAAGGGTGAATTGGGGGAGAGGAAAACGAGAGGCAAATAAATGTAATGCGAAGGATAAGGGTTTGTGATAGGTACTTGGTATATGACTTTTGCGTAAGTCTCCCCGGCAATGGCGCCAGAAATTCTTCTTGCTACTTCTAGAGCTTACGTTGTATTCCTTCAAGGAGGAAAGGGTGATGCAGCACAATACCGTAAGTATTTCCCTCAGTTTTTGAGAACCAAGGTATCAATCCAGTAGGAGACCACGCGTGAGTCCCTCGGACCTGCACAAACAAATAAGAACTTTGCAGCCAACGCGATAAGGGGTTGTCAATCCCTTTACGGTCACTTACGAAAGTGAGATCTGACAAATAGGATAGGATAGTATTTTTGGTATAAGAACAGGAAGTAAATAAATCAAAGTAAAGTAGATGAAAGTTTAATATGTTGAGAATAGACCCGGGGGCCATAGGTTTCACTAGTGGCTTCTCTCACGATAGCAGAATTCTACGGTGGGTAAACAAATTATTGTCGATCAATTGATAGAAAAGCGCATAGTTATGAGAATATCTTGGCATGATCATTATATATAGGCATCACGTCCGTGATAAGTAGACTGAAACGATTCTGCATCTACTACTATTACTCCACAAATCGACCGCTATCCAGCATGCATCTAGAGTATTAAGTTCATAAGAACAGAGTAATGCTTTAAGCAAGATGACATGATGTAGAGGGATAAACTCAAGCAATATGATATAAACCCCATCTTTTTATCCTCGATGGCAACAATACAATACGTGCCTTTGCTGCCCCTACTGTCACTGGGAAAGGACACCGCAAGATTGAGCCTAAAGCCAAGCACTTCTCCCATTGCAAGAACTATAGATCTAGTAGGCCAAACCAAACTGATAATTCAAAGAGACTTGCAAGGATATTATAATCATACATAAAAGATTTCATAAAAGAATCAAATATTTCTCATAGATAATCTTGATCATAAACCGACAATTCATCGGATCTCGACAAACACACCGCAAAAAGATTACATCAAATAGATCTCCTTGAAGATCGAGGAGAACTTTGTATTGAGATCCAAAAAGAGAGAAGAAGCCATCTAGCTAATAAATATGGACCCGAAGGTCTGTGGTAAACTACTCACAACTCGTTGGTGAGGCTATGGCGTTGATGTAGAAGCACTCCGTGGTAGATCCCTCCTCCGACGGAGCTCCGAAACAGGCCCCAAGATGGGATCTCACGGGAACAAAAGGTTGCGGCGGTGGAATGAGGGTGTTCTCTGTTGCCTCGATGTTTTCAGGGTACATGGATATATATAGGAGGAAGGAGGGCATCGGGGGAGACAGAGGGGGCCCACCAGGGTGGGGTGCATGCCCAGTGGGAGGGGGCGCGCCCTGGACCCTCGTGGCCACCTCCTTCGTTCCGTCGCGTGTACTCCAAGTCTTCTGGGTAGATACGGTTCCAAAAATATCTCTCCCGGAGGTTTCATTCCGTTTGGACTCCGTTAGATATCCTTTTCTGCGAAACCCTGAAATAGGCAAAAAACAGCAATCTGCACTGGGCCTTGGGTTAGTAGGTTAGTCACAAAAATAATATAAAAGTGTATAATAAAGCCCATTAAACATCCAAAACAGAATATCTAATAGCATGGAACAATCAAAAATTATAGATACATTGGAGACGTATCACACAATAGCGTAAGTATTTCCCTCAGTTTTTGAGAACCAAGGTATCAATCTAGTAGGAGACCACGGGCGTGTCCCTCGCACATGCACAATCAAATATGAACTTCACAGCCAATGCGATAAGGGGTTGTCAATCCCTTTACGGTCACTTGCGAAAGTGAGATCTGATAGATAGGATAGTATGATATTTTTGGTATTTTTGGTATAAGAATAGAAAGTAAATAAAGCAAAGTAAAGTAGATGGAAGATTAATATGTTGAGAATAGACCCCGGGGGCATAGGTTTCATTAGTGGCTTCTCTCATGATAGCAGAATTCTACGGTGGGTGAACAGATTACTGTCGAGCAATTGATAGAAAAGCGCATAGTTATGAGAATATCTAGGCATGATTATTATATATAGGCTTTACATCCGTGACAAGTAGACCGAAACGATTCTACATCTACTACTATTACTCCACACATCCACCGCTATCCAGTATGCATCTAGAGTATAGTTCATAAGAACAGAGTAATGCTTTAAGCAAGAAGACATGATGTAGAGGGATAAACTCAAGCAATATGATATAAACCCCATCTTTTTATCCTTGATGGCAACAATACAATACGTGCCATGTTGCCCCTGCTGTCACTGAGAAAGGACACCGCAAGAATGAACCCAAAGCCAAGCACTTCTCCCATTGCAAGAACTATAGATCTTGTAGGCCAAACCAAACCAATAATTCGAAGAGACTTGCAAGGATATTATAATCATACATAAAAGATTTCAGAAAAGAATCAAATATTGTTCATAGATAATCTTTATCATAAACCCACAATTCATCGGATCTCGACAAACACACCGCAAAAAAGATTACATCAAATAGATCTCCTCGAAGATCAAGGAGAACTTTGTATTGAGATCCAAAAAGAGAGAAGAAGCCATCTAGATAATAACTATGGACCCCAAAGGTCTGTGGTAAACTACTCACAACTCATTGGTGAGGCTATGGTGTTGATGTAGAAGCACTCCGCGGTAGATCCCCCCTCCGGCGGAGCTCCGGAATAGGCCCCAAGAAGGGATCTCACGGGAACAAAAGGTTACGGTGGTCGAATTAGGGTTTTCTCTGTTGCCTCGATGTTTTCAGGGTACATGGATATATATATAGGAGGAAGGAGGGCATCAGGGGAGCCAGAGGGGGGCCACGAGGGAGGGGGCGCGCCCTGGACCCTCGTGGCTGCCTCTCTAGTTCCCTCGCGTGTACTCCAAGTCTTCTGGGTAGATACGGTTCCAAAAATAACTCTCCCGAAGGTTTCATTCCGTTTGGACTCCGTTTGATATCCCTTTTTTGCGAAACTCTGAAATAGGCAAAAAACACCAATTTGCACTGGGCCTTGGGTTAGTAGGTTAGTCCCAAAAATAATATAAAAGTGTATAATAAAGCCCATTAAACATCCAAAACATAATATATAATAGCATGGAACAATAAAAAATTATAGATACGTTGGAGACGTATCAAGCATCCCCTATCTTAATTCCTGCTCGTCCTCGAGTAGGTAAATGATAAAGACAGAATTTTTGATGTGGAATGCTAACCAACATAATTCTCAATGTAATTTCTTTATTGTGGCATGAATGTTCAGATCCAAAAGATTCAAGACAAAAGTCTATATTGACATAAGAATAATAATACTTCAAGCATACTAACAAAGCAATCGTGTCTTCTCAAAATAACATGGCCAAAAAAAGGTTATCCCTACAAAATCATATAGTCTGGCTATGCTCCTTCTTCATCACACAAAATATTCATATCATGCACAACCCTGGTTTCAGCCAAGCAATTGTTTCATACTCAAAAAATTCAAACCTTTCAACTTTCACGCAATACATGAGCGTGAGCCATGGATATAGCACTATAGGTGGAATAGAGTGGTGGTTGTGGAGAAGATAAAAAGGAGGAAGATAGTCTCACATCAACTAGGCGTATCAATGGGCTATGGAGATGCCCATCAATAGATATCAATGTGAGTGAGTAGGGATTGCCATGCAACGGATGCACTAGAGCTATAAGTGTATGAAAGCTCATCAAAAGAAACTAAGTGGGTGTGCATCCAACTTGCTTGCTCATGAAGACCTAGGGCATTTGAGGAAGCCCGTCGTTGGAATATACAAGCCAAGTTCTATAATGAAAATTCCCACTAGTATATGAAAGTGACAAAACAAGAGACTCTCTATCATGAAGATCATGGTGCTACTTTAAAGCACAAGTGTGGAAAAGGATAGTAGCATTGTCCCTTCTCTCTTCTCTCATTTTTTTGGAGGGGCTTTCTCTTTTTCTTTATTAGCCCCTCTCTAATTTTTTTGGGCCATCTCTTTTTTTATTTGGCCTTTCCTCACATGGGACAATGCTCTAATAATGAAGATTATCACACTTTTATTGACTTACAACTCGAAGCTAGAAAAAAATATGACTCTATGTGAATGATGATGAAGCATGTCATATGAACGGAACGGGGGAAAGTTTCATGGCAATATATCTCGGAATGGCTATGGAAATGCCATGATAGGTAGGTATGGTGGCTGTTTTGAGGAAGGTATAGGGTGGGTGTATGGTACCGGCGAAAGTTGCGGGGTAGATGAGAGGTTAGCAATGGTGGAAGGGTGAGAGTGCGTATAATCCATGGACTCAACATTAGTCATCAAGAACTCATATACTTATTGCAGAAATCTATGAGTCATCAAAACAAAGTATTCACCGCATGCTCCTTGGGGAAGGGTTGGTAGGAGTTAACCATCGCGCGATCCCGACCTCCACACAAAGGATGACACTCCATAAATACCTCATGCTCTAACTTCGTCACATAGCGGTTCACCATACGTGCATGCTACGGGAATCACAAACTTTAACACAAGTATTTTTCAAATTCAAAATTACTCCACTAGCATGACTCTAATATTACCATCTCATACCTCAAAACAATCATCAAGTATCAAACTTCTCATCATATTCAATGCACTTTATGTGAAAGTTTTTACTATGCACATCTTGGATGCCTATCATATTAGGACTAGTTTTATAACCAAAGCACATTACCATGCTGTTCTAAAAGACTCTCAAAAGGATATAAATGAAGCATGAGAGATCAACAATTTCTACAAAATAAAACCACCACCGTGCTCTAAAAGATATAAGTGAAGCACTAGAGCAAAACTATCTAGCTCAAAAGATATAAGTGAAGCACATAGAGTATTCTAATAAATTATAAATCATATTTATCTCTCTCAAAAGGTGTTTACAGCAAGGATGATTGTGGCAAACTAAAAAGCAAAGACTCAAATCATACATGACGCTTCAAGCAAAACAATATCATGTGGTGAATAAAAATATAGTCCCGAGTATAGTTACCGATAGATGAAGACGAAAGAGGGGGTGCCCAAGCTTAGTGTCGGGGTAACTGATCGCCCACGAACACCTATGGGACCGGAGCCCCTTTTCGGTACGGCAGGGGGCGGAGGATGCACGAAGAGCAGATCGAGGCGTGCACACGAGCAGTTTACCCAGGTTCGGGCCGCACGGATGCGTAAAACCCTACTCCTGCTTTGGTTTGTATTGAGTTCTTGCTCGGGAACGAAGAGAGCTTGATGTCTACACACGCTTCTACTCTTGTAGACTATGTTGGGCCTCCAACGCAGAGGTTTGTAGGACATCAGCAATTTCCCTCAAGTGGATGACCTAAGGTTTATCGAACTCAGGGAAGTAGAGGTTGAAGATGGTCTCTCTCAAGCAACCCTGCAACTAAGATAGAAGAAGTCTCTTGTGTCCCCAACACACCTAATACACTTGTCAGATGTATAGGTGCACTAGTTCGGCGAAGAGATGTTAAATGGCAAGTGATATGGATGGCAAAACAAAGTAATATAAATCTGCAATAAAAAGTGCAGCAAGCAAACAAGTGGTAAACGTGAGCACAAATGGTATTGCAATGGTGGAAACAAGGCCTAGGCTTCATACTTTCACTAGTGGCAACTCCCAACAACATTAACATAATCGAATCACATGATATTTCCCATAAAACATGCAAAGGGGACTCACTCGGAGGTCATTCCTTCGTGGTCAAGAGAGGACGAGAATTATGTAGGGCTACAAAAGCACACCTCAAAGTTCGTAGTTCTCAATCTAAGGATTTCCCAATGTCACCGCGGCCATCCAAAGAGAGTCCCACAATCACCACAACATATCTAAAGGATAGTCAAAGACAAGCACCAAGAGACTCTCAATCTTCAATCAACACACAAGAGAGGAAATCACTCATGAAAATATTTTTCTAATCCATGTCCAATAGACCGCTGTCACCTTGGTCTCGGGGATTATACTAGATAAAGACAAGTGAGTACATCAATCCAATACATAGAGGAAGGGGAAACATCATGGGATCACCCTAGATTAACATAGCCTATGATCACAACGAAGATCACATCATGGGAGAGAGAATTGACCACATAGCTACTGGTAAGAACCTCAGCCCCGAGGAGGAACTACTCCCGCATCATGGAGGGAGGAAGCAACGTCGATGGAGATGAATCCGGGGGCACTTCCCCGTCCCGGCAGGGTGCCGGCGCAGGAATTCTGGTCCCCCGAAGCTTGATGGCGATGGCGGCGGAGATCAGAATCGCGTCTGGAAAAAAAGGGTCTCGAATCAGGGTTTCCGCGACACGGTGTAAATATATGCCAAAGGGGGGCATCAGAGGGGGTCAGGGGTGCCCAGGCGCCCCCCCGGCGCGGCCCAGGGGGGCCGCGTGGGCAGGCCGCCTAGAGCCCCTGTGGGTCCCCTCCGGCCCTACTTTGGCCGCATGGAAGCTTCCGGAACGCTGATTTTTTATATAATTTTTCTGGATTTTTTCTGGCAGTTCTCGTAATGTGAAAACCTGAAATACAAAAACAGCCGAAAATAGAAACTGGCACTGGGGTGCACTGAGTTAATAGGTTAGTCCAAATATGATCAAAAGTGTATGGAAGTGTATAAATAACATAGCAATATCACCCAAAAGAGGCATGGAGCAAGCAGAAATTATAGATACGTTTTGGACGTATCAACATCCCCAAGCTTAATTCCTGCTCGTCCTCGAGTAGGTAAATGATAACAAGAATAATTTCTGTGGTGACATGCTATTAACCATATAGGACTTTTTCATAGTCATATGACAAAAGCTTACTGAGACAATGAATCTATAGTAATTAAGTTGCCTCATGAGAAAATCACAAAGAACTGAAAGTTTTACAATATGATATTGGAACATCAAATAGATTCGTAATGAACATGATGTGCAAATATGATAAAGTGATATCTAGCTTGCCCCCTTTAGTGAAGCAAAACATAAATGCAGGGGCACCTCCAAGGTTTAAGTGATGACTAGATACAATGATTTCAAAATAAACGATATCACAATCATGCAAAAGGCAATGCTACTTTGGGACAATGCACATTACACTCAGAATGACAATCATGCTCTCAGTAGTTGGTGCTTTTAAAAGAAGGTGGAGACTCTCGAACCGTGGCTTTTGTTGGCAAGGTTGAAAACCCGTAGTCGGAAACAAAGACAAAACATGTACCAGAGCTCTTGGTTTTAAAACAGAGGTAATAATTTTTTTAGATCATGCATGTTTCGTCAACGAATGCTAGCAGACAACTCAATCACTTCTTGAGATGGACAAGTTTCGAGGAACGGCTCCCGAATGAGGACGATCACATCCTCTTAATCTCCTTTGTTTATCACTGCCAAAGTTTTCTGATTTCTCATGAACAAAGCGTGAAGGAGGGTTTGTTTGTTATATTATCTTTTTGAGCCGGGCGCACTCAATGCCAGTTCCTTCTCGTGTTATGGGTTTGCACATTATACATGCAATCCCGGGGTGAAGCTTGTCCAACTTAAAAAGATCATGAATTAACCACTACTTCCTCATGAACTTACAACAGAGGCACAAAATAGGAATGCTTTTCTTTGAATAATTTCGAGATGGCACATGCAAGTCTCCGTTAGGAATGGCAGGTAAATACCATGTAGGAAGGTATGGTGGACTCATATGGCATAACTGGATTAAAGGAATGTGGATGCACAAGCAGTCAGTCCGCTTAGTACAGGCGAAGGTTAGCAAAAGACTGGGAGCGACCAACTAAGAGAGCAATGACGGTCATAATCATGCAGAGCGACAAAGCAACATTGAATCAGGCATGGAAGTTATATCGCTACTCAGAAACAAAAGATCATCAAGGCTTGACAGACTTTCTTTACAGTCTTAAATATGCGTGAGCATACGCCAAGTCAATCAAAATAATTTCTCGCAGGAAGATATTACTAAACCATACCACATCATAGGCAAACAAATCATGTTGGTACTCCAATAACACATTGGGAACCTCCCAGCTATTTGAGATTAACCATAAGAAAACCTGAACTACTAAGCGCCATTATGCACGTAGCATCTTTATCATAGACATATCAACCAATGCAACGGAAGCAAACTCTCTTAATAAGGTGAGCATGGTAATTAAAGAGAGTTCAAGCAACCAACTAAATGAAAGCTCTTTGAAAAGATAAGCATGAAAGCTAAGAGCTGAACATGATAGTAGCTATTAAAAGACAAAGAACACACACAGCAAAGATAGACATGAAAATTCTATGTTATGTTCTAGGTAGAAGTGGAGCGTGTTTCTCTCCCACATAAAGAAAGCTGAGTTCCGACTCGTTATGAAAAGCTAAAGAAAACTAAAAACAAGACGCTCCAAGAATAGCACATAACACATGAAGTGATTAAAATATAGTGAAACGAAAGACGAACTGATAATGTTGATGGAGAAGGGGATGCACGGGGGCATCCCCAAGCTTAGACGCTTGAGTCTCCTTGAATATTTCTTGGGGGTGCACGGGGGCATCCCCAAGCTTGAGCGCTTGACACTCCTGAATCTTTTTATCATCTTCCCTCGCACACTTGAAAACTCCCTTCATACATAACTCATCATAATCTGATTAGCGAGGTTAGTACCCATAATAAAATAATTGTACCTTGCTGGAAATAAAGATATTCTTGAAGTTCTACTGTTTCTCAAGAATGCCAAAAGGTTTTTGCAAAGAAAAAGCAAGCTCTAGATTTGCAAAATGAAGGAAAGGCAAAACAGGACAGAATCTGTGAAAAACAGAACAGCAGGTAGTAAATGATTTGTTCGGGGCACTTCTGCAACTCTAATAAAAAAACTCAGAACAGACGCACGAAATACAATTATATAGAGCACGCTGTCGAAAAAATTCAGACCAAAAAGATGATCTGGTGATTTTATACGAATTTTTCTATCCAAGGACAAAATCTGTTTCCTGGACAGCACCTCACAACTTTTGAACTTTCTAGCAATCAGAGGCTATACTTGGCACAAAATTGAAAAGTAAAGATACAATGATGATGCTACAGCAGTTAACAACATCAAGACACAACAAAAGCAAAATAAATTTATTCATTGGGCTGCATCCCAAGAGCGCTTTCTTTTATGCCTTTAAGCTAGGCATAAGACTTTAATGATGCTCTCATAGGAATAAGAGTTGAAGAACAAAAGAGAGCATCAAGAAGCAAATACCAAACACATTTAAGCCTAACATGCTTCCTATGCATAGGAATATTGCAATACAATAATTCATTGAAGCACAAAGCAATAAGCATAGGAAGACAAAACAAGTGCAGCTTCAAAACCTTCAACATAAAGAGAGGGAACTTGATATTATTAAGATATTTAGAACCATATCTCCCTCTCTCATTATAAATTTCAGTGGCATCATGGATGAACTCAACAATATAAGCATCGCATAAAGCATTGTTACCATGATCCATATGCAAAAAGGTACTCTTACTCTCCACATAAGCATGAAGAGGATAAAACTTAGTATAAAAGAGAGACATAAGCTCTTGCCAATCAAGCAAGTGCGAGTTATCGAGAAGCTTATACCAATCTGAAGCTTTATCTATAAGTGATACGGCGAACAACGTCCTCATGACAAACTCACTTGATACACCTGCAAGCTTAAATAATGAACATAATTGTGACAGATATAGCAAGTGTTCACCGGGATGTCTGTCTCCTGCATAACGATTAGCCAAAGCATAATCGATAATACCAGCTGGTATTTTATAGGGCACAATTTCAGTAGGGGGAGGAGCAACCACCACAGGTGTGGGGCATCTTCCGACAAGCAACGATCCAATAGCAAGGTTGTCCATAAGCATAACTAGTGAAAAGACATAAAGAAAACTGAAAGGTAAACTAACAAGACTAAAAAGCAAAGGTAAAAGATAGCGTGCAACTCCCCTATCCTGAAGAGTGGAGTCCGCGGCAACGGCGCCAGAAAAACTTTTGCTAGGCTTCTCGCCCCTCGTTGGTTACCCCAAGTGGAAGGTGTGAGATGTAGTGTTGCGGAAGTTTTTCCCTTGGCAAAGATACCAAGGATCGAATCCCCAGAGACTCCTAGGTTCAACAAGAAGGTGCCAACTGCTACGGCGCCAGATAATAGCAATCAACGTGGACCTGCACACAGATACAAATAACTTTGCTCCCAACGAGTACTAAGAGGTTGTCAATCCTCCGGCCTTGTCGTTTACAAAGGATCAAACGCAAGTGATAGTAGTGATAGATATAATTGCAATAGTAAATAATAGCGAAAAGTAAATAGCGGATGTGATCAATGATGGTAATATGGACCGGAGTCTCATGATGTTCACTAGTGATGTCTCTCTCCCAAAAGACGATAAAACAGCTATGTGAGGTAAACGAATTACAGCTGGGCAATTGACAGGACCATGTGCGCAAACCAATGCTGACTACATTGCAAGAAAGGTTGAGGTTCAAAGCATGGGCGGTACGCCAAAGTAAGTAGACCGAAATCCATCAATATCTACTACTAATCATCCACCTTGAGATATCTATCCAGAACATCTCGCTGGTATTAAGTTGCGAGTCCCACCCATAGTGTAAACTCAATGCAACAGACAACTGCATTAAAAGAACTTTGCGTAAAGTAAAAAATCCTTGCACCCGCGGGCACAAGCACCGTTGTTTTCCCCCTTGTGGCAACAGCACATCCCCTAGACTCATGTTTCTGTCACTCAAACTAGCCATCGAGGGGCATGAACCCACAATCAAGCATAATGTTCCCTCTTGGAGTCACTACCTACTACTTGGCCAAAGCAATAAATAACAACGGAGAACATGCAAGAATTACTTACGAACATAAATATAAAAGAGGTGAATCAAATATATTACTCAAACACAATCTGAACATAATCTCATAATCCATCGGATCCCAGCAAACTCATCATAGCAACAGCATAAGGATTACATATGTGCCTCGATCATGTAGGGCAGCTCACGAGGACTAATTAGTGAAGCACAAGAACGGGAGGAGAACATCACATAGCTACTGGTCATGGACTCATGGTCCAAGGGAGACTACTCACAACTCATCCGGGAGGCGTCCATGGTGGTGGAGAAGCTCCCGGTGGTGATCCTCCCCTCCGGCAGGGTGCCGGGAAGAGTTCTCCTGGTGCTCCCGATCTTGGAAGCGGCGGCGGCGGCGGAACAGAGATGAGATCGCGAAAAAGAGTTCTCGTCTCGAGGGTTTCGGGAGACGCTTTAAATATATGCCAAAGGGGGGCATCGGAGGAGCCTCGGGGGGCCCAGGCGCCCTCCCCCCCCCGGCGCGGCCCAGGGGGGGCGCGCCGCCAGGGCGCCTGGAGCCCTGGTGCCCCCCCCCCGGCTGTTCTTCGGGCGCACGGTAGTTTCTGGAACGCTGATTTTTTATATAATTTTTCTGGATTTTTCCTGGCAGTTCTCGTAATGTGAAAACCTGAAATACAAAAACAGCCGAAAACAGAAACTGGCACTGGGGTGCACTGAGTTAATAGGTTAGTCCAAATATGATCAAAAGTGTATGGAAGTGTATAAATATCATAGCAATATCACCCAAAAGAGGCATGGAGCAAGCAGAAATTATAGATACGTTTTGGACGTATCAACATCCCCAAGCTTAATTCCTGCTCGTCCTCGAGTAGGTAAATGATAACAAGAATAATTTCTGTGGTGACATGCTATTAACCATATAGGACTTTTCCATAGTCATATGACAAAAGCTTACTGAGACAATGAATCTATAGTAATTAAGTTGCCTCATGAGAAAATCACAAAGGACTGAAAGTTTTACAATATGATACTGAAACATCAAATAGATTTGCAATGAACATGATGTGCAAATATGATAAAGTGATATCTAGCTTGCCCCCTTTAGTGAAGCAAAACATAAATGCAGGGGCACCTCCAAGGTTTAAGTGATGACTAGATACAATGATTTCAAAATAAACGATATCACAATCATGCAAAAGACAATGCTACTTTGGGACAATGCACATTACACTCAGAATGACAATCATGCTCTCAGTAGTTGGTGCTTTTAAAAGAAGGTGGAGACTCTCGAACCGTGGCTTTTGTTGGCAAGGTTGAAAACCCGTAGTCGGAAACAAAGACAAAACATGTACCAGAGCTCTTGGTTTTAAAACGGAGGTAATATTTTTTTTAGATCATGCATGTTTCGTCAACGAATGCTAGCAGACAACTCAATCACTTCTTGAGATGGACAAGTTTCGAGGAACGGCTCCCGAATGAGGACGATCACATCCTCTTAATCTCCTTTGTTTATCACTGCCAAAGTTTCTGATTTCTCATGAACAAAGCGTGAAGGAGGGTTTGTTTGTTATATTATCTTTTTGAACCGGGCGCACTCAATGCCAGTTCCTTCTCGTATTATGGGTTTGCACATTAGACATGCAATCCCGGGGTGAAGCTTGTCCAACTTAAAAAGATCATGAATTAACTACTACTTCCTCATGGACTTACAACAGAGGCACAAAATAGGAATGCTTTTTCTTTGAATAATTTCGAGATGGTACATGCAAGTCTCCGTTAGGAATGGCAGGTAAATACCATGTAGGAAGGTATGGTGGACTCATATGGCATAACTGGTTTAAAGGATTTTGGATGCACAAGCAGTCGGTCCGCTTAGTACAGGTGGAGGTTAGCAAAAGACTGGGAGCGACCAACTAGAAGAGCAATGACGGTCATAATCATGCAGAGCGATATAGCAACATTGAATCAGGCATGGAAGTTATATCGCTACTCAGAAATAAAAGATCATCAAGGCTTGACAGACTTTCTTTACAGTCTTAAATATGCGTGAGCATACGCCAAGTCAATCAAAATAAATTCTTGAAGGAAGATATTACTAAACCATACCACATCATAGGCAAACAAATCATGTTGGTACTCCAATAACACATTGGGAACCCCCCAGCTATTTGAGACTAACCATAAGAAAACAGGAACTACTAAGCACCATTATGCACGTAGCATTTTTATCATAGACATATCAACCAATGCAACAGAAGAAAACTCTCTTAATAAGATAAGCATGATAACTAAAGAGAGTTCAAGCAACCAACTAAACAAAAGCTCTTTAAAAAGATAAGCATGAAAACTAAGAGCTAAGCATGATAGTAGCTATTGAAAGACAAAGAACACACACAGCAAAGATAGACATGAAAATTCTATGTTATGTTCTAGGTAGAAGTGGAGCGTGTTTCTCTCCCACACAAAGAAAGCTGAGTTCCGACTCGTTATGAAAAGCTAAAGAAAACTAAAAAGGAAAACTAAAAGCAAGACGCTCCAAGCATAGCACATAACACATGAAGTGATAAAAATATAGTGGAACGAAGGACGAACTGATAATGTTGATGGAGAAGGGGATGCACGGGGGCATCCCCAAGCTTAGACGCTTGAGTCTCCTTGAATATTTCTTGGGGGTGCATGGGGGCATCCCCACGCTTGAGAGTTTGACACTCCTGAATCTTTTTATCATCTTCCCTCGCACACTTGAAAACTCCCTTCATACATAACTCATCATAATCTGATTAGCGAGGTTAGCACCCTTAATAAAATAATTGTTCCTTGCTGGAAATAAGGATATTCATGAAGGTCTACTGTTTCTCAAGATTGCCAAAAGGTTTTTGCAAAGAAAAAGCAAGCTCAAGGTTTGCAAAATAAAGGAAAGGAAAAACAGGACAAAATCTGTAAAAAACAGAACAGCAGGTAGTAAATGATTTGTTCGGGGCACTTCTGCAACTCTAATCAAAAAACTCAAAACAGACGCACGAAAGACAATTATATAGAGCACGCTGTCGGAAAAATTCAGACCAAAAAGATGATCTGGTGATTTTATACGAATTTTTCTATCCAAGGACAGAATCTGTTTCCTGGACAGCACGTCACAACTTTTGAATCTTCTTGCAATCAGAGGCTATACTTGGCACAAAATTGAAAAGTAAAGATACAATGATGATGTTACCGTAGTAACAACATCAAGACACAACTAAAGCAAAATAAAATTTTATTCACTGTGGGCTGCCTCCCAAAAGCGCTTTCTTTTATGCCTTTAAGCTAGGCATAAGACTTTAATGATGCTCTCGTAGGAATAAGAGTTGAAGAACAAAAGAGAGCATCAAGAAGCAAATACCAAACACATTTAAGCCTAACATGCTTCCTATGCATAGGATATTGCAATAGAATAATTCATTGAAGCACAAAGCAACTAGCATAGGAAGGCAAAACAAGGATAACTTCAAAATATTCACCATAAAGAGAGGAAACTTCTTATTATTAAGATATTTAGAACCAAGTCTCCCTCTTTCATTATAAATTTCAGTGGCATCATGGATGAACTCAAGAATATAAGCATCACATAAAGCATTGTTACCATGATCCACATGCAAAAAGGTACTCTCACTCTCCACATAAGCATAATCTTTCTCATTGGTAATAGTGGGAGTAGGACTATCATAAACAACTTGAACACTATAGATTAACTGTATATTAGGAGGGTGGTGTTCAACAAGGGAGTAATTCCCTCCATGATTATGACAAGTTTCATAAGGATAATTTCTCCTTATGTCATAGGTACCTTCATAATCACTATAGATTGGAGTTATAACATCATCATGGTAGAGAAGAGCATTATCATTGCTAGCAACTATATTTGTAAACATGTTGTCTTTATTCTTACTAGCAAGAGAATTATCAATTATCACATCACTAGTGGGTAAAGGATTTGCAATCCTATCATCCCGAAACTTAGAGCTTCCCATATCATCACTTTCAGAGTTGGCACCAAAAAGATTTTCAAGATCATAAGTAGCATTATCATCATTTTCCCAATCACAATAAGTAACATGCATATCATAATCAAAATCATCTTCAATGGTACCTACGGACGTATCATCAAGATGATAATTAAGGCAATAAACTTCACCTTCTTCTTTAAACTTACAACCGTTAGGATAAAAGTTGATGGGAGGAATATGCTCAGGCCAGGTTGATACCCATTCTTTTTCTTTCTTGCTCCTCTTCCTCTTCCTCTTCTTTTTCTTCTTCTTAACCTTAGGAGGGAGTGGTTGGAGATGAAGCTTCTCCACATATCCTGGTTTATCATTAGAAACAATAGGGGAAACTTGGGAGAAACTCTCCTTTTTATTAGCAGAAATATAAGAGACATTTTTATACTTTGGCAAAGTTCCCTCCTTTCTAATCTTACTTATGTAATCATTTTCATGGCAATTAACAACACAATAGAGATGGCAATTTTGCAAAGTGTTTTTTATTCCTATGGCATTAACATCTAGCCAAGAAGTCTTTTCTGATAACTCTTCACACATCAAAAATAACATAAGCTCATCATAAAGATCAGAGGTGATCATGTTATCACACAACCGGTTAACAGTTATGTTTTGAAAGTTCATGCATTGAAAATTAAAGTGACCATCTATACGGCAAAGTTCACAAGTAAAAGGATAAAGGTCACATAATTCTCTAGCAATTTCATTTAAATCTCTGACCCAAGTGATTGTTCTTTCATGCTTATGTTGCTTACAATACTTCTCTTCTTCAATCATAGGCCTTTCACAAGGTCTATCCACTCCACAAAAATTAACATGCTTATATAAAACTTCATTTTTAGGAATTGGATCATGCATGTTGCAATCATCATGAACAATTTCATTTTCTTTGCAAATCACTTTAAAAGGTTTATGATGCTTGTTCCAATCCTCCTTAGGCATATTAAGATGTGAAGCAAAAGATTTGAGGAAATCAACAAGGAGTTGAGAATCAAGCCCAAACTTAGCACTAAACTTATTAAAACTTGTAGTTTCAACAAAGGACTTAATGCAATCATACTCATAAATTATACCTGACTCTTTACCTTTGTCGATCTCCTAATCTTCAGTGTTGCGTTGAATTCTTTCAAGGAGTTCCCATTTAGCATCAATCTTTTTGTTTGTGAAAGAACCCATAGAGGAAGCATCGAGCAAATCTTTATCCTGTCGAGAAAGCCTTGCATAGAAATTAGTAATAATCATATCTTTGGGGAGCCCATGGTTAGGACATTTTAGCATTAACGTTTTCAGTCTCCCCCAAGCTTGAGCTATGCTCTCTCCGTCATGAGGATAGAAATTATAAACATAATTCCTATTCTCATGGACTTCATGAAGAGGATAAAACTTGGAGTAAAAGAGAGACTGGATCTCTTCCCAATCCAGCAGGTGAGAGTCATCTAGTAGCCTATACCATTCCAATGCTTTTCCTTTCAGTGACAAGGCAAATAATTTCCTCATGACAAACTCCTTTGATACACCTGCAAGCTTAAATAATGAACATAGTTGTGACAGATATAGCAAGTGTTCACCGGGATGTTTGTCTCCTGCATAACGATTAGCCAAAACATAATCGATAATACCAGCTGGTATTTTATAGGGCACAATTTCTGTAGGGGGAGGAGCAACCACCACAGGTGTGGGGCGTCTTCCCGCAAGCAACGATCCAATAGCACGGTTTTCCATAAACATAACTAGTGAAATAAAAACAAGAAACAAAAAGATTTAATTGCAAGATCTAAAGATATACCTTCAAGCGCTCACCTCCCCGGCAACGGCGCCAGAAATAGCTTGATGTCTACACATGCTTCTACTCTTGTAGACTATGTCTGGCCTCCAAGCGCAGAGGTTTGTAGGACATCAGCAATTTCCCTCAAGTGGATGACCTAAGGTTTATCGAACTCAGGGAAGTAGAGGTTGAAGATGGTCTCTCTCAAGCAACCCTGCAACTAAGATACAAGAAGTCTCTTGTGTCCCCAACACACCTAATACACTTGTCAGATGTATAGGTGCACTAGTTCGGCGAAGAGATGTTAAATGGCAAGTGATATGGATGGCAAAACAAAGTAATATAAATCTGTAATAAAAAGTGCAGCAAGCAAACAAGTGGTAAACGTGAGCACAAATGGTATTGCAATGGTGGAAACAAGGCCTAGGCTTCATACTTTCACTAGTGGCAACTCCCAACAACATTAACATAATAGAATCACATGATATTTCCCATAAAACATGCAAAGGGGACGCACTCGGAGGTCATTCCTTCGTGGTCAAGAGAGGACGAGAATTATGTAGGGCTACAAAAGCACACCTCAAAGTTCGTAGTTCTCAATCTAAGGATTTCCCAATGTCACCGCGGCCATCCAAAGAGAGTCCCACAATCACCACAACATATCTAAAGGATAGTCAAAGACAAGCACCAAGAGACTCTCAATCTTCAATCAACACACAAGAGAGGAAATCACTCATGAAAATATTTTTCTAATCCATGTCCAATAGACCGCTGTCACCTTGGTCTCGGGGATTATACTAGATAAAGACAAGTGAGTACATCAATCCAATACATAGAGGAAGGGGAAACATCATGGGATCACCCTAGATTAACATAGCCTATGATCACAACGAAGATCACATCATGGGAGAGAGAATTGACCACATAGCTACTGGTAAGAACCTCAGCCCCGAGGAGGAACTACTCCCGCATCATGGAGGGAGGAAGCAACATCGATGGAGATGAATCCGGGGGCACTTCCCCGTCCCGGCAGGGTGCCGGCGCAGGAATTCTGGTCCCCCGAAGCTTGATGGCGATGGCGGCGGAGATCGGAATCGTGTCTGGAAAAAAGGGGTCTCGAATCAGGGTTTCCGCGACACGGTGTAAATATATGCCAAAGGGGGGCATCAGAGGGGGTCAGGGGTGCCCAGGCCCCCCCCCCCGGCGCGACCCAGGGGGGCCGCGTGGGCAGGCCGCCTGGAGCCCCTGTAGGTCCCCTCCGGCCCTACTTTGGCCGCATGGAAGCTTCCGGAACGCTGATTTTTTATATAATTTTTCTGGATTTTTTCTGGCATTTCTCGTAATGTGAAAACCTGAAATACAAAAACAGCCAAAAACAGAAACTGGCACTGGGGTGCACTGAGTTAATAGGTTAGTCCAAATATGATCAAAAGTGTATGGAAGTGTATAAATAACATAGAAATATCACCCAAAAGAGGCATGGAGCAAGCAGAAATTATAGATACGTTTTGGACGTATCAGAGCTACAGTACACTCTAACCGCTAGCAAGACCGAGCGTGAGAATGATCCATCCCCCTCCCTACGTGCGCATGGGCCTCCTTTTATATTCCCAAGGGGTCACCGACAGGTGGCAGCGCAGTTGGGGGTAAAAATGTAAAAATCTTGGTAGTTGGAACAGTGTTCCATACCTAACCCTGACGGCAGGGGACAAGGGCATTAAATGCCCATCGCCGTCGCCCAAACAGTGCAAAAAGTGACCGTCAGGGGCACCACCGTCCGCCACGATGGTAGTCTTGTCATCGCTGCTTGCCACCGTGTACCCCTGGCTGCACAGCCTTCCGCCACGTGCGCCTGGAAGGGTCCCAGAGCGACACGTGAGTGGATGCGCTGGGGCGCGGGTACTGAGTGGAAGCTTGCCGCGGCAAGCGCCTTGCCGCGGTCACTATCTTGTCGCTTCCGGGAGCTTGTCGCTCACCGGGCCTTGCCGGGACGCGTGGCGCGTTGCGGCAAGTTTCTTGAGATGCCTCGGAGGGCCTTCCCGGCAAGCTCCCCTTGCCAGGGTCTTGTGCCTTGAGTAGTTTTGTGCCTTGAGTGGCCTTCCCGGCAAGCTCCTCTTGCCGGGGCCTTGTCTCCTTGCCTTGGATACTTTGTTCTTGAATGGCTCGAAAGGAACCATAAAGGACTTCGGTGGTCGCCCGGCAGGCCTTGCCGCGGGATGCTGCAACTGCCCGTGCACAAGTTCGGGATACTAAAGTACCCCTACTTTAGTACACCGACACTTAGGCTTTTGGTTGTTCTTGAATTTTACCTTGGGGTGCCTTGGGCATCCCCAAGCTTAGGCTCTTGCCACTCTTTGTTCCATAGTCCATCAAAGCCATACTCAAAACTTGAAAACTTCACAACACAAAACTTAGCCAAAAATCTCGCGAGCTCCGTTAGTATAAGAAAACAAACCACCACTCAAAGGTATTGTAATGAACTCATTATTTGTTTATATTGGTGTTAAATCTACTGTATTCCAATTTATCTATGGTTCATATCCTCCAATACTACTCATAGATTCATCAAAATAAGCAAACAACACACGAAAAACAGAATATGTCAAAAAAGAGAACAGTCTGTAGTATTCTGTAACTTTCGAATACTTCTGTAACTCCAAAAAAATTGAAATAAATTGGTAAATGTGAGGAACTTGTCTATTAATCATCTGAAAAACGAATCAACTAAATGGCATTCGCCAGTAAAAAAATTACAGCCAATGTCGTGAGCGCTAAAGTTTCTGTTTTTTACAGCATGATCACATAAACTTCACACAAGTCTTCCCAAAGGTTCTACTTGGCACAAACACTAATTAAAACACAAAACCACATATAAACAGAAGCTAGATGCAATATTTATTCCTAAACATAAGCAAAAACAAAGAAAATAAAATTGGGTTGCCTCCCAACAAGCGATATCGTTTAACGCCCCTAGCTAGGCATGATACAAGAATAGATCTAGGTATTGCCAAAATGATAAGATAGATCGGGAAAACTCATCTCATATTCCCTACGTTCAGCGGAAAGTTTTCTTTGTGGCAAGCAAAAGTAATCAAAAGGACTAAATTTAATAGTACAAAAGTTCCCCATATCAAGCTCAGGAGGTATTGGTTCCTCCTGTGGCCCTTCATATTGCACAACCAATTCATCATTATAAGCATTCTTTTGGCAAAAGGTCATGAGCCTTCGCTCAAGGGAAAAGCCTAACCCATTATTTTTAATAGCAAAATCATCATTCAATTCAGAAATTCTATCAACCAAGATATCGGTAGGAACCTTTTTTCTAAGGTTTTCATTAAAAGCAACATGATCTAAAGATTGCAAAGGCATTATGTCCTCTTGATTGAATAAGATAGCTTCTATAGGAGGACGACCAGCATCCATTCCGTAATGAGTAAAGATTTATTTGGCCTCTTTCATGATGAATCTGAACTCATGAGCCAAAAAGATAGTAGCTGCGCGCTTAACAGAAGAATGCTCAATATTGGAACATTCTAGAAAGATTCTCTGAATGCAAGGATGCATATGGATAAATTGCCTTTCAATTTCAACTACAATCATAGATATGGCATCCGCAAGGCTACTAGTTCTATGAAGAATAGATCCACCCATAGTGGGTAAAGCACCGGCACAAGTAAAGAAGTCTTGAAGAACTACTTTTCCAATAATATTACCACTACCAACCCGGAACTTCTTAGTATGTAAAGTGGTAGTTTCATCCGGAGGATCAACATAGACATTGCCCTCAACATTACTACCCCTTTCGATGATATCTTCCCCCATCTCAGACATGAAAGCAAGCGAATGGTAAACACACGAAAAAAGAAGGGCAAATAAAACGGCAAGGGTGAAGTGGGGGAGAGGAAAACGAGAGGCAAATAATGTAGTGCGAAGGATAAGGGTTTGTGAAAGGTACTTGGTATATGACTTTTGCATAAGACTCCCCTGCAACGGCGCCAGAAATTCGTCTTGCTACTTCTCGAGCTTGTGTTGTATTCCCTCAATGAGGAAAGGGTGATGCAGCACAGTAGCGTAAGTATTTCCCTCAGTTTTTGAGAACCAAGGTATCAATCCAGTAGGAGACCACGCACGAGTCCCTCGCACCTGCACAAACAAATAAAAACTTTGCAGCCAACGCGATAAGGGGTTGTCAATCCCTTTACGGTCACTTAGGAAAGTGAGATCTGATAGATAGGATAGTATGATATTTTTGGTATTTTTGGTATAAGAACAAAAAGGAAATAAAGCAAAGTAAAGTAGATTGAAGATTAATATGTTGAGAATAGACCCGGGGGCCATAGCTTTCACTAGAGGCTTCTCTCATGATAGTAGAATTCTACGGTGGGTGAACAAATTACTGTGGAGCAATTGATAGAAAAGCGCATAGTTATGAGAATATCTAGGCATGATCATTACATATAGGCATCACGTCCGTGACAAGTAGACCGAAACAATTATGCTTCTACTACTATTACTCCACACATCGACCGCTATCCAGCATGCATCTAGAGTATTAAGTTCTTAAGAACAGAGTAATGCTTTAAGAAAGATGACATGATGTAGAGGGATAAACTCAAGCAATATGATATAAACCCCATCTTTTTATCCTCGATGGCAACAATACAATACGTGCCTTGCTGCCCCTGCTGTTGATACGTCTCCAACGTATCTACTTTTCCAAACCCTTTTGCCCTTGTTTTGGACTCTAACTTGCATGATTTGAACGGAACTAACCCGGTCTGACGTTGTTTTCAGCAGAACTGCCATGGTGTTGTTTTTGTGCAGAATAAAAAGTTCTCGGATTCGCCTGAAAATCTACGAAGAATTATTTTGGAAAATATAAAAAAATACCTGCAAGAAGATCCACACCAGGGGGGCTTGGGCCTGTCCACGAGGGTGGGGGCGCACCCCCCTGCCTCGTGGGCCCCCTAGTGACTTACCGACGTACCCCCAGATCCTATATCTTCACTTTCGGGGAGAAAAAAATCAAGGAGAAGGAATTATCGCGTTTCACGAGACGGAGCCGCCGCCAAGCCCTAATCTCTCCCGGGAGGGATGATCTGGAGTCCGTTCAGGGCTCCGGAGAGTGGAGATCGTCGCCATCGTCATCATCAACCTTCCTCCATCACCAATTCCATGATGCTCACCGCCGTGCGTGAGTAATTCCATCGTAGGCTTGCTGGACGGTGATGGGTTGGATGGGATCTATCATGTAATCGAGTTAGTTTTGTTAGGGTTTGATCCCTAGTATCCACTATGTTCCGAGATTGATGTTGCTATGACTTTGCTATGCTTAATGCTTGTCACTAGGGCCCGAGTGCCATGATTTAAGATATGAACCTATTATGTTTTCATGAATATATGTGTGTTCTTGATCCTATCTTGCAAGTCTATAGTCACCTACTATGTGTTATGATCCGGCAACCCCGAAGTGACAATAATCGGGACCACTACCGGTGATGACCATAGTTTGAGGAGTTCATGTATTCACTATGTGTTAATGCTTTGGTCCGATACTCTATTAAAAGGAGGCCTTAATATCCCTTAGTTTCCAATAGGACCCCGCTGCCACGGGAGGGTAGGACAAAAGATGTCATGCAAGTTCTTTTCCATAAGCATGTATGACTATATTCGGAATACATGCCTACATTGCATTGATGAACTGGAGCTAGTTTTGTGTCACCCTAGGTTATAACTTTTACATGATGAATTGCATCCGACATAATTTCCCATCACCGATCCAATGCCTACGACCTTTACCTATATTGCTTGTTGCTTATTTACTTTTCCGTTGCTACTATCACAAAAACCACAAAAACACTATCATTACTTTTATTGCTGCTACCGCCACTATCATATTACTTTGCTACTAAACTATCTTGTTGTAGATACTAAGTTTCCATGTGTGGTTGAATTGAAAACTCAGCTGCTAATACTTAAGAGTATTCTTTGGATCCCCTTGTGTCGAATCAACAAATTTGGGTTGAATACTTTGCCCTCGAAAACTGTTGCGATCCCCTACACTTGTGGGTTATCAGCTGTCACTAGGAAAGGACACCGCAAGATTGAACCCAAAGCAAGCACTTCTCCCGTTCCAAGAACTATAGATCTTGTAGGCCAAACCAAACCAATAATTCGAAGAGACTTGCAAGGATATTATAATCATACATAAAAGATTTCAGAAAAGAATCAAATATTGTTCATAGATAATCTTGATCATAAACCCACAATTCATCGGATCTCGACAAACACACCGCAAAAAGATTACATCGAATAGATCTCCTCAAAGATTGAGGAGAACTTTGTATTGAGATCCAAAAAGAGAGAAGAAGCCATCTAGATAATAACTATGGACCCGAAGGTCTGTGGTAAACTACTCACAACTCATTGGTGATGCTATGGTGTTGATGTAGAAGCACTCCGCGGTAGATCCCCACTTCGGCGGAGCTCCGGAACAGGCCCCAAGATGGGATCTCACGGGAACAGAAGGTTACGGCGGTGGAATTAGGGTTTTCTCTATTGCCTTGATATTTTCAGGGTACGTGGATATATATAGGAGGAAGGAGGGCATCGGGGGAGCCAGAGGGGGCCCATGAGGGTGGGGGCGCGCCTGACCCCCCCTGGTCGTGCCCTGGACCCTCATGGCTGCCTCTCTCGTTCCCTCGCGTGTACTCCAAGTCTTCTGGGTAGATACGGTTCTAAAAATAACTCTCCCGAAGGTTTCGTTCCGTTTAGACCCCGTTTGATATCTCTTTTCTGTGAAACTCTGAAATAGGCAAAAAATAGCAATTTGCACTGAGCCTTGGGTTAGTAGGTTAGTCCCAAAAATAATATAAAAGTGTATAATAAAGATCATTAAACATCCAAAACAGAATATATAATAGCATGGAACAATCAAAAATTATATATACGTTGGAGACGTATCAGAACCCAAGTCCTTCCTTATCCACAACTTCCTTTTGATTGCTCAAAAGGTCATTTAGGTTCTTCTCACCTTGTATGCAAGTCACAAGGCCTTTCTCAAGTTGCTCTTCCAACTTAGCATTCTCCTCCACAAGATGCACATGCTCACAACAAGGGTTAGTGGCATGGGTATCATCAATTAAAACAAAAGTAGGACACTTGGAAATCTCCTTGGTTAGTTTCACTTGGAGTTGATCATGAGACTCCTTGAGAGAGGCATGAACACTCTTCAAGGCCTTCTGAGCCTTGTCAAGTGTGTGAACCTCTTCCTTGAGTCTATCATGGCCAACCCTAAGGGCAAACTTTTTGGATTTAAGCACACGAGAAACAATAATAGCATGATCAAGATCCTTATGTAATTTAGCAAGATCAACGTTGTGTGACTCCTCAAGAGCAAAACGAAGACCTTGATCTTCGTCGTGAGCAATAGATAGATCCGCAATTTCATTGGCATAGTCACGACTATGTCCTTCTAACTTAGCTAGAGATGGTATCCTCATGAGAGTCAATGATATCATTGGCCTCACCAAGTTGTTCCAAGAGAGAAACAAAATTCTTCTTGGTCTCACCTCCTAGACCACCCAAGAACTTATCAAATTCGTTCTCATCCAACCTAGCCTCCACATGATTATCCACACAATACAATAAGGAAGGAGTAGAAGTGATGGAAGTTTTGGTGTTGGAGGTTACCTTATTGGTACCTTTGTCCATGAGGCACTTGGCGATGCGGTTCTTGTTGGGGGCATCGAAGAGAGACACCTTGGTTGGAGAGGAGGTGGCAATGGCCACGGTGGACGTTGTCATTCCCTCACCACTTGTGTCTTCATCACCATCATCGGAGAGATACTCTTCTTGTGCCACCAACCCCTTTTGAGGCACTTTCTAGGTGAAGTCGTTCTTGTTTGGGAAGGACTTGGCCTTGTCTTTCCGGATAAGCTTGCTACCATTGTCTTCCCTATTTTCATATGGGGAATCCACCACAAAGTGACTTGATACGTCTCCAACATATCTATAATTTTTTATTGTTCCATGCTATATTTTATGAAGTCTTGGATGTTTAATGGGCTTTAGCATACACTTTTATATCATTTTTGGGACTAACCTACTAATCCAAAGGCCCAGTCCAGATTGCTGTTTTTTGCCTGTTTCAGGGTTTTGCAGAAAAAGAATATCAAACAAAGTCCAAACGGAATGAAACCTTTGCGAGAGATATTTTTGGAGAAAATCATGCACATGGAACTTGAGAACCACGTCAGGGGAGCATCGAGGCGTCCACGAGGGTGAGGGCGCGCCCCCCTGCCCAATGCGCGCCCCCTACCTCATGGGCCCCTCGAGCATCCCCCAGTGTCCTCCTTCTTCCTATATAAGACTACCTACCCCGAAACCTTCGACAACAGAGAGAAAACCCTAATTCCACCGCCGTAACCTTCTGTTCCCGTGAGATCCCATCTTGGAGCCTGTTTCGGAGCTCCACTGGAGGGGGATCTATCACGGAGTTCTTCATCATCATCATCATCGCCCTCACCATGAGTTGTGAGTAGTATACCACAGACCTTCGGGTCCATAGCTAGTATCTAGATGGCTTCTTCTCTCTCTCTGGATCTCAATACAAAGTTCTCCTCTGTCTTCGAAGAGATCTGTTCGATGTAATCTCTTTTTGCGGTGTGTTTGTCGAGATCCAATGAATTGTGAGTTTATGATCAAGGTTATCTATGAAAGATATTTGGCTCTTCTCTAAACTTTTTATGTGTGCTCATAATATCCTTGCAAGTCTCTTCGAATTATTGGTTTGGTTTGGCCTACTAGATCTATAGTTCTCACCATATGAGAAGTGCTTGGCTTTGGGTTCAATCTTGCGGTGTCCTTTCCAAGTGACAGTAGGGGCAGCAAGGCACGTATTGTATTGTTGCCATCGAGGATAAAAAGATGGGGTTTATATCATATTGCTTGAGTTTATCCCTCTACATCATGTCATCTTGCTTAAGGCGTTAATCTGTTCTTATGAACTCAATACAATAGATGCATGCTGGATAGCCGTCGATGTGTGGAGTAATAGTAGTAGATGCAGGCAGGAGTCGGTCTACTTGTCTCGGACATGATGCCTATATGAAATGATCATGCCTAGATAGTCTCATAATTATTCGCTTTTCTATCAATTGCTCGACAGTAATTTGTTTACCCGCCGTAGAATATCGCTATCATGAGAGAAGCCACTAGAGAACACTATGGCCCCGGGTCTATTCTCAACATATCAATCTACATCTACTTTACTTTTATCGCTTTTATTTGTTGTTCTTATAAACCAAAAATACCAAAAATATAAACTATCATCTCTATCAGATCTCACTTTCGTAAGTGACCGTAAAGGGATTGACAACCCCTTATCGCGTTGGCTGCGAAGTTCTTATTTGTTTGTGCAGGTGCAAGGGACTCGCGCGTGGTCTCCTACTGGATTGATACCTTGGTTCTCAAAAACTGAGGGAAATACTTACGCTATTGTGCTGCATCTCCCTTTCCTCTTCGAGGGAATACAATGCAAGCTCAAGAAGTAGCAAGAAGAATTTCTGGCGCCGTTGCCGGGGAGTCTTACGCAAAAGTCATATACCAAGTACCTATCACAAACCCTTATCCTTCGCATTACATTTTTTGCCTCTCGTTTTCCTCTCCCCCACTTCACCCTTGCCGTTTTATTTGCCCTTCTTCTGTAGTGTGTTTATTGTTCGCTTGCTTCTCGTTTGCTTGTGTGTGTTGGATTGCTTGCTTGTCACTATGGCTCAGAACAATACCAAATTGTGTGACTTCTCCAATACCAACAATAATGATTTTATTAGCACTCCGATTGCTGATACGTCCAAAACGTATCTATAATTTCTGCTTGCTCCATGCCACTTTTGGGTGATATTGCTATGATATTCATGCACTTCCATACACTTTTGATCATATTTGGACTAACTTACTAATCCAGTGCACCCCAGTGCCAGTTTCTGTTTTCGGCTGTTTTTGTATTTCAGGTTTTCACGTTACGAGAACTGGCAGGAAAAATCCAGAAAAATTATATAAAAAATCAGCATTCCGGAAACTACCGTGCGTCCGAAGGGCAGCCGGGGGGGCCACCAGGGCTCCAGGCGCCCTGGCGGCGCCCCCCCCCTGGGCCGCGCCGGGGGGCGCCTGGGCCCCCCGAAGCTTCTCCGATGCCCCCCTTTGGCATATATTTAAAGCGTCCTCCGAAACCCTCAGAACAGAAACTCTTTTCGCGATCCCATCTCTGTTCCGCCGCCGCCGCCGCTTCCAAGATCGGGAGCACCAGGAGAACTCTTCCCGGCACCCTGCCGGAGGGGAGGATCACCACCGGGAGCTTCTCCACCACCATGGACGCCTCCCGGATGACTCGTGAGTAGTCTCCCTTGGACCATGAGTCCATGACCAGTAGCTATGTGATGTTCTCCTCCCGTTCTTGTGCTTCACTAATTAGTCCTCGTGAGCTGCCCTACATGATCGAGGCACATATGTAATCCTTATGCTGTTGCTATGTTGAGTTTGCTGGGATCCGATGGATTATGAGATTATGTTCAGATTGATCTTGAGTAATATATTTGATCTACCTCTTTTATATTTATGTTCATAAGTAATTCTTTCATGTTCTCCGTTGTTATTTATTGCTTTGGCCAAGTAATACGTAGTGACTCCAAGAGGGAACGTTATGCTCGATTGTGGGTTCATGCCCCTCGATGACTAGCTTGAGTGACAGAAACATGAGTCTAGGGGATGTGTTGTTGCCACAAGGGGGAAAACAACGGTGCTTGTGCCCGCGGGTGCAAGGATTGTTTACTTTACGCAAAGTTCTTTTAATGCAGTTGTCTGTTGCATTGAGTTTACACTACGGGTGGGACTCGCAACTTAATACCAGCGAGATGTTCTGGATAGATATCTCAAGGTGGATGATTAGTAGTAGATATTGATGGATTTCGGTCTACTTACTTTGGCGTACCGCCCATGCTTTGAACCTCAACCTTTCTTGCAATGTAATCAGCATTGGTTTGCGTTTGTGGTCCTGTCAATTGCCCAGCTGTAATTTGTTTACCTCACATAGCTGTTTTATCGTCTTTTGGGAGAGAGACATCACTAGTGAACATCATGAGACTCCGGTCCATATTACCATCATTGATCACATCCGCTATTTACTTTTCGCTTTTATTTACTATTGCAAAACATTATCTATCACTACTATCATTTGCTTTTAACCCTTTGTGAACTACAAGGCCGGAGGGATTGACAACCTCTTTGTACTCGTTGAGAGCAAAGTTATTTGTATCTGTGTGCAGGTCCACGTTGATTGCTAATACGCGCCGTTAGCAGTTGGCACCTACTTGTTGAACCTAGGAGTCTCTGGGGATTCGATCCTTGGCATCTTTGCTAAGGGAAAACACTTCTACATACTGCATCTTACACCTTCCACTTGGGGTAACCAACGAGGGGTTCGAGACCCATCAAGGAGTATTTTCTGGCGCCGTTGCCGGGGACTCCACTCTTCAGGATAGGGGAGTTGCATGCTATCTTTTACCTTTGCTTTTTAGTCTTGTTAGTTTACCTTTCAGTTTTTTTGCTTTAGTACCTTTTATCGAAAATCACAAAAATAGTTATCTTGCTTGCTTGCTACTATGGGTTCCACCGAGAACACCAAGTTGTGTGACTTCACTAGTCACAACAACGATGACTTTATCAGCACACCTATCACTACACCTGCCACTTCAGCACCTTCATATGAAATTAAACCTGCTTTACTGAACTTAGTCATGAAAGATCAATTCTCCGGTGCTGGAGATGATGCTGCTTTACACTTGAACAACTTTGTTGAACTTTGTGATATGCAAAAGTACCATGAAATAGATGGTAATATTGTTAAGCTTAAGCTTTTTCCTTTCTCCTTGAGAGGAGGAGCTAAAATTTGGTTTCAGTCTTTGCCTAGAAATAGCATAGATTCATGGGACAAGTGCAAAGATGCTTTTATCAGAAAATACTATCCACCTGCTAAAATTATCCAACTTAGAAGTAATATAATGAATTTTAAACAATTGGATAATGAACTGCCCTACTCACGGTTTGACTACTTGGATGGTTATCCAAACTTTTTATGCAGGCTTGAACTTTACCTCGCGGAACTTGTTAGATTCAGCCGCGGGAGGAACTTTTATGTCAACTACACTTGGTGCTGCCACAAAGCTTCTCGATGAGATGATGACCAACTATTCCCAATAGCACACCGAACGCGCTCCAACAGGTAGGAAGGTAAACTCTGTCGAGGAGATTTCCTCCTTAAATGAAAAAGTTGACTTGATCATGTCTCTACTTTCGAAGCAATCTACTGTTGATCCTCGTGATGTTCCTTTAAATTCTTTGATCGCTCAAGAACAAGTAGATGTGAACTTTATCTCTAGAAACAATTTTAACAACAATGCTTATAGGAGTAACTTTGGTAACAATCCTAGACCGTTCCCCTCTAATTCTTATGGGAACACAAATGCTTATCCTAGTACCAAGAACTCCACTACTGAACTAGAGATTATGCTTAAAGATTTCATCACTACCCAAAAAGCCTTTAATAAGAGTGTAGAAGAAAAACTACATAAACTAGATGATCTTTCTTTTAAGGTAGACCATTTAGCCAATGAGGTAAAATTGCTAAATATTAAAACTTCTCCTCTTGAGGAGAGGGAAATCATTCCTATTAATGCTACTCAAGTGCAAATTAATGAAAATATTAGGATGATGGCTAAACTTAAAGAAAGATGGGTTAGAGAAAGGGAGGAAGAAGATAGAATTAAGAGCCTTCCTACCCACCACACTGTTGCTACTATCAAAGTTGTTGAGGATATCCAAACTCTTAGCACCCAATGTACTCCTGGTCCCAATGGACCTATTAATGGTGATGCTATGACTATAGAAACTACCAAACATGTGAACCTAAAGGACACCACTACCACTTTACTTGATGCTCGTGACCTTGATTTTGATAATTGCACTCTTACCAAAGTTATTGATTTCCTTCACAAGATGTCTAGAGATCCCCGCACTAGCACGCTTAATCTTGCCTTCACAGAGCATATCACTAATGCTCTCATCAAAGCTAGGGAGGAGAAACTTAGAGTAGAAGCCTCCATACCTAGAAAGCTAGAAGATGGTTGGGATCCTATGATAAAAATTAAATTGAATGACTTCTCTTGCTATGCATTATGTGATGTTGGAGCTAGTACCTCTGTTATGCCCAAAAGAATATATGATATGCTTAAATTGAAACCTTATGATTCTTGTTCTTTTGGTGTTCGTCTCGTTGATTCTTCCATAAAGAAACCTTTGGGGAGGATCGACGATGTTCTTATCATTGTCAATGAAAACTATGTTCCCGTTGATTTTACTATTATGGATATTGAATGTGATCCTTCATGTCCAATTATTTTGGGACGTCCCTTTTTGCGCACCGTTGGTGCTATCATTGACATGAAAGAGGGTAATATAAAATTTCAGTTTCCTCTCAAGAAAGGGATGGAACACTTCCCTCGAAAGAAGATTAAGTTACCTTTTGAGTCCGTTGTACGGGCTAGCTATTCTTTTACTCTTGATAAAACTTGATCTCTATGCATTATGCCTAGCTTAAAGGCATAAAAGAAAGCGCTTTTGGGAGGCAGCCCACATGAATAAATTTTTTGCTTTTGTTGTGTCTTGATGTTGTTTACTGCTGTAGCATCATCATTGTATCTTTGCTTTTCATATTTGTGCCAAGTATAGCCTCTGATTGCTAGAAAGTTCAAAAGTTGTGAGGTGCTGTCCAGAAAACAGATTCTGTCCATGGATAGAACAATTCGTATAAAATCACCAGATCATCTTTTTGGTCTGAATTTTTTCGACAGCGTTCTCTATATAATTTTCTTTCGTGCGCCTGTTCTGAGTTTTTGGATTTGAGTTACAGAAGTATCCCGAACAGATCAATTACTACCTGCTGTTCTGTTTTTCACAGATTTTGTCCTGTTTTGCCTTTCCTTCATTCTGCAAATCAAGAGCTTGCTTTTTCTTTGCAAAAACCTTTTGGCAATCTTGAGAAACAGTAGAACTTCAAGAATATCTTTATTTCCAGCAAGGTATAATTATTTTATTAAGGGTACTAACCTCGCTAATCAGATTACGATGAGTTATGTATGAAGGGAGTTTTCAAGTGTGCGAGGGAAGATGATAAAAAGATTCAGGAGTGTCAAGCGCTCAAGCTTGGGGATGCCCCCGTGCACCCCCAAGAAATATTCAAGGAGACTCAAGCGTCTAAGCTTGGGGATGCCCCCGTGCATCCCCTTCTCCATCAACATTATCAGTTCGTCTTTCGTTTCGCTATATTTTTATCACTTCATGTGTTATGTGCTATGCTTGGAGCGTCTTGCTTTTAGTTTTCTTTTTAGTTTTTCATAACGAGTCGGAACTCAGCATTCTTTATGTGGGAGAGAAACACGCTCCAATTCTACCTAGAACATAACATAGAATTTTCATGTCTATCTTTGCTGTGTGTGTTCTTTGTCTTTTAATAGCTACTATCATGCTCTGCTCTTAGTATTCATGCTTATCTTTTCAAAGAGCTTTTGTTTAGTTGGTTGCTTGACCTCTCTTTAATTATCATGCTCACCTTATTAAGAGAGTTTGCTTCCGTTGCATTGGTTAAAGAGTCTATGATAAAGATGCTACGTGCATAATGGCGCTTAGTAGTTCAGGTTTTCTTATGGTTAGTCTCAAGTAGCTGGGGGATTCCCAATGTGTTATTGGAGTACCAACTTGATTTGTTTGCCAATGATGTGGTATGGTTTAGTAATATCTTCCTTCGAGAATTTATTCTGATTGACTTGGCGTATGCTAACGCATATTTAAGACTATAAAGAAAGTCTGTCAAGCCTTGATGATCTTTTATTTCTGAGTAGCGATATAACTTCCATGCCTGATTCAATATTGCTTTGTCGCTCTGCATGATTATGACCGTCATTGCTCTCTTAGTTGGTCGCTTCCAGTCTTTTGCTAACCTCCACCTGAACTAAGACTAACCTTGCAATACATAGCTCATGGGAAAGTAGCTTAAAAACTATTGTGGTAAAGAATATGTTGCCTATGTATCTTATTTCTTATAAGTTGCTTGCTGAGCGGTAACCATGTTTCTGGGGACGCCATCAACTGTCACACTTTTGTTGAATATCATGTGAGTTGCTATGCATGTTCGTCTTGTCTGAAGTAAGGGTGATTTACCATGGGTTGAATGAATATGCATATTGTTAGAGAAGAACATTGGGCCGCCAACCAAAGCCATGTATCATGGTGGAAGTTTTAGCTTGGACATTAATCCTCAATCTCTTATGGGAATATGCTTATGCATTAAAGAGGAGTCCATCATCTATTTTCTATGTTGTCCCGGTATGGATGTCCTCAAGTTGAGATCTATCAAAAACGAGAAATCAAATGCGATTTATCTCCTTGGACCTTTGTACAGGTGGCATAGAGGTACCCCTTTGTGACACTTGGTTAAAACATTTGTAATGCTATGATAACCCATGGAAATCCGAGCTAATTAGGACAAGGTGCGAGCACTATTGGTATTCGATGCATGAGGCTTGCAACTTATAGGATGTTTTATGCATGACACATATGAAGTACTACTACCGTTGACAAAATTGCTTCCATGTTTTCAAAATAAAAAACTCTAGCACATAACCATTCTTTTACTTTTATGTTGAGTCTCCACCTTCTTTCTTCAAGCACCAACTACTGAGAGCATGATTGTCATTCTGAGTGTAATGTGCATTGTCCCAAAGTAGCATTGTCTTTTGCATGATTGTGATATCGTTTATTTTGAAATCATTGTATCTAGTCATCACTTAAACCTTGAAGGTGCCCCTGCATTTATGTTTTGATTCACTAAAGGGGGCAAGCTAGATATCACTTTATCATATTCGCACATCATGTTCATTGCAAATCTTTTTGATGCTTCAGTTTCATGTTGTAAAACTTTCAGTCATTTGTGATTTTCTCATGAGGCAACTTAATTACTATAGAATCATTGTCTCAGTAAGCTTTTGTCATATGACTATGAATAAGTCCTATATGGTTAATAGCATGTCACCATAGAAATTATTCTTGTTATCATTTACCTACTCGAGGACGAGCAGGAATTAAGCTTGGGGATGTTGATACGTCCAAAACGTATCTATAATTTCTGCTTGCTCCATGCCACTTTTGGGTGATATTGCTATGATATTCATGCACTTCCATACACTTTTGATCATATTTGGACTAACTTACTAATCCAGTGCACCCCAGTGCCAGTTTCTGTTTTCGGCTGTTTTTGTATTTCAGGTTTTCACGTTACGAGAACTGCCAGGAAAAATCCAGAAAAATTATATAAAAAATCAGCGTTCCGGAAACTACCGTGCGTCCGAAGGGCAGCCGGGGGGGGCCACCAGGGCTCCAGGCGCCCTGGCAGCGCCCCCCCTGGGCCGCGCCGGGGGGGCGCCTGGGCCCCCCGAAGCTTCCCCGATGCCCCCCTTTGGCATATATTTAAAGCGTCCTCCGAAACCCTCAGAACAGAAACTCTTTTCGCGATCCCATCTCTGTTCCGCCGCCGCCACCGCTTCCAAGATCGGGAGCACCAGGAGAACTCTTCCCGGCACCCTGCCGGAGGGGAGGATCACCACCGGGAGCTTCTCCACCACCATGGACGCCTCCCGGATGACTCGTGAGTAGTCTCCCTTGGACCATGAGTCCATGACCAGTAGCTATGTGATGTTCTCCTCCCGTTCTTGTGCTTCACTAATTAGTCCTCGTGAGCTGCCCTACATGATCGAGGCACATATGTAATCCTTATGCTGTTGCTATGTTGAGTTTGCTGGGATCCGATGGATTACGAGATTATGTTCAGATTGATCTTGAGTAATATATTTGATCTACCTCTTTTATATTTATGTTCATAAGTAATTCTTGCATGTTCTCCATTGTTATTTATTGCTTTGGCCAAGTAATACGTAGTGACTCCAAGAGGGAATGTTATGCTCGATTGTGGGTTCATGCCCCTCGATGACTAGCTTGAGTGACAGAAACATGAGTCTAGGGGATGTGTTGTTGCCACAAGGGGGAAAACAACGGTGCTTGTGCCCGCGGGTGCAAGGATTGTTTACTTTACGCAAAGTTCTTTTAATGCAGTTGTCTGTTGCATTGAGTTTACACTACGGGTGGGACTCGCAACTTAATACCAGCGAGATGTTCTGGATAGATATCTCAAGGTGGATGATTAGTAGTAGATATTGATGGATTTCGGTCTACTTACTTTGGCGTACCGCCCATGCTTTGAACCTCAACCTTTCTTGCAATGTAATCAGCATTGGTTTGCGTTCGTGGTCCTGTCAATTGCCCAGCTGTAATTTGTTTACCTCACATAGCTGTTTTATCGTCTTTTGGGAGAGAGACATCACTAGTGAACATCATGAGACTCCGGTCCATATTACCATCATTGATCACATCCGCTATTTACTTTTCGCTTTTATTTACTAGTGCAAAACATTATCTATCACTACTATCATTTGCTTTTAACCCTTTGTGAACTACAAGGCTGGAGGGATTGACAACCTCTCTGTACTCGTTGGGAGCAAAGTTATTTGTATCTGTGTGCAGGTCCACGTTGATTACTAATACGCGCCGTTAGCAGTTGACACCTACTTGTTGAACCTAGGAGTCTCTGGGGATTCGATCCTTGGCATCTTTGCTAAGAGAAAACACTTCTACATACTGCATCTTACACCTTCCACTTGGGGTAACCAACGAGGGGTTCGAGGCCCATCAATTGCTCCTATTACCGATGCTGAATCTTGTGAGATCAATGCTGCTTTGTTGAATCTTGTCATGAAAGATCAATTCTTCGGCCTTCCTAGTGAAGATGCCGCTACCCATCGAAACAACTTTGTGGATTTGTGTGATATGCAAAAAAAAAGGGATACGGATAACGATATTGTTAAATTGAAGATATTTCCGTTTTCACTGAGAGATCATGCTAAAACTTGGTTTTCCTCTTTGCCTAGAAATAGTATTGATTCGTGGAATAAGTGCTAAGATGCTTTTATCTCTAAGTATTTCCCTCCTGCTAAGATCATCTCTCTTAGAAACGATATCACGAATTTTAAGCAACTAGATCATGAGCATGTTGCACAAGCTTGGGAGAGAATGAAATTAATGATACGTAATTGCCCTACACATGGTTTGAATCTATGGATGATTATTCAGAACTTTTATGCTGGCTTGAATTTTGCTTCTAGAAATCTTTTAGACTTGGCAGCAGGAGGCACTTTCATGGAAACTACCTTAGGAGAAGCTACCAAACTCCTAGATAATATTATGGTTAATTATTCTCAATGGCACACCGAAAGATCTACTAGTAAAAAAGTGCATGCTATAGAAGAAATTAGTGTTTTGAGTGGAAAGATGGATGAACTTATGAAATTGTTTGCTGCTAAGAGTGCTTCTTATGATCCTAATGATATGCCTTTGTCCACTTTGATTGAAAATAGCAATGAATCTTTGGATGTGAATTTTGTTGGTAGGAATAATTTTGGTAACAATGCTTATAGAGGTAATTTTAATCCTAGGCCTTTTCCTAGTAATTCCTCTAATAATTTTGGTAATTCCTACAACAACTCTTATGGAAAGATGCCTTCTGAATTTGAAACTAGTGTTAAGGAGTTTATGATCTCGCAAAATAATTTCAATGCTATGCTTGAAGAGAAATTGCTTAAGGTTGATGAATTGGCTAGAAGAGTGCATAGAATTACTTTTGATGTTGATTCTTTGAAACTTATATCTATCCCACCTAAGCATGACATCAATGAGTCTCTCAAAGCCATGAGAATTTCCATTGATGAATGCAAAGAAAGAACCGCTAGGATGCGTGCTAAAAGAGAGGATTACATTAAAGCGTGTTCTTCTAGTTATCATGAAAATAAAGATGAAGATCTGAAAGTTATTGATGTGTCTCCTATCAGATCCTTGTTTTCAAGTATAAATTTTGATGAAGATAGGATTGGAGATGATTTTGCTTTAAAGTGTCCTAATGATTCGGAGTTTTTAGATCTTGATGCTAAAATTGCTAAAAGTGGGAGTGAAGAGATTAAAACTTTTCATAGTGATGAACCCACTACTTTAGATTTCAAGGGATTCAATTATGATAATTGCTCTTTGATTGATTGTATTTCCTTGTTGCAATCCGTACTAAATTCTCCGCATGCTTATAGTCAAAATAAAGCTTTCACCAAACACATAGTTGATGCTTTGATGCAATCTTATGAAGACAAACTTGAGTTAGAAGTTTCTATCCCTAGAAAGCTTTATGATGAGTGGGAACCTACTATTAAAATAAAAATAAAAGATCATGACTGCTATGCTTTGTGTGATTTGGGTGCTAGTGTCTCCACTATGCCAAAAACTTTGTGTGATTCGCTAGGTTCCATGAGCTTGATGATTGTTCTTTAAATTTTCATCTTGTGGATTCCACTATTAAGAAACCTATGCGAAGAATTAATGATGTTCTTATTGTTGCCAATAGGAATTATGTGCCCGTAGATTTCATTGTTCTTGATATAGATTGCAATCCTCCATGTCCTATTATTCTTGGTAGACCTTTCCTTAGAATGATTGGTGCAATTATTGATATGAAGGAAGGAAATATTACAGTCCAATTTCCGTTAAGGAAAGGCATGGAACACTTTCCTAGAAAGAAAATTAAATTACCATATGAATCTATCATGAGAGCCACCTATGGATTGCCTTCCAAAGATAGCAACACCTAGATTTATCTTGTATCGTGCCTAGCTAGGGGCGTAAAAAGATAGCGCTTGTTGAGAGGCAACCCAACTTTATTTTTTTTTGTTTTTGTTGCTGTTAGGGAATTAATATTGAATCTAGCCTCTGATTAGATGTGGTTTCATGTTTTGTTTAGTGTTTGTGCCAAGTAGAACCTTTGGGAAGACTTGTGTGAAGTTTATGTGATCTTGCTGTGAAAAACAGAATCGTTAACGCTCGCTAAAGTGGTCGTCAGATTTTACTGGAGCGTGCTATTTAGTTTATTCTTTTTGCAGATGATTAATAAACAAATTCCACGAATTTAACAATTTATTTTGAATTTTTAGGAGTTCCAAAAGTAGGCGAAACCTGCAGATTACTACAGATTGTTCTGTTTTTGACAGATTCTGTTTTTCGTGTGTTGTTTGCTTATTTCAATGCATCTATGAGTAGTATTGACAAGTATGAACCATAGAGAAGTTGGAATACAGTAGGTTTAACACCAATATAAACAAAGAATGAATTCATTGCATTACCTTTGAGTAGTGATTTGTTTTCTTATACTAACGGAGCTCACGAGAATTCTTGTCTAAGTTTTGTGTTGTGAAGTTTTCAAGTTTTGAGTATTGCTTTGATGGACTATGGAACAAGGAGTAGAAAAGGCCTAAGCCTGGGGATGCCCATAGCACCCCAAGGAATTCAAGGATAATCAAAAGCCTAAGCTTGGGGATGCCCCGGGAAGGCATCCCCTCTTTCGTCTTCATCCATCGGTAACTATACTTGGAGCTATATTTTTATTCGCCACATGATATGTGTTTTGCTTGGAGCGTCTTGTATAATTTGAGTCTTTGCTGGTTAGTTTTCACCATCATCCTTGCTGGACACACCTATTTGACAGAGTTAAATATGGCCTAGGAATTGTTAGAACACTCTATGTGCTTCACTTATATCTTTTGAGTTGAATAGTTTTTGCCCAGTCCAGATTGCTGCTTTTTGCCTGTTTCAGGGTTTTGTAGAAAAAGAATATCAAACGGAGTCCAAATGGAACGAAACCTTCGCGAGAGATATTTTTGGATAAAATCACGCACAGGGAACTTGAGAACCACGCCAGGGGAGCATCGAGGCGTCCACGAGGGTGGGGGCGCGCCCCCTGCCCAGGGTGCGCCACCCTACCTCGTGGGCCCCTCGAGCGTCCCTCGGTGTCCTCCTTCTTCTTATATAAGTCTACGTACCCCAAAACCTTCGACAACAGAGAGAAAACCCTAATTCCACCGCCATAACCTTCTGTTCCCGTGAGATCCCATCTTGAAGCCTGTTCCGGAGCTCCACTGGACGGGGATCCATCACGGAGTTCTTCATCATCATCATCATCGCCCTCACCATGAGTTGTGAGTAGTTTACCACAGACCTTCGTGTCCATAGCTAGTATCTAGATGGCTTCTTCTCTCTCTCTCTCTCTGGATCTCAATACAAAGTTCTCCTCGGTCTTCGAGGAGATCTATTCGATGTAATCTCTTTTTGCGGTGTGTTTGTTGAGATCCGATGAATTGTGAGTTTATGATCAAGGTTATCTATGAAAGATATTTGGTTCTTCTCTGAACGTTTTATGTGTGCTTATAATATCCTTGCAAGTCTCTTCGAATTATTGGTTTGGTTTGGCCTACTAGATCTATAGTTCTTGCAATGGGAGAAGTGCTTGGCTTTGGGTTCAATCTTGCGGTGTCCTTTCCCAGTGATAGTAGGGGCAACAAGGCATGTATTGTATTGTTGCCATCGAGGATAAAAAGATGGGGTTTAAATCATATTGCTTGAGTTTATCACTCTACATCATGTCATCTTGCTTAAGGCGTTACTTTGTTCTTATGAACTCAATACACTAGATGCATGCTGGATAGCGGTTGATGTGTGGAGTAATAGTAGTAGATGCATGCAGGAGTCGGTCTACTTGTCTCGGACGTGATGCCTATATAAAATGATCATGTCTAGATAGTCTCATAATTATTCGTTTTTCTATCAATTGCTCGACAGTAATTTGTTTACCCGCCGTAGAATATCGCTATCATGAGAGAAGCCACTAGAGAACACTATGGCCCCCGTGTCTATTCTCAACATATCAATCTACATCTACTTTACTTTTATCGCTTTTATTTGCTGTTCTTATAAACCAAAAATACCAAAAATATAAACTATCATCTCTATCAGATCTCACCTTCGTAAGTGACCGTAAAGGGATTGACAACCCCTTATCGCGTTGGCTGCGGAGTTCTTATTTGTTTGTGCAGGTGCAAGGGACTCGCGCGTGGTTTCCTACTGGATTGATACCTTGGTTCTCAAAAACTGAGGGAAATACTTATGCTACTGTGCTGCATCTCCCTTTCCTCTTCAAGGGAATACAACGCGAGCTCAAGAAGTAGCATGACTCACATTGCCGCAATTGTAGGAAGTTCTCACATGTTGCTTGCCTTTCGAAGCACTTGAGTTGTTCTTGGAAAACTTGGGCCTCGAGTTTCTCTTGTTGCCCCAAATTTGCCTTGACGCAAGAGCCATGTGCTCATGGTAGGCATATTTGGTGTCTTCGGGGCAACACTCTTCTTCCTCCTCTTCTTCGTCTTCCAAAATTGCCTTGGACTTAAAGCAAGGTTGGGTGAAGCCTTCTTTGACCGTTGGACACGAGCTAGAGCATTGTCGGCGGTCTTGTTCATGATGTTCATTGTAATAAATTCATCCAACACCTCACTTGAAGACAGAGTGTGGAAATCAGGCCTTTGGTGGATCCCGAAGGACATGTCGTTATTGAACGACATGATAGCCTTGAGAAACTTGTGTTTGATCCAAATCATCAGTGTCCTTGCTCCCATGATCTTGAAAAGCAACCGCAAGAGTTGTCACTCTTCGATAGAGATCATGAGGATCCTCATCTTCAAGCATAGCAAACTCATAGGCCTCATCTATAACCACCTCAAAGTTGGATCGTTGAATGCTTGAGCTCCCCTTTTACAAAGATATGATATGTTCCCAACAATCATTTGCATATGTGAACGGCCGCAAGTGAGAGAGATCTCCGGGAGGCATTGCAAACTGGAGCATGAACAAATCGGAGTGATTGTATTGATTGTCCATGTATTCTCTTGGGGTGAGGTTGTTTGGATCGTGCGGGTAGAAACCTTGCTCGATGACTCTCAAAAGGTTTGTTGAGCTATGATTCGAATGAGTCTTGATGCGAAAAACCCAACTAGCAAACTCACCCTTCACACGCTTAGGAGGAGGACCAAGGTGGTTAATATGAGGTGTAGGGACCGGTCCTCCATAGACCGGGGGATGGGTACCGAGGCAAAGGTTCTCGTCTCATTCTTTTTTAGAGGGGAGGAGGTTTGAGTAGTCGCTTCCTTGTCCTCTGTGTTCATAGACATCTTAAGTGAATCCATAGCTTCATTTAAGTCGTCTCGGGTGATCGAATTCAACTCCACGGCCTCGAGCACTTCCTCATTCCCGTCAACCATACTCTTTGGGTGGTTAAACCCTTAATAAAGAGACGAGGCTCTGATACCAATTGAAATGATCGATATGGTTGACTAGAGGGGGGTGAATAGGCAACTACCATTTTTTAGCTTTTCTTAACAAATTAGGTTTAGTAACAAAAAGGTTGTCTAGAAATGTAGCTAGGTGAGCAACCTATATGATGCTAACAACACCAACAACAAAAGCAAGCAAAGGATACAACACAATAATAGCTTGCACAAAGTAAAGGTAAGAGATAACCACAAGTGGAGCCAGTGGAGACGAGGATGTGTTACCGAAGTTCCTTCCCTTTGAGGGGAAGTACGTCTCCGTTGGAGCAGTGTGGAGGCACAATGCTCCCCAAGAAGCCACTAGGGCCACCGTATTCTCCTCACGCCCTCACACACTACGATATGCAATGATTCCACTAGTGGTGCCCTTGAAGGCGGCGACCAAACCTTTACAAACAAGGCCAGGGCACTCTCCACAGTCGAATTGGAGGCTCCCAACACCATCACAAAGCTTCACCACAATGGAATGTGGCTTCAAGGTGACCTCAACCGTCTAGGGTGCTCAAACACCTAAGAGTAACAAGATCCGCAAGGGATTAGTGGGGGAATCAAATTTCTCTTGGTGGAAGTGTAGATCTTGGCCTTCTAAAGAATCAACAAGATTGATTGGCTAGGGAGAGAGATCGGGCAAGAATGAGCTTGTGACCAACAATGGAGCTTAGGGGAGGAAGTGGTAAGTGAATTTGGGGAAGGTAACTCCCTTATATAGTGGGGTACTAAATAAAACCGTTATGCACCCACATCCCGTGCATAAGCGGTAGTACCGCTTAGGCCAGCGGTACTTTCACTAGCACGGAAGTTCCAACCACAAGGTTCAATCTGAACATGTCAGGGTTACGGTAGTGCCGTCGGAGCGATACTACTGCTCCCACCAGCGGTACGACCGAGTGGTGTTGAACTGCAGCCGAAGCCCACGATAGTGGAGGAGGGAAGGGCGGTAGTGCCGCCCGGGGTGGTACTGATACGTCTCTGTCGTATCTATAATTTTTGATTGTTCCATGCCAATATTCTACAACTTTCATATACTTTTGGCAACTTTTTATACTATCTTTTGGGACTAACATATTGATCCAGTGCCCAGTGTCAGTTCCTGTTTGTTGCATGTTTTTGCTTTGCAGAATATCCATATCAAACGGAGTCCAAACGGAATAAAAACGGACGGGGATTTTTCTGGAATATATGTGAATTTTGGGAAGCGGAACCAACGTGAGACGATGCCCGAGTGGGCCACGAGGCAGGGGGCGCGCCCACCAGGGGCAGGCGCGCCCTAGGCCCTTGTGGCCACACCGTAAGGCGGTTGATACCCTTCTTTCACTAAAAGAAAGCTAATATCCTGATAAAAATCGTGTCAAAAAATCAGCCCAATCGGAGTTACGGATCTCCGGGAATATACGAAACGGTGGAAGGCCAGAATCTGGGAACGCTGAAACAGAGAGAGACAGAGAGACAGATCCAATCTCGGAGGGGCTCTCGCCCCTCCGCCACCATGGAGGCCATGGACCAGAGGGGAAACCCTTCTCCCACCTAGGGAGAAGGTCAAGGAAGAAGAAGAAGGAGGGGGGCTCTCTCCCTCTCGCTTTCGATGGCACCGGAGTGCCACCGGGGCCATCATCGTGTGACGGCGATCTACACCAACACCTCCGTCATCTTCACCAACATCTCCATCACCTTCCCCCATCTATCTACAGCGGTCCACTCTCCCGCAACCCGCTGTACCCTCTACTTGAACATGGTGCTTTATGCTTCATATTATTATCCAATGATGTGTTGCCATCCTATGATGTCTGAGTAGATTATCGTTGTCCTATCGGTGATTGGTGAATTGCTATGATTGATTTAAATTGCTTGTGGTTATGTTGCTATCCTTTGGTGCCCATCATATGAGCGCGCGCGTGGATCACACCATAGGGTTAGTTGTATGTTGATAGGACTACGTATTGGAGGGCAAGAGTGACAGAAGCTTCAACCTAGCGTACAAATTGATGCATACGGGATTGAAGGGGGACCAATATATCTTAATGCTATGGTTGGGATTTACCTTAATGAACGTTAGTAGTTGCGGATGCTTGCTAATAGTTCCAATCATAAGTGCATAGAATTCCAAGTAAGGGATGACATGCTAGCAGTGGCCTTTCCCACATAAAACTTGCTATCGGTCTAGTAACGTAGTCAATTGCTTAGGGGCAATTTCGCAACTCCTACCACCACTTTTCCACACTCGCTATATTAACTTTATTGCTTCTTTATCTTAACACCCCCTAGTTTTATTTACGTGTTCTTTATATTCTTGCAAACCTATCCCGCAAAAACTACAAAGTACTTCTAGTTTCATACTTGTTCTAGGTAAAGTAAACGTCAAGCGTGCGTGGAGTTGTATCGGTGGTCGATAGAACTTGAGGGAGTATTTGTTCTACCTTTAGCTCCTCGTTGGGTTTGACACTCTTACTTATCGAAAGAGGCTACAACTGATCCCCTACACTTGTGGGTTATCAAGACCTTTTTCTGGCGCCGTTGCCGAGGAGCAAGAGCGTGGGGTGAATATTCTCGTGTGTGCTTGTTTTCTTTATCACTAAGTAGATTTTATTTGCTGTTCTAAGTTGTTCTCTATCTTTAGTTATGGATATGGAAAACGAAATACCAAAAAACTTAGGTGTACTTGCTACTCATGGAGATGGGGAACCTCCTAAAACCCTCGATGCTCATTATGTGAAAGATATTATGTACTACTTTGATAATCCAGAGAAAACCCCATTCAACTATGTAATGGGAGTAACGTTGGATCAACGTGAATACTTTAGGGATTATCGCTTGACACAAAAAGGGAAACTGTTATGGGATCAAATTCATATGTTGCATTGGTATGCTCGACAACTATGCTTGAGATATGATTATACTTGTTGCTCTAGGATGAAGGCTCCACACCTTCCCTTTTCATGCAAATTTAATGATAATGAAACCTTAGCTTCTTATGCTAATGGTATATATAATTATTATGATGTGGAACAAATAGAAGAATTCATTGCTTTTAAGGGTGCTTATGAAATTGAATCTCTATTTAGAAAGAATGATGCTTTTGAAGATGATGTTTCTAGGCCTGAAAATCTTGCTATATTGAAATATTGCTATTTGAATTATGAATATAACTTCGATATTGATGCTTTTATTGAGAAGGTCTCCACTGTCCAAGAAGAGACTAATATTTTGCAGGAGTCTATGGAAGAAGAAATCAATGACATTGCGAGCTCATCGGATGAAAAAGATGAGGAGGAGAGCGAAGAACAAAAGGAGGAAGAACGGATTAGCTACCCTTGCCCACCTTCTAATGAGAGTAACTCTTCAACTCATATATTGTATAATTTCCCTTCGTGCTTACCGAAGGATGATTTCTATGATCCCGTTGATTCTTTTGAAATATCCCTTTTTGATGATGCTTGCGATGCTTGTGGCCAAGATGCCAATATGAATTATGCTTATGGAGATGAACTTGCTATAGTTCCTTATGTTAAACATGAGATAGTTGCTATTGCACCCACGCATGATAGTCCTATTATCTTTTTGAGTTCTCCAAACTACACTATATCGGAGAAGTTTGCACTTATTAAGGATTATATTGATGGGTTGCCTTTTTCTGTAACACATGATTATTTTTATAAATATAATATGCATGTGCTTGCTGATCCTACTTGCAATTATTATGAGAGAGGAACTACATCTCCGCCTCTCTATGTTTCCAACACGATAAAATTGCAAGAAACTGCTTATACTATGCATTGGCCTTTACTTGATGTGCATGAATTGTTCTTGTATGACATGCCTATGCATAGGAAGAGAGTTAGACTTTGTTCTTGCATGATACATATCACTTTGTGCTCACTACTAAATGCCAAATAATTGCTAATTAAAATTGGCTTTGATATACCTTGGGATCCGGGTGGATCCATTACTTGAGCACTATATGCCTAGCTTAATGGATTTAAAGAAAGCGCTGCCAGGGAGACAACCCAGAAGTTTTAGAGAGTCATTTATTTCTGTTGTGTGCTTTTATAAAGTTTAAAAACAAAAAAATAAAGAGGGGAACCCAAAACTTTTCAAAAAAAAAAAGAAAAGTGAAAGTGATATAGACGAGCATTATGAAAGTGGGGGACGTCCTTGAACTTTGTTCATGCCCATGGAAACTTTGTGAATCTTAATTACAGAAACTTTTCAAAAATAATAATTATCCCCTTATACAATTCCATTGTATTATAAAAAATAATGTGCCAAGGTTTGCCTTTAGGATGTTTACAATGCTTGTTGGTTTGTGCGGTGCAGGACAGAAACTTTGGCTATAGTGCACGATTTTACAATTTTTGCTGGAACATCAAATGGTTCTGAAACTTTTTGCTCTGTCTTTCTATACAATTTTTTTATTTTTCCTAATTTTGGCAGAAGTTTTCAAGTATCATAAGTATGGTGAATGTTTAGATTATTACAGACTGTTCTGTTTTAGACAGATTCTGTTTTTGATGCATAGTTTGCTTGTTTTGATGAAACTATCAATTTCTATCAGTGGATTAAGCAATGGAAAAGTTATATTACAGTAGCTACAATGAAAAAAGTAAATATGAATTGGTTTGCAACAGTACTTAGAGTAGTGATTTGCTTTATTATACAAACGGATCTTACCAAGTTTTCTGTTGAAGTTTTGTGCGGATGAAGTGTTCGAAAATCGAGGAGGTCTCGATGTGAGGAAGGAGAGGCAAGAGATCAATCTTGGGGATGCCCAAGCCACCCCAAGTAAATATTCAATGAGACTCAAGCATCTCAGCTTGGGATGCCCCGGAAGGCATCCCCTCTTTCTTCAACAAGTATCGGTATGTTTTCGGATTCGTTTCATTCATGTGATATGTGCAGATCTTGGAGCGTCTTTTGCATTTAGTTTTCACCTTTTCTTTTATGCGCCATGCTGGTATGAGATAGTACTTGGTTGATTTATAGAATGCTCTTTGCACTTCACTTATATCTTTTGAGTATGGCTTTATAGAATGCTTCATGTGCTTCACTTATATCATTCGAAGTTTGGATTGCCTGTTTCTCTTCACATAGAAAACCGCCATTTGTATAATGCTCTTTTGCTTCACTTATAATTGTTAGAGCGTGGGCATAAATTTTGTAGAAAGAATTAAAACTCTCTTGATTCACTTATATCTATTTAGAGAGTTGACAGGAATTGGTCATTCACATGGTTAGTCATAAAATCCTACATAAACTTTTAGATCGCTGAATATGATATGTTTGATTCCTTGCAATAGTTTTGCGATATAGAGATGCTAATATGTGGGAGGAACTAGTGAATGATTATGGTTTAGTAAAAATATTGGTGTTAAGGTTTCTGATGCACGTATGGTCTCCTAACTATGTAACCAAATTGGCGCGCATTGTATTTTGATTGTTTATCTTTGCGTGAAGGTCGGGGGCGCGCGATGGTTAACTCCTACCAACCTCGCCCCTAGGAGCATGCGTCGTGGTATTTTTGCTTCGAGGGCTAATAGATTTTTCTCAATAAGTATGTGAGTTCTTTATGACTAATGTTGAGTCCATGGATTATACGCACTCTCACCCTTCCACCATTGCTAGTCTCTCTTGTACCGCGCAACTTTCGCCGGTACCATACACCCACCATATACCTTCCTCAAAACAGCCACCATACCTACCTATTATGGCATTTCCATAGCCATTCCGAGATATATTGCCATGTAACTCCACCGTTCCGTTTATTATGACACGCACCATCATTGTCATATTGCCTTGCATGATCGTAAGATAGCTAGCATGATGTTTCCATGGCTTGTCCGTTTTTTTATGTCATTGCTATGCTAGATCATTGCACATCCCGGTACACCGCGGGAGTCATTCAAATAGATTCATATTTTTGTCCTAGTATCGAGTTGTAATATCGAGTTGTAAGTAAATAGAAGTGTGATGATCATCATTATTAGAGCATTGTCCCTTGAGAAAAAAATAAAAAAAAGAAAGGCCAAAAAAAGGCCAAATAAAAAAAGGAAGGCCCAAAAAAAGAAAAAAAGAAAAAAAAGGGGACAATGCTACTACCTTTTTTCCACACTTTTGCTTCAAAGTAGCACCATGATCTTCATGATAGAGAGTCTCCTATGTTGTCACTTCCATATACTAGTGGGAATTTTCATTATAGAACTTGGCTTGTATATTCCAACGATGGGCTTCCTCAAATGCCCTAGGTCTTCATGAGCAAGCAAGTTGGTGCACACCCACTAGTTTTCTTTTGAGCGTTCATACACTTATAGCTCTATGCATCTGTTACATGGCAATCCCTACTCACTCACATTGATATCTATTGATGGGCATCCCCATAGCCCATTGATACGCCTAGTCGATGTGAGACTTTCTCCCTACTTTTGTCTACTACCACCTTCTATTCCACTCATAGTGCTATATCCATGGCTCACGCTCATGTATTGCGTGAAGAGTTGAAAATGTTTGAAAAAGTAAAGTATGGAAACAATTGCTTGGCTGACACCGGGATGGACATGAGGGGTACCTTGTGTTAAGAAAAGGGAACCATAAAAGACTATATGATTTTGTAGGGATAACGTTCTTTAGCATTGATATTTTGAAAGACATGATTATTTGTTGGGATGCCCGAGTATTAAATTCTTCTATGTCAAATGATAGACTATTGCTTTGAATAACTCATGTCTTAATATTCATGCCATAATTAGATTACATGATCAAGATTATGCTAGGTAGCATTCCACATCAAAAATTATCTTTTTTATCATTTACCTACTCGAGGACGAGCAGGAATTAAGCTTGGGGATGCTGATATGTATCCGTCATATCTATAATTTTTGATTGTTCCATGCCAATATTCTACAACTTTCATATACTTTTGGCAACTTTTTATATTATCTTTTGGGACTAACATATTGATCCAGTGCCCAGTGCCAGTTCCTGTTTGTTGCATGTTTTTGTTTTGAAAAATATCCATATCAAACGGAGTCCAAACGGAATAAAAACGGACGGGGATTTTTTTGGAATATATGTGAATTTTGGGAAGCGGAACCAACGTGAGACGATGCTCGAGTGGGCCACGAGGCAGGGGGCGCGCCCAGGGCCCTCGTGGCCACACTGTAAGGCGGTTGATTCCCTTATTTCGCCGCAAGAAAGCTAATATCCGGATAAAAATCGTGTCAAAAAATCAGCCCAATCGGAGTTACAGATCTCCGGGACTATAAGAAACGGTGGAAGGCCATAATCTGGGAACACAGAAACAAAGAGAGACAGAGAGACAGATCCAATCTCGGAGGGGCTCTCGCCCCTCCGCCGCCATGGAGGCCATGGACCAGAGGGGAAACCCTTCTCCCACCTAGGGAGAAGGTCAAGGGAGAAGAAGAAGGAGGGGGATCTCTCCCCCTCGCTTCCGGTGGCACCGGAGTGCCACCGGGGCCATCATCGTGTGACGGCGACCTACACCGACACCTCCGTCATCTTCACCAACATCTCCATCACCTTCCCCCATCTATCTACAGCGGTCCACTCTCCCGCAACCTGCTGTACCCTCTACTTGAACATGGTGCTTTATGCTTCATATTATTATCCAATGATGTGTTTCCATCCTATGATGTCTGAGTAGATTATCGTTGTCCTATCGGTGATTAGTGAATTGCTATGATTGATTTAAATTGCTTGTGGTTATGTTGCTGTCCTTTGGTGCCAATCATATGAGCGCGCGCGTGGATCACACCATAGGGTTAGTTGTATGTTGATAGGACTACGTATTGGAGGGCAAGAGTGATAGAAGCTTCAACCTAGCATAGAAATTGATGCATACGGGATTGAAGGGGGCCAATATATCTTAATGCTATGGTTGGGTTTTACCTTAATGAACGTTAGTAGTTGCGGATGCTTGCTAATAGTTCCAATCATAAGTGCATAGAATTTCAAGTAAGGGATGACATGCTAGCAGTGGCCTCTCCCACATAAAACTTGCTATCGGTCTAGTAACGTAGTCAATTGCTTAGGGGCAATTTCGCAACTCCTACCACCACTTTTCCACACTCGCTATATTAACTTTATTGCTTCTTTATCTTAACAACCCCTAGTTTTATTTACGTGTTCTTTATATTCTTGCAAACCTATCCCACAAAAACTACAAAGTACTTCTAGTTTCATACTTGTTCTAGGTAAAGTAAACGTCAAGCGTGCATAGAGTTGTATCAGTGGTCGACAGAACTTGAGGGAATATTTGTTCTACCTTTAGCTCCTCATTGGGTTCGGCACTCTTACTTATCGAAAGAGGCTACAACTGATCCCCTACACTTGTGGGTTATCAGGTACCACCGCTACGAACTTCTGCTCTACTAATGCATGTGGAACAGACTAGTCCTGAACACAAAATTAAGCGGTACTCTCCGTGGCACAAGCCAGCGGTAGTTCCGCAGGAGCGGTAGTTCCGCAGCGAGCAACAGTACTTTCTCTTAGCCTATGAGTGCTCAGTAAGCCCATCGTAGTAGAGAGGCAGTTAGGCCCGTAGTACCGCAGGAGCAGTACTACTACGCATAACTACTGCTTTACTACCGCCCGTTTAGAGAACCCTCAAAACAGGTGGAAGTAGGAGCGGTACTACACAACGACAGTACCGCTGGAGCGGTACTACCGCTTAGTCTGTTCTAATAAGGTCCAAACACAAAGGAGAGACAAGCTCAATTGTCGGGAAAGAATGAGGGTGCAAAGAGATAGTTTACGTGTTGATTCCACCAAAACCATTCTGAAGCACACCCCCTCTTAATAGTATGGTGTCCCTATGACTCAAGTCCACCGAAAAGTAAACGCAATAAAAACATCGTTTTCATAAATATCCAGAGGGGTACAATCATCTTGTGCCAAAGGATGGTTTACCTGAAATTCTCAATGCACACTTAGTCTGCAAAAGTATGTCATCAATAACCAAAACCATCGAGGGAGAAATATGCCCTAACACATAGTTCTACCCGACAAAGTAAATTTGAGGTATGGTGGTTGGAAAAAGAGACTACAGAAAGCAGTGGTGCGGGAATTGTGTTTGTTCGCTAAAGAAAAATTAGAATCAGTATAAGGAGCTGCATAGCTAGGATAAAAAATTCCCAAATGGACCTGGGCAATGGCTTCATTCGGCTCAACGAGAATTGGAGGATCTGATGCGGGCTTCTTATACGGAGGAATCAAGAATGAAGCAAAGGAGACCACGTTATTTATCAAGAACCTCCTAGTACAAGAGTAAATTTATTGGGCACAACGCAGTAGAGTAAAATGGTTGCATTGGGGAGACCGCAACACAAAATATTTTAACCAATTTGCTTCGGCCCATCGACATAGAAATTTGATAAAAAAGGTTAAAGAGCAATAATAATTTATGGGTTGAGGGTACTGATAACCTCAAGCCCATTTTTTTATTACTTTCAAAGTCTCGTTAACGCTGACGCTGGTAATATAGATGCAAATATATTGGTTGCTATTAATCCTCTTATTACAGAAGACATGAATAGGATCTTAATGGACCCTTATATAAGAGAATAGGTCAACAAGGCATTGTTCCAAATAGGCGATATGAAGGCACCTGGTCCAGATGGTTTACATGTCATATTTTCAAGTGTTTTGGCATATTGTGGGTGATGAACTGACTAATGAAGTGCTCGCGATAGTTAGCACAAGATACCAGATGGATGGAATTCTAGTAATGTAGTTCTGATCCCTAAGGTGGATAGCCCAGAGGTAATTACCCAATATAGACCCATTAGACTGTGTAATGTGGTGTACATGGTAATCTCAAAGATGTTGGCAAACAGGTTGAAAAAGATATCACCTGAGGTTATTTCCCCAATCCAAAGTGCATTTGTTCTAGGCAGATTAATTATTGATAGTTTGTTGATAGCCTATGAGTGTTTCCATGCTATAAAGAAGAAGACCCACGAGACAAATAGATTTTGTGTGGTTAAGTTAGATATCCTTAAAGCATATGATAGAGTTGAATGAGGGTTCCTTCAACATATTAAGATAAGGTTATGATTTCATACCCAATGGGTGGATATGATCATGGAATGTCTCTTCTATCACTATCCCCTTACATGTTTCTTCTTTGTTCTGAAGGTTTATCTAGCTTGTTGGCTTAGGAGGAGGAGACATGTGGTATTGAGGGTACTCGGTGTTGGAAATATGCCCTAGAGGCAATAATAAAAGCATTATTATTATATTTCCTTGTTCATGATAATTGTCTGTTATTCATGCTTGAATTGTATTGTATGGAAACAGCGATACATGTGTGAATATATAGACCACAATGAGTCCCTGGTAGGCCTCTAGTTACCAGCTCGTTGATCAACAGATGGTCACGGTTTCCTGACCATGGACATAGGATGTCAGTGATAACGGGATCACATCATTAGGAGAATGATGTGATGGACAAGACCCAATCTTGAGCATAGCACGAGATCGTATAGTTCGTAATGCATAAAGCTTTTCGGTGTCAAGTATTTATTCCTTAGACCATGAGGTTGTACAACTCCCGGATGCCGTAGGAATACTTTGGGTGTGCCAAACGTCACAACGTAACTGGGTGGCTATAAAGGTACGCATCGGGTATCTCCGAAAGTGTCTGTTGGGTTGGTACGAACCGAGACTGGGATATTGTCACTCCGTATGACAGAGAGGTACCTCTGGGCCCACTCGGTAAGACATCATCATAATGAGCTCAAAGTGACTAAGGAGTTAGTCACGGGATGATGGATTACGGAACGAGTAAAGAGACTTGCCATGACGAGATTGAACAAGGTAGTGGGAATACCGACGATCGAATCTCGGGCAAGTACCGTACCGATGGACAAAGGGAATAACTACGGGATTGAGTGAATCCTTGACACGGTGGTTCATCCGATGAAGATCATCGAGGAACACGTGGGAACCAACATGGGTATCCAGATCCCGCTGTTGGTTATTGACCGGAGAGTCGTCTCGGTCATGTCTGCGTGTCTCCCGAACCCGTAGGGTCTACACACTTAAGGTTCGGTAACGCTAGGGTCATAGAGATACATGCACGTGGAAACCTGAAAGTTGTTCGGAGTCCTGGATGAGATCCCGGACGTCACGAGGAGTTCCGGAATGGTCAGGAGGTAAAGAATGATATATAGGAAGTCCAGTTTCGGCCATCGGGTGATCTCCGGGGGTCACCGGGAGTGTCCCGGGACCACCGGACGGGTCCCGGGGGTCCACCGGGTGGGGCCACCCATCCCGGTGGGGCCCCTAGGCTGCGTGGGGGAATTGGCCAGCCCCTGGTGGGCTGGCGCACCACATGGGCCCCCCTCCCCATGCGCCTAGGGTTGAAACCCTAGGGGGGAGGGGGCGCCCCCTTGCCTTGGGGGGCAAGACTCCCCCCAGGCCGCCGCCCCCCCTGCAGATGCCATCTGCAGGGCATGGCGCACCCCCTGGCCCCCTATATATATGTGGAGGGAGAGGGCAGCCGCACCAAGTCCCTGGCGCCTCTCCCCCTCCCGTCACACCTCCATCTCCTTACGCAGGGCGCCCGGCGAAGCCCTGCAGGATTCTCCACTGCATCCACCACCACGCCGTCATGCTGCTGGATCTCCAACGACCTCTCCTCCCCCCTTGCTGGATCAAGAAGGAGGTGACGTTGCTGTACCGGACGTGTGTTGAACGCGGAGGTGCCGTCCGTTTGGCGCTAGATCATCAGTGGCGAAGAACGCGAAGAGTACGACTACTTCATCCACGCTTCTTCGAAAGCTTCCGCTCACGATCTACATAACGGTATGTAGATGCACTCTTATGTGCTCGTTGCTAGATGTATCCTTAGTTGGATCTTGGTGAAAGCGTATAAATTTTTTGAATTCTGCTACGTTACCCAACAGTGGTATCAGAGCTAGGTCTTATGTGTAGCATCTTGCACGAGTAGAACACAAAGCAGTTTTGGGCGTTTGAGTTTGTTCAACTTTCTTGCCGTTACTAGACAATCTTGATTCGGCGGTATTGTGGGATGAAGCGGCCCGGACTGACTTTACACGTACGCTTACGTGAGACTGGTTCAACCGACAGACATGCACTAGTTGCATAAGGTGGCTGGCGGGTGTCTGTCTCTCCTACTTTAGTCGGATCGGATTCGATGAACAGGGTCCTTATGAAGGGTAAATAGAAATTGACAAATCACGTTGTGGTTTTGGCGTAGGTAAGAAACGTTCTTGCTAGAAAACCTATAGAAGCCACGTAAAACTTGCAACAACAATTAGAGGACGTCTAACTTGTTTTTGCAGCATGTGCTATGTGACGTGGTATGGCCAAAAGAAGATGTGATGAATGATATATGTGATGTATGAGATTGATCATGTTCTTGTAATAGGGAATCACGACTTGCATGTCGATGAACTTGACAACCGGCAGGAGCCATAGGAGTTGTCTTAATTATTGTATGACATGCGTGTCACTGAATAAACGCCATGTAATTACTTTACTTTATTGCTAAACGTTAGCCATAGTAGTAGAAGTAATAGTTGGCGTGACGACTTCTTCGAGACACGATGATGAAGATCATGATGATGGAGATCATGGTGTCGAGCCGGTGACAAGATGATCATGGTGCCCCGAAGATGGAGATCGAAGGAGCAAGATGATATTGGCCATATCATGTCACTTTAATTGATTGCATGTGATGTTTATCATGTTTTTGCATCTTGTTTACTTAGAACGACGGTAGTAAATAAGCTGATCTCTCACTAAAATTTCAAGAATTGTGTTCCCCCTAACTGTGCACCGTTGCTAAGGATCGTTGTTCCGAAGCACCACGTGATGATCGGGTGTGATAGGTTCTAACGTTCGCATACAACGGGTGTAAGCCAGATTTACACACGCAATACACTTAGGGTTCACTTGACGAGTCTAGCATGTACAGACATGGCCTCGGAACACGGAAGACCGAAAGGTCGAACACGAGTCGTATAGAAGATACGATCAACATGAAGATGTTCACCGTTGATGACTAGTCCGTCTCGCGTGATGATCGGACACGGGCCAGTCGATTCGGATCGTGTATCACTTAGATGACTAGAGAGATGTCACTCTGAGTGGGAGTTCATTAAAATTTGATTTAGATTAACTTAATTATCATGAACTTAGTCTAAATTCTGTACAATATCTCTTGTAGATCAAATGGCCCACGCTCAAGTTTCCCTCAACTTCAACGCGTTCCTAGAGAAAACCAAGCTGAAAGACGATGGTAGCAACTATACGGATTGGGTCCGTAACCTGAGGATTATCCTCATAACTGCCAAGAGATCATATGTCCTTGAAGCACCGCTAGGTGATGCACCTGCTCCCGATGCGGCCCAAGACGTTTTGAACGTCTGGCAGTCGCGTAGTGATGATTACTCCCTGGTTCAGTGCGGCATGCTTTACAGCTTAGAGTCGGGGCTCCAAAAATGTTTTGAGAACCATAGAGCATATGAGATGTTCGAAGAGCTGAAAATGGTTTTCCAAGCTCATGCCCGAGTCGAGAGATATGATGTCTCCGACGCATTCTACAGCTGTAAGATGGAGGAAAACAGTTCTGTCAGTGAGCACATCCTCAAGATTTCTGGATTGCACAACCGCTTGTCTCAGCTGGGAATGAATCTCCCAGATGAAGCGGTCGTTGACAGAATCCTCCAGTCGCTCCCACCAAGCTTCAAGAGCTTCGTGTTAAACTTCAATATGCAGGGGATGGAGAAGTCCATTCCCGAGGTGTATTCGATGCTGAAATCAGCGGAGGTGGACATCAAGAAAGAACATCAAGTGTTGATGGTCAATAAAACCACTAAGTTCAAGAAAGGCAAGGGTAAGAAGAACTTCAAGAAGGACGGCAAGGGAGTTGCCGCGCCCGGTAAGCCTGTTGCCGGGAAGAAGCCAAAGTATGGACCCAAGCCTGAGATAGAGTGTTTTTATTGCAAGGGAACGGGTCACTGGAAGCGGAAATGCCCCAAATACTTAGCAGACAAGAAGGCCGGGAACGTCAAAGGTATATTTGATATACTTGTTATTGATGTGTACCTTACCAGCGCTCGTAGTAGCTCCTGGGTATTTGATACCGGTGCAGTTGCTCATATTTGTAACTCTAAGCAGGAGCTGCGGAATAAGCGGAGACTGGCGAAGGATGAGGTGACGATGCGCGTCGGGAATGGTTCCAATGTCGATGTGATCGCCGTCAGCACGCTGCCTCTACATCTACCCTCGGGATTAGTTTTAAACCTTAATAATTGTTATTTAGTACCAGCTTTGAGCATGAACATTGTATCTGGATCTCGTCTTATGCGAGATGGCTACTCTTTCAAATCGGAGAATAATGGTTGTTCTATTTATTTGGGAGATATGTTTTATGGTCATGCCCCGCTGGTCAATGGTTTATATTTGATGAATCTCGAACGTGAAGATACACATATTCATAGTGTAGATGCCAAAAGATGTAAAGTTGATAATGATAGTCCCACATACTTGTGGCATTGCCGCCTTGGTCATATTGGTGTCAAACGTATGAAGAAGCTCCATTCAGATGGACTTCTAGAGTCTCTTGATTATGAATCATTTGACACGTGCGAACCATGCCTATTGGGCAAGATGACCAAGACTCCGTTCTCAGGAACAATGGAGCGAGCAACCAACTTATTGGAAATCATACATACCGATGTGTGCGGTCCAATGAGTGTTGAGGCTCGCGGAGGCTATCGTTATGTTCTCACCCTCACAGATGACTTGAGTAGATACGGGTATATCTATTTGATGAAACACAAGTCTGAGACCTTTGAAAAGTTCAAGGAATTTCAGAATGAGGTTGAGAATCAACGTGACAGAAAAATAAAGTTCTTACGATCAGATCGTGGGGTGAATATTTAAGTCATGAATTTGGAACACACCTTAGGAATTGTGGAATTGTTTCGCAATTGACACCGCCCGGAACACCTCAACGTAACGGTGTGTCCGAACGTCGAAATCGTACTCTGTTGGACATGGTGCGATCTATAATGTCCCTCACCGATTTACCGCTATCTTTTTGGGGTTATGCTTTAGAGACTGCCGCATTCACTTTAAATAGGGCTCCGTCGAAATCCGTTGAGACGACTCCGTATGAACTTTGGTTTGGCAAGAAACCAAAGCTGTCATTTCTAAAAGTTTGGGGTTGCGATGCTTATGTCAAGAAACTTCAACCTGAAAAGCTCGAACCCAAATCGGAAAAATGCGTCTTCATAGGATACCCAAGGAAACGATTGGGTATACCTTCTACCACAGATCCGAAGGCAAAGTATTTGTTGCCAAGAATGGATGCTTTCTGGAGAAAGAGTTTCTCTCGAAAGAAGTGAGTGGGAGGAAAGTAGAACTTGATGAGGTGACAGCCATCCCTCCTGAAAGTAGCGCAGCGCAGGAAATTGTTCCTGAGGTGCCTGGATCGACAAGGGAGGAAGTTGATGATAATGATCATGAAGAAACAGATCAAGTTACTACTGAACTTCGAAGGTCCACGAGGGCACGTTCCGCACCAGAGTGGTACGGCGACCCTGTCCTGGAAATCATGTTGTTAGACAACGGTGAACCTTCGAACTATGAAGAAGCGATGGCGGGCCTGGAATCCAATAAATGGCTTGGAGCCATGAAATCCGAGATAGAATCCATGTATGAAAACAAAGTATGGACTTTGGTGGACTTGCCTGATGATAGGCACGCCATAGAAAACAAATGGATATTTAAGAAGAAGACACACGCGGATGGTAATGTGACCATCTATAAGGCTCGGCTTGTCGCTAAGGGTTATCGACAAGTTCAAGGGATTGACTACGATGAGACTTTCTCTCCCGTAGCGATGCTGAAGTCAGTCAGAATCATGTTAGCTATTGCCGCATTCTATGATTATGAGATATGGCAAATGGACGTCAAAACAGCATTCCTGAATGGCTTCCTCAAGGAAGAGTTGTATATGATGCAGCCGGAAGGTTTTGTCGATCCAGAGAATGCTAACAAGGTATGCAAGCTCCAGCGCTCGATTTACGGGCTGGTGCAAGCATCTCGAAGTTGGAATATTCGCTTTAATGATGTGATCAAAGCGTTTGGCTTTATACAGACTTATGGAGAAGCCTGTATCTACAAGAAAGTGAGTGGGAGCTCTGTGGCATTTCTCATATTATATGTGGATGACATATTGCTGATGGGAAATGATATAGAATTCTTGGAAAATGTAAAGGCCTACTTGAATAAAAGTTTTTCAATGGACCTTGGAGAAGCTGCTTACATATTAGGCATCAAAATCTATAGAGATAGATCAAGACGCCTCATTGGTCTTTCACAAAGTACATACCTTGACAAGATATTGAAGAAGTTCAATATGGATCAGTCCAAGAAAGGGTTCTTGCCTGTTTTGCAAGGTATGAGATTGAGCAAGGCTCAGTCGCCGACCACGGCAGAAGATAGAGAAAAGATGAGTGTCATTCCCTATGCCTCGGCCATAGGTTCTATCATGTATGCCATGCTGTGTACCAGACCTGATGTGAACCTTGCCATAAGTTTGGTAGGGAGGTACCAAAGTGATCCCGGTATGGAACATTGGACAGCGGTCAAGAACATCCTGAAGTACCTGAAAAGGACTAAGGATACGTTTCTCGTTTATGGAGGTGACGAAGAGCTCGTCGTAAAGGGTTACATCGATGCTAGCTTCGACACAGATCTGGATGACTCTAAGTCTCAAACCGGATACGTGTATATTTTGAATGGTGGGGCAGTCAGCTGGTGCAGTTGCAAGCAAAGCGTCGTGGCGGCATCTACATGTGAAGCGGAGTACATAGCTGCTTCTGAAGTAGCGCAGGAAGGAGTCTGGATGAAGGAGTTCATCACCGACCTAGGAGTCATTCCAAGCGCATCAAGCCCGATGACTCTCTTCTGTGACAACACTGGAGCTATTGCCATTACCAAGGAGCCCAGGTTTCACAAGAAGACCAAGCACATCAAGCGCCGTTTCAACTCCATCCGGAATTATGTTCAGGATGGAGACATAGATATTTGTAAAGTGCATACGGATCTGAATGTTGCAGACCCGTTGACTAAACCTCTTCCACGGGCAAATAATGATCAACACCAGAACTCTATGGGTGTTCGATTCATCACAATGTAACTAGATTATTGACTCTAGTGCAAGTGGGAGACTGTTGGAAATATGCCCTAGAGGCAATAATAAAAGCATTATTATTATATTTCCTTGTTCATGATAATTGTCTGTTATTCATGCTTGAATTGTCTTGTACGGAAACAGCGATACATGTGTGAATATATAGACCACAATGAGTCCCTGGTAGGCCTCTAGTTACCAGCTCGTTGATCAACAGATGGTCACGGTTTCCTGACCATGGACATAGGATGTCAGTGATAACGGGATCACATCATTAGGAGAATGATGTGATGGACAAGACCCAATCTTGAGCATAGCACGAGATCGTATAGTTCGTAATGCATAAAGCTTTTCGGTGTCAAGTATTTATTCCTTAGACCATGAGGTTGTACAACTCCCGGATGCCGTAGTAATACTTTGGGTGTGCCAAACGTCACAATGTAACTGGGTGGCTATAAAGGTACGCATCGGGTATCTCTGAAAGTGTCTGTTGGGTTGGTACGAACCGAGACTGGGATATTGTCACTCCGTATGACGGAGAGGTACCTCTGGGCCCACTCGGTAAGACATCATTATAATGAGCTCAAAGTGACTAAGGAGTTAGTCACGGGATGATGGATTACGGAACGAGTACAGAGACTTGCCATGACGAGATTGAACAAGGTACCAGGAATACCGACGATCGAATCTCGGGCAAGTACCGTCCCGATGGACAAAGGGAATAACTACGGGATTGAGTGAATCCTTGACACGGTGGTTCATCCGATGAAGATCATCGATGAACACGTGGGAACTGTTCGCACACGAACACGTCACCGTGTACCCTCGACGTCGGGGGTGATGCACCGCAGCTCACGTCGAAGGAGACCCGCCGGAAGCGCGGTACGCAAGACAATCCGGCGAGCGCTTTTGTAGACCCGAAGCCCTGCTTGCCCGGGAGGGACCCCGTCAGGGCTCGCGGCGGCTATGGGCTGCCCTAGGTCGGCCTGACCGCCCCTAGGGCCTCGAGGTTCGCCGCCCTGCAACAAGAAGAACAGACGAAGAACGAGGAAGAAGAAGAACTAGGGTTAAGGAGAAAAGGTAAAAGATAAAAAGTGGTAGATAAATTGATCGATTGTGTGTTGTTCAATCGGCCGTCACCCCTTAGGTATATAAGAGGCGGCTGGACTTGCCGTGCAAGGAAAAGGCTTGGATTCATGTCCAAAACCCTAGCCAAATTCGGATTGGTTTTATCCGAACTTTCCAAAACTGTTCGGTTTAAACTGGCTGTACCTTGCGGGTAATTCTTGAGGTGGTAAACGACCTCGGATGGAAAAGAGCCCAAAAGCAATCTTGACTGTTTCGACGATACGAACAACTTTCATGTTGAACGTTTTTCGATTTGAAGCCATCTTCTAGGCCAAAACGATCACGCAATACAGGCTGTTATTCGCGCTACCCATCAGACACGTGGCTGGTGGGGCGCGCCACTTATGGCTCTGTGACAGGGCTGTGTTCGGATGGCTGTAACTTCTGCATACGAACTCGGATTGGGACGATTTTTATATCAAAATCGACCGTTTCGACGAGACGCACAACTTTCATGTTGAAACCTTTTCCATTTGAAGTCATATTAATTGAGTTTCAAGCCATTCTTTAATCTGGTGTCATCATGAGCATCTCTGAACTTGTCATAACTTTTGCATCCGGACTCCGTTTTAGACCACTTTCATATCCATCTTGATCTTCTCAAAGAAGCCATCTCATGGTGACTTCCAATCATAAGTTTGAAGTAATCTTGACATAGATTAAAGCAACTTTTACGATTGTGCCACTTTTGAGCGTCAACACATGCCCCCCTGTTTTTCGGCAAAGCAAGCGTGCCGAAAAATAATTTGTACCATGTTGGTTCTAAGGACGGTGTCAACACCCCATCGGCCATTTATGTAACGCCCCGGACACACCCGCCGGTGGTCGTTACTCCTGGCGGGATCTAGACTGGCCTCACATATCAATACTAGTCTTTTCTGCGCACTTTGTCCTCACTCGTGCGCACCCGGGAGCAACTTCCCGGTCGGTCACCCATCCTGAAACTACTCCAAGCTGAGCACGCTTAACTTTGGAGTTCTATCCGAATGGGCTCCCGGAAAAGAAGGAATTCCTTATTAATATGAGTAGTCTATCATCCCTAATAAGCCAGGCCATCACATACACCCTCACTCAGAGGAACCGACGTCCTCGTCGGGCCACAGGAACGTTCCCTCTTGGCACAACCGTATGTGCTTCCAGGACAGCACATGTGCCATGCCGTGTGCCACGACGGGTCACAAACGTCATGCACAACATGACTGCAAACTATCCGCAAACATCCGTGTAACCACGAGGGTCGGCTCTGATACCAACTTGTAACGCCCTGGACACACCCGCCGGTGGTCGTTACTCCTGGCGGGATCTAGACTGGCCTCACATATCAATACTAGTCTTTTCTGCGCACTTTGTCCTCACTCGTGCGCACCCGGGAGCAACTTCCCGGTCGGTCACCCATCCTGAAACTACTCCAAGCTGAGCACGCTTAACTTTGGAGTTCTATCCGAATGGGCTCCCGGAAAAGAAGGAATTCCTTATTAATATGAGTAGTCTATCATCCCTAATAAGCCAGGCCATCACAATTTATATGCTTAGGATGATAATTATATATCGGCCATTATTGTTCTTGAACCCTTGATGCAAACTTGGGCGAAACCTTCTCAACTTCGTTAACAATCCGATGATAAAGTTCCATAGATATGTATCTCAAGGTCATCCTCCGGACCATATTGTTCCCCCTTATGCTAGGATTTTGTAGATAATCAATAAACTCTCTCCAATCCTTAGTATCACCTGCATCAAAATTCATTAGTGGCCGAAGCTGTGAACTTCGGTTCGGCCTTACCTATGTTGACGAGACGAAGCATCGGCTATTGAGAGAAATGCAATACACCATGATTAACGTAGTAGCCGGATGCTTGCTGTGCCAACTCTTTTGAATTGTCATGTCTAAATATAAGAACAATTTTAAAGCAACCCAAGGTAAATTTTGCATCTAGACATATCTCAAGATAAACTATAAGTGATTCGTCAAAACATTGATAACCCTTGGATGTTTGTTGCATTACTCATAACGAATCACCGAAAGCCTCAATATGTATAGCACCTATAGCAAGTAAAAGAGTCAATCCGAATAACAATGCATATTCGGCTTTGATTAATCATGCATAAAAATATTCTAAGCGGCATGAGGCTTCAAAAAATAGTACCATAAGGAGATATATAAACAACACCAACACTTTGGCCATTGCTACGAATTGAACCATCAAAACATAATCTCCATAGTACTAGAGAGACAAGGCTAACATCAATATTATGCATGTCATTAAACCGATGTTCACTAATAAAATCAGCTATGATTTGGCCTCTTATAGATCTCAAAGATGCATAAGCCAAATCATATCCAAACAAAGTATAAGCCCACTAGCCAATTTTGCACTATGAATTGGTCTATGCAACGTATACTCAATGACATCGGTCATGATGTTTCAACTACATTCAATCATAATATAGGCATACATATGAATTTTCATGAGCACATACTTTGTCTCGCTCTCCAATCGAACTAAGGACGATGCTAGAATACTAAACCGGCCATGCATTGACATATTCTTAGGACGATAGATAAATATCGGCCATTACCATGTAGACATCATTCAAATCACATATAGCCGAAATAAATAAATGAAATGACAAATCAAGTATTTCGGCCCTTTGGATCAGCAACAAACTTGTAGCTAATCAAATGTATAGTGACTTGGTAAAACCCTTTCATGATGTAAGAAATTATATGGCATCCATGGATTAAAATAAGCCCATTGAGGTTTACCAATCATACCTGATGAAGAATTCCATGGCACAGGCGTTAATGGCATAGTTGAAGAATATGGATAATGTGTAGACCGAAGATGCTGAAATCTTCGGCTTGGTCCTTCATAGTTTTCACTCTTTTCCTTCTTCACCTTTGCCGCACTTCTTGTAATGGAAGCTTGCACATAATTCTTATTTTGAGTACTTCCTTTGGGAACCCATGCCATGTTTCTTTCTTCAAGTTCTTGTGCACTAAGTTTTTGTAATTTCTTCTTTTGCCAATATGATAAGCCGAGTGGGCACCCCGGCTGCGATTTTGTCTTGGCCAATGGCAATCCTTTTTTGGCCTTGTGCACTCTCAACTTCTTTTCTTCAGATTTGGCACTTTGACTCTCAATAATTGGTTGCTTCATCTCATTGCCTTTAGTAGCCAATGTCAACACTTTAATTGGCTCTTTTTCATTTGAGATCAAATCTGAAGTTGCACTCTTACGACCATCTCTTTTAACACGGTAAACTTGCTTGACCACCTCTTTCTTCTTCCTTGAGCTCCGGACCGATTCCTTATGATTGAAACGGTCTTTAACATGTGATTGTTCAAATGTTGATCTTCTCGGAGCTGCATAATATTGGTGAGATGGTCTAAAATAAGATGAAGAATGCGCCCTTGTATCATACCTGTCCCATGATGGATATGGATCTACTTGAGCATAGGGAGGCATCCACGGCATTGGCATTGGCGGCCCAGAATAAGGATATGAATACGTTACATAAAAAATTTCACTTTGCCAATACCGATCCTCATACTTGCGCCTTGGGGGTGATCTTGGTTTCTTTGTATGATTTGGCTGATAAGCATTCTTCTCTTCACTCTTTTTTTGATACTTATCCAATAGTTCAGCGAAAGTGATTTTTGATCTCTTACACTTGCGCTTATTTTGGCCTTTGCTTTCTTTTGGTCTGCTTTCATCGATCATTGGATTTGCTTGTTGCCCCCCAGTCCTTGGCGTCTCCATTGTAGCTTCGATGGAATTCTCGCCCTCAAGATTATGTTCATTATGCTCTTCAACAACTTCTTTACTTGAAAGCTTGATCCCATCAACTGCAGTTTTTATCTTCTCTTTAAATGGATCGGCTTGAAGCAGCCGATGCAAAAACTTTCTGCCATCGGGACCAATCGGAATAGACTGGTCATCTCTTGGTGTTTCAGCAAATTTCAATCGTCCTTTTTCAATGGCCGATTTAACTATTTGACGAAACATATTGCAATCCTCAAAATTATGTTTGAACGAATGATGCAACCTACAATACATTCGTCCTTGAATTGATTGATTGACATGGTGATCAAGAATTCTTATGTAATTATTTTTCAGCAACAAATCAAATATTTGATCACACATGCTTGAATTGAAGGTAAACTTTTTATTCTCTAGCCGATCTTGCTGTTTGAATGGCTTTGGAGATAAGCAAACGAATGGTTCAGATTTGTAGTCTCCCCATTCGGCTATGCATTGTTTTTTCCACTCTATCTCCGATGTCTTTGGATAAGATATTATATTAGCATCAGTTTTCTCAATAGAATTCAACCTTGGCTTTAAATTTCTAAAACGAAGATATTTAGAACATACATGTCTCAGTTGAGACCAAGTGCAAGCCAAGTACGAAATAAGCAAAGCTACCCAACTAGATATGAACTTTACATAAAGCAACGGGGAAAGCTTTGGCTGTAACAATAAGTCAATATCGGTCTTTATAAATGGCGTAATGGGTTGACCGATATGTTCCATAACAAGTTTATTGCTAACAAGTAAATTACCCTTCTTCATTGGTCTTTCAAAATTACTTATGAGAATATTTCTTATAGATGCATCAATAATGAAGTCACGACCAAATCTGAAAATAGGTAAATTACTCTCTATGCATACCTCTTCAAATATGTTGGGAGAACATGATAGTGGTGTCACTTGAAGAACATCTTGCTCCATCTTTGGATGGCTCCCCAACACCTTTTCATCATCTTTTTCTTGATTTCGTGCATCATTGCTTTGAAGATCCATGTCAGCTGAACTTTGTTCGGCTACTTGTTCTTGTCCTTGAGGCTTGTCAATTTCTATGGCACGGAACTCATAGGGCAGGAAGTAGGTTCCATTGACTTCGGAAAAATCAAGTATGACTGTTTTGCTATGCTTTCCATGCCCTTTCTCAATAATGCTTGCCTCTTTGGATTTGATGGACTCAGAATATATACTACTTGATTTGGCTCTTCTAATAACCGAATTTTCTTTGTTACCTGAATCAACAACTTTATCTTTTTGAATTTGCAAGGCTTCTCGCTCTCGTCTAAGTTTAGCCCACATCTCAGCTTGGCGAGCTTTAAACTTTTTCATCTCAATTTCCATCCACTCGTCATGAGATTGCCCCCCAATACTTTGAGACTCTTTCGGCAATGAGGTGCCGAAACTTTGCGATTGTTTAGGTGGTACACTGGATGGTACAGCACTGGGCAACTGCATCATTTGCACAACTCTAGCTTTTACAGCAGCAAAATCATGAGGCTTCCCGCCATCTATTAGTTCTTGGCGAATAGAGTTGCACAAATCCCAAGATAATGTAAGCTTGTTCTCAATTACCCAGTCTGGATATGGTTGCCCCCCAATGCTTTTAGACTCTTTCGGCAATGAGATGTTGCCGAAATTCTGTAATTGTGTAGGGGGGACATGATATGCCACGGTAGTAGGTGAAGGCATTTGTGCTCCTGCAGAAGTTTCACTTATTCGGCCATGACCATTAAGGTGCGGAGCCGAATTATGGACATCAACAATTGCGTATGGTGCCAAAAAACTAGTAGCATGAGGTGTAGCATATGATGTTTGAGGGTAATTGGCCGGATAACTAGTAGTAGCATGGCCAATTCCCCTATCCACCAGCATGTTTGGATTAACATGTTGCAAATTAGTTGCCGATGAATAAAAAGATGAAACACTATGTTGCATGCCATTGAAAGATCCTACATGGGGTGTTTCAACTTGATTAACCGAACTCATCATGTTGTTCATCGGCATATGGATTTGTGGGGTTGCCGATGCATGGGAGTTGGGATACATATGTTGCATGTTGCTAAAATTATCTGAAGTAGAATCATGGAGATTTGGTTGCATCGGCCCTTGCACATAATTAGATGCAAGATTGATAAAGCTAGGGCTAGCCGATACATTATGCTCATTAGATGATCTAGCAACAACATATGCATTATTTGCATCTACATATGTGAATTGGGTATTCATATTACCTTTGTAGATTGCAAACCCTAGATGACGATCTCTTCGTAGCAAGAACGGGCCGGAGACCGTTCAAAGCTTCGTCCCCAGCGGGGTCGCCAAAAAGTGTGTTCGCACACGAACACGTCACCGTGTACCCTCGACGCCGGGGGTGATGCACCGCAGCTCACGTCGAAGAAGACCCGCCGGAAGCGCGGTACGCAAGACAATCCGGCGGGCGCTTTTGTAGACCCGAAGCCCCGCTTGCCCGGGAGGGACCCCGTCAGGGCTCGCGGCGGCTATGGGCTGCCCTAGGTCGGCCTGACCGCCCCTAGGGCCTCGAGGTTCGCCGCCCTGCAACAAGAAGAACAGACGAAGAACGAGGAAGAAGAAGAACTAGGGTTAAGGAGAAAAGGTAAAAGATAAAAAGTGGTAGATAAATTGATCGATTGTGTGTTGTTCAATCGGCCGTCACCCCTTAGGTATATAAGAGGCGGCTGGACTTGCCGTGCAAGGAAAAGGCTTGGATTCACGTCCAAAACCCTAGCCAAATTCGGATTGGTTTTATCCGAACTTTCCAAAACTGTTCGGTTTAAACTGGTTGTACCTTACGGGTAATTCTTGAGGTGGTAAACGACCTCGGATGGAAAAGAGCCCAAAAGCAATCTTGACCGTTTCGACGATACGAACAACTTTCATGTTGAACGTTTTTCGATTTGAAACCATCTTCTAGGCCAAAACGATCACGCAATACAGGCTGTTATTCGCGCTACCCATCAGACACGTGGCTGGTGGGGCGCGCCACTTATGGCTCTGTGACAGGGCTGTGTTCGGATGGCTGTAACTTTTGTATACGAACTCGGATTGGGACGATTTTTATATCAAAATCGACCGATTCGACGAGACGCACAACTTTCATGTTGAAACCTTTTCCATTTGAAGTCATCTTAATTGAGTTTCAAGCCATTCTTTAATCTGGTGTCATCATGAGCATCTCTGAACTTGTCATAACTTTTGCATCCGGACTCCGTTTTAGACCACTTTCATATCCATCTTGATCTTCTCAAAGAAGCCATCTCATGGTGACTTCCAATCATAAGTTTGAAGTAATCTTGACATAGATTAAAGCAACTTTTACGATTGTGCCACTTTTGAGCGTCAACAGGAACCAACATGGGTATCCAGATCCTGCTATTGGTTATTGACCGGAGAGTCGTCTCGGTCATGTCTGCGTGTCTCCCGAACCCGTAGGGTCTACACACTTAAGGTTCGGTAACGCTAGGGTCGTAGAGATACATGCACGTGGAAACCCGAAAGTTGTTCGGAGTCCCGGATGAGATCCCGGACGTCACGAGGAGTTCCGGAATGGTCCGGAGGTAAAGAATGATATATAGGAAGTCCAGTTTCGGCCATCGGGTGATCTTCGGGGGTCACCGGGAGTGTCCCGGGACCACCGGAGGGGTCCCGGGGGTCCACCGGGTGGGGCCCCTAGGCTGCGTGGGGGAAGTGGCCAGCCCCTGGTGGGCTGGCGCACCACATGGGCCCCCCTCCCCATGCGCCTAGGGTTGAAACCCTAGGGGGGAGGGGGCGCCCCTTGCCTTGGGGGGCAAGACTCCCCCCCAGGCCGCCGCCCCCCCCCTGCAGATGCCATCTGCAGGGCATGGCGCCCCCCTGTCCCCCTATATATATGTGGGGGGGAGAGGGCAGCCGCACCAAGTCCCTGGCGCCTCTCCCCCTCCCGTCACACCTCCAACTCCTTACGCAGGGCGCCCGGCGAAGCCCTGCAGGATTCTCCACTGCATCCACCACCACGCCGTCGTGCTGCTGGATCTCCAACGACCTCTCCTCCCCCCTTGCTGGATCAAGAAGGAGGTGACGTTGCTGTACCGGACGTGTGTTCAACGCAGAGGTGCCGTCCGTTCGGCGCTAGATCATCGGTGACGAAGCACGCGAAGAGTACGACTACTTCATCCACGCTTCTTCGAAAGCTTCCGCTCGCGATCTACATAACGGTATGTAGATGCACTCTTATTTGCTCGTTGCTAGATGTCTCCTTAGTTGGATCTTGGTGAAAGCATAGAATTTTTTTGAATTCTGCTACGTTCCCCAACACTCGGGTTTGTAGGAATGCACCATCTATTTCTCATCTTCTTTTTGCATATGACTCCCTGATATTGATGAGAGCAAATACCCAAAATGCAAACACCCTGTAGAGAATACTGGATACCTGTCGTGACAGTTCAGGACAACGTGTAAGTACAACAAAATAATCCAGTATTTTTCAGTCCTTGTACAAGTGACATGGGTCAGGGAAGATATTTGAGGGGTCTGGATATAATGACAAAAGCTTTATCAGATAAATATTTGGGCCTACCGACTACGGTCGGAATGGATAGGAGTGATTGTTTCCAACATTTGATTGACAAAATTTGCTAGATGCTCAAGGGTTGGAAAGAGAAAATGTTATCAATGCAAGGAAAGGAAATTTTATTAGAATCGGTTGGACAAGCCATTCCCTCCTATATAATGTTAGTATTTAAACTACAAAAAAGTATTTGCAAATCAATTACTGATGAAACATCGGGATTTTGGTGGGGAGATGGAGAAGAAAAGAAAAAAAAATGCATTAGTTTGCATGGTGGAAAATGTTTGTACCAAAGAGAAAGGGAGGAATGGGGTTTTGAGACCTTCACAACTTTAATCTTTAGAATCCTTATTCTTTGTGTGCTCGAGTTCTAAGGGCAAAGTATTATCCAAATGGTGATATTTTAAAAGCTAGACCGGAGAAAGAGTCCTCATTTACCTCGCAAAGTATAGTTGCTGAAATTCAGACTTTTAAAAGAGGTTGTATATGACAAGTTGGCTTAGGATGGCAAAACTTTTTTTGGGAAGATCCATGGATCCCATCTAGCTGAACAAGGAGAGTCATTACACCAAGAGGAGGATCTATGATAACATTGGTACATGATTTGATTGACCCTCATACAGGTCAATGGGATTTCGATCTCATTCATTCCATCTTCTCACTGGTGGATGTCACCAGAATTGTGCAGATTCCCCTTCAGACCGAGGATGTGGAAGATATTGTTGCATGTCAATATACAAGATTAAGAACATTTTCGGTCCGGTCGCGCGCGGAGTTCAATCATCAATTTGGGCACCAAATGGATAGATCAGATGGCCAAGGCGGTGTGCATGGACGAGACTTGCCTGCTCCCCGCGCGTGTGCCCATCCGTGCTCCCGTGTACGTGGCTTGATTTGATTGAAACAAAATAAGGTCCGGCCTCACCCCCTTAAAATCAGGGGGAGATGATTAGATTAGAAAGGAAAAGAGAAAAAAGACAGCCGTAGGATGAAGTGGGAGCACGGATGGGAGCATGGGGAGGGAGCAGGAAAGCCGGATCCAGTGTGCACATAAATCCAATCTGAAAGGAATTGTGGCAACTCCGTATCCCAGGGAAAGTTAAACATTTCGGATGTAAGGTACTAAAAGGTGTATTACCATGGCTAGGTGTCCTGGCTGGACGACACATCCCGGGTTTTCCACAATGCCCAATATGTAAATTTGGGTTTGATGATATACAATATGTCCTCTTTAATTGTTCAAGAACGAAGGCGATATGGACTGAACTTGGATTACATGATGTTGTCCAACGTGCATTGGTTCAATACATGTCCGGTTCAGTTACTCTAGAAATTTTGTTGAAAAATTGTGAGATGATTGATTAACTTTCAAAGGCAAAGCCAATTTTGGTAGCTATGTGGTATATATGGTGGCAGAGGTGTCAAATTGAAAAATGAAATACCGTCCAGTAGACTAGCCGCTCGGCCGCCTCAATCCTTGTTCTGGAAATGAATTTTTTCTTGGATCCGCAATACCGAATTGACCTACCAGGAAAGAAATCCACACCTGGCGGAAACCGGTTGATGGCACTTAAGATAAATCCCGATGCATCTTTTCACCTTGAAACTCATTCTGGAGCTATTGGAGTGGTGGTGAGGGACCACAAGGGGAACTTCATAGCTGCAGGTCTTAAACGCCGACTTGGGTTTTACCCATGTTTGCAATGCTGAATCAATAAAGATAAATGCTATCCGGAATGGTCTTCATCTGGCATAAAAAATGGGATGCACCAAGCTGATCATTGGATCTGACTGTATGTCTGTAGTTGAGCCGGTTACCCATGAAGCCGATTATATGGGTCCGGATGTGACAGTTTTAGCTGAATGTACTCATCTCGCTTTGGACTTTGCAAGTGTTTGGCTACTGTTTCTGCAGAGAAGCTAATTTAGTCGCTGATAGTTTAGTCAAACACTCATTTATGTCTAGCTCGTCTGACTTCCCTGACTTTATTCTTCCTCAAGTTGTAGGCGATATGTCTATTATCAGGGCCGGTCCCGAGGGGGGGGCGCAGGGGCGGCCGCCCCGGGCCCCCAACATCCCAGGGGGCCCTCCCCACCCAGGTACGCACTAGCCCAAAGTAGAGATCGTGAAAAAAAAATCCCTGGCTCGCTGTGCATCACGCACCCTTCATCGCTACGCATCCGGACGCTCTGCTCTCAACAGAAAACAGTCACGTAGATGAAATTCCCACGTAGATGAGTCTGCCTTGTTTTCCTTTCGATCGCCAGGATTTTCTCCACCGACAAGATCGCTACAATCATTTTCTTTCCTAACAAGATTGCTACTATCCTATAAAAAAATATCGCTACTTATCCCAAATTCCGCTATCCACCAGACCCAGCCATCCGACCGCGAAAATCACGAGTACCCATGCGCGGACGCCGATGAACTCCGCTCGCGAGATTCTAGTCTCCAGGCACCGGACGCACACGCGCATGCACGGCCGAGCGCCTCCCGACAAACGCCGGTTCACTCCACATCGCGTCATTGCCAAGCGCTGGATTACCTATCAACCGATGTGAATCTAAGGTGCATCATATTACCGTTCTGAAATTCAACCATTTCTGAGGTATACATGCTCGTAATCATACTTACAGAATATATATTGGACCAGTGATGAAGCTACTTTTACTTTTTAGTAAATACTACCTCCTTTTCGGTTTATAAGGCTTACACGTATATCTAGGTTGAAAAATAAATCAATGTAATACAAGTTATCTGTCACAAAAATATACCATTAAAAACTTCAGATTTTCTACTTTCTAATGGTGTAATTTTTAGACTATACAACTCATTTTATGTTGGTCAAATTATAGATCTAGGGATACGCGTAAGCCTTATAAACCAGAAAGGAGGTAGTAGTATAGAATTTTAGTGCTGAGAGCGTTTTAGATTGGAACGAGATATTTTCATAGGATTTTTTGAGGTATTTTTGCTACACATTTATTTTCAATAGATTTGAGTTTAGAGCTCTTACAAATTGTGTTATGTGATTGCATGTATATTCACTCACATCATTGCAAATTCAAGAGCAAGTCATTTTAGCTATATTATATAGGAGTACTTCCTATTCTCCTCTTTGCGCGTTTTGGATCCAATGTTCCAATTATTTTAGAAAATTACTCAAAATGTACATAGACATGATGGGATAGTCATTTTTTAGACAAATCAGATAGTCATATGCAATCCACATATTAGAGGAGGAGCGGCGTGGTATCTGACACGTCGACAACGGCGGGTCTAAGCGGCATGGAGCAGCGGGGTCTCGCCGGTGGACGTGTGATGATGGACGAGCGCAGGATGGCGACGTTGTCTGGCGTCGTGGTGGCGTCGATGGTAGCTAGACCGGGCAAGGTACATGCAGCAGTACGACACTAAAGATGGATTGGTGGCAGGTGGCTGTGGCGGCCTCATACCCGGCAGGCGTCCTGGTTGGGACCTCAGGTCTTAAATGTTAGGTTTGGCTGCAAGGTCTGTTTGGTATTAGGCCCAGACTATCAGCATCTCTTCATCAATTGAATAGGAGTAGCGACATATGTTTCCTAGACAGTGGCTTTAGTCTTACTTTTGTATGACTTTGTAAGGTCTTGTACGAATAATTAATAAAATGGTTGCATGCATCGTCCAGATGCACAGGCCGGGGGGCCTCCTCCATTTCTAAAATAAAATAAAATAAAATCAACATATTATTATGCGTATTAATAGGCTTAAAGTTTTGGTCTTGCCCCGGGCCCCCAAAATCTTAAGACTGGCCCTGTCTATTATATGAGGAATAAAGTTGTTGATGCTGAAAAAAAAAGTTTGGTAGTCAAATCTTACAATCAGATAAGAGCGAGTAGCTCGTTGAGCGTGAGTATTATTTCCATGAACAGTTGTGTATGATCCGCACAACTGTGCGTGTGTGCAATGTTTTTTGGAAAAGTGTGTGTGCAATGTTGGTATCGATATAAACGGAAAAATTGAGACTAGAGTTCTTTGTAGTTACTGAGAGAAGGAAAGTACAATATGAGAGTGTGATGAATATAATCTCAAATGCAACTAACTAGATATGCTTACACAGGAGCACATATATATAGCACCGATCAGAGGTTGAAGAACTCTCAAACTGCCGACTGGTTTGGTGCTCGTGTCATGCTTCCGCGGAGAGAGACCTGTCGTCCTCCTCGCGAATGGCATTGATCATCCCGGCGACCTCCCTCATGGTCGGCGGCACCTCGCCGGGCGAGGCGTCGATGCACCTCATGGCGACCTGCAGCAGCCGCACCATCCGCTGCTCGCTGACGCCGTCGCGGGAGAGCAGCGCGCGGTCGAACACCTCGGCGGTCCACTCCTCCTGGATCACCGAGGTCACCCACCGCGCCAGCTCCGCGCCGTCGCCCTGCGCCGCCGTGGCCTTCCCCGTGAGCAGCTCCAGCAGAAGCACGCCGAAGGCGCGCACGTCCGCGCGGAGGCCGGAGCTCCGGCTGCTGCCGACGGCGGCGGCCAGCGGCGGCGCGATGACGCCGTACTCGCTGATGCAGGGCTCCATGCCGGCCGTGAAGAGGATGTTGGTGGACTTGAGGGCGCCGTGGGCGATGGCGCCTTCTGCCGCCGCCGTGGAGTCGGTGGACGAGGACGTGGAGGAGGAGTAGGAGCTTGCGCCGTCGCCGCGCATGACGGCGTGTAAGAAGGCCATGCCGTCGGCCACCTTTGTAGCAATGTGAAGGCGCGCCGGCCAGTCAAGGGGGGCCTGGCTACTCTCTATGGAGCCTGCAAGGATGTCAACCGGGTCCCGTTTAATCTTGTTTAAATTCACTATATAATCAAACAGTTTAAAAGTTTGTTTGTTTTTTCTAAAGAAATGAACTATGAAGTTACGAAAAGCTAAGTAAACGGGACTTGTGGACACCATTTATTTGCCACTTACATCCCTCTGCAAATCATCGTCGAGAAGAACCTCTGGTTACTTTCTTCGCTCGGAATAACATTTTACTACGAACTAATGCTCGAAGTAGCATAATCTTACTAAGAACTAATGCATGCAGAAAGAATCAGGAATTGTTTATCTTCTGGAAGAACTCATAACAGATGGCATGTGTTCGCAGATTGTTCATGACGATTGCTACAGAAATGTGCATGATGGCAATTTCTTTCCACGGTTTGGGCATTTCTTTCCTAAAAGAAATTCGAATTTCCAACTTTCAGACCATACATCCAGTGAACGGATATAATCTCTTCGAGTTTCGTGTACAAAGTCATCTTAATTTTGGGATAATTTGGTGTTCCAACTGTTGAAACTTCTTGTTTGAATCTTATGTGATGTGGAACAGATTGTATTTCTCTTCGTCCGATGTTCTGTTGCAAGGAGAGGAGCGAAGAAAGCAGCATACCGTGGAGTAGCTTGTGGAGGCTGCCGTTGCTCTGGAACTCGTAGACCACCAGCTTCTCCTGCGCGGCGCAGTAGAAACTAGAAAGCAAGCGGCGGCAGGACGGCCGGGTGCCTCGCCCGCGAGACCCGCTCCATCCGCCGCCGGAACTCGTCGTCGCTCACCGACGCGTCCTTCACCCGCTTCACCACCAGCGCCGTCCCGCCGGCCACCGCCACCTTGTAGGAGCTCCCGTACCGCCCGCGCCCCAGCAGCTCCGCGGGAGACTTGAGCAGGTCCTCGAATCGCAGGTCCTTGGCCGCCGCGGCCGCCGCCGTCGACGTGACCGATGCTGTGCCCGATCGACGCAGCACCACCAGCGACGTCGACGCCGCGCCCTTGCGCGCTGGGCTCCGCTCCGCCGAAGCCGGCAGCGAGTAGGCCGATGCCGACTTGCTTGTCGTCGTCGTCATCGTCGTCGGGTCGCTGCTGTCGAACGTGTCCTTGCCGCCTCTGGCCTTCTTGCCCAGCTTGTTCCTCTTCCTGGAGCAGAGCTTGTACACGACGAATGCCACGATGACGGCGCCGAGGAGGACGTACCCGAGGTACATGAGGATCCTTCGCGTCTTCTTTGATTTGCTCTCCCCGGATCCGGAGGGACACGCGGAGAACACGGGCTCGCCGCACATGCCGGCGGCGTTGCCCCCGAAGCTGTCGTCGCGGAAGCGTCCGGTGCTTTCGGGGATAGGCCCTGTGAGGTTGTTGTTGGAGACGTTGAAGGTCTCGAACTTGTCGAGGTCGAAATCAGGAATGGTGCCTTGGAAGTGGTTGTCGTTGGCGTTGAACCGTATGAGGCCGCGGACGTCGCTCAGGCCGGCGGGGATCTCGCCGGAGAAGTCGTTCCTGGAGACGTCGAGCACGTGGAGCTTCCTGAGGTTGCCGAGGGAGCTCGGCAGGGTGCCGGAGAGCTGGTTGCGGTCGACGTAGAGGTGGGTGAGGCCCGAGCAGGCCGAGACGCCCGCGGGGAGGCCGCCGCGCAGCGTGTTGTTCTGCAGGCTCACCACGCGGAGCGCCGGCGCGGCGCAGAGCGACTCCGCGTCGATGGTGCCGCTGAGGCCCAGGGACTGGAGGTCGATAACCTTGATCAGGCCGGCGTTGCTGGCGCCGTTTTCGAAGCACTTGACGGTCCGTCCCCACTTCGAGTCGGTGCCGTTGCGGCCGCCGCTGCCGTCGCACGGGTCGGTCGACGCTTCCCAGCCGAGGTCGCGCGCCGTCTTCTCGTCGCCACCGGCGAGCGTGGTCAGGAAATCGACGAGGGAGTCCAGCACATCGTCGTCCTCCTTACCTCGAACCCCACAGGAGCAGCACACCAGCAGGGCCACTACGACGGCAGCAGCCAGGGCAGGAATCCTCCCCATGATGTGATGAAGATCGAGCACAGCTCACTGAACCCCGGCGTGCTGGACTGAGCTCTGTGATTTCCTGACGTGAATTAAGGAGCCCGGGATATGGCTGCATGCATGGCGCTGGCTGGCACGCACGGGTCGGTGCAGCCGCAAGTGGACAAAGACGGCGAAGTTTTCAAAGGCCGGTGTGCTTTTGGCGCGTGTGCTGTGGCCAGGGAACAAGGTGGAGGCGCCAGATGCCGGCCGGGAGGGAGGGCGTCCCTCTTCTCCGTCCGCGTCAGCCGGCCGGCCGTGGCGACGGCACGAAAGGGTCGTTCGGAACACGGCGCACGTCTCGATCATGGATTCTGCCACGCGGGAATCTCTCTGTTTGATGAACTGAACAGAGATCTCATTTGACGTAGTGCTAATTTGGAAGGCATGTACGTATCTTGGAGTGATGACTTGGGGGATGATGACTTGGTATTGCTTGCGTCGTGGAAAATGACCGTGTTGGGCTGATTGATCGGCCGATCTGTTGGTGCTTTTGCTATGGCTGGACCCAGAGTGACATGTGGAATCAACCAAATGGTTACTGGCGGCTGTTGCTTCTTCACTAATTACAGTACTCCCTCTGTCCGGAAAAACTTGTCTCAAGCTTGTTCCTTAAATGAATATATCTAGGACTAAATTGGTGCTAGATACATCAGTTTGAGAAACAAATTTTGTTGAACGGTGGGAGTACATCTTAACAAATTTGTTTGCTCTATCAGAATTTTACATAGCAGGGGGAACACAACCAGCTCTATTCGCCTGCCAAAGTCTTATATGTATATAACAAAAATAATATTTGAGTACTTTTGTGGAATTTAGTTCCCATGTGTAGGGTTCCTACAGGCAATGGTGGAGCCAGCATTGGCTGACGCCCCAGACGAGAAACTAAGGGCTAAAAACTACAAAAAAAAAAACTCCAGTTTCAAGGCATATGAAAGTCAATCTATGTTGCATAACAAATACGAAACCAAACATAATATTCAATGGCAACATTTATTACTTGATGGGTCAACTAATAAAGCAATATAAATCAAAAGATAATATGTATAGCATAAAGATGATACAAAATATTGATATAAAATTGATACCAAATAAAAGGATTAGTTGATCCGAGCATCACATGACTACATTATCAATAGCAGAAGAAGCTAAACCTTTAATGATAAATTTTGAAATGCAAATCAATGCACAATATAGCAGATAAGAATAGTTAATAACAGATGCAAAATGTGAAAGCTTACAACTAGGACGAGGCGAAAGGCATATGGGTCTCCGCCTCGTCGGATAGGGCAGCAGCCTGCAGCGCCGCAACCTGATGTCGCAGAAGGGGATCGAAGGGACGAAGCTGGCCGACTGGGTAGGCATAACGGTAGCCGGCGGGCTGCGCCGGTGGGCAGGGGCGCAGGTCACGCAGCCACCTGATGCCTAGGGTTCGTCCAAGTCGGGGGAACGGGCGGCGGGCGGCCGGTTGGTTCGTGTTCGTCCAAGACTCCAAGTCGACGCACATGCAGGCAACTTTTTTTAGGGGACACAGGCAGGCAGGAGGCAACTAAGGCAGGCAACGAACAAGATGGGCCAAACGCCCCAGGCCGCCTTCGCTACATGTACGAGCGAGATGGGCCTCACGCCCCAGGCAGCCGCCTGTCTCCGCCCCTGCCTACAGGTGACATCTACAAAAATGTGTTTAACAAAAGGGTGTGGCTAGGTCTTAGTCGACTGGGATTTAACTAAGTCTCAGTCAAGTGGTATAACATGCAAGAAAGAAAAGGAAAATATAAAAAATAAAATTTGTAGACTTTGATTGTACTGTGTTAGAAAAAACATATCTTTACTTATTTGTTTGATTTAATCGGGATATAGACAGGGAAATCCGTTGGTGCTGCCGGGAGCGCGTGCTCCTGCATGCGAAAAATATATTTCAAAGTGTGAAACAATTTCAAACAAAAAATTGGCGCATACATCTCGAAGTTTCGGAGAAAATCGGCATTTTTCGTGGCTTAAAAAAGAGTATTTAACCAAAAACTACCACATTTCGTCGATCCGTGCCCACAAACTACCTTTTACGAATTTATGCCGAAAATTACTTTTTTTGCTAATCTGCGACTAAAAACTACCATCCCTGTAAATCAACCGATTCATCCATTTTAAACGCGATGTCAGCCTTGATCTCACCCGGAGATATTCTATCTAGCTGGTCAATGACGTGGAGTGGATGATCATATTATCGATCTCATCCCCTTCTCTTCTCTCTGTTGACATCCTGACAGCATCAGTGGAGCCCTGACAAGTGGTCCGAACCTGTCATAATCAAGTTTATTTTTTGCTAATAAGTCATTAAGTTAATTGGGTAGTTCTTAGTCAGAGATTAACAAAAAAGTGGTAGTTTTCGGCATAAATTTATAAAGTGTTAGTTTGTGGGCACGGTTCGATGAAATTTGGTAGTTGTTGGTTAAATACTCCTTAAAAAGACAAAGGATGTCTTGTGAACAACATTTTTTAACACCGGATTTTGTCTTTTTCACACGCTACACATAAGTTGTCGGTTTTTCGCGGAAGGAGTGTTTGAGTATATACAATATCAAGATGTACGCGCCAAATTTTTATTTGAAATTTTTTGATATTTCAAAATATGTTTAAAATACATTTTAAAACTCAGGAACGTGCCCTTTCATGTGCGAAAACGCCACTCTCGGTATAGACCGCATCACGTTGTTGGTTTCGCTGGTGCGTGCAAAAAAACCTATTTTTAAGTTCATGAAATTGAAAAAATATCATGAATTTGCAAGAAAGAATAATCATCAATTTTAAAGAAAAAAATCATTAATTTTAAAAAAAAAATCATGAATTTTAAAAAGTCCCTACATTTGAAAAGAAAGTTTCATTGCTTTTAAAAAAACTTCAGGAATTAAAAAAAATCATTTTTAAATGTTCATAAATTAAAAAAATTATGAATTTGAAATAAAGATCATTAATCTTGACAAGAAATTTTCACGTATTTTAAAAAAGTCCATTCATATTATTAAATCACGAATTTGGGAAAACATTTATTTTGAAGTAAAATGAGTTTTGAAAAAATGCTCAAGAATTTGGAAAAGGTTCATTAATTTGGAAAAATGTTCACCATATTTTTTTTAATCACAGATTTTGGAAAAATTCATCTATTATGAAAATCTTCATAGATGTTTATTTAAAAACTACACCGATTTGGAAAATGTTCATCAATTTGGATAAAAAGCACATTTATATATTTTTAGAATCATTGATCTGGAAAAAATATCACGGATTATTAAAAAACATAAAATCAAAGAAGATTTTATGAATTTAAAGAAAAGTTCAGGAATTTGAACAAAGTCCATGGGTTTTCTAAAAATGTTCATAACTTTTGAAAAAAGGTTTAAACACAGAAAAGTTTCATGCATTAGGAACAAAGAAAAGGAAAAAAATGTGTAAGAACCATCCAGAAAAAAACGAGACTGGCGGAGCTTCAGTGAACAGAAGAAGGAAGAAAAGGAAAAGAAAACAAGTTTATACTCAGAGAGGGTATGACGAGTTTGAATCACCTCGCGTGCACCTTTTTGACATGGTAACAGAAAAAGGGAAAAGGTAAAAAAAATCTTATAGAGGCGTGCTCAACACTCCATCCCTATCGCGGATATATTACAGGATCGGAGCATGTCGAATACTACTTCTTGCGGGCTCTATGGCGCGGAGGATTCATGGAAACATTCTCTATTACATTGCTCAGCAACACGGTGTGTGTGGGCACTATAGGACCCCGACCTCCTGGAGGCTTTGAATAGCACGACAAAACCAGATGCTAAGAGATGGGTTTTCACCCTCATGAACACTTTGTCCCCGGCTGAATTCACCCAATTACTTGTCAGTTGTGGACAATATGGTATGCTAAAAGGCAAGCAATCCGTGAACATATCTTTCAAAGCCCTCTGGCTACCCATTTGTTTATCAAAAAATATCTGCGTGAACTTGAGGAATGCAAGCCGAAGAGACCAGCAAGGGCCGTTGTTGTACCCCGGATGCATGGCCAGCCGAGGTGGACGCCACAACCCGATGGAGTGGCTAAAATTAGGGTGGTTGGAGCTGTGTCGAGGAATCAATTTGAAGGTTCATTTAGTGTGGTTTGTAGAGACCATAATGGCACCTATTTGGGTAAATTAGTAATCAGATGCAAGGGGATTTCGAATCTGGCGACTCTTCAGATGTTGGCTTGCCATGATGCATTGGCATTAGCTAACAATCTCTCACTAGAGCGTGTTATCATTTCCTCGGATTGTAAAGGGGTGGTTCATGATATAAAACATCAAACAGGGGGCGTCTACGCGAGCGTCATTAAGGAGATCACAGAAACTTTGAAAGAGTTCAGTCATTGCTCCTTCATCTTTGAAGGAAGAGAGTCTAATCTCGAGGCACATAGCCTTGCTAAGCATGCGGATTCCAGGCGCCATGTGTGGCTTCTAAACCCGCCAGATTTACATTGTATCCCTATGAACATCATTGATTAATGAAGCAAGTGTGTTTAGTTTCGAAAATAGAAAAAGGGAAAAGGTAAAATGGGCTGGACCAGCGTGCTGGGGGTGTGTGCGCCGGATTGTGGATTCACATTAGTTGGTGTAGAAGGCGCCAAATAGGAGTTCTGGAGCACTCGCGTCGACTATATCGCGCTTCCCGCGAGTGTTTGTTCCATATCGCTAAAGGATTCCCTCCCACCTGTGGCCATTGGGCCAACCTATATTCGCTATTTTTCCGTTCATTGTATTTCAATTACGTTCGTTTTTGTTGTATTTCAATTATGTTCATTGTGTTCGTCCGTTCACTGGGTTTGTTTCCCCTAGTTTTTTTCTTCCTTTTTCTACTTTATTTTTGGTTTTTATGGTTTTTTTTTCCTTTCTGTTTTTTCTTTGTTTTTACATTGTTTTTTTTCACTTTTTCATCGTTCTTACATGTAATATTTGTTTCTTCACAGTTTTCTTTGGTGTTTTGCGTTTTGTTTGCCCGGTTTCTTTGTGTTTTCTTGGTTTTTGTGTTTCCTTTATTTATTTTATTTTTTATGTTTATCTCTTTTGCGTTTTCATTGTTTTTTTTTCATTTTCTCTCGGTTTCACTATTTTTCTTTAAAGATTTTGGTATGTATGTAAAACATTTTTCTTATACATGTTTAACATTTTTCAAATACAAGATCAGCATTTTTTTAATGCATGGTCAACACTTTTTCTATACACAATTAACATTTTTTTCAAATGTTTGATGACCATTTTCCAAATAAAGATTAAGTTTTTTTGAATTCACAGTCAACATTTTTTCTATACACATTTAACAGTTTTCCAAATGCTTGATTAACATTTTTTTAAATACAACTTTAACATTTTTTAATTTATGGTTAATTTTTTTTCTATACACCTGTAACATTTTTCTAATGCTTGATTAACATCTTTTAAATACAAATTTAACATTTGTTGAATACATGTTCAACATTTTTCTGTACACTTTTAACATTTTACAAATACTTGATTAAAAAATCAAATATTTGTTTAACATTTTTCAAGTGCTTTGTTAACATTTTTTAAATACATGATCAACTTTTTCACACATTATATTTTTTTTCTATACATTCTTCGTGTACATGACAAAGGTTTACCCTATTCACATTTAATATTTTGTAAATGCTTGGTTAACATTTGTGTTCAAATATTTTATATAAATTTATTTTTGTAATATATTTATTTAGAACATTTGAAATATAAAGGAAAGTAAAAAAGAAAGGAATAACAAAAACAAAAAAACGTGAAAAGAAAATGATGATGTGGCTTCGCGCGTCTGGGCCAGCCCATCTGGAGCTCCCCTTGACGGATGACTTCCCTACATCTCGCTATAAGCGAGACATAGTGGTGCCATCGAGCACTTTATGTACATGCCGCGGTGTGGTTTGTCTTTGTCTTTTGGTTCGACTTCGTTTTTCCAACTCAATGCATGATGAGGAAACGCATAAGAAGTGTGTATTGTTAGTCAACAGAGTTGTTTTATATTTTTCCTTACTTCTTCTTCTTCAGTAAAACAAAAATGAACGAAACGAAATGCATTTGAACAAACAAAACATGAAAACACATTGAAATTATGAAATTGTAAGAGTTTTAATACTACTGCAACTGCATGGCCGTTCAATACGCGTGCAACTAGGGCATGAGGGGGTTGTCGGTCAGTTGCATGTCCATCACTAGACTTGCAAATACAAGTGTTGTGACTCGACTGCAACTATATCTCCCTCAATGCAACTGCAACTAGGTCGGTATGGTGGTTGATGGCTAGTTGCATGTCCCCCCATTAGACATGCAGTTGCATATCCTCTAACACGACTGCAGCTAGACTAGTGGGGGGGATTCTCAACTAGTTGCAGTTATACCACTAGACTTAGAACTGCACGCATTGTAAACCGACTATAGCTGGATGACCCCTGACAAGACTGGGGATGGGAGGTGGAGTTGTTGCCCACGTGCATGTCCACCAGTAGACATGCAACTGTAGGGGAACATACTACACAATAAAAAATAACGTATGATCGCACCCAGGAACACTATGGATATGTATGGATAGATCAATCTCACCAACAAGAACGCGGTGGAGAGGAAGAAGATGTTGCCGAAGATTCGTCGATTCCCTCAGCTAGGTTATACCACCTAGCCATGGGAATGTCTCCACCGATCGAGAGTCAATTAGATAACTCCTTTGTGATATCCACGCACACCAAAGTACTCCCTCCGTCCAAAAAAGCTTCTCCCAGGCTTGTTCCTCAAATGGATGTATCAAGTACTAACTTCGTGCTAGATACATCCATTTGAGGGAAAAACTTTTCCGAACGGTGGGAGTAGTAGTTCAGTAACACTTTGGCGTCGAGGACAAAGACGTACTGCAAAACTAGAGGGAGAAGCAACCTTCCGGCATACTGGTCCAGAACTAATGTAGAACATGGAGAGAGAAATAGAGATGGCGTAGGGGAGGGGGCAGCTGCCTAGGGCTTGTCTGTTCTAGGGGGTGCCTCTCCCTCTATTTATAGGTGGCCAAGGGAAGGGGCAGCCGATTGGGGGAGGGGTTCTCCCTGGTTGGGCTGAACCCTAGGAATCCTCCTAGGACTCCCCTAGGGCAGCGGCTTTCCCCCCAAGGCACATCATGGTGTTCCCCCTTTTGGCCCATTGGGGCCCATGTGACAAATGCCCACTTGGACCAGCCAAGGGGCAACCATCTAGGACCCATTGGAATGTTCCAAAAACTTTTGGAACCTTTTAGAAGCTTTGAATCTTTACCTAATAATAAAGCATGGGTTGAGTTTGTCGGGTTCATCGTCATAATACGCTTTCTTCTTATGTCATAATACGCTTTTACAATTTGTATGGACAAAATCGTAATATAAACGAGGTGGTACTAATTTTCGTCTGTCGTGTCCCTTCCCACGTTACGTCGCTACCCCAGGTTTTTTCTCGTGCGTCGCTGAGTTTTGTCCTCTGCTGGGCCGAGCTAGCCCATATACACACATATTTTTTTTCGCTGCATTATATCCCCTGCTGGGCCGAGCTAGCCCAGGTATTCAATTTTTTTCATGGCGGACTGGGCAAGCAGCAAAAATAATAATTGCTCGTGAGGGGCTTGAACTCATGACCTCACTTTTGAGTCCCACAACCTAGAGCCAACCGAAACATGACTGGTTGTATGCTAAAATTTAGTTTGCCAGCTTATTTGTCCCACATCGCTTCTTTGCATCCAACTCAATCGGTTTATATACGTTTGCGAGATGTACGGTTGACGTGCGGCCTTAAGAATCAACTAAGGAGGGTGAGCTGTGGGTCCTGTATAACCTACAGAAACAAAGGATTGAAGTCCATACTGGAATAAATGAAGAGATTATGCTTGCTTGTGGGATACATGTGGGCATGTAATCATGCCTAAGGAGGGAATTATGAGCGTAAGAAAAGGATCAGGAGGAGCCTGCAGCAGCAGGAGCGGCCAGTCGAGGAGGTGCGCCTCAGAAGAGGTTGTTGATGGGTCATACTTGACGAGCCTCGAAGCTTAGGCCACCTAGCATAAGCTTAGGCCACCTAGCATATATAGACTTGTGGAAGCTTGAAGGTTAGAACGAGTAGAAGGTTGACACTTGAGAAGAAAAACATGCAGTGGATAGCATCTATTGCAAGGCAACGATCTGGAAGCAACAACTTTTACATCTCCTCGGAAATGCAAGGAAGGAAAAGAAAATCCCAGGGCACGAGCAGGAAGAAGTAGGTTTAAACTTGAAATACACCAAAATGCAGGCACATACATATTGGGAATAATAGATTTTTAATTATCACTTTAGCTTTTAACTTGTTATCATTCATTGTAATTACATAACACACTGAGGGAGATGGAGAGGAAGGACGATACGAGAAATAGAGCACGTGGACCTCTGTGTGTGGGGCGGGGGGCGGAGATTCTTACATCATACTTATTAGATTAGGGTCGTACGTTGTTGTTTTTTCTCCCGTTGCAATGCACGGGCATGTTTGCTAGTACCTTCTATAAACGGGATGGGCCCAAGACCATCCAGAACCATCGAGTACTCTTCCGGTGCACATTCTCTCATACGTCAATGTCTCCTAGTTCTCGAACAAACAACTATTCAGTAAGCGCGTGATCCTAAATTAATAAGTCAGTCTAGAAAAATAATATAAATTGATGCTAAAATTGTGCCAAAAATGATAAAAACAAGGCATGAAACAAAAAAAATACATAGATACGTTTGAGGCGTATCATTCAATCAGACATTATAAATGTCTTGAATATATTTATATCTCCCTAAGTGTGGTCCTCTTATATGCTTTTGCGGCAGTGTTCAATTTTGAACGTGCTCAATAATTTACCTAGCCCGGTTCTTGCATGCCGATCTATAATCCCCCAAATTGAAAGAGAGGGTTGTAGCGACCTTTATTTAATCTGTGACGTTGGTCGGTCTAATTTCTTCCTTCGTTCTTTTGCCAAGTTTTACATGTTATGAGCCTTTTGGCTTTCTTGGCCAAGCTGGGTCGACTTTTTCTTGGTCAACACAATAAATGAGAGCACGATGATGTCACTTATCCATAAATATTGTTGGGAAATATTTAATAGTGCTATTTGAATATTTGGGTGTTCTAAAATGATTTTGCATATTTATAAAACCATGAAACCAAATTTGGGGAACTTATAGTTACCTTGAATGATTTGTGTTACATTTAAAAACTATTAAAAATTATATGGATAGGGAAATATCTTTCTTAGACTCTATATGTTCTATGGAGCGTATGTGCTTTTTCTTGGATTTTTAGGAATAGGTTTGAAAAATATGAAAATGCTATACTCATTTTGAAAGATCGTGGATGTCGCCTAGAGGGGGTGAATAGGCGCTTTGAAATAATTACGGTTTAGGTTTGAACAAATGCGGGAGAAAACTAGCGTTTCATTTGTCAAGCACGAAACTTAAAACAACTAGGCTCACCTATGTGCGCTAACAACTTATGCTAAGCAAGATAAATAACTTTGTGATAGCAATATATATAACATGAAACACTATGGCTATTACAAAGTAAGGTGCATAAGTAAAGGGCTCGTGTAAGAGATAACCGAGGCACGTGGAGACGATGATGTATCCCGAAGTTCACACCTTTGCGGATGCTAATCTCCATTTGGAGCGGTGTGGAGGTACAATGCTCTGCAAGAAGCCACTAGGGCCACCGACACTAAGGGACCCTTTGATGACGGTCACCGGACCCATACAATTGGCAACCCTTGGGGCGGTCACCGAACATGTACACTTTGGCAACACTTGGGGGCGGTCACCGGAACCCATACAAATTGCTCGGGGCAATCTCCACCACCTAATTGGAGACCCCGACGCTTCCCCGGAGCTTAACACCAGAATTATTGAGCTCTGAAGTGATGACCCACAAGTGTAGGGGATCTATCGTAGTCCTTTCGATAAGTAAGAGTGTTGAACCCAACGAGGAGCAGAAGGAAATGATAGGCAGTTTTCAGTAAGGTATTTTCTGCAAGCACTGAAATTATTAGTAACAGATAGTTTTGTGACAAGATAATTGGTAGCAAGTGACAAATAGTAAAAGTAAATAAGATGCAGCAAGATGGCCCAACCCTTTTTGTAGCAAAGGACAAGCCTGGACAAACTCTTATATGAAGGAAAACGCTCTCGAGGACACATGGGAATTATCGACAAGCTAGTTTTCATCACGTTCATATGATTCACGTTCGGTACTTTGATAATTTGGTATGTGGGTGGACCGGTGCTTGAGTGTTGTCCTTACTTGGACAAGCCTCCCACTTATGATTAACCTCTATTGCAAGTGTCCGCAACTACAAAAGAAGTATTAAGGTAAACCTAACCATAGCATGAAACGTATTGATCCAAATCAGCCCCTTACTAAGCAACGCATAAACTAGGGTTTAAGCTTCTGTCACTCTAGCAACCCATCATCTACTTATTACTTCCCAATGCCTTCCTCTAGTCCCAAATAATGGTGAAGTGTCATGTAGTCGACGTTCACATGACACCACTAGAGGAGAGACAACATACATCTCATCAAAATATCGAACAAATACCAAATTCACATGACTACTTATAGTGAGACTTCTCACATGTCCCCAGGAACAAAATTAACTACTCACAAGACATAATATTGTTCATGATCAGATGGGTATTAATATGCATAATGGATCTGAACATATGATCTTCCACCAAGTAAATCAACTAGCATCAACTACAAGGAGTAATCAACACTACTAGCAACCCACAAGTACCAATATGAGGTTTGGGTACAAAGATTGGATACAAAAGATGAACTGGGGTTTGAGAGGAGATGGTGCTGGTGAAGATGTTGATGTAGATAACCCTCCCCAAGATGGGAGAGTTGTTGGTGATGATGGCGGTGACGATTTCCCCCTCCCGAAGGGAAGTATCACCGGCAGAACAGCTCTGCCGGAGCCCTAGATTGGTTTCCGTCAAGGTTCCGCCTCGAGACGGCGGCGTCTGGTCCCAAAAACCTCCTTTTGATTTTTTCCAGGTCAAAACACCTCATATAGGAGAAGATGGGAATGGGGGAGGGGTCACCGAGTGGCCCACGAGGCAGGGGGCGCGCCCAGAGGGGGGGGCGCCCCCACCCTCGTGGACAAGTGGTGGCCCCCTGGTGAATCTCTTTCGCCAATTTTTTTTATTTTCTGAAAGAGTGTCTCGTGGAGTTTCAGAGCTTTTTGAGTTGTGCAGAATAGGTTTCCAATGTTTGCTCCTTTTCAGCCCAGAATTCCAGCTGCCGGCATTCTCCCTCTTCATGTAAACCTTGTAAAATAAGAGAGAAAATGCATAAGTATTGTGACATAACGTGTAATAACAGCCCATAGTGCAATAAATATCATCATAAAAGCATGATGCAAAATGGACGTATCATGAAGCACCACCAACCATCTTGGGTGCCCAAGCACCGAAGAGGAACAAGCTATAGGGTACCAAGCACCCAAGAGTAAAAAGCTTCTCAAACTTCACTTCCACGTATCACCATGGAGAACTCAAACCTATGCACCAAATGCAATGGCAAGGGAACACTAAGTGCCCAAGTCCTCTCCCAAATCCCACCACAACAACTAATGCTATGAAGGAAGATGAGAGGAAGAGCGAAGAAGAGAACACAAAAAAACTACAAGATCTAAATCCAAAGGGTTCCCTCACATAGAGAAGAAAGTGATTGGTGAAAACATAGATCTAGATCTTTTCTCTCTTTTACCTAAAGAACTAGCAAGAATCATTGGAGGGATTGAGAGATAGCAAGCCTGAAGAAGGTTAACAATGGGGGCAAAACACGAGATCAAAGGATAAGGTTCATTATGTTGGGGAACGTAGTATTTTAAAAATTTCCTATGATCATGCAAGATCAATCTAGGAGAAGCATAGATACATGCGGGAGAGTGTGTCCACGTACCCTCGTAGACCGAAAGCGGAAGTGTTTAGTAACGCGGTTGATGTAGTCGAACGTCTTCGTGATCCAACCGATCAAGTACCGAACGCACGACACCTCCGCGATCTGCACACGTTTAGCTCGGTGATCTCCCTCGAACTCTTGATCCAGTTGAGGCCAAGGGAGAGTTTCGTCAGCACGACGGCATGGTGACGGTGTTGATGAAGTTACCGACGCCGGGCTTCGCCTAAGCACTACGACAATATGACCGAGGTGTGTAACTGTGGAGAGGGGCACCGCACACGGCTAAGAAATCAACTTGTGTGTCTATGGGGTGCCCCCTCCCCACATATATAAAGGAGGGAGGTAGTAGGAGGCCAACACTAGGAGGGTGATGTCTACGCACGCTTCTACTCTTGTAGACTATGTTGGGCCTCCAAGCACAGAGGTTTGTATGATAGTAGCAATTTCCCTCAAGTGGATGACCTAAGGTTTATTGAACTCAGGGAAGTAGAGGTTGAAGATGGTCTCTCTCAAGCAACCCTGCAACTAAGATACAAGAAGTCTCTTGTGTCCCCAACACACCTAATACACTTGTTAGATGTATAGGTGCACTAGTTCGGCGAAGAGATGTTAAATGGCAAGTAATATGGATGGCAAAACAAAGTAATATAATTCTGTAATAAAAAGTGCAGCAAGCAAACAAGTGGTAAATGTGAGCACAAATGGTATTGCAATGGTGGAAACAAGGCCTAGGCTTCATACTTTCACTAGTGGCAACTCCCAACAACATTAACATAATCGAATCACATGATATTTCCCATAAAACATGCAAAGGGGACACACTCGGAGGTCATTCCTTCGTGGTCAAGACAGGACGAGAATTATGTAGGGCTACAAAAGCACACCTCAAAGTTCGTAGTTCTCAATCTAAGGATTTCCCAATGTCACCGCGGCCATCCAAAGAGAGTCCCACAATCACCACAACATATCTAAAGGATAGTCAAAGACAAGCACCAAGAGACTCTCAATCTTCAATCAACACACAAGAGAGGAAATCACTCATGAAAATACTTTTCTAATCCATGTCCAATAGACCGCTGTCACCTTGGTCTCGGGGATATACTAGATAAAGACAAGTGAGTACATCAATCCAATACATAGAGGAAGGGGAAATATCTAGATTAACATAGCCTATGATCACAACGAAGATCACATCATGGGAGAGAGAATTGACCACATAGCTACTGGTAAGAACCTCAGCCCCGAGGAGGAACTACTCCCGCATCATGGAGGGAGGAAGCAACGTCGATGGAGATGAATCCAGGGGCACTTCCCCGTCCCGGCAGGGTGCCTGCACAGGAATTCTGGTCCCCCGAAGCTTGATGGCGATGGCGGCGGAGATCGGAATCGCGTCTGGAGAAAAGGGGTCTGGAATCAGGGTTTCCTCGACGGACCTTAAATATATGCCAAAGGGGGTCACCAGGGGAGTCCTGGGGGGCCCAGTCGCCCCCCCGGCGCGGCCCGGGGGGGGGGGGGGGCGCCGCCAGGGCGCCTGGGGCCCTGGTGCCCCCCCCCGGCTGTCCTTCGGGCGCAAGGTAGGTTCTGGAACGCTGATTTTTTATATAATTTTTCTGGATTTTTCCTGGCAGTTCTCGTAATGTGAAAACCTGAAATACAAAAACAGCCGAAAACAGAAACTGGCACTGGGGTGCACTGGATTAGTAGGTTAGTCCAAATATGATCAAAAGTGTATGGAAGTGTATAAATATCATAGCAATATCACCCAAAAGTGGCATGGGGCAAGCAGAAATTATAGATACGTTTTGGACGTATCAACATCCCCAAGCTTAATTCCTGCTCGTCCTCGAGTAGGTAAATGATAACAAGAATAATTTCTGTGGTGACATGCTATTAACCATATAGGACTTATTCATAGTCATATGACAAAAGCTTACTGAGACAATGAATCTGTAGTAATTAAGTTGCCTCATGAGAAAATCACAAAGAACTGAAAGTTTTACAATATGATACTGAAACATCAAATAGATTTGCAATGAACATGATGTGCAAATATGATAAAGTGATATCTAGCTTGCCCCCTTTAGTGAAGCAAAACATAAATGCAGGGGCACCTTCAAGGTTTAAGTGATGACTAGATACAATGATTTCAGAATAAACGATATCACAATCATGCAAAAGACAATGCTACTTTGGGACAATGCACATTACACTCAGAATGACAATCATGCTCTCAGTAGTTGGTGCTTTAAA
>LR738713.1:467255382-467302823 GCA_902687465.1 Secale cereale | reverse complement strand
TTTAAAAGAAGGTGGAGACTCAACATAAAAGTAAAAGAATGGCCCTTCGCAGAGGGAAGCAGGGATTACTCATGTGCTAGAGTTTTTTATTTTGAAAACATAGAAGCAATTTTGTCAACGGTAGTAATACTTCATATGTGTTATGCATAAGACATCCTATAAGTTGCAAGCCTCATGCATCGAATACCAATAGTGCTCGCACCTTGTCCTAATTAGCTCGGATTTCCATGGGTTATCATTGCATTACATATGTTTCAACCAAGTGTCACAAAGGGATACCTCTATGCCACCTGTACAAAGGTCCAAGGAGATAAATCGCATTTGATTTCTCGTTTTTGATAGATCTCAACTTGAGGACATCCATACCGGGACAACATAGAAAATAGATAATGGACTCCTCTTTAATGCTTAAGCATTCATAAGAGGTTAAGGATTAATGTCCAAGCTAAAACTTCCACCATGATACATGGCTTTGGTTGGCGGCCCAATGTTCTTCTCTAACAATATGCATACTTAAACCATTCAACTCATGGCAAATCACCCTTACTTCGGACAAGACGAACATGCATAGCAACTCACATGATATTCAACAAAAGTGTAACAGTTGATGGCGTCCCCAGAAACATGGATACCGCTCAGCAAGCAACTTATAAGAAATAAGATACATAAGCGACATATTCTTTACCACAATAGTTTTTAAGCTACTTTACCATGAGCTATGTATTGCAAAAATGAAGGTTTTTAAAGGTAGCACATGTAAATTTACTTGGAGTGGCGGTGAAATACCACATATAGGTAGGTATGGTGGACTCATATGGCATAACTGGATTAAAAGAATGTGGATGCACAAGCAGTCAGTCCGCTTAGTACAGGTGGAGGTTAGCAAAAGACTGGGAGCGACCAACTAAAAGAGCAATGACGGTCATAATCATGCAGAGCGACAAAGCAACATTGAATCATGCATGGTAGTTATATCGCTACTCAGAAACAAAAGATCATCAAGGCTTGACAGACTTTCTTTATAGTCTTAAATATGCGTGAGCATACGCCAAGTCAATCAAAATAAATTCTTGAAGGAAGATATTACTAAACCATACCACATCACAGGCAAACAAATCAAGTTGGTACTCCAATAACACATTGGGAACCCCCCCCCCAGCTATTTGAGACTAACCACAAGAAAACATGAACTACTAAGCGCCATTATGCACGTAGCATCTTTATCATAGACATATCAACTAATGCAACGGGAGCAAACTCTCTTAATAAGGTGAGCATGGTAATTAAAGAGAGTTCAAGCAACCAACTAAACAAAAGCTCTTTGAAAAGATAAGCATGAATACTAAGAGCTGAACATGATAGTAGCTATTAAAAGACCAAGAACACACACAACAAAGATAGACATGAAAATTCTATGTTGTGTTCTAGGTTGAAGTGGAGCGTGTTTCTCTCCCACATAAAGAAAGCTGAGTTCTGACTCGTTATGAAAAACTAAAAAGAAAACTAAAAGCAAGACGCTCCAAGCATAGCACATAACACATGAAGTGATAAAAATATAGCGGAACGAAAGACGAACTGATAATGTTGATGGAGAAGGGGATGCACGGGGGCATCCCCAAGCTTAGACACTTGAGTCTTCTTGAATATGTCTTGGGGGTGCACGGGGGCATCCCCAAGCTTGAGCGCTTGACACTCCTGAATCTTTTTATCATCCTCCCTCGCACACTTGAAAACTCCCTTCATACATAACTCATCATAATCTGATTAGCGAGGTTAGTACCCTTAATAAAATAATTGCACCTTGCTGGAAATATAGATATTCTTGAAGTTCTACTGTTTCTCAAGATTGCCAAAAGGTTTTTGCAAAGAAAAAGCAAGCTCTTGATTTGCAAAATGAAGGAAAGGCAAAACAGGACAGAATCTGTGAAAAATAGAACAGCAGGTAGTAATTGATTTGTTCGGGGTACTTCTGCAACTCAAATCAAAAAACTCAGAACAGACGCACGAAAGACAATTATATAGAGCACGCTGTCGAAACAATTCAGACCAAAAAGATGATCTGGTGATTTTATACGAATTTTTCTGTCCAAGGACAGAATCTGTTTCCTGGACAGCACGTCACAACTTTTGAACTTTCTTGCAGTCAGAGGCTACACTTGGCACAAAATTGAAAAATAAAGATACAATGATGTTGCTACAGTAGTAACAAACATCAAGAGCACTAAAACTGAAAGCAAGGATAACAAGGGTTGTCTCCCTAGAGCTCTTTCTTTATAGCCATAAAGATAGGCTTAAGACTTTAATGATGCTCTCGTAGGAATAAGAGCTGAAGAACAAAAGAGAGCATCAAGAAGTAAATACCAAACACATTTAAGCCTAACATGCTTCCTATGCATAGGAATATTGCAATAGAATAATTTATTGAAGCACAAAGCAACTAGCATAGGAAGGCAAAACAAGCATAACTTCAAAATATTCACCATAAAGAGTGGAAACTTCTTATTATTAAGACATTTAGAACCAAGTCTCCCTCTCTCATTATAAATTTCAGTGGCATCATGGATGAACTCAACAATATAAGCATCACATAAAGCATTGTTACCATGATCCACATGCAAAAAGGTACTCTTACTCTCCACATAAGCATAATCTTTCTCATTGGTAATAGTGGGAGTAGGACTATCATAAACAACTTGAACACTATAGATTAATTGTGTATTAGGAGGGTGGTGTTCAACAAGGGAGTAATTCCCTCCATGATTATGACAAGTTTCATAAGGATAATTTCTCCTTATGTCATAGGTACCTTTATAATCACTATAGATTGGAGTTATAACATCATCATAGTAGAGAAGAGCATTATCATTGCTAGCAACTATATTTGTAATCATGTTGTCTTTATTCTTACTAGCAAAAGAATTATCAATTGTCACATCACTAGTGGGTAAAGGATTTGCAATCCTATCATCCCCAAGCTTAGAGCTTCCCATATCATCACTTTCAGAGTTGGTAACAAAAAGATTTTCAAGATCATAAGTAGCATTATCATCATTTTCCCAATCACAATAAGTAACATGCATATCATAATCAAAATCATGTTCAATAGTACCTACGGACGTATCATCAAGATGATAATTAAGGCAATAAACTTCACCTTCTTCTTTAAACTTACAACCGTTAGGATAAAAGTTGATGGGAGGAATATGCTCAGGCCAGGTTGATACCCATTCTTCTTCCTTCTTGCTCCTCTTCCTCCTCCTCTTCTTTTTCTTCTTCTTCACCTTAGGAGGGAGTGGTTGGAGACGAAGCTTCTCCACATATCCTGGTTTATCATTAGAAACAATAGGGGAAACTTGGGAGAAACTCTCCTTTTTATTAGCAGAAATATAAGAGACATTTTTATACTTTGGTAAAGTTCCCTCCTTTCTAATCTTACTTATGTAATCATTTTCATGGCAATTAACAACACAATAGAGATGGCAATTTTGCAAAGTGTTTTTTATTCCTATGGCATTATCATCCAGCCAAGAAGTATTTTCTAATAACTCTTCACACATCAAAAATAACATAAGCTCATCATAAAGATCAGAAGTGATCATGTTATCACACAACCGGTTAACAGTTATGTTTTGAAAGTTCATGCATTGAAAATTAAAGTGACCCTCTATACGGCAAAGTTCACAAGTAAAAGGATAAAGGTCACACAATTCTCTAGCAATTTCATTTAAATCTCTGACCCAAGTGATTGTTCTTTCATGCTTATGTTGCTTACAATACTTCTCTTCTTCAATCATAGGCCTTTCACAAGGTCTATCCACTCCACAAAAATTAACATGCTTATATAAAACTTCATTTTTAGGAATTGGATCATGCATGTTGAAATCATCATGAACAATTTCATTTTATTTGCAAGTCTCTTTAAAAGGTTTATGATACTTGATCCAATCCTCCTTAGGCATATTAAGATGTGAAGCAAAAGATTTGAGGAAATCAACAAGGAGTTGAGAATCAAGCCCAAACTTAGCACTAAACTTATTAAAACTTGTAGTTTCAACAAAGGACTTAATGCAATCATACTCATAAATTATACCTGACTCTTTACCTTTGTCGATCTCCCAATCTTCAGTGTTGCGTTGAATTCTTTCAAGGAGTTCCCATTTAGCATCAATCTTTTTGTTTGTGAAAGAACCCATAGAGGAAGCGTCGAGCAAATCTTTATCATGTCGAGAAAGCCTCACATAGAAATTAGTAATAATCATATCTTTGGGGAGCCCATGGTTAGGACATTTTAGCATTAACGTTTTCAGTCTCCCCCAAGCTTGAGCTATGCTCTCTCCGTCATGAGGATAAAAATTATAAACATAATTCCTATTCTCACGGACTTCATGAAGAGGATAAAACTTGGAGTAAAAGAGAGACTGGATCTCTTCCCACTCCTGCAGGTGAGAGTCATTTAGTAGCCTATACCATTCCAATGCTTTTCCTTTCAGTGACAAGGCAAATAATTTCCTCATGACAAACTCCCTTGATACACCTGCAAGCTTAAATAATGAACATAGTTGTGACAGATATAGCAAGTGTTCACCGGGACGCCTGTCTCCTGCATAACGATTAGCCAAAACATAATCGATAATACCAGCTGGTATTTTATAGGGCACAATTTTAGTAGGGGGAGGAGCAACCACCACAGGTGTGGGGCGTCTTCCCGCAAGCAACGATCCAATAGCAAGGTTTTCCATAAGCATAACTAGTGAAATAAAAAAAACAAGAAACAAAAAGATTTAATTGCAAGATCTAAAGATATACCTTCAAGCGCTCACCTCCCCGGCAACGGCGCCAGAAATAGCTTGATGTCTACGCACGCTTCTACTCTTGTAGACTATGTTGGGCCTCCAAGCGCAGAGGTTTGTAGGACAGTAGCAATTTCCCTCAAGTGGATGACCTAAGGTTTATCGAACTCAGGGAAGTAGAGGTTGAAGATGGTCTCTCTCAAGCAACCCTGCAACTAAGATACAAGAAGTCTCTTGTGTCCCCAACACACCTAATACACTTGTTAGATGTATAGGTGCACTAGTTCGGCAAAGAGATGTTAAATGGCAAGTAATATGGATGGCAAAACAAAGTAATATAATTCTGTAATAAAAAGTGCAGCAAGCAAACAAGTGGTAAACGTGAGCACAAATGGTATTGCAATGGTGGAAACAAGGCCTAGGCTTCATACTTTCACTAGTGGCAACTCCCAACAACATTAACATAATCGAATCACATGATATTTCCCATAAAACATGCAAAGGGGACACACTCGGAGGTCATTCCTTCGTGGTCAAGAGAGGACGAGAATTATGTAGGGCTACAAAAGCACACCTCAAAGTTCGTAGTTCTCAATCTAAGGATTTCCCAATGTCACCGCGACCATCCAAAGAGAGTCCCACAATCACCACAACATATCTAAAGGATAGTCAAAGACAAGCACCAAGAGACTCTCAATCTTCAATCAACACACAAGAGAGGAAATCACTCATGAAAATACTTTTCTAATCCATGTCCAATAGACCGCTGTCACCTTGGTCTCGGGGATTATACTAGATAAAGACAAGTGAGTACATCAATCCAATACATAGAGGAAGGGGAAATATCTAGATTAACATAGCCTATGATCACAACGAAGATCACATCATGGGAGAGAGAATTGACCACATAGCTACTGGTAAGAACCTCAGCCCCGAGGAGGAACTACTCCCGCATCATGGAGGGAGGAAGCAACGTCGATGGAGATGAATCCGGGGGCACTTCCCCGTCCCGGCAGGGTGCCGGCACAGGAATTCAGGTCCCCCGAAGCTTGATGGCGATGGCGGCGGAGATCGGAATCGCGTCTGGAGAAAAGGGGTCTGGAATCAGGGTTTCCTCGACGGACCTTAAATATATGCCAGAGGGGGTCACCAGGGGAGTCCTGGGGGGCCCAGGCGCCCCCCCGGCGCGGCCCGGGGGGGGGGGGGCGCCGCCAGGGCGACTGGGGCCCTGGTGGCCCCCCCGGCTGTCCTTCGGGCACAAGGTAGGTTCTGGAACGCTGATTTTTTATATAATTTTTCTGGATTTTTCCTGGCAGTTCTCGTAATGTGAAAACCTGAAATACAAAAACAGCCGAAAACAGAAACTGGCACTGGGGTGCACTGGATTAGTAGGTTAGTCCAAATATGATCAAAAGTGTATGGAAGTGTATAAATATCATAGCAATATCACCCAAAAGTGGCATGGAGCAAGCAGAAATTATAGATACGTTTTGGACGTATCAGAGGGGCGCGCCAAGGGAGGATGATTCCTACTCCTAGTAGGAGTAGGTTTCCTCCTTTCCTAGTCCTACTAGGAAAATGGAGGAAAGAGGAGGAAGAGAGAAGGAAGGAGGGGGCCGCCCCCAAGCCCTAAAACAATTCGGTTTGGGCCTAGGGGGCACGCCCCATATCTTGCTTGCTGCCCTCTTTCTCCACTAGGGCCCAATAAGGCCCATAGACTCCCGAGGGGGTTCCGGTAACCTCCCGGTACTCCGAAAATACCCGATACACTTCGGAACCCTTCCGGTGGTCGAATATAACCTTCCAACATATGAATATTTACGTCTAGACCATTTCAAGACTCCTCGTCATGTCCGTGATCTCATCCAGGACTCCGAACAACCTTCGTTACATCAAATCACATAAACTCATAATACCAATCGTCATCGAACGTTAAGCGTGCAGACCCCACGGGTTCGAGAACTATGTAGACATAACCAAGACTCATCTCCGGTCAATAACCAATAGCGGAACCTGGATGCTCATATTGGTTCCTACATATTCTACGAAGATCTTTATCGGTCAAACCACACAACAACATACATTGTTCCCTTTGTCATCGGTATGTTACTTGCCTGAGATTCGATCGTCAGTATCATCATACCTAGTTCAATCTCGTTACCGACAAGTATCTTTACTCGTTTTGTAATACATCATCTCGTGACTAACTCATTAGTCATTTGCTTGCAAGGCTTATTATGATGTGTATTACCGAGAGGGCCCAGAGATACCTCTCCGACACACGGAGTTACAAATCCTATTCTCGATCTATGCCGACACCACAAACACCTTTGGATACACCTGTAGATCATCTTTGTAATCACCCAGTTACGTTGTGACATTTGATAGCACACAAGTTGTTCCTCCAGTGTTCGGGAGTTGCATAATCTCATAGTCAGAGGAACATGTATAAGTCATGAAGAAAGCAATAGCAGTAAAACTAAACGATCGTAGTGCTAAGCTAACGGATGGGTCTTGTCCACCACATCATTCTCCTAATGATGTGACCCCATTGATCAAATGACAACACATGTGTATGGTTAGGAAACATAACCATCTTTGATCAACGAGCTAGTCTAGTAGAGGCATATTAGGGACACTCTGTTTTGTCTATGTATTCACACATGTATCAAGTTTCCGGTTAATACAATTCTAGCATGAATAAAAGACATTTATGATGATATACAAGGAAATATAAATAACAACTTTATTATTGCCTCTAGGGCATATTTCCTTCAGTCTCCCACTTGCACTAGATTCAATAATCTAGATTACATAATAATGATTCTAACACCCATGGAGTCTTGGTGTTGATCATGTTTTGCTCGTGGAAGAGGCTTAGTAAACGGGTCTGCGACATTCAGATCTGTATGTATTTTGCAAATCTCTATGTCTCCCTCCTTGACTTGATCACATATGGAGTTGAAGCGTCTCTTCATGTGATTGGTTCTCTTGTGAAACCTGGATTCCTTCGCCAAGGCTATCGCTCCAGTGTTGTCACAAAAGATTTTCATTGGACCCGATGCACTAGGTATTACACCTAGATCGGATATGAACTCCTTCATCCAGACTCCTTCATTTGCTGTTTCCGAAGCCGCTATGTACTCCGCTTCACATGTAGATCTCGCCACGACGCTCTGCTTGGAACTGCACCTACTGACAGCTCCATCGTTCAACAAAAATACGTATCTGGTTTGTGACTTAGTGTCATCCGGATCAGTGTCAAAGCTTGAATCGAAGTAACCGTTTACGACGAGCTCTTTGTCACCTCCATAATGAGAAACATATCCTTTGTCCTTTTTAGGTACTTCAGGATGGTCTTGACTGCTGTCAAGTGATCCACTCTTGGATTTTGGTACCTCCCTGCTAACTTATAGCAAGGCACACATTAGGCCTGGTACACAACATTGCATACATGATAGAACTTATGGCTGAAGCATAGGGAATGACTTTCATTTTCTCTCTATCTTCTGCAGTGGTCGGGCATTGAGTCTTACTCAACTTCATACCTTGTAACACAGGCAAGAACCCTTTCTTTGACTGATCCATTTTGAACTTCTTCAAAACTTTACCAAGGTATGTGCTTTGTGAAAGTCCAATTAAGCGTCTTGATCTATCTCTACAGATTTTGATGCCTAATATATAAGCAGCTTCACCGAGGTCTTTCATTGAAAAATTCTTCAAGTATCCTTTTATGCCATCCAGAAATTCTACATCATTTCCAATCAACAATATGTCATCCACATATAATATCAAAAATGCTAGAGAGCTCCCACTCACTTTCTTGTAAATACAGGCTTCTCCAAAAGTCTGTATAAAACCATATGCTTTGATCACCTCATCAAAGCAAATATTCCAACTCTGAGATGCTTGCACCAGTCCATAGATGGATCGCTGGAGCTTGCACACTTTGTTGGCACCTTTAGGATCGACAAAACCTTCTGGTTGCATCATATACAACTCTTCTTTGAGATATCCATTAAGGAATGCAATTTTGACATCCATTTGCTAGATTTCATAATCATAAAATGCAGCAATTGCTAACATGATTCGGACAGATTTAAGCATCGCTACGGGTGAGAAAATCTCATCGTAGTCAACTCCTTTAACTTGTCGAAAACCTTTCGCAACAAGTCGAGCTTTCTAGACAGTAACATTACCATCGGCGTCAGTCTTCCTCTTAAAGATCCATTTATTTTCAATGGCTTGCCGATCATCGGGCAAGTCAACCAAAGTCCACACTTTGTTCTCATACATGGATCCCATCTCAGATATCATGGCCTCAAGCCATTTTGTGGAATCTGGGCTCATCAACGCTTCCTCATAGTTTGTAGGTTCATCATGGTCTAGTAACATGACTTCCAGAACAGGGTTGCCGTACCACTCTGGTGCGGAACATACTCTGGCTGACCTACGAGGTTCAGTAGTAACTTGATGTGAAGTTTCATGATCATCATCATTAGCTTCCTCACTAATTGGTGTAGGAATCACTGGAACTGATTTCTGTGATGAACTACTTTCCAATTCGGGAGGAGGTACAATTACCTCATCAAGTTCTACTTTCCTCCCACTCACTTCTTTCGAGAGAAACTCCTTCTCTAGAAAGGATCCATTCTTAGTAACGAATACCTTGCCTTCGGATATGTGATAGAAGGTGTACCCAACAGTTTCCTTTGGGTATCCTATGAAGACACATTTCTCCGACTTGGGTACGAGCTTACCAGGTTGAAGCTTTTTTACATAAGCATCGCAGCCCCAAACTTTAAGAAATGACAACTTGGGTTTCTTGCCAAACCACAGTTCATAAGGCGTCGTGTCAGCGGATTTAGATGGTGCCCTATTTAACGTGAATGCAGCTCTCTCTAAAGAATAACCCCAAGACGATAGTGGTAAATCGGTAAGAGACATCATAGATCGCACCATATTTAATAAAGTACAGTTACGTCGTTCGGACACACCATTACGCTGTGGTGTTCCAGGTGGCGTGGGTTGTGAAACTATTCGACATTGTTTCAAATGAAGACCAAACTCATAACTCAAATGTCCGCCTTCGCGATCAGATCGTAGAAACTTTATTTTCTTGTTACGATGATTTTCTACTTCACTATGAAATTCTTTGAACTTTTCAAATGTTTCAGACTTGTGCTTCATCAAGTAGATATACCCATATATGCTCAAATCATCTGTGAAGGTCAGAAAATAACGATACCCGCCACGAGCCTCAACATCATTAGTTCGCATACATCAGTATGTATGATTTCCAATAAGTAATGTTGCACGCTCCATTGTTCCGGAGAACGGAGTTTTAGTCATCTTGCCCATGAGGCATGGTTCGTAAGCACCAAGTGATTCCAAAAGTCCATCAACATGGAGTTTCTTCATGCGCTTTACACTAATATGACCTCAACGGCAGTGCGACAAATAAGTTGCACTATCATTATCAACTTTGCATCTTTTGGCTTCAATATTATGAACATGTGTATCACTATGATCGAGATCCAACAAAAATAGACCATTCATGAAGGGTGCATGATCATAAAAGATATTACTCATATAAATAGAACAACCATTATTCTCTGACTTAAATGAATAACCATCTCGCAACAAACAAGATCCAGATTAATGTTCATGCTCAACGCTGGCACCAAATAATAATTATTTAGGTCTAAAACTAATCCCGATGGTAGATGTAGAGGTAGCGTGCCGATGACGATCACATCGACTTTGGAACCATTTCCCACGCGCACCGTCACCTCGTCCTTAGCTAATCTTGTTTAATCCATAGCCCATGTTTTGAGTTACAAATATTAGCAACCGAACCAGTATCAAATACCCAGGTGCTACTTCGAGCATTAGTAAGGTACACATCAATAACATGTATATCAAATATACCTTTGTTCACTTGGCCATCCTTCTTATCCGCCAAATACTTGGGGCAGTTCCGCTTCTAGTGTCCAGTCACTTTGCAGTAGAAGCACTCAGTTTCAGGCTTGGCCCCAGACTTGGGTTTCTTCGCGGGAGTAGCAACTGGCTTGCTATTCTTCTTGAAGTCCCCCTTCTTTCCCTTGCCCCTTTTCTTGAAACTAGTCGTCTTGTTAACCATCAACACTTGATGATCCTTTTTTATTTCTATCTCCGCAACTTTGAGCATAGCGAAGAGCTCAAGAATTGTCTTCTGCATCCCTTGCATATTATAGTTCATCACGAAGCCTTTATAGCTTGGTGGCAGTGATTGAAGAACTCTGTCAATAACACTATCTTCATCAACTTTGCATCCAAGTTGAGTCATGTGATTGTAGTACCCAGACATTCTGAGTAAGTGTTCACTGATTGAACTGTTCTCCTCCATCTTGCAGCTATAGAACTTATTGGAGACTTCATATCTCTCAATTCGGGCATTTGCTTGAAATATTAACTTCAACTCTTGGAACATATCATATGCTCCATGACGTTCAAAACGTCTTTGAAGTCCCGATTCTAAGCCGTAAAGCATGGCACACTGAACTATCGAGTAGTCATCAGAATGAGCTTGCCAGGTGTTCATAACGTCAGGAGTTGCTCGTGCAGCAGGCCTGTCACCTAGCGGTGCTTCAAGGACATAATTCTTGTGTGCAGCAATGAGGATAATCCTCAAGTTACGGACCCAGTCCATGTAGTTGCTACTATCAACTTTCAACTTAGCTTTCTCTAGGAACACATTAAGATTCAAGGGAACGGTAGCACGGGCCATTGATCAACAACAACATAGATATGCAAAAACTATCAGGACTAAGTTCATGATAAATTAAAGTTCAATTAATCATATTACTAAAGAATTCCCACTTAGATAGACATCCATGTAGTCATCTAAATGATCACGTGATCCAAATCAACTAAACCATGTTCGATCATCACGTGAGATGGAGTAGTTTTCAATGGTGAACATCTTATGTTGATCATATCTACTATATGATTCACGCTCGACCTTTCGGTCTTCGGTGTTCCAAGGCCATGTCTGTACATGCTAGGCTCGTCAAGTTTAACCCGAGTATTCTGCATTCGCAAAACTGTCTTACACCCGTTGTATTTGAACGTAGAGCTTATCACACCCGATCATCACGTGGTGTCTCGGCACGACGAACTGTCGCAACGGTGCATACTCAGGGAGAACACTTGTACCTTGAAATTTTGTAAGGTATCATCTTATAATGCTACTGACGTACTAAGAAAAATAAGAAGCATAATAAGATAAACATCACATGCAATCAAAATATGTGACATGATATGGCAATCATCATATTCTGCTTTTGATCTCCATCTCCAAAGCATTGTCATGATCTCTATCGTCACCGGCTTGACACCAGTATCTTCATCGTAGCGTCGTGGTCGTCTCGCCAACTATTGCTACTACTACTATCGCTAACTCATAGTGATAAAGTAAAGCAATTACATGGCTTTCGCAATTCATACAATAAAGAGACAGCCATAAGGCTCCTGTCGGTTGCCGATAATTTACAAAACATGATCATCTCATACAATAACGTATAATTCATCATGTCTTGATCATCTCATACAAGTTAGACGTCCTCTACTTTGTTGTTGCAAGTTCTACGTGGCTGCTACGGGCTTAGCAAGAACCGTTCTTACCTACGCATCAAAACCACAACAATTTTTCATCAAGTGTGCTGTTTTAACCTTCACAAGGACTGGTCGTACTCACACTTGATTCAACTAAAGTTGGAGAAACAGACACCCACTAGCCACCTGTGTGCGAAGCACGACGGTAGAACTAGTCTCATGAATGCGGTCATGTAATGTCGGTCTGGGCCGCTTCATCCAATAATACCGCCGAATCAAAGTATGACATGTTGGTAAGCAGTATGACTATTATCGCCCACAACTCATTGTGTTCTACTCGTGCATATCATCTACGCATAGATCTAGCTCTGATACCACTGTTGGGGAACGTAGTATTTAAAAAAAATCCTACGATCACGCAAGATCTATCTAGGAGAAGCATAGCAACGAGCGGAGAGTGTGTCCATGTACCCTCTTAGACCGAAAGCGGAAGCATTTAGTAACGCGGTTGATGTAGTCAAACGTCTTCGCGATCCAACCGATCAAGTACCGAACGCACGGCACCTCCGTGATCTGCACACGTTCAAGTCGGTGACGTCACTCAAACTCTTGACCCATTTTTGGCCGAGGGAGAGTTTCGTCAGCACGACGGCATGGTGACGGTGGTGATGAAGTTACCGACGCAGGGCTTCGCCTAAGCACTATGACAATATGACCGAGGTGTGTAACTGTGGAGGGGGGCACCGCACACGGCTAAGAAATCAACTTATGTGTATGGGGTGCCCCCTTCCCACGTATATAAAGAGGGAGGGAGGAGGAGGTCGGCCCTAGGAGGGGCGCGCCAAGGGAGGAGGATTCCTACTCCTAGTAGGAGTAGATTTCCTCCTTTCCTACTCCTACTAGGAAAAGGGAGGAAAGAGTAGGAAGAGAGAAGGAAGGAGGGGGCCGGCCCCCCAAGCCCTAAACCAATTCGGTTTGGGCCTAGGGGGGGGGGGCGCCCCACATCTTGCTTGATGCCCTCTTTCTCCACTAGGGCCCTTCGGAAACCTTCCAGTGTCCGAATAGTACCTTCCAATATATCAATCTTTATGTATCGACCATTTCGAGACTCCTCGTCATGTCCGTGATCTCATCCGGGACTCCGAACAACCTTCGCTACATCAAATCACATAAACTCATAATACCAATCGTCATCGAACGTTAAGCGTGCGGACCCTAAGGGTATGAGAACTATGTAGACATGACCAAGACTCATCTCCATTCAATAACCAATATTGGAACCTGGATGCTCATATTGGTTCCTACATATTCTACGAAGATCTTTATCGGTCAAACCGCACAACAACATACGTTGTTCCCTTTATCATCGGTATGTAACTTGCCCGAGATTCGATCATCGGTATCATCATACGTAGTTCAATCTTGTTACTGGCAAGTCTCTTTACTCGTTCCGTAATACATCATCTCGTGACTAACTCATTAATCATTTGCTTGCAAGGCTTATTATGATGTGTATTACCGAGAGGGCCCAAAGATACCTCTCCGACACTCGGAGTGACAAATCATATTCTCGATCTATGCCAACACCACAAACACCTTTGGAGACACCTCTAGAGCATCTTTATAATCACCCAGTTACGTTGTGAATTTTGATAGCACACAAGGTGTTCCTCCGGTATTCAGGAGTTGCATAATCTCATAGTCAGAGGAACATGTATAAGTCATGAAGAAAGCAATAGCAGTAAAACTAAACGATCATAGTGCTAAGCTGACAGATGGGTCTTGTCCATCACATTATTCTCCTAATGATGTGATCCCGTTGATTAAATGACAACACATGTCTATGGTTAGGAAATATAACCATCTTTGATCAACGGGCTAGTCTAGTAGAGGCATACTAGGGACACTTTGTTTTGTCTATGTATTCACACATGTATCAAGTTTCCGGTTAATACAATTCTAGCATGCATAAAAGACATTTATCTTGATATACAAGGAAATATAAATAACAACTTTATTATTGCCTCTAGGGCATATTTCCTTCAATTAGAACATCCAGAATGAAGATATTCTAAGGAGGACCGAGAAGGCAAGATGTATATCAAAGGATTATCATCGGTTATGATTTATATAAGCTCTTTAAGACAAATGGTATCAATGCACTGCTCTCAGACGAATGCTGGTCATGAACATGACAGGTGTGGAAACAATCATGGGACGGCAATCCTAAGACAGTGCCTTGCCTATGGGTAGCGAGAGGGAGCTTATGCTCCGACAGTGGGCCTTATGGGAAGGGCTCAGCCATTATCCTTTCTCTCTGGCGGATTCCATCATGCAGCTCCACCATCCGTTTCTTTTGAAACCGTTCTTCTGATCTGACTTTACAAGATAAGGGAACTTGCATGCTTCCTGATCTGTATTTGAATGAAATGTAATTAATAAATGAAGAAGACTTATTCGACGCCCATCCTTGCCTACAAATTCATGAAATTTGAGTTTTAAAGTAAAATCTTAAACTTGCCATCATCGGCTAATTGAGTTGCAGGCTTCACCAAAGTCGTCTTTCCCAAGACCCACAGAGATCTATCTATAGTGACTTCAAAGTACCGGTGAGGATGGATATTTGGTTAGGTTTAGTCACAACGACGAAGAGTTGGCGGCGGAGGAAGACTCGCCAGGAAGGCTAGCCGCCCATTCTGTAGTATTAGTAAGAGGAGAAAGGGTTACGGATTTACCTGGTGTGAGATGTCACATTATTCAAGGAGTCTTAGATGTTGGGGGATAAGTTTCATCGCCGAGAGAGAAACAACTCGGATCACTAGCTAAGGGCCCTAAATGATCACTCAGTCATAAATGACTTGATGTTGTCTTGGCTGGTTTGAGAGCAAGCACGGATGTTGCCAAGACCTACCTCAAAGTAAATCTTCGGAAAGCCTACGACAGTGTGATTTTTTTCATAACACTAATTTTGCTGTCATTGCCGGGTGTTCTTAAATTGCGCACAAGATTGAGTCATTTTCTTTCGTGCATTGCCCTAGAGAGACGAACAAAGTGGCACACTGCTTAGCTAGGAATTCGTACGAGTCAAATTCTGTTATTTCTTTGGAGGGTTCTAAATTTTCTCATAACTGGAACTTCGGGATGTAACTAGTTTTTGGTTCAAATAAAGTGTGCCACAAGTTAAGAAAAGAAAGGGTTACACGGTAAGTAAAAAATGAAACCGTGGGAGTATTGTGGTACGCCGCTGGTCTGGTACAGAAAGCGAAGGGAAGGAGATCAGGGCCCTAGCGGCTAGCGCTGAGCTGTGATGCAAACTAAAAAGATGGTATTTCTGTGTAGAGCCCCTCTCTTTCCTCTAAATTATGATTAAGATGTTAGTAGACACCGCCCACCGGGCTATAGGCTTTATGTTCAAAGGTCACATGCACGTACATTTAGCATGGGCACCTTTGATGTTGTCGTATACGGTATGCAGAATCGCGATCGCAAGCCAGTCTAGAAATATTGAGCCACGGTGATCACCTTTGACTATTCTCATTCAGGGTAGACAATCATCTCCTATCGTATGGTGATTACGGTCTAGATAATCATCTCCTATCGTAGGATGCCTACTACTCGTAGATAACTGAGACATGCATGCATCCAAGCTAAGCTTGCAGCAAAAGTTCCGCCGTAATCTATATTTATTTATTTTCTCGGTCTATGCATGCATGGCTGAAATCCCAATCGTTAGCTGGGTGAGCAACTGGTTCGTTGTCGCATGGTGAAAAAGAAACATTTCATCTAAAGATGAGTACTACAAAGAAGACACAAACCCTGGAGCGAATCCAGGCAAGTACGATCGACTCAGGCTTGAGAAACTATCAGATCCATAGATATTTGTCTTCGTTTACCAGGGGCGTTATCATTTTTTAATCGAAAAACAGGGGCGTTATCATTGCTAGCACCATCACGAGCGACGTCTGTTTTTGTGTTTGTTGGACAACTTAACTTGATTAAGTCCATAATAATTTTATAAGCTAGACTGAGTGTCGAGGCAGGCGTATACATTACATATAGAGGTACGTGGGATTCTCTCATCCATCCGCTGGTTGAATGAACGGCACATATATGGCTATGCTACCTAGCAACGCATTTATCGGACGGCCAGACGTACGGCTTAATTAGATGGATGGATCGATAATACGCCAAGACTAGATTGTTCAGGGGCCGTAGCATCATGTGCATGCATGTGCACCGTTTCCCGTTATTGAGTACACCAACCACAACGGGCCAACCCGGCCGGCTCTCCGTTTCTCTTTCTCTCTCTCTCATGTTCCCGCCAAGAGAAATCCTCTGCATATGTAGCCATGTTACGTGCACACCTAGAGTGCCCCCATGGCCTCATGGTCCCCTTCCCATCCACCTCACGGCTCGTCCATTACAGGATAAAAGACGCCAGCTATCATGCCACGCCCACCGCCCGGCACGCACGTGCAAACACGTTCTCAGACGGTTATGCTGATGAACGCTTTGCTTTTCGCGGTCTAATTTGACGCTCACAGGGTTGCAGCTGGCCGGCGTGACTACGTACGGTTTTTCATGGTAGTACACAAACCTTGTCATGCAATCAATTTCTTGACCGTATGCTGTCTTGCATTGTGTGGGTGCAGACAATTTGCATTGACGTCTGGTGAAGTGGTGCGCCTAGATAATTTGTATGCTCTGACATATCATGATATTTTGTATTCCCTTCGTATGCCTCGTGAAACCAATTTTGTAGATAAGTATTTTCAACTAACATACGTGTGCAACACCGGTACAGATAGATGTGATGGACTTTATCAATATGACAAGATTTAAGAGCTTGATGTTAGAACTACTTTTGGAGCATGTTCGAATTTTGATGTTAACTTCCAAGAAATGGAAGATTAATCTTATTATCTTATTTTGTAATTGGTCATGGTGCTTCCGACTTCCGTCAAACTATTTTCAATAATTTTCACCTAAATCCCATATGTTGCCCATATATTTAATTAAAACATTAATACCAAATTGTGGTCCAAACTCCTACTCCAAATTGTAATGGTTAGCATCAAATACTCTGGCGATGAATGTGACATGTGAGTGCAGTGTTTTTCCATTCTAATGTCACAATCGTCGTGCATGTGAGGTTAGAGCGGCCCAATATACATCAGGAGACATGCGTTCGGTTGTTGATTCCTTCTTGGTGTAATTTTCTGCAACTTTAGTTCACCACCACCACTATGTACCACCGATGTTACCTCATTGATGTTTCATGAAACACTACTTCACATTTCAAGCCATCCATGTGAGCCCAAAAGCAGCATTGGGGAACCTCTTACCTCGTGACCAATTAGTGAAACTTCATGAGTTAGGAGAAAGTACTCATGAGAAAGTGCATGAGGTTGTGTATAATGAAATATGTTGATGACGAAGATGACTTGATGTCGTCGGATGATAAGACCAGATGTTGAATGTTGCACTTTCTCTCTACAACAATCGTAGCTTTTTTTGTTCAAATAGTTTTGGAAAATAGTAATTGAAAGGGGATTCTGTTACATACACTATTTAATCTGTAGGCTTCACATATCTAACGTAATCGAAAAATTATTTACTTGTTTTTTAGAATGTTGATATATTTTTATGGTTCAATGAATCATATCTTTGCTTATGTGACATTTGAAATGACATAACCTTACGTTGAGGTTTTGAATCATTTGTCCCTTATGGAAATGATTCTACAGATTAAGCCTTCAAGAAGGAATTTGTAGATTCCTTCTATATACTACCATACGCACACTCACGCGTATTTTGAGAAAAAAAGATTTTGTGTAGATCTCCTACCTAGACAATTGAGGCATGCTCTTCTTGCCTAGTGCATATTATCTTGCCTTGCAACATTAATTCGATGAACAAGCTATGTGTGAGCACACCATCACTGGAATTTAGTTGTGAAGTGCCTAATCCCAATTAAGATTTAAAAATAATGCCTTAAGAAGCGCTCTATCTACCAAAGATATTATTCTTCAAAGGCATATGATTACACAAGGGATATGCACCATCTATGGAGTGGATGGTGAGAGCACTTTTCACATGATATGCCAATATCCCCATGCTCAAGCTCCGTGGCAGGCAATGAGAGAGTACTTAGATATATGGGGTGATGGCTTGTTGGTTTATAGGAACATAGTGGATCCTTGACAAGTTTCGCGGACAAAAGGTGTGGTATTTTTATGCTTCTCTAATGGTGTGACATGTGCATAATGAATTGACACTTCACAAGTTAACGTCGGGAATAGAAATATCAAGAAGATATTTGTGCAATTAGCTATCTCAACTTGTTTTCATCTAAAAAAGCTATCTCGACTTGCTACTACTTATAAAGAAATTACAAATGGTTGACTTAACAAAGGGTAAGCAGGTTGTTCATTGTGCCCACAAAGAATGTCGTAGCTTAATTTGGTCTACATGAGAATGCTCGGTCCAACAAACCTGAGAACCGTACGAAATGGGTTGCACCGACTTAAATGCCGAAAGATCGTTCATGGCATCAGATTGGTGCAGTAGGATTGGCATGGTGTTATCTAACAGTTAAGGTGATATCCTCTTTTTGTCCTATTGATCGATGTGTTCCTACGCAAGTGCATTACAAGTTCAAGTTGAGGATTGACAGGAGCTAGGATGAAATTCCGCTAGGGTTGTATTAGTCAGGCATCCTATTTTGGTGTACTCGATTGAGCAGAAGCGTTGGGAATATTTGGATAGAGATATGTGTTTTGTCCTGCCATACCAACATCCTTAATGAAGATCGAGAGATTAAATGTGCTAAAACTACAAGTTTGTAATAGGTAGTAGAATCGTGTTATGGCTTCTCGTCACAGGTAGAACCATGGTTTGGTCGGAGTCATGTCTCGCTGAACCCTTATAATAAATGAAATATTTTCTGAAAAACAGATCAATGAAATCTCTCTTAAAAAAAGGCATTTGCCCCTTGTGAATTTGGTATCTTCTTTTCCAATAGAGTATAAACCTAGATGCACACATGAGAGTGGTGAAGTCACCACAGACACATTCGTAGTTGACGGAAACATCCCTTCATATTAAACGAACATCACCAAAAAGTCTAAACTAAATTCAGAAAAATGCAAGCATCAATAGTAAATCTAGGACTTTTCCTGCTGGGCTAGTTCCTTCACCAGGAACCAAATCATTTAAACTACACTCACTTCGCAATTCGCATGAATTTGCCATCGGAAGGTTCTGAACACACGAGAGACAAAGCGAAGGGCAGAACGGGCAAAACAAAATCCACGCCCATAAATTCCCCGGGTCCTTGGGCGGTCAGAAAGCTGTCAGACACGTGTGCAGGACAAGACGTGGCGTCCACGCGCGGGCCCCCTTCCGCCGCGCTACGCGACGCCCAACAGCTCACGCGCACTTTTACGCGCAACCCCCTTGTTAAAACGTCTGCTCCCAAAATGGCCCCTCCCTCTCCCCTATTTATCCCGAGCACAGCCTCAGCTCTCCCTCCCTCCCTCCCCATCACCGTCGTCACGTCGACCACAGGGCCACACTACGCCTACACGTACCGCAGGTAGCGTAGCTGCAAGAGAGCTAGCTAGCTAGCGCATTTCATTGATTGTCCTGCTGATCCGCTCGGCATGGAGATCGCGAGGAGGAGGAGGTCGCTGTGCTCGAGCCGTCGCCGGCGGTCGGCGGCGGTGGGGCGGAAGGTGCGGGAGCTGCGGCGGCTGGTGCCCGGAGCCGCGGTTATGCCCACCGACCGTCTGCTCGTCCGCACGGCCGACTACATCGCGCAGCTCCGGGCCAGGGTGGAGCTCCTCAGGGCGCTCTCGGAGCTCTGCGAAGGCCATGGCCGTGGCGATTCCCCTAGCTAGCTGGCGGCCTCTGCTTGTGTGGTATGCCGTATATATACGTGCATACGTATATCGCACGTATAAACGGGAGGTGTATATTGAACGGTTATGGGTTGATCAAGTAGCGTATAATTGAGCACTCAGGTGCGAATATACATACCAATCGTATGTGTTCTAGAAGTATATAGGGGTTTTGTTTTTCTGTCCGGTATTTCTTGTAATTTTCGCGGCCGATTCATATTCTTTTTGTATTCATGTCGTGTGATCGTCGATCAATCTTGCGGTGTTATGACAATAATTCATGAAAATAAAAAGTTCTGTCGCACCTATATAATCCCCTTATCATCTCCCTTTGCGCCAAAGAAAGAATCAAAGAAATACATGCATGGGTATACACAGAATGCATTGTTAACTGAAAAAGGAGTGTGTATCTTGTTTTTTGATCGATTTTCACCACTCTCAGACCCTGTCTTATATGCCTCATCTTTGATCTCAAAACAAATCAGACGGCTGATGAACAGTGGTACTTTAAAAATATTCAAGCACTGCCGTGTTCTTCATGGCGCCAAGCTCCTCGTGAGCCGATTCTTGCCTTGGTTGTTGCGCCATTGCTAGCTGTTCCATATGCTGTCTATCCGTTTTTAGCTTGTAAAAGCGCATACGTGTAATGGAGTGGCATGCACAGTATTGGCATGCATGATGAGGTATGAGCTGGAAGTTGGCTGGATCCAACACGAGGTGACTAGTCTGCTTAAATTAGTTGGTCCTAGTTACTACTCCTAATAAGAAGGGCGTGTTGATGATTAAGCTTTGCGTCGACAGTGGTCAATGGATATCATTGTTAATTGAATGGAAACTATCGCTACTTGCTGCCTACAGATAATCTAACCAACAAAGAAGACAAAAGCTTTGATGGAACAGGATTCTTTAGGGTCACTATTTGTCTGTTTGGTTCAAAGGAATAGAGTAAAGGAAATATGGAGAGAGAAAAAACATGATCCAATCCACTTGGTGAGCGATGTAAACCGGTTCCTCTTTAATCCCGTTTAAGTCCACTTATGGTCTAACAGTTTAATAAAAAATCCCAGTGAAATGAATTATCGAGCTAGCTAAACCTAACTAAACGGGACATGCAGTGCCGTTTATTTGTCATTTACATGCCTACACTCGGATCTCTTTTTAAAGCTCATACGCAGAAGCACGAGACATGAGTACTTAGTAGCATAATAACATCCTATTGTACCTTTTTCATGTGGTTCGACTTCAATTTGACTGTGTTTAGTAGGATTCCTATGTTTTTGTTGTTCATGTGAACCAAACATGCAAGTTCATAGAATTCCACCTACAAACCAAATAGGCAAGGAAACAGGATCCACGAGCGGGGCCCCTCTGCAGGCGACTTGGGAGGACACACAAAGCCTAGCTGCAGGTACCCGCCGCTCCTTCTTTGCTTCTTCCTCCGTTGCCGCCAGAGGAAGTCACCAAGCTAAACATGGGTTGCTGATGGCGGTGGTGGGGGATCACCTCCCTCTCGTGGCGGTTGGGTGGCGCGGGGCACTCACGCTCGTGGGGGTGCACCCCCGATCTGATCCACGACATCGTGGGTGCTTCTCCTGGCGGCGGCTTAGGGCGGCCGAGTGGAACAGATGAGTGGGTGTGGAGGCGCGATTGTGGAGTCGTGTAGGGTTGGGTAGTGATGTGTGTGGACCTCCATATGCGGGCCGGTCTTCGGTCAGATCTGGTCGGATTTGGCGTAGGGGTCGGGTGTGCGTTGGGCTCTCTACTGGATGTGGACCGCAGCGGCGAGTGATGACTTTCCGCGTGTGTGGTGAGTGGCCGTTGGCGCTAAGATTCACGGCTTGGTGGTGGCGATCCAGATCCGGTCGGTTGAATGGTGCTGAGTGCAAACGTTACTGCATCGAGTTCCTACATCTCTACTGCGGCGGTGGTCATTGAAAGGTCTTTGGGAGTTCATATCTCCTGAATCGGTGGTTGACTTTGACAGTGAGATACGAATTATGGAAAATGGCTTGATGCATATGGATGGTTGTGTGGTGGCGATGGTCACATCGCATGTAGCTGTTGGGATCACAAAAAAGTGGTAACGACCACATGTGAGTGACTTCGGCGTAGGTGCTACTCGAGCACCCAGTCTCAATCTTCGAGGCCCAATACCTGGGTCAGACCCGAGTGGTTATACCTAGCAATGGCGATGTTTTTCTTATGTCGTTACATTGTTGAAGGAATTGCTCGGATATGCTTGGACTTATTATTTAGGGTAAAAACCCAGATTCTATCTTGTTGTTGGATCTGGTGATGAGATGACCGGGACGGGAACATACGTACTAGCGAAGGATCTTCATGTTCGCCAAGTATTCCTCCTTTTCTGCCGGACAGAGTGGTAGCTTGTAATCGTGCATCGCACAAGGCATCAATTGTAATACATATTGCAATCAATCAATCTCAAGATGTGTTCTTCAATGTTTTCTTCCCGCAATCTGATCTCCATGTGTGAGTAGTTCGTTAAGGTATGGGTTGAGGCATAGGCCTTGCAACCCAATGTATTTGTTGAGGGAATCAAGTAATGGAAGACTTTGACATAACGTCCCATATGTGTGAAATAATGTTTTTCCGTGAAGAAGTCTCTTGTCTTGTGTGCGATCTTCATCCCTGCATGTACCTAGGATCATGGAGATCGAGCATGAGTGAGGCAAGGAGCAAGGAGACCGTGAAGTGTTATACCGAACACTGGTGACAGTAAGGTTCAGTGGGGTAACATGGATCATATCCTTAGGGAGAAATGAGGTGTAGTCATTAAACGCCCAAAGCTCTTGTCTGGTTTCATTATCTTAATTATCGAGCCAACCCCACGTGATGGATAGTATCTGTGATAGGACGATTAATTCTTGATGCAGGGCTTGTGCCGGTCAAGATGTTATTTGGACACATCCCCCACTTTGATCTGTAACCAACACATCTTGATGGGTGACTTCTGAAGGAAATATGTCCTAGAGGCAATAATAAAAGTGTTATTTGTATTTCCTTATACCATGATAAATGTCTTTTATTCATGCTAGAATTGTATTAACCGGAAACTTAGTACATGTGTGAATACATAGACAAAACAGTATGTCCCTAGTATGCCTTTACTAGACTAGCTCATTGATCAAAGATGGTTATGTTTCCTAACCATAGACATGAGTTGTCATTTGATCAACGAGATCACATCATTAGGAGAATGATGTGATGGACAAGACCCATCCGTTAGCTTAGCACTATGATCGTTTAGTTTTACTGCTATTGCGTTCTTCATGACTTATACATGTTCCTATGACTATGAGATTATGCAACTCCCGTATACCGGAGGAACACCTTGTGTGCTATCAAACTTCACAACGTAACTGGGTGATTATAAAGATGCTCTACAGGTGTCTCCGAAGGTGTTCGTGGTGTTGGCATAGATCAAGAATAGGATGTGTCACTCCGAGTGTCGGAGAGGTATCTCTGGGCCCTCTTGGTAATACAGTCATAATAAGCCTTGCAAGCAAATGACTAATGAGTTAGTCACGGGATGATGTATTACGGAACGGGTAAAGAGACTTGCCAGTAACGAGATTGAACTAGGTATTGAGATACTGATGATCGAATCTCGGACCAGTAACATACCGATGACAAAAGGAACAATGTATGTTGTTATGCGGTTTGACCGATAAAGATCTTCGTAGAAAATGTAGGAGCCAATATGAGCATCCAGGTTCCGCTATTGGTTATTGACCGGAGATGAGTCTCGGTCATGTCTACATAGTTCTTGAACCCGTAGGGTCCACACGCTTAACGTTTGATGACGATCGGTATTATGAGTTTATGAGTTTTGATGTACCGAAGGTAGTTCGGAGTACTGGATAAGATCACGGACATGACGAGGAGTCTCGGAATGTCCGAGACGTAAAGATTGATATATTGGACGACTATATTCGGACACCGAAAGTGTTCCGAAAAGTTTCGGAATAAACCGGAGTACCGGAGGGGTTACCGGAACCCCCCGGGGAAGCTATGGGCCCTAATGGGCTTTAGTGGAAAGAGAGAGGGCCGGACAGGGCTGGGCCGCGCGCCCCTCCCCCTTGGTCCGAATTGGACAAGGAAAGGAGGGGGCGGCGCCCCTTTCCTTCTCCCTCTCCCTCTCCTTCCTTCCCCCTCTCTCCCTCTTGGTGGATTCCTACTAGGAATAGGATTGCAATCCTATTCCTAGTAGGATTGCCTCTCTAGGGCACGCCATAGGGGGCCGGCCGGCCTCCCCCTTGCTCCTTTATATACAGGGGCAAGGGGACACCTCTAGACACACGAGTTGATCTCTCCAGCCGTGTGCGGTGCCCCCCTCCACAGAAACACACCTCGGTCATACCGTTGCAGTGCTTAGGCGAAGCCCTGCGCCGGTAACTTCATTATCTCCGTCACCACGCCGTCGTGCTGAAGAAACTCTCCCACGAGGTTCTACTAGATCAAGAGCTCGTGGGATGTCATCAAGCTGAACGTGTGTTGAACGCGGATGCTCCGTACGTTCGATGCTTGATCGGTTGGATCACGAAGAAGTTCGACTACATCAACCGCATCACTAGACGCTTCTGCTTCCGGTCTACAAGGGTACGTAGACACACTCTCCCCCTTGTTGCTATGCATCTAGTAGATAGATCTTGCGTGATCGTAGGAATTTTTTTTGAAATAATATGTTCCCCAACAATGGCAGCACGAGCCAGGTCTATGCGTAGATGATATGCACGAGTAGAACACAAGTGAGTTGTGGACGATACTAGTCATACTGCTTACCAGCATGTCATACTTTGGTTTGGCGGTATTGTGAGATGAAGCGGCCCAGACCGACATTACGCGTACGCTTATGCGATACTGGTTTAACCGTTATGAGCACTCGTTGCTTAAAGGTGACTGGTGGGTGTCTGTCTCTCTCACTTTAGCTGAATCGAGTGTGGCTATGCCCGGTCCTTGTGAAGGTTAAAATAGCACATACTTGACGAAATATCGTTGTGGTTTTGTATGCGTAGGTAAGAACGGTTCTTGCTAAGCCCGTAGCAGCCACGTAAAACTTGCGACAACAAAGTAGAGGACGTCTAACTTTTTTTTGCAGGGCATGTTGTGATGTGATATGGTCAAGACATGATGAGTTATATATTATTGTATGAGATTATCATGTTTTGTAAGGTTATCGGCAACTGGCAGGAGCCAGATGGTTGTCGCTTTATTGTATGAGATACAGTCGCCATGTAATTGCTTTACTTTATCACTAAGCGGTAGTGATAGTCGTGGAAGCAATAGTTGGTGAGACGACAACGATGCTACGATGGAGATCAAGGTGTCGCGCCGGTCACGAAGGTGATCATGATGGTGCTTTGGAGATGGAGATCAAAAGCACAAGATGATGATGGCCATATCATGTCACATATTTTGATTGCATGTGATGTTTATCTTATTATGCTTCTTATTTTGCTTAGTACGGCGGTAGCATTATAAGATGATCCCTTACAAAATTTCAAGGTATAAGTGTTCTCCCTGAGTATGCACCGTTGCGAAAGTTTGTCGTGCAGAGACACCACGTGATGATCGGGTGTGGTAAGCTCTACGTTCACATACAACAGGTGTAAGCCAGTTTTGCACACGCAGAATACTCGGGTTAAACTTGACGAGCCTAGCATATGCAGATATGGCCTCAGAACGCTGGAGACCGAAAGGTCGAGCGTGAATCATATAGTAGATATGATCAACATAAGATGTTCACCATTGAAAACTACTCCATCTCACGTGATGATCGGACATAGTTTAGTTGATTTGGATCATGTGATCATTTAGATGACTAGAGGGATGTCTATCTAAGTGGGAGTTCTTTAAGTAATATGATTAATTGAACTTTAATTTATCATGAACTTAGTCCTGATAGTTTTTTGCATATCTATGTTGTTGTAGATCAATGGCCCGTGCTACTGTTCCTTTGAATTTTAATGCATTCCTAGAGAAAGCTAAGTTTAAAGATGATGGTAGCAATTACACGGACTGGGTCCGTAACTTGAGGATTATCCTCATTGCTGCACAAAAGAATTATGTCCTTGAAGCACCGCTAGGTGAAAAGCCCCCTCCCGCTAATGTAGACGCTTTGAACGTCTGGCAGACACGGTCTGATGACTACACGATAGTTCAGTGTGCCATGCTCTACGGCTTAGAACCGGGACTTCAATGATGTTTTGAACGTCATGGACCATATGAGATGTTCCAGGAGTTGAAGTTAATATTTCAAGCAAATGCACAGATTGAGAAATATGAGATTTCCAATAAGTTCTATAGCTGCAAGATGGAGGAGAATAGTTCTATCAGTGAACACTTGCTCAGAATGTCTTGGTACTACAATCATATGACTCAACTTGGTTGCAAAGTTGACGAGGATAGTGTTATTGATAGAGTTCTTCACCACCAAGCTATAAAGGCTTCATGATGAACTATAATATGCAAGGGATGCAAAATACAATTCCCGAGCTCTTCGCTATGCTCAAGCCTGTGGACATAGAAATCAAAAAGGAGCATCAAGTGTCGATGGTTAACAAGACCACTAGTTTCAAGAAAAAGGGCAAGGGAAAGAAGGGGAACTTCAAGAAGAATAACAAGGCAGTTGCTACTCCCGCAAAGAAACCCAAGTCTGGAGCCAAGCCTGAAACCGAGTGCTTCTACTACAAAGGGACTGGACACTGGAAGCGGAACTGCCCCAAGTATTTGGCGGATAAGAAGGATGGCAAGGTGAACAAAGGTATATGTGATATACATGTTATTGATGTGTACCTTAATAATGCTCGTAGTAGTACCTGGGTATTTGATACCGGTTCGGTTGCTAATATTTGTAACTCGAAACAGGGACTACGGATTAAACGAAGATTGGCTAAGGACGAGGTGACGATGCGCGTGGGAAATGGTTCCAAAGTCGATGTGATCGCCGTCGGCATGCTACCTCTACATCTACTTCGGGATTATTTTTAGACCTGAATAATTGTTATTTGGTGCCAGCATTAAACATGGACATTGTATCTAGATCTTGTTTGTTGCGAGACGGTTATTCATTTAAATCAGAGAATAATGGTTGTTCTATTTTTATGAATAATATCTTTTATGGTCATGCACCCTTGAAGAGTGGTCTATTCTTGTTGGATCTCGATTGTAGTGATACACATATTCATAATATTGAAGCCAAAAGATGCAAGGTTAATAATGATAGTGCAACTTATTTGTGGCACTGCCGTTTAGGTCATATTGGTGTAAAGCACATGAAGAAACTCCATAGTGATGGACTTTTGGAATCACTTGATTATGAATCACTTGGTGCTTGCGAACCATGCCTCATGGGCAAGATGACTAAAACTCTGTTCTCCGGAACAATGGAGCGAGCAATAGATTCGTTGGAAATCATACATACTGATGTATGTGGACCGATGAGTGTTGAAGCTCGCGGCAGGTATCGTTATTTTCTGACCTTCACTGATGATTTGAGCAGATATAGGTATATCTACTTAATAAAACACAAGTCTGAAACATTTGAAAAGTTCAAAGAATTTCAGAGTGAAGTAGAGAATCATCGTAACAAGAAAATAAAGTTCCTACGATCTGATCGTGGAGGTGAATATTTGAGTTACGAGTTTGGTCTTCATTTGAAACAATGTGGAATAGTTTCACAACTCACGCCACCCGGAACACCACAGCGTAATGGTGTGTCCGAACATTGTAACTGTACTTTATTAGGTATGGTGCGGTCTATGATGTCTCTTACCGATTTACCACTATCGTTTTGGGGTTATGCTTTAGAGACATCTGCATTCACGTTAAATAGGGCACCATCTAAATCCGTTGAGACGACGCCTTATGAACTGTGGTTTGGCAAGAAACCAAAGTTGTCGTTTCTTAAAGTTTGGGGCTGCGATGCTTATGTGAAAAAGCTTCAACCTGATAAGCTCGAACCCAAGTTGGAGAAATGTGTCTTCATAGGATACCCAAAAGAGACTGTTGGGTACACCTTCTATCACAGATCCGAAGGCAAGATATTCGTTGCTAAGAATGGATCCTTTCTAGAGAAGGAGTTTCTCTCGAAAGAAGTGAGTGGGAGGAAAGTAGAACTTGATGAGGTAATTATACCTTCTCCCGAATTGGAAAGTAGTACATCATAGAAATTGGTTCTAGTGATTCCTACACCAATTAGTGAGGAAGCTAATGATGATGATCATGAAGCTTTAGATCAAGTTTCTGCTGAACTTCGTAGATCAACGAGAGTACGTTCCGCGCCAGAGTGGTACGGCAACCCAGTTCTGGAAGTCATGTTACTAGACCATGATGAACCTACGAACTATGAGGAAGCGATGATGAGCCCAGATTCCGCAAAATGGCTTGAGGCCATGAAATCTGAGATGGGATCCATGTATGAAAACAAAGTGTGGACTTTGGTTGACTTGCCCGATGATCGGCAAGCCATCAAAAATAAATGTATCTTCAAGAGGAAGACCAACACAGACGGTAATGTTACTGTTTACAAAGCTCGACTTGTTGCGAAAGGGTTTCGGCAAGTTCAAGGAGTTGACTACGATGAGAGTTTCTCACCCGTAGCGATGCTTAAGTCTGTCCGAATCATGTTAGCAATTGCCGCATTTTATGATTATGAAATCTGGCAAATGGATGTCAAAACCGCATTCCTGAATAGATATCTCAAAGAAGAGTTGTATATGATGCAACCAGAAGGTTTTGTCGATCCTAAAGGTGCTAACAAAGTGTGCAAGCTCCAGCGATTCATCTATGGGATGGTGCAAGCATCTCGGAGTTGGAATATACGCTTTGATAGGTGATCAAAGCATATTGAAAGGATCGATATGGTTGACTAGAGGGGGGGGGGGTGAATAGGCAACTAACAATTTTTAGCTTTTCTTAACCAATTTAAATTAAACAACAAAGTAAATTGTCTAGATATGCAACTATGATGACAACTTATAGGAAGCAAAGATAACAACCTCACAAGCAAGCTATCTAAGATAAACAAGGAAAGCTTGCACAAGTGAAGGAAAGAAATAACCACAAGTGGAGCCGGTGAAGACGAGGATGTGTTACCGAAGTTCCTTCCCTTTGAGAGGAAGTACGTCTCCGTTGGAGCGGTGTGGAGGCACAATGCTCCCCAAGAAGCCACTAGGGCCACCGTATTCTCCTCACGCCCTCACACAAAGCAAGATGCCGTGATCCCACTAGTGGTGCCCTTGAAGGCGGCAACCGAACCTTTACAAACAAGGTTGGAGCTATCTCCACAACCGAATTGGAGGCTCCCAACGACACCACGAAGCTGCACCACAATGGAATATGGCTCTGAGGTGACCTCAACCGTCTAGGGTGCTCAAACACCCAAGAGTAACAAGATCCACAAGGGATTAGTGGGGGGAATCAAATATCTCTGGGTGGAAATGTAGATCGATGCCTTCTCAAGCAATCCCGAGGAAATCAACAAGTTTGATTGGCTAGGGAGAGAGATCGGGCGGAAATGGAGCTTTGAGCAACAATGGAGCTTTGGGGAGGAAGAGGTGGGTCTTCTTGGAGAAGAAGACTCCCTATATATAGTGGGAGAACAAATCCAACCGTTATCCCACATATCTGCCCGCAGAGCGTGGTACTACCGCACATAAGTTGCGGTACTACCGCTCGGCCCAATGGTACTACCGCTCTGGATGCGGTACTACCGCTGGTGCAGTACATGCCAGTACTAGCCCTGTTGCGTTGAAGCAACGGGCGGTAGTACTGCCTGAGCGGTACTACCGCACGTCCCTGCGGTACTACCGCAAGGCAGGGCTAGACAGGCTGAGGAGAAGTGCGGACTAAATAAAATACATCCGTAGCTACATCTGCAGATATACGGTCGTAGCAAAAACACGACACGGTACTACCGCTTGCTCCAAGCTGTACTACCGTGTAGGACGTGGAAGTACAAAATTACTTCCGCGCCTACTACCGTACTAGTTACGACGCTGGGCCAACCACACGGTACTACCGTGCTCAGGGTACGGTACTACCGCTTTGTGCGGTACTACCGCGGCCCTGAGGTGGTACTACCATGTGACCGTGCGGTACTACTGCACACTCTGAGCGGTACTACCGCATGCCAAGCAGTTGTAGTAGTAGGATGCCACTGTTTTTGTACCGACGAGGAAAACAGCCGGAGCTCCAGAGAAGCAAAGGAAAGGTGGTGCGAATGAGTAGACGTGTACGTGTTGATTCCACCCAAACCTTTCCGAAGCGGACCCCCTCTTAATAGTACGGCTTTCCTATGACTCAATTCCACCGAAAAAGAAACAAAAGGAAACACCGTCTTCCATAGGTTCCGAGGGGCACTTAATCGTCTTGTGCATAGGTGAGATATATCTGAAAAAGCTTAGTGCACCCGATTAGTCCGCAAATGCATTGTCATCGATCACCAAAACTACTTAGGGAGAATTATGCCCTTACAATCTCCCCCTTTTTGGTGGATTGATGACAATACGGGATTTGCACAAGGATATATAAGAAAGTAAGCAAACCTAGCAAAGTAATAGAATATAGGTAAGCTCCCCCTAGATGTGTGCATACAAGAGAAGGTGATTTGGACTGCACAACACACATAATAGGATCAATGCTCCCCCTATATTCTACAAACAATATAGTCCTTGCTTACAAAGAATAAGATTCTATGCACAGAAGTAAGGAGGATAGGGTGAGCACAAATAAAGGGCAAGTAAAGCAACTGCTCACAACCTAACAGATAGCATAGACATAATAACGAGTTAACGAGAAGGGAGCATATGTCTCACACCATATGAAGGTCTCACACACATGACACAAGCACAAGCAAGCAGACAAAGTTCGACCAACGAAAAGTAAATAAACACGGTACAAGACGCAAATCCTAACACTCTCTCCCCCTTTGGCATCGAGACACCACAAAGGGAAAGAGGACGCCTAAGATAGGTGGTAGCTCAGGAGGAAGAACTCAGTCGTCATGCTCTCTGTCAGACTCCTGCTGCTCCTCCTCAGACTCAGACCACGTGTAGCCCTGTTTGGCAATCCACTTTGCCTCTGGAGTGATGATCTCCTCTGACCCGTCAGATGGTTCCTCACCAAAGATCTTCATTATCTTCTTGTCACGTTGGCGAGATTGCTTGTGAGTCACATGAGCCTTGTACTACCCCTTTGCCTGCATACAAAATAGTGCCTTCATCTTCCTCTTCAGTTTCTTAGCCCACGAGGACTTAGACGAGGGAGGAGCATATCCTCCAGAACTGTCCTCAGCTGGCTCCTCCTCCACTGGCTCCTCATCTGCATCCATCTGAGCTGCAGCAGCCTCTGCACGGGTAGTGGTGTTAGCCCAACGACTCTTGATGCGAAGTCGGATAGGCTCATGACGAATCCACTGTGGGGCCTCAAACTCCTCGTCAGGGTAAAGCTTCTCCCAAGTCTTGGAGATAAGCAGAAACAGAAACGGACCGTAGATAGGCACTTTGCGAGAGAAAATCCCAGAGCGAAGCTCACACCACATGATATGTGAGATATCAAGTGGTTGAGTCTGAGCACTGCGGGCCTCCTCACACATCAACAACATGTCAACGAGGTATGAATGTACCTTGTCCTTGTCCCCAACTCGAGGAAACAAGGTATTGCGGAAGATCCTATGCATGATATCCAGAAAGGGGTTCATCACCCAAGTCTTCTTGCCACTAGCAAGCGTCTTCTCCACATAAAAAGGCAGCAGCCGGTCTTTGTCGGCAGATCCTTCTTTATCATGAGGCCGAGCTCCAACAGGGGTGCGGAGCCCCTCGTTAGCAACCTGAAGCAGATCCATAAAGTCTTTCCATGTAGCAGTCATCTTGTGACCATTTGTCATCCAATTCATGTTGCGTTCTTCCTTGGGATGGAAGTGCACCGAAGCATAGAACTGTGCCACAATCTCTGGGTCAAAATCCATCTGAAATGTCATGATGTGCTCAATACCAAACTGCTCCACAAGATCTAGAGCCTTGGCAAAGTAGGCCCGATGATCATCCCTCCGCATGTTGGTCATGTCAATCCAATGTGCATCCACATATAGGTTGTGCTTGCTCTTGAGTAACTCTGTGTAGATACAATACTGCTGCTTGATCCAGAACAGTTCATCTCCATGGAACTGAGCCCGGGGATCTGCATAAGGGTTGATCTTCCTCCTTGTGATGAACTCATAAATTGGAATCTCCTCCATGGTCATAGTTGGTTCCTTGCTCTTGGTGGCGGTGGTCTTGGTTCTGCGTTGGGGGGCATTGGAGCCCTCAGGAATATCACTTTGGGTGCGGAGACGCTTGGAACCGGGTATCACGGCTAGGATTTGTGCGACAAACATTGGAACCGGAGCCACCACCTAAGACACAAACACAAGAACACGACGGAAACACAAAGAGAATCAATGCAAAAGCCACAAAAAGCACACAAAACATGTAGAAAGGATAATATGTATGCGCTACTAAGTAGATATGAATCAAGCGGTAGTACTGCGTGGTGAAAGCGGAAGTAAATTTTTAGTGCCGCTTAGGGGGCGGTAGTACCGCATTGAAGAGTTGCGGTAGTACCGCACAGAACGCGGTACTAAAAAATTACGTTCGCGTTCATCATGGTAGTACCGCTCCTTAGGGCGGTAGTACCGTTATGCGGCAAAGCGGTAGTACCGCGGTCAGCCAGCGGTAGTACCGCTCGGGTCAGATCTGAAAAATGGATCTAGACAAGAACACGTAGAACGACGAACGGTACTACGGCTGATCATAGCAACTTAGTAGCAGCATACTTACTAGCATTTCTATTGCATTACAACTCTCCTACACCCTAATCTTCCATGGATAAGGACAAAAAGAACATAAGAGCAACAAGCATCTCCCCAAAACCTAGAAACAACAACTGGGTAAAAGAAGAGGGGATTTGGGGAGAAACCTTCATCCATGGCAAGAGGTTGAGGTGGGGAACGATCCCACCGGTCGGAATGCGAGGAGAGTGGCCGGGGGAGGAGATCCGGTGAGGTCCTCTGGAGGCGTTCTTGAGGAAGAGAGAGAGACGACGTGCGGGAGACGAGATGAATGGGTATGGGGGAGTTAGAACTACCCCTGCCCGCGTATAACCCCCAGCCGTTCGAACAAATGCGGTAGTACCGCGGTCATCGCGGTAGTACCGCTCAGGCGGAAGTACCGCACGCGGAGCGGTAGTACCGCTCTACCAGCGGCAGTAAAAAATTACTACCGTGCTGGTTGCGGTAGTACCGTATTCTCTATTGCGGTAGTACCGTGACTACTCACGGTAGTGCCGCTCCCCCAAGAAAATGCAAGTTTCGACAAGACGGCTTAAGCAAAGCAAAAGGCACACACGCAAGGCACACAGAAAGAGAGACAACAAACAACCGAAACAACACACAAGACACTCCTCCGTGAAGGAGGTCGGTGGCCGAAGCCACCTATGTTTGAGTTATTTGGTATGGCACCGCAAAGAACTATCCTTGGGCCCATGACCAACACTCGTCTTGAAGCACTTATACCATTTAACATGGAAAATGACAAAGACTTGATCGATTTATGCATAATGGGGGGGGGGAGAAGAGTTCATTGAGAGAACAATACTCCCCCTATGTCCATGCCTACATCTAGGCAAGATAACTATATTGAGTGGGAGGGGTGTGTGCAAAGTTTCAAGCCACATTGCTCAAATCTATGATATTTAGCTCATGCCTTAACTCGTGAAATCTTGCTTCATCCAAAGGCTTCGTGAAGATATCTTCAAGGTTATCATGAGTGTTGACATAGTGAAGCTCGATTTCTCCTCGCCGAATATGATCCCGGATGAAGTGATACCGAATCTCAATATGCTTCGTCTTGAAATGTTGCACTGGGTTGAGAGAAATCTTGATGGCACTTTCATTTTCACACCAAAGAGGCACTTTGTCACAAGTGACACCGTAATCATTTAAAGTTTGCCTCATCCATAGAAGTTGAGCACAACAACTGCCAGCTGCCACATAGTCTGCTTCGGTGGACGAGAGAGACACACAACTTTGATTTTTGGAAGACCAACTTACCAGAGAGCAACCAAGGAATTGGCACCCTCCGGAAGTGGACTTCCTATCCACTTTGTCTCCCGCCTAGTCCGAATAAGAGAAACCTACAAGGTTGAAGTTTTCTCCTCTTGGGTACCATAAGCCAAAGTTTGGGGTATGAGCCAAATATCGAAAGATTCCCTTAACTACCACAAAGTGAATTTCCTTAGGTGAGGCTTGAAACCGTGCACAGATTCCCACACTCAACATAATATTCGGTCTAGATGCACAAAGGTAAAGCAAGGAACCAATCATAGAACGATATACCTTTTGATCCACCGCTTTACCATTGGGATCAATGTCAAGTTGGCACTTGGTTGGCATTGGGGTAGTAGCCGGCTTGACATCACTTAGATTAAACCTCTTGAGCATGTCTTGAGTGTACTTGGCTTGTTTGATAAAGATTCCTTCTCTTCTTTGCTTAATCTCAAACCCAAGAAAATACTTCAACTCTCCCATCATGGACATCTCAAAATGTGTGGTCATGAGTGCGGCGAACTCATCATTGAAAGCTTTGTTAGGTGAACCAAAGATAATATCATCAACATATAGTTGGCAGACAAACAACTCCCCTTTGACCTTCTTAGTAAAAAGAGTGGGGTCGATCTTCCCAATTTCAAACCCACGATCTTGTAAAAACTCGGTAAGATGCTCATACCACGCACGTGTGGCTTGTTTAAGGCCATAGAGTGCCTTATCGAGTTGATACACGTGATTGGGGAACTTAGGATCCTCAAACCCCGGGGGTTGTTTGACATAAACCAACTCATTAATAGGACCGTTAAGAAATGCACTTTTCACATCCATTTGTTGCAACTTAAAATTATGATGAGAAGCATAGGCAAGCAACGAACGGATAGATTCAAGGCGAGCAACGGGGGCAAAGGTTTCACCGTAGTCGATATCCTCGACTTGGGAGTAGCCTTGAGCCACCAACCGCGCCTTGTTGCGAATGATAATGCCATGGGCATCCTGCTTGTTCTTAAAGATCCACTTGGTTCATATGACATTATGGTTCTCCTTTGGCCTCGACACCAGACGCCACACTTTGCTGCGCTCGAAGTTGTGGAGTTCTTCATGCATGGCATTAAGCCAATCAGGATCTTGGAGCGCCTCATAGACCTTCTGAGGTTCAACACAAGAGACAAAAGCTTGATGAGCACAATAGTTTGCTAATTGTCTATGAGTGCTTACCCCCTTTGTGATGCTTCCAAGAATATTCTCCATGTGATGTTCTCTAGAAGCAAGCCCGGAGGCAACTTTTGCAGAACGACGATCCAATTGCTCTTCAAGTGACAATTGAGAAGCACTGAGTTGATCATCTTGAGCGACGTCAAGAGCTTGATCTTGATCTTGAGCTTCCTCTTGATCTTGATCTTGCTCAGAGGAGAGAACTTGGCCTTGTGCATCATTTGGTGGCTCACCACCATCTTGTGATTGATCTTGCACTTGGCCTTGTTCGTCCGGTTGAGGGCCTTCACTTTGTTCTTCGGAAGCATGTGGGTCTTGGGTTGATGATGGTTCCACTTGGGCGTAACATTGTCCTTCTCCTTCAGCCACAAGGGGTTCCTCAATGGATCGGATATATCCAACACCCATTCTTCTTATGGCTTGAGGAGGAATTTCATCACCTACATCACAAGTACCACTTTGCTCCACTTGGGAGCCGTTATTCTCATCAAACTCTACATTACACGTCTCCTCAATGAGTCCATTGGACTTGTTGAGGACACGGTAAGCATGAGAGTTTGTAGCATAACCAACAAATATGCCCTCATGAGCTCTAGACTCAAATTTAGACAAACGAGCACCTTTCTTGAGAATGAAACACTTACACCCGAACACCCGGAAGTACTTGAGATTGGGCTTGTTACCGGTAAGAATCTCATATGGAGTATTGTTCAAACCTTTGCGGAGATAGAGCCGATTGGATGCATGACACGCGATGTTGATGGCTTCGGCCCAAAAGTTGTATGGAGATTTGAATTCCGCCATCATGGTCCTTGCCGCGTCCATCAATGTCCAGTTCTTTCTCTCTGCTACACCATTTTGTTGAGGGGTATAAGGTGCGGCATATTGATGTTTGATCCCCTCATCACTAAGAAACTCATCCAAGGTGTAATTCTTGAACTCGGTGCCATTGTCACTTCGGATCATCAAAATCTTTGCTTCATGTTGTCATTGAGATTCATTTGCAAATTTGATGACGGTTTGTTGGGTCTCACTCTTCTTCTTGAAGAAGTATACCCATGTGTATCTTGAATAATCATCCACAATCACCAAGCAATACTTTCTGCCCCCAAGACTATCAAAGGATGGAGGCCCAAAGAGGTCCATGTGAAGGAGCTCTAATGGTCTTTTTGAGTAGATGATAGTCGTGGGAGGGTGAGCATTCTCATGTAGCTTTCCTTCAATACAAGCACTGCAAGCACGATCTTTGGCAAAGCTAACATTTCTTAGTCCACGGACATGGTCACCCTTGAGAAGACTTTGCAAGGATCTCATATTGATATGGGATAACCGACGATGCCAAAGCCATCCCACATCAACTTTAGCCATTAGGCATGTCGCGGTCTTAGTGGGTTGCTCCGAGAAGTTAACCACATAGAGACCGTTCTCGACATGTCCAACATAGGCTACTTTAAGAGTCTTGCTCCACAAGAGGGCCATGGTATCAATATCAAAGAATGTAGCAAAGCCCATGAGTGCAAGTTGACGAACAGAAAGTAAGTTATATGCAAGGGACTCAACAAGCATGACTTTCTCGATCGTGAGATCATGAGAAACAACAACCTTGCCAAGCCCCAATACCTTAGAAGATGAAGCATCACCCCATTCGATGTTGGTGGCCATGGATGACCCTTGATTCACGTCCACCACCAAGTCTTTGCTTCCGGTCATATGATTTGTGGCTCCACTATCGAGCAACCATGATCCCCCACCGGAAGCAAACTCCTACATGAGATCAATGCTTGGATTTAGGTACCCATTTGGTAATGGGTCCTTTGAGGTTAGTAACAAGGGTCTTAGGAACCCAAATAGACCATTCAATGTACTCATAAGAAGAACCAACAAATTTAGCAAAGACATGACCATCACTAGCACGACATAAAACATATGAAGGATTAAAGTCGCCGGCTATGTTTGATGGTATGGTGGGGTTCTTCTTGACTCCACCACCCTTCACATTGTTCTTCTTCTTAGAAGCACCCTCTCCCTCTTTCACAAAGGTTTGTTTGAGAGGAGGAGGTAGCTTGGTCTTGTCGTTCTTCTTCTTCTTGGGCTTGGGAGCAAACCCAATTCCTTCCTTTGCCACCACCTCCTTTTGATTACTCAAAAGATCATTGAGGTTCTTCTCACCTTGTATACATGTCACAAGGCCTTTCTCAATTTGCTTCTTCAACTTGGCATTCTCTTCAACAAGATGCACATGCTCGCAACATGGGTTAGTAGCATTTGCATTATCAATAAACACCATGCGAGGAAAGATAGCTTTCTCCTTGGTTAGCGAAACTTGGAGTTGATCATGAGACTCCTTAAGAGAAGCATGTATACCTTTCAAGGCTTTGTGAGCCTTGTCAAGTGTAACAAACTCCTCCTTGAGTCTAGCATGGTCAACCCCAAGTTTTGCCTTCTCAGAATTAATCATACGAGAGACAACTAAAGCATGATCGAGATCTTTCTTTAATTTAGCATGATCATCGTTGTGTGACTCCTCAAGAGCCAAACGAAGACCACGCTCTTCCTCTAGAGCATTACAGAGATCCGATATCTCATCGACATAGTCTCGACTATGTCCTTCCATTTTAGCAATGGTCTCCTCGTGAGCCTCGATCATGTCATTGGCCTCACCGAGTTGTTCCAAGAGAGCAACAAAATGCTTCTTGGGTTTGCCCTTGAGTTTGCTCGTAAACAACTCAAATTCATTCTCTTCCTCCTTTGCTCCCTCACTCTCATCAATACAATCCGTCAATGAAGGATTAGAGATGATGGTAGTGTTGATGTTTGGAGTTACCTTGTTGGTGGCCTTAGCCATGAGACACTTGGCGGTGATGTTCTCATTTGGTGAGTCGAAGAGATATGAGCGAGGAGTAGTAGCAATAGAAATTGTGGCCATCTCATCATCTTCATCATTATCATCATCCTCAACATATTCTTCTTGGGCCACCAACCCTTTAGGAGGGGTCTTCTTGTTGAAGTTGTTCTTGTTGGGATAAGACTTGGCCTTGTCCTTCCACATAAGCTTGCCTCCAAAGTCTTCTCTTTTCTCATATGGGTAATCTACAACAAAGTGGCTCACATTCCCACAGTTGAAGCACGTCCTCACTCGTTGCTTGCCCTTGTTGCCACTTGAGTTGTTCTTGTTGAAGTTGGGCCTTGAGTTATTCTCGTTGCCCCAAAATTGCCGTGAAGCAAGAGCCATGTGCTCATGATAGGCATATTTGGTGTCCTCGGGGCAACACTCATCATCATCCTCCTCCTCCCCTTCTTCCACACAAGCCTTGGCCTTCAAGGCAAGGTTAGGCTTCTTTGATCGTTGATCTCTTAAAACCGCATTGTCGGCGGTCTTGTCCAAGATCCTCATGGCAACGAACTCATCCAACACTTCATTTGATGACAAAGTGTGGAAGTTCGGTCTTTGGCGAATGACGGAGGACATGGCCTTGTGGTAAGGCATCATGGCCTTGAGAAACTTGCGCTTGATCCAATTATCATCTGTGTCCTTACTCCCATGATCTCGAAGTGAAACCGCAAGAGTGGTTAATCTCCGATAAAGTTCGCGTGGATCTTCATCTTCGATCATAGCAAACTCATCGGCTTCATCTTGCACAACTTCATAGTTAGAGAGTTGAATGCTTGCGCTCCCCTTGTACATGGAGCCAACATGCTCCCAAGCTTCCTTGGCCACGGTGAAGGGTCGAAGATGTGCAATGTCTTCGGGAGGGATAGCATCTTGAAGTATGCAAAGAACGGACTCGTTGAATTGATGATCCGTAGCTTCTCTCGGAGTTAAGTTGTCGGGATCACGTGGGTAAAAAAATTTCTCAATGATTCTCCAAAGATTAGTAGAACAATGGTTTAAATGACGTTTAAAGAGAAACATCCAAGTAGCAAAATCAGAATTTTTCATAAACTTAGGAGGAGGCCCAACAGAATTTAAATGCGGTGTAGGGATGATGGGCCTCTAACCCCTCGTTGGTTACCCCAAGTGGAAGGTGTAAGATGCAGTGTTGTGGAAGTTTTTCCCTTAGCAAAGATGCCAAGGATCGAATCCCCAGAGACTCCTAGGTTCAACAAGTAGGTGTCAACTGCTAACGGCGCCAGATATTAGCAATCAACGTGGACCTGCACACAGATACAAATAACTTTGCTCCCAACGAGTACAGAGAGGTTGTCAATCCCTCCGGCCTTGTAGTTCACAAAGGATTAAAAGCAAATGATAGTAGTGATAGATAATGTTTGCAATAGTAAGTAATAACGAAAAGTAAATAGCGGATGTGATCAATGATGGTAATATGGACCGGAGTCTCATGATGTTCACTAGTGATGCCTCTCTCCCAAAAGACGATAAAACAGCTATGTGAGGTAAATGAATTACAGCTGGGCAATTGACAGGACCACGAACGCAAACCAATGCTGACTACATTGCAAGAAAGGTTGAGGTTCAAAGCATGGGCGGTACGCCAAAGTAAGTAGACCGAAATCCATCACTAATCATCCACCTTGAGATATCTATCCAGAACATCTCGCTGGTATTAAGTTGCGAGTCCCACCCATAGTGTAAACTCAATGCAACAGACAACTGCACTAAAAGAACTTTGCGTAAAGTAAACAATCCTTGCACCCGCGGGCACAAGCACTGTTGTTTTCCCCCCTGGTGGCAACATCACATCCCCTAGACTCATGTTTCTGTCACTCAAGCTAGTCATCGAGGGGCATGAACCCACAATCGAGCATAACGTTCCCTCTTGGAGTCACTACGTATTACTTGGCCAAAGCAATAAATAACAACGGAGAACATGCAAGAATTACTTATGAACATAAATATAAAAGAGGTAGATCAAATATATTACTCAAGATCAATCTGAACATAATCTCATAATCCATCGGATCCCAGCAAACTCATCATAGCAACAGCATAAGGATTACATATGTGCCTCGATCATGTAGGGCAGCTCACGAGGACTAATTAGTGAAGCACAAGAACGGGAGGAGAACATCACATAGCTACTGGTCATGGACTCATGGTCCAAGGGAGACTACTCACGACTCATCCGGGAGGCGTCCATGGTGGTGGAGAAGCTCCCGGTGGTGATCCTCCCCTCCGGCAGGGTGCCGGGAAGGGTTCTCCTGGTGCTCCCGATCTTGGAAGCGGCGGCGGCGGCGGAACAGAGATGGGATCGCGAAAAGAGTTCATGTTCTGAGGGTTTCGGAGGACGCTTTAAATATATGCCAAAGGGGGGCATCGGGGAAGCTTCGGGGGGGCCAGGCGCCCCCCCCGGCGCGGCCCAGGGGGGGCGCGCCGCCAGGGCGCCTGGAGCCCTGGTGCCCCCCCCCCGGCTGTCCTTCGGACGCACGGTAGTTTCCGGAACGCTGATTTTTTATATAATTTTTCTGGATTTTTCATGGCAGTTCTCGTAACGTGAAAACCTGAAATACAAAAACAGTCGAAAACAGAAACTGGCACTGGGGTGCACTGGATTAGTAGGTTAGTCCAAATATGGTCAAAAGTGTATGGAAGTGTATGAATATCATAGCAATATCACCCAAAAGTGGCATGGAGCAAGCAGAAATTATAGATACGTTTTGGACGTATCAACATCCCCAAGCTTAATTCCTGCTCGTCCTCGAGTAGGTAAATGATAACAAGAATAATTTCTGTGGTGACATGCTATTAACCATATATGACTTTTTATAGTCATATGACAAAAGCTTACTGAGACAATGAATCTATAGTAATTAAGTTGCCTCATGAGAAAATCACAAATGACTGAAAGTTTTACAACATGAAACTGAAACATCAAAAAGATTTGCAATGAACATGATGTGCAAATATGATAAAGTGATATCTAGCTTGCCCCCTTTAGTGAAGCAAAACATAAATGCAGGGGCACCTTCAAGGTTTAAGTGATGACTAGATACAATGATTTCAAAATAAACGATATCACAATCATGCAAAAGACAATGCTACTTTGGGACAATGCACATTACACTCAGAATGACAATCATGCTCTCAGTAGTTGGTGCTTGAAGAAAGTGGAGACTTAATCATAAAAGTAAAAGAATGGTTATGTGCTAGAGCTTTTTATTTTGAAAACATAGAAGCAATTTTGTCAACGGTAGTAGTACTTCATATGTGTCATGTATAAGACATCCTATAAGTTGCAAGCCTCATGCATCGAATACCAATAGTGCTCGCACCTTGTCCTAATTAGCTCGGATTTCCATGGGTTATCATTGCATTACATATGTTTCAACCAAGTGTCACAAAGGGGTACCTCTATGCCACCTGTACAAAGGTCCAAGGAGATAAATCGCATTTGATTTCTCGTTTTTGATAGATCTCAACTTGAGGACATCCATACCGGGACAACATAGAAAATAGATGATGGACTCCTCTTTAATGCATAAGCATGTTCTCATAAGAGATTGAGGATTACTGTCCAAGCTAAAACTTCCACCATGATACATGGCTTTGGTTGGCGGCCCAATGTTCTTCTCTAACAATATGCATACTCATTCAACCCACGGCAAATCACCCTTACTTCAGACAAGACGAACATGCATAGCAACTCACATGATGTTCAACAAAAGTGTGACAGTTGATGGCGTCCCCAGAAACATGGTTACCGCTCAGCAAGCAACTTATAAGAAATAAGATACATAAGCAACATATTCTTTACCACAATAGTTTTTAAGCTACTTTCCCATGAGCTATATATTGCAAAGTTAGTTCGCTTAGTACAGGTGGAGGTTAGCAAAAGACTGGGAGCGACCAACTAAGAGAGCAATGACGGTCATAATCATGCAGAGCGACAAAGCAACATTGAATCAGGCATGGAAGTTATATCGCTACTCAGAAATAAAAGATCATCAAGGCTTAACAGACTTTCTTTACAGTCTTAAATATGCGTGAGCATACGCCAAGTCAATCAAAATAAATTCTTGAGGGAAGATATTACTAAACCATACCACATCATAGGCAAACAAATCAAGATGGTACTCCAATAACACATTGGGAACCTTCCAGCTATTTGAGACTAACCATAAGAAAACCTGAACTACTAAGCGCCATCATGCACGTAGCATCTTTATCATAGACATATTAACCAATGCAACGGAAGCAAACTCTCTTAATAAGGTGAGCATGGTAATTAAAGAGAGTTCAAGCAACCAACTAGACAAAAGCTCTTTGAAAAGATAAGCATGAATACTAAGAGCAGAGCATGATAGTAGCTATTAAAAGACAAAGAACACACACAGCAAAGATAGACATGAAAATTCTATGTTATGTTCTAGGTAGAAGTGGAGCGTGTTTCTCTCCCACATAAAGAAAGCTGAGTTCCGACTCGTTATGAAAAACTAAAAAGAAAACTAAAAGCAAGACGCTCCAAGCATAGCACATAATACATGAAGTGATAAAAATATAGTGGAACGAAAGACGAACTGATAATGTTGATGGAGAAGGGGATGCACGGGGGCATCCCCAAGCTTAGACGCTTGAGTCTCCTTGAATATTTCTTGGGGGTGCACGGGGGCATCCCCAAGCTTGAGCGCTTGACACTCCTGAATCTTTTTATCATCTTCCCTCACACACTTGAAAACTCCCTTCATACATAACTCATCATAATCTGATTAGCGAGGTTAGTACCCTTAATAAAATAATTGCACCTTGCTGGAAATAAAGATATTTTTGAAGTTCTACTGTTTCTCAAGATTGCCAAAAGGTTTTTGCAAAGAAAAAGCAAGCTCTTGATTTGCAAAATGAAGGAAAGGCAAAACAGGACAGAATCTGTGAAAAACAGAACATCAGGTAGTAATTGATTTGTTAGGGATACTTCTGCAACTCAAATCAAAAAACTCAGAACAGAAGCACGAAAGAAAATTATATAGAGAACGCTTTCGAAAAAATTCAGACCAAAAAGATGATCTGGTGATTTTATACGAATTTTTCTATCCAAGGACAGAATCTGTTTCCTGGACAGCACCTCACAACTTTTGAACTTTTTAGCAATCAGAGGCTATACTTGGCACAAATATGAAAAGCAAAGATACAATGATGATGCTACAGCAGTAAACAACATCAAGACACAACAAAAGCAAAATAAATTTATTCATGTGGGCTGCCTCCCAAAAGCGCTTTCTTTTATGCCTTTAAGCTAGGCAAAAGACTTTAATGATGCTCTCGTAGGAATAAGAGTTGAAGAACAAAAGAGAGCATCAAGAAGCAAATACCAAACACATTTAAGCCTAACATGCTTCCTATGCATAGGAATATTGCAATAGAATAATTCATTGAAGCACAAAGCAATAAGCATAGGAAGACAAAACAAGTGCAGCTTCAAAACCTTCAACATAAAGAAAGGGAACTTGATATTATTGAAATATCTATAAGCATATGTTCCCCTCTCATAATAATTTTCAGTGGGATCACGAATAAACTCAACAATATAAGCGTCACATAAAGCATTGTTACCATGATCCACATGCAAAAAGGTACTCTTACTCTCCACATAAGCATCATGAAGAGGATAAAACTTAGTATAAAAGAGAGACATAAGCTCTTGCCAATCAAGCAAGTGCGAGTTATCGAGAAGCTTATACCAATCTGAAGCCTTATCTATAAGTGATATGGCGAACAATTTCCTCATGACAAACTCCCTCGATACACCTGCAAGCTTAAATAGTGAACATAGTTGTGACAGATATAGCAAGTGTTCACCGGGATGTCTGTCTCCTGCGTAACGATTAGCCAAAACATAATCGATAATACCAGCTGGTATTTTATAAGGCACAATTTCAGTAGGGGGAGGATCAACCACCACAGGTGTGGGGCGTCTTCCCGCAAGCAACGATCCAATAATAGGGTTGTCCATAAGGACAACTAGTGAAATACATAAAGAAAACTGAAAGGTAAACTAACAAGACTAAAAAGCAAAGGTAAAAGATAGCGTGCAACTCCCCTATCCTGAAGAGTGGAGTCCCCGGCAACGGCGCCAGAAAAAATCCTTGATGGGCCTCTAATCCCTCGTTGGTTACCCCAAGTGGAAGGTGTAAGATGCAGTGTTGTGGAAGTTTTTCCCTTAGCAAAGATGCCAATGATCGAATCCCCAGAGACTCCTAGGTTCAACAAGTAGGTGTCAACTGCTAACGGCGCCAGATATTAGCAATCAACGTGGACCTGCACACAGATACAAATAACTTTGCTCCCAACGAGTACAGAGAGGTTGTCAATCCCTCTGGCCTTGTAGTTCACAAAGGATTAAAAGCAAATGATAGTAGTGATAGATAATGTTTGCAATAGTAAGTAATAACGAAAAGTAAATAGCGGATGTGATCAATGATGGTAATATGGACCGGAGTCTCATCATGTTCACTAGTGATGTCTCTCTCCCAAAAGACGATAAAACAACTATGTGAGGTAAACGAATTACAGCTGGGCAATTGACAGGACCACGAACGCAAACCAATGCTGACTGCATTGCAAGAAAGGTTGAGGTTCAAAGCATGGGCGGTACGCCAAAGTAAGTAGACCGAAATCCATCAATATCTACTACTAATCATCCACCTTGAGATATCTATCCAGAACATCTCGCTGGTATTAAGTTGCGAGTCCCACCCATAGTGTAAACTCAATGCAACAGACAACTGCATTAAAAGAACTTTGCGTAAAGTAAACAATCCTTGCACCCGCGGGCACAAGCACCGTTGTTTTCCCCCTTGTGGCAACAGCACATCCCCTAGACTCATGTTTCTGTCACTCAAGCTAGTCATCGAGGGGCATGAACCCACAATCGAGCATAATGTCCCCTCTTGGAGTCACTACGTATTACTTGGCCAAAGCAATAAATAACAACGGAGAACATGCAAGAATTACTTATGAACATAAATATACAAGAGGTAGATCAAATATATTACTCAAGATCAATCTGAACATAATCTCATAATCCATCGGATCCCAGCAAACTCATCATAGCAACAGCATAAGGATTACATATGTGCCTCAATCATGTAGGGCAGCTCACGAGGACTAATTAGTGAAGCATAAGAACGGGAGGAGAACATCACATAGCTACTGGTCATGGACTCATGGTCCAAGGGAGACTACTCACGACTCATCCGGGAGGCGTCCATGGTGGTGGAGAAGCTCCCGGTGGTGATCCTCCCCTCCGGCAGGGTGCCGGGAAGGGTTCTCCTGGTGCTCCCGATCTTGGAAGCGGCGGCGGCGGCGGAACAGAGATGGGATCGCGAAAAGAGTTCCTGTTCTAAGGGTTTCGGAGGATGCTTTAAATATATGCCAAAGGGGGGCATCGGGGAAGCTTCGGGGGGCCCAGGAGCCCCCCCGGAGCGGCCCAGGGGGGGCGCGTCGCCAGGGCGCCTGGAGCCCTGGTGCCCCCCCCGGCTGTCCTTCGGACGCACGGTAGTTTCCGGAACGCTGATTTTTTATATAATTTTTCTGGATTTTTCCTGGCAGTTCTCGTAACGTCAAAACCTGAAATACAAAAACAGCCGAAAACAGAAACTGGCACTGGGGTGCACTGGATTAGTAGGTTAGTCTGTTGGAAATATGCCCTAGAGGCAATAATAAAAGAGTTATTATTATATTTCCTTGTTCATGATAATCGTTTATTATCCATGCTATAATTGTATTGATTGGAAACTCATATACATGTGTGGATAAATAGACAAACTTTGTGTCCCTAGTAAGCCTCTTCAGGACTAGCTCGTTGATCAAAGATGACCGCGGTTTCCAGGTCATAGACATGAGTTGTCATTTGATAACGGGATCACATCATTAGGAGAATGATGTGATGGACGAGACCCAAACGTTAAACATAGCTTTTGATCGTATCAGTTATCGCTATAGTTTTCTGCATGTCAAGTATAAGTTCCTATGACCATGAGATCATGTAACTCACTGACACCGTAGGAGTGCTTTGTGTGTGCCAAACGTCGCAACGTAACTGGGTGACTATAAAGGTACTCTACAGGTATCTCCGAAGGTGTCTGTTGAGTTGACATGGATCGAGACTGGGATTTGTCACTCCGTGTGACGGAGAGGTATCTCCGGGCCCACTCGGTAATACATCATCTCAATGAGCTCAAAGTGATTAAGTAGTTAGTCACGGGATTATGTATTACGGTAACGAGTAAAGAGACTTGCCGGTAATGATATTGAACTAGGTATAGAGATACCGACGATCGAATCTCGGGCAAGTAACATACCGACGAGACAAAGGGAACTGTATACGGGATTGCCTGAATCCTTGACATCGTGGTTCATCCGATGAGATCATCGAGGAACGTGTGGGAACCAATATGGGTATCCAGATCCCGCTATTGGTTATTGTCCTGGGAGTGTCTCGGTCATGTCTGCATAGTTTCCGAACCCGCAGGGTCTACACACTTAAGGTTCGGTGACGCTAGGGTTGTTAGTGAGAACAGTGCATGGTTACCGAAGGTTGTTCGGAGTCCCGGATGAGATCCCGGACGTGACGAGGGTCTCCGGAATGGTCCGGAGACGAAGATTGATATATAGGATGAAAGGTTTCGGAGTCCGGAAGTGTTCCGGGGAGTATCGGGAAGACGGCGGATGACCGAAAGGGGTTTCGGGGTCCCGGAAGGAGTTTCGGGCCTAATGGGCCACGAAGGGGGGACACAACAGCCCTCATAGGGCTGTGCGCCCCCCCCTGCGCCCTCTCCGCATGCGCAAGGGGGGCTGGCCCCTCCTAGGGCTGCCGCACCCCCTAGCTTGGGGGGCAAGGCACCTTGGGGGGGGGGGGAACCCTAACCCTGGCGCAGCCC
>LR738713.1:467203068-467255245 GCA_902687465.1 Secale cereale | reverse complement strand
CCCCCATCTCCACTTGGCCGCCGCCCCTAGGGGTAAACCCTAGGGCGCCCCCTCCCCTCTACTCCCCCTATATAAAGAGAGGCAGAGGGAGGGCAGCCACACACGTTCGTGCCTCGGCGCTGCCCTCCCTCTCCCACATCCATCTTCGTTTTCCCGCGGTGCTTGGCGAAGCCCTGCAGGAATCCTCCACCACCATCTCCACCACGCCGTCGTGCTGCCGGTGTCTCCATCAACCTCTCCTTCCCCCTTGCTGGATCAAGAAGAAGGAGACGTCCCCGAGCTGTACGTGTGAAGAACGCGGAGGCACCGTTGCTTCGGTGCTAGGATCTTCGGTGATCTGAATCGCGGCGAGTACGACTCCATCAACCGCGTTCTTGAACGCTTCCGCTTAGCGATCTACAAGGGTATGTGGATCCAACTCTCCCCTCGTAGATGCATCTCCTAGATTGATCTTGGTGTACGTAGGAAAAATTTTTGTTTCCCATGCAACGTTCCCCAACAGTGGTATCAGAGCTAGGATCTTGCGTAGATGTTTTCACGAGTAGAACACAAAAGGGTTTGTGGACGTTGATGTTTAGATTGCTTCCCTCCTTAGTCTTTCTTGATTCAGCGGTATTATGGGATGAAGCGGCCCGGACCAACTTTACATGTCCACGTACATGAGACCGGTTCCATCGACAGACATGTGACTTTTGTTGCATAAGATGGCTGGCGGGTGTCTGTCTCTCCTATCTTAGTTGAATCGGAACAGAACAAGGCGGTCCTTGTAGAAGGTTAAATAGCAACTTAAATATCACCGTTGTGGCTTTGCGTAGGTAAGAAGCGTTCTTGCTAGATACCCATAGCAGCCACGTAAAACATGCAACAACAAATTAGAGGACGTCTAACTTGTTTTTGCAGGGTATGTATGTGATGTGATATGGCCAATGACATGATAAGATATATTTGATGTATGAGATGATCATGTTGTAATAGTTAATATCGACTTGCATGTCGATGTATACGGCAACCGGCAGGAGCCATAGGGTTGTCTTTAATTTTTGTATGACCTGCGTGTCAATCATTAAGCGCTTTGTAATGCTTTACTTTATCGCTAAACGGTAGCAATAGTAGTAAGAGCATGGTGGGCGCGCGACAACCCCGATGGCGACACGATGATGGAGATCATGATGATGGGGATCATGGTGTGGCGCCGGTGACGATGGAGATCATGCCGGTGCTTTGGAGATGGAGATCAAAAGCACGAGTTGATGGCCATATCATGTCACTTATGATTTGCATGTGATGTTAATCCTTTTATGCATCTTATTTTGCTTAGGACGACGGTAGCATTATAAGATGATCCTTCACTAAAATTTCAAGATAAAATTGTGTTCCCCCCGAGTGTGCGCCGTTGCGAAGGTTCGTCGTTTCGAAGCACGACGTGATGATCGGGTGTGATAGACTCTACGTTCGCATACAACGGGTGCAAGCCAGTTTTGCACATGCAGAACACTCGGGTTAGACTTGACGAGCCTAGCATGTACAGACATGGCCTCGGAACACGGAAGATCGAAAGGTCGAGCATGAGTCATATAGTAGATATGATCAACATGTAGATGTTCACCATTGACACCACCTCATCTCACGTGATGATCGGACTTGGGTTGGTGAATCTAGATCATGTCACGCTCGAATGACCAGAGGGATGTCAATTTGAGTGGGAGTTATAAATAATTTGATTAGGTAATAACTCACTTATCATGAACAATAGTCTAAAATGTCTTTGCAAATCTTTTGTTGTAGATGGCTCGCGCAGTAGCTCCCCTGAATTTTAATGCGTTCCTAGAGAAAGCTAAACTGAAAGATGATGGGAGCAACTTTGTGGACTGGCTCCGCAATCTGAGGATCATCCTCACAGCTGCCCAAAAGGTTTATGTCTTAAATGCACCGCTAGGTGAACCCCCCGCTCCTCAGGCCTCTGCGGACGTTATGAACGCCTGGCAGTCGCGTTCGGATGACTACTCAGTAGTGCAGTGTGCCATGTTGTATAGCTTGGAAGGAGGACTTCAAAGGCGTTTTGAACGTCATGGAGCATATGAGATGTTCCAGGAGTTGAAGTTCATCTTTGAGAAGAATGCTAAGATCGAGAGGTATGAGACCACCGATAAATTCTTTGCTTGCAAGATGGAGGAGAATTCGTCTGTCAGTGAGCACTTACTGAAGATGTCTGGGTACTATACCCGCATAGCTGATCTGGGACTTGTGTTCCCGGAGGAGGCTATCATTGACAGAATTCTCCAGTCACTCCCGCCTAGCTACAAGAGCTTCGTGCAGCAGTATAACATGCAAGGGATGAACAAAACCATCGCCGAGCTGTTTTCGATGCTGAAAGTCGCTGAGGCAGACATCCAGAAGGAGTATCAAGTGTTGATGGTCAATAAAACCACCAGTTTCAAGAAGAATGGCAAGGGCAAGAAGGGTAACTCTAAGAAGGGTGGCAAGGCAGTTGCTCATCCAGTGAAGAAACCCAAGGCTGGGCCCAAGCCAGAGACTGAGTGTTTCTATTGCAAGGGGAACGGCCACTGGAAGCGGAACTGCCCCAAGTATCTGGCAGACAAGAAGGGGGCCAACAACAACAACAAGCAAGGTATATGTGATATACATGTTATTGATGTGTACCTTACCAACTCTCGTTGTAGTGCCTGGGTATTTGATACCGGTTCGGTTGCTCACATTTGCAACTCTAAACAGGAACTGCGGAATAAACGGAGGCTGGCGAAGGACGAAGTGACGATGCGCGTGGGAAATGGTTCCAAGGTTGATGTGATCACCGTCGGCACGCTCGCTCTTCGATTACCATCGGGATTAGTTATGAACCTGAATAATTGTTATTTAGTGCCTGCGTTAAGCATGAACATTATATCTGGATCTTGTTTGATGCGAGACGGTTACTCATTTAAATCAGAGAATAAAGGTTGTTCTATTTATATGGGTAATATCTTTTATGGTCATGCACCCGAAGTGAGGGGTTTATTCTTATTGAATCTCGATAGGGATGATACACATGTTCATAACATTGATGCCAAAAGATGTAGAGTTGATAATGATAATACCACTTTCTTGTGGCACTGCCGTCTGGGTCATATCGGCGTGAAACGCATGAGGAAGCTCCATGCTGATGGACTTTTGGAGTCTCTTGATTTTGAATCACTTGACACATGCGAGCCGTGCCTCATGGGCAAGATGACGAGGACCCCGTTTTCAGGGACAATGGAACGGGCAAGTGACTTATTGGAAATCATACATACTGATGTGTGTGGTCCGATGAGTGTCACGGCGCGCGGTGGATATCGTTATTTTCTCACCTTCACTGACGACTTAAGTAGATATGGGTATATTTACTTAATGAAGCATAAGTCTGAAACTTTTGAAAAGTTCAAGCAATTTCAGAGTGAAGTTGAAAATCATCATAACAAGAAGATCAAGTTCCTACGATCTGATCGAGGGGGAGAATATCTGAGTTATGAGTTTGGCAATCACTTAAGAAAATGTGGAATTGTTTCACAGTTGACGCCACCTGGAACACCACAGCGTAATGGTGTGTCCGAACGTCGTAATCGAACCCTATTAGATATGGTGCGTTCTATGATGTCTCTTGCCGATTTGCCACTATCGTTCTGGGGATATGCGTTAGAGACAGCTGCATTCACTTTAAATAGGGCTCCATCTAAGTCCGTTGAGACAACACCGTATGAACTATGGTTTGGTAAGAAACCTAAGTTGTCTTTTCTCAAGGTTTGGGGTTGCGATGCTTATGTCAAAAGGCTTCAGCCAGAAAAGCTCGAACCCAAAGCGGACAAATGTGTCTTCATAGGATACCCAAAAGAAACTGTTGGGTACGCCTTCTATCTCAGATCCGAAGGCAAAGTGTTTGTCGCTAAGAACGGGTCCTTTCTCGAGAAAGAGTTTCTCTCGAAAGAATTGAGTGGGAGGAAGATAGAACTTGATGAGGTTATTGAACCTCTGCTTCAACCAGAGAGTTGCGCAGCACAGAAAGATGTTTTTGTGGAGCCTGCAGCGGTTGAAGAGGAAGCCAATGATGATGATCAAGAAGCTTCTGATCAAGTTACTACCGAACCTCGTAGGTCGACAAGGGTACGCACTGCACCTGAGTGGTATGGTAACCCTGTCTTGGAGGTCATGTTGTTAGACAACGGTGAACCTACGAGCTATGGAGAAGCGATGGTGGGCCCGGATTCCGACAAATGGTTAGAGGCCATGAAATCCGAGATGGGATCCATGTATGAAAACAAAGTATGGACTTTGGAAGTATTACCTGAAGGACGGAAGGCCATTCAGAATAAATGGATTTTTAAGAGGAAGACGGACGCTGACGGTAATGTCACCGTGTATAAAGCTCGACTTGTGGCAAAGGGTTTTTCACAAGTTCAAGGGATTGACTACGATGAGACTTTCTCACCCGTAGCGATGCTTAAATCCGTCCGAATCATGTTAGCAATAGCTGCATATTTCGATTATGAAATTTGGCAGATGGATGTCAAAACAACGTTCCTTAACGGTTTTCTTAAGGAAGAGTTGTATATGATACAACCGGAAGGTTTTGTCGATCCAGAGAATGCTGACAAAGTATGCAAGCTCCAGCGTTCCATTTATGGGCTGGTGCAAGCATCTCGGAGTTGGAATCTTCGCTTTGATGAGGTGATCAAAGCGTTTGGGTTTGTACAAGTTTACAATGAAGCTTGTATTTACAAGAAAGTGAGTGGGAGCTCTATAGCGTTTCTAATATTATATGTGGATGACATATTGCTGATTGGAAACAATATAGAATTTTTGGATAGCGTGAAGGGGTATTTGAACAAGAGTTTTTCAATGAAGGATCTCGGTGAAGCTGCTTTCATATTGGGCATCAAGATCTATAGAGATAGATCAAGACGCTTGATAGGACTTTCACAAAGTACATACCTTGATAAAGTTTTGAAGAAGTTCAAAATGGATCAACCCAAGAAGGGGTTCTTGCCGGTATTGCAAGGTACAAAGTTGAGTAAGACTCAATGCCCAGTGACTGCGGAAGATAGAGAAAAGATGAGTGTCGTCCGCTATGCTTCATCCATAGGCTCTATCATGTATGCAATGCTGTGCACAAGACCAGATGTCAGCCTTGCCATAAGTATGGCCGGAAGGTTTCAAAGTAATCCTGGTATGGATCACTGGACAGCGGTCAAGAATATCCTAAAGTACCTGAAAAGGACTAAGCAAATGTTTCTCGTTTATGGAGGTGATCAAGAGCTCGTCGTAAAGGGTTACGTCGATGCAAGCTTTGACACTGATCCGGATGACTCTAAGTCTCAAACCGGATACGTATATATTCTCAACGGGGGAGCGGTAAGCTGGTGCAGTTCCAAGCAAAGCGTGGTAGCCGATTCTACATGCGAAGCGGAGTACATAGCTGCCTCGGAGGCGGCAAAGGAAGGTGTCTGGATGAAGGAGTTCATGACAGATCTTGGAGTTGTGCCTAGTGCACTAAACCCAATGACTCTGTTCTGTGACAACACTGGTGCAATTGCTCTAGCCAAGGAACCAAGGTTTCACAAGAGGACCAGACACATAAAGCGACGCTTCAATTCCATCCGCGATTCAGTCAAGGAGGAGGACATAAGCATTTGCAAAGTACACACGGATTTGAATGTTGCAGATCCGTTGACTAAGCCTCTTCCACGGGCTAAGCATGATCAACACCAAGACTCTATGGGTGTTAGATTCATTACCTTGTAATGCTAGATTATTGACTCTAGTGCAAGTGGGAGACTGTTGGAAATATGCCCTAGAGGCAATAATAAAAGAGTTATTATTATATTTCCTTGTTCATGATAATCGTTTATTATCCATGCTATAATTGTATTGATTGGAAACTCATATACATGTGTGGATAAATAGACAAACTTTGTGTCCCTAGTAAGCCTCTTCAGGACTAGCTCGTTGATCAAAGATGACCTCGGTTTCCAGGTCATAGACATGAGTTGTCATTTGATAACGGGATCACATCATTAGGAGAATGATGTGATGGACGAGACCCAAACGTTAAACATAGCTTTTGATCGTATCAGTTATCGCTATAGTTTTCTGCATGTCAAGTATAAGTTCCTATGACCATGAGATCATGTAACTCACTGACACCGTAGGAGTGCTTTGTGTGTGCCAAACGTCGCAACGTAACTGGGTGACTATAAAGGTACTCTACAGGTAGCTCCGAAGGTGTCTGTTGAGTTGACATGGATCGAGACTGGAATTTGTCACTCCGTGTGACGGAGAGGTATCTCCGGGCCCACTCGGTAACACGTCATCTCAATGAGCTCAAAGTGACTAAGTAGTTAGTCACGGGATTATGTATTACGGAACGAGTAAAGAGACTTGCCGGTAACGAGATTGAACTAGGTATGGAGATACCGACGATCGAATCTCGGGCAAGTAACATACCGACGAGACAAAGGGAACTGTATACGGGATTGCCTGAATCCTTGACATCGTGGTTCATCCGATGAGATCATCGAGGAACATGTGGGAACCAATATGGGTATCCAGATCCCGCTATTGGTTATTGACCTGGGAGTGTCTCGGTCATGTCTGCATAGTTTCCGAACCCGCAGGGTCTACACACTTAAGGTTCGGTGACGCTAGGGTTGTTAGTGAGAACAGTGCATGGTTACCGAAGGTTGTTCGGAGTCCCGGATGAGATCCCGGACATGACGAGGGTCTCCGGAATGGTCCGGGGACGAAGATTGATATATAGGATGAAAGGTTTCGGAGTCCGGAAGTGTTCCGGGGAGTATCGGGAAGACGGCGGATGACCGAAAGGGGTTTCGGGGTCCCGGAAGGAGTTTCGGGCCTAATGGGCCACAAAGGGGGGACACAACAGCCCTCATAGGGCTGTGCGCCCCCCCTGGGCCCTCTCCTCATGCGCAAGGGGGGCTGGCCCCTCCTAGGGCTGCCGCACCCCCTAGCTTGGGGGGCAAGGCACCTGGGGGGGGAGCCCTAACCCTGGCGCAGCCCTGGCCGCCGCCCCCCCCATCTCCACTTGGCCGCCGCCCCTAGGGGTAAACCCTAGGGCGCCCCCTCCCCTCTACTCCCCCTATATAAAGAGAGGCAGAGGGAGGGCAGCCACACACGTTCGTGCCTCGGCGCTGCCCTCCCTCTCCCACATCCATCTTCGTTTTCCCGCGGTGCTTGGCGAAGCCCTGCAGGAATCCTCCACCACCATCTCCACCACGCCGTCGTGCTGCCGGTGTCTCCATCAACCTCTCCTTCCCCCTTGCTGGATCAAGAAGAAGGAGACGTCCCCGAACTGTACGTGTGAAGAACGCGGAGGCACCGTTGCTTCGGTGCTAGGATCTTCGGCGATCTGAATCGCGGCGAGTACGACTCCATCAACCGCGTTCTTGAACGCTTCCGCTTAGCGATCTACAAGGGTATGTGGATCCAACTCTCCCCTCGTAGATGCATCTCCTAGATTGATCTTGGTGTACGTAGGAAAATTTTTTGTTTCCCATGCAACGTTCCCCAACATAGTCCAAATATGATCAAAAGTGTATGGAAGTGTATGAATATCATAGCAATATCACCCAAAAGTGGCATGGAGCAAGCAGAAATTATAGATACGTTTTGGACGTATCAAGGGACGGGTCCCCTATAGTGGGTAGGAGGAGCGAAGTGGGCAAAGATCCCACTCCCATTCTTAGTAACCGGGGCTTGCTCACTACTAGCTTCTCCCTTGTCGGGAGTAGCCTCCGACATGATGGTAGCGGGACGAACCACTTCCAACTGTGTGGTGGATAATTTAAGCCCCTCAAGCAATTCCTTAAACATGCCTTTGTCCTCGGTCGCTAGTGATTCTTTCAATGTGGCCATTGCCACATTGAACTCCTCACGAGAGACCGAGGCTCCCCCATCGGACGTAGGCAAGGACGGAGTTCCACCGGAACGTTCCTCCGTCTCGACTACGTTGTCACCCAAACTCTTTGGACGGTAAAGTCCTTAAAAAGAGACGAGGCTCTGATACCAATTGAAAGGATCGATATGGTTGACTAGAGGGGGGGTGAATAGGCAACTAACAATTTTTAGTTTTTCTTAACCAAATTAAATTAAACAAGAAGTAAGTTGTCTAGACATGCAACTATGATGACAACTTATAGGAAGCAAAGATAACAACCTCACAAGCAAGCTATCTAAGATAAACAAGGAAAGCTTGCACAAGTAAAGGAAAGAAATAACCACAAGTGGAACCGGTGAAGACGAGGATGTGTTACCGAAGTTCCTTCCCTTTGAGAGGAAGTACGTCTCACTTGGAACGGTGTGGAGGCACAATGCTCCCCAAGAAGGCACTAGGGCCACCGTATTCTCCTCACGCCCTCACAGAAAGCAAGCTGCCGTGATTCCACTAGTGGTGCCCTTGAAGGCGACAACCGAACCTTTACAAACAAGGTTGGGGCTATCTCCACAACTGAACTGGAGGCTCCCAACGACACCACGAAGCTTCACCACAATGGAATATGGCTCTAAGGTGACCTCAACCGTCTAGGGTGCTCAAACACCCAAGAGTAACAAGATCCGCAAGGGATTAGTGGGGGGAATCAAATATCTCTTGGTGGAAGTGTAGATCGATGCCTTCTCAAGCAATCCCGAGGAAATCAACAAGTTTGATTGGCTAGGGAGAGAGATCGGGCGGAAATGGAGCTTTGAGCAACAATGGAGCTTTGGGGAGGAAGAGGTGGGTCTTCTTGGAGAAGAAGACTCCCTATATATAGTGGGAGAACAAATCCAACCGTTATCCCACATATCTGCCCGCAGAGCGCGGTACTACCGCACATAAGTTGCGATACTACCGCTCGGCCCAACGGTACTACCGCTCTGGATGCGGTACTACCGCTGGTGCAGTACATGCCAGTACTAACCCTGTTGTGTTGAAGCAACGGGCGGTAGTACTGCCTGAGCGGTACTACCGCACGTCCCTGCGGTACTACCGCAAGGCAGGGCTAGACAGGCTGAGGAGAAGTGCAGACTAAATAAAATACATCCGTAGCTACATCTGCAGATATACGGTCGTAGCAAAAACACGACATGGTACTACCGCTTGCTCCAAGCGGTACTACCGTGTAGGACGTGGAAGTACAAAATTACTTCCGCGCCTACTACCGTACTAGTTACGACGCTGGGCCAACCACACGGTACTACCGTGCTCAGGGTACGGTACTACCGCTTTGTGCGGTACTACCGCGGCCCTGAGGTGGTACTACCATGTGACCGTGCGGTACTACCGCACACTCTGAGCGGTACTACCGCATGCCAAGCAGTTGTAGTAGTAGGATGCCACTGTTTTTGTACCGACGAGGAAAACAGCCGGAGCTCCAGAGAAGCAAAGGAAAGGTGGTGCGAATGAGTAGACGTGTACGTGTTGATTCCACCCAAACCTTTCCGAAGCGGACCCCCTCTTAATAGTACGGATTTCCTATGACTCAATTCCACCGAAAAAGAAACAAAAGGAAACACCGTCTTCCATAGGTTCCGAGGGGCACTTAATCGTCTTGTGCCTAGGTGAGATATATCTGAAAAAGCTTAGTGCACCCGATTAGTCCGCAAATGCATTGTCATCAATCACCAAAACTACTTAGGGAGAAATATGCCCTTACACATATGGTTTTATATAGACTTTTGGAGAAGCCTATATTTACAAGAAAGTGAGTGGGAGCTCTGTAGCATTTCTGATATTATATGTGGATGACATATTGTTGATTGGAAATGATATAGAATTTCTGGATAGCATAAAAGGATACTCGAATAAGAATTTTTCAATGAAAGACCTTGGTGAAGCTGCTTACATATTAGGCATCAAGATCTATAGAGATAGATCGAGACCCTTAATTGGACTTTCACAAAGCACATACCTTGATAAAGTTTTGAAGAAGTTCAAAATGGATTAGTCAAAGAAACGGTTCTTGCCTGTGTTACAAGGTGTGAAGTTGAGTAAGACTCAATGCCCGACCACTTCAGAAGATAGAGAGAAAATGAAAGTCATTCCCTATGCCTCAGCCATAGGATCTATCATGTATGCAATGCTGTGTACCAGACCTGATGTGTGCCGTGCTATAAGTCTAGCAGGGAGGTACCAAAGTAATCCAGGAGTGGATCACTGGACAGCGGTCAAGAACATCCTGAAGTGCCTGAAAAGGAAAAAAGGATATGTTTCTCGTGTATGGAGGTGACAAAGAGCTCGTCGTAAATGGTTACGTCGATTCAAGCTTTGACACTGATCCGGATGACTCTAAGTCACAAACCGGATATGTATTTTTAAACGGTGGAGCTGTTAGTTGGTGCAGTTCCAAGCAGAGTGTCGTGGCGGGATCTACGTGTGAAGCGGAATACATAGCTGCTTCGGAAGCAGCAAATGAAGGAGTCTGGATGAAGGAGTTCATATCCAATCTAGGTGTAATACCTAGTGCATCGGGTCCAATGAAAATATTTTGTGACAACACTGGAGCAATAGCCTTGGCGAAGGAATCCAGGTTTCACAAGAGAACAAAGCACATCAAAAGACTCTTCAATTCCATCCGCGATCTATTCAAGGAGGGAGACATAGAAATTTGCAAGATACATACGGATCTGAATGTTGCATACCCGTTGACTAAGCCTCTTCCACGGGCAAAACATGATCAACACCAAGACTCCATGGGTGTTAGAATCATTACTTTGTAATCTAGATTATTGACTCTAGTTCAAGTGGGAGACTGAAGGAAATATGCCCTAGAGGCAATAATAAAGATGTTATTTGTATTTCCTTATATCATGATAAATATCTTTTATTCATGCTAGAATTGTATTAACCGGAAACTTAGTACATGTCTGAATACATAGACAAAACAGTATATCCCTAGTATGCCTCTACTAGACTAGCTCATTGATCAAAGATGGTTATGTTTCCTAGCCATAGACATGAGTTGTCATTTGATCAACGAGATCACATCATTAGGAGAATGATGTGATGGACAAGACCCATCCGTTAGCTTAGCACTATGATCGTTTAGTTTTACTGCTATTGCTTTCTTCATGACTTATACATGTTCCTATGACTATGAGATTATGCAACTCCCGTATACCGGAGGAACACCTTGTGTGCTATCAAACGTCACAACGTAACTGGGTGATTATAAAGATGCTCTACAGGTGTCTATGAAGGTGTTCGTGGTGTTGGCATAGATCAAGAATAGGATTTGTCACTCCGAGTGTCGGAGAGGTATCTCTGGGCCCTCTCGGTAATACACATCATAATAAGCCTTGCAAGCAAATGACTAATGAGTTAGTCATGGGATGATGTATTACGGAACGAGTAAAGAGACTTTCTAGTAACGATATTGAACTAGGTATTGAGATACCGACGATCGAATCTCGGGCAAGTAACATACCGATGACAAAAGGAACACCATATGTTGTTATGTGGTTTGACCGATAAAGATCTTCATAGAATATGTAGGAGCCAATATGAGCATCCAGGTTCCGCTATTGGTTATTGACCGGAGATGAGTCTCGGTTATGTCTACATAGTTCTCGAACCCGTAGGGTCCGCACGCTTAACGTTTGATGACGATCGGTATTATGAGTTTATGAGTTTTGATGTACCGAAGGTAGTTCGGAGTACCAGATCAGATCACGGACATGATGAGGAGTCTCGGAATGTCCGAGACGTAAAGATTGATATATTGGACGACTATATTCAGACACCGGAAGTGTTCCGGAAAGTTTCGGAATAAACCGGAGTACCGGAGGGGTTACCGGAACCCCCCGGAGAAGCTATGGGCCCTAATGGGCTTTAGTGGAAAGAGAGAGGGCCGGCCAGGGCTGGGCCGCGCGCTCCTCCCCCTTGGTCCGAATTGGACAAGGAAAGGAGGGGGTGGCGCCCCTTTCCTTCTCCCTCTCCCTCTCCTTCCTTCCTCCTCTCTCCCTCTTTGTGGATTCCTACTAGGAATAGGATTGCAATCCTATTCCTAGTAGGATTGCCTCTCTAGGGCGCGCCATAGGGGGCCGGCCGGCCTCCCCCTTGCTCCTTTATATACAGGGGCAAGGAGGCACCTCTAGACACACAAGTTGAGCTCTCCAGCCGTGTGCGGTGCCCCCCTCCACAGAAACACACCTCGGTCATACCGTTGCAGTGCTTAGGCGAAGACCTGCGCCGGTAACTTCATCATATCCGTCACCACGCCGTCGTGCTGAGAAACTCTCCCGCGAGGTTCTACTGGATCAAGAGCTCGTGGGACGTCATCAAGCTAAACGTGTGCTGAATGCGGAGGCTCCGTACGTTCGGTGCTTGATCGGTTGGATCGCGAAGAAGTTCGACTACATCAACCGCGTCACTAGACGCTTCCGCTTCCGGTCTATGAGGGTACGTAGACACACTCTCCCCCTCGTTGCTATGCATCTGGTAGATAGATCTTGCGTGATCGTAGGATTTTTTTTTGAAATAATACGTTCCCCAACAACTTCCAGCGCAAAAAATAATACATTTTCTGATCCTAGCGCAAATACAAGGTTGTAAGCATAAGAACTCATACCCATACCTCTTTTTATTATAAGTGTTTGAATCACTATTTGCTTGTTGATCCGTTCAAAAGCTGGATTTGACACTTTGACAAAAGCTTGCTAGAGTCCATCGCTTCAAGGGAATCTTCCTCTCGTAGGTTCGATAGCACAGGGTTACCTCAGGGGAAATAGGTGTGGGATACTTTTTCTGTTCCAATGTCGGATCAATAGAAGGAGGTATTAGGAGCACCTACCCACTCGAGTCGCGAGAAGTACTGCCCTAGAGTTGGATCGAACGACCAAAATGAGAAAAGCCAACGACTGTAAATGGCGATTGTCTGAGAGGGCTTGATACGTCTCCAACATATCTACTTTTCCAAACACTTTTGCCCTTGTTTTGGACTCTAACTTGCATGATTTGAATGGAACTAACCCGGACTGACGCTCTTTTCAGCAGAATTGCCACGATGTTATTTTTGTGCAGAAATAAAAGTTCTCAGAATGACGTGAAAATCAACGGAGAATATTTTTTGGAATATATAAATAATAATGGCGAAAGAATCAAGACCAGGGGGCCCACACCCTGTCCACGAGGGTGGGGGCGCGCCCACCCCCCTGGGCGCGCCCCCTGTCTCGTGGGCCCCCTGAGGCTCCACTGACCTGGACTCCAACTCCATATATTCACGTTCGGGGAGAAAAAAAATTAGAGAGAAGGATTCATCGCGTTTTACGATACGGAGCCGCCGCCAAGCCCTAATGTCTCTCGGAGGGCTGATCTGGCGTCCGTTCGGGGCTCCGGAGAGTGGAGATCGCCGCCATCGTCATCATCAACCTTCCTCCATCACCAATTCCATGATGCTCACCACCGTGCGTGAGTAATCCCATCGTAGGCTTGCTGGACGGTGATGGGTTGGATGAGATTTACCATGTAATCGAGCTAGTTTTGTTAGGGTTTGATGCCTAGTATCCATTATGTTCTAAGATTGATGTTGCTATGACTTTGCCATGCTTAATGCTTGTCACTAGGGCCCGAGTGCCATGATTTCAGATCTGAACGTATTATGTTTTCATTAATATATGTGAGTTCTTGATCCTATCTTGCAAGTCAATAGTCACCTACTATGTGTTATGATCTGGCAACCCCAAAGTGCAACAATCGGGACCACTCCTGGGGATCACCGTAGTTTGAGGAGTTCATGTATTCACTAAGTGTCAATGCTTTGGTCCGGTACTCTATTAAAAGGAGGCCTCAATATCCCTTAGTTTCCAATAGGACCCCGCTGCCACGGGAGGGTAGGACAAAACATGTCATGCAAGTTCTTTCCCATAAGCACGTCTGACTATATTCGGAATACATGCCTACATTACATTGATGAACTGGAGCTAGTTCTGTGTCACCCTATGTTATAACTATTACATGAGGAATCGCATCCGACATAATTATCCATCACTGACCCAATGCCTACGAGCTTTTCACATATTGCTCCTTGCTTAGTTACTTTTTCGTTGCTACTGTTACAATCACTACAAAACTGCTACTGCTACTTTTGCCACGATTACCGTTACTTCCATACTACTTTGCTACTAAATACTTTGCTATAGATATTAAGTCTTCCAGGTGTGGTTGAATTGACAACTCAACTGCTAATACTTGAGAATATTATTTGGCTCCCCTTGTGTCGAATCAATAAATTTGGGTTGAATACTCTACCCTCGAAAACTATTGCGATCCCCTATACTTGTGGGTTATCAAGATTATTTTCTAGCCCCGTTGCCAGGGAGCATAGCTATATTCTTTGAGGCACTTGGGATTTATATGTGTTGATCACTATGAGGAACTTGAGAGATGATAAAACCAAGATCTTTCCCTCAACTACGAGGCGAGGTAAGGAACTGCCATCTAGCTCTGCACTTGATCCACCTTCTGTTATGAGTAAATTTGCAACACCTACACCTGCTATTGAATCTGATATGTCACAGGTTCTTGATGATGCCACGTCTGCTATGCATGATACTTATGATGAAACTACTTCTATGCTTGATAACACTGTGCCACTAGGTGAATTTCTTGATGAACAACTTGCTAGGGCTAGAGAGAATGAAATTATTGAAACTGGTAATACTGATGAAAGTGATGATGAAGATTCTCCCCCTAGATATGAATTGCCTATTGTGCCTGAGGGTTATGTTATGGATGAAGAAACTGCTAGAGATCTTTTAGCTTGCAATGATAGGTATGATCTTAAGAAATTGTTAGCTAAGCTGAAAGGAAAGTCTTTGAATGCTATAATGAAATATGACCATGCTTTTGCTACTTCACCTATCTGTATTTCTGATAAGGATTATGATTTCTCTGTCGATCATGAGTTAATTATTTTGGTTGAATCTGATCCTTTCCATGGCTATGAATCTGAAACTGTTGTGGCACATCTTACTAAGTTGAATAATATAGCCACACTATTCACCAATGAGCAAAAAAATTGTTACTATTATATCCTTAAGTTATTTCCGTTCTCCTTAAAGGGTGATGCTAAAACATGGTTTAATTCTCTTGATCTTGGTTGTCTGCGTAGTCCCCGGGATATGATTTATTACTTCTCTGCTAAATATTTCCCCACTCATAAGAAACAAGCTGCCTTAAGGGAAATATATAATTTTGTGCAAATTGAAGAAGAGAGTCTCCCACAAGCTTGGGGGAGGCTTCTCTGATTACTTAATGCTTTGCCTGATCATCCTCTTAAGAAAAATGAAATACTTGATATCTTTTATAATGGACTAACCAATTCTTCTAGAGACCACCTGGATAGTTGTGCTGGTTGTGTTTTCAGGGAAAGAACCACCGATCAAGTCGAATTGCTATTGAACAATATGTTTAGTAATGAAAATAATTGGACACTTCCTGATCCAACTCCTAAGCCAACTCCGGATAAAAGGGGTGTTATGTTTCTCAGTCTTGAAGATATGCAAGAGGCAATAAAATCTATGAAAGAAAAAGGTATTAAAGCTGAAGTTATTAAGAATTTACCACCTATTGAAGAAATACATGGTCTTGATAACCCGACACAGGGAGTAAAGGTAAATTCTCTCTATATATTTGATGAAGGTGAACTAGCTAATGCTTAGATGAGTTTGACAGTTTTATTGTTAAACAAGAAAATTTCAGTGCTTATGTTGGTAGACAATTGAAACGTAATGCTTATATGATTGAACACTTGAGTGATTATATGTCTAGAGTTAAAGGTGAACTTAAAACTCATTAGTAAACATGCCGCTATGGTTACCACTCAAGTAGAACAAGTACTTAAAGCACAAAATGATTTTCTCAATGAATTAAATAGTAAAAATGATAATGTTGTTAGAGTTGTGACTAGAGGGGGTAGAATGACTTAGGAACCTCTGTATCCTGAGGGCCACCCTAAGAGAATTGAGTAAGATTCTCAGAGAACTAATGTTGATGCACCTAGTCCTTCTAAGAAGAAGAAAAAGAAAAATGATAGGACTTTGCATGCTTCTAGTGAACCTGTTGCTGACACACCTGAGAATCCCAATGATATTTCTATCTCTGATGCTGAAACACAATCAGGTAATGAACATGAACCTAGTGATAATGTTAATAATGATGTTCATGATGATGCTCAACCTAGCAATAACGATGATGTAGAGATTGAACCTGATGTTGATCTTGATAAACCACAATCAAAGAATCAACGTTATGATAAGAGAGACTTCGTTGCTAGGAAGCACGGTAAAGAAAGAGAACCATGGGTTCAGAAACCCATGCCTTTTCCTCCTAAACCATCCAAGAAAAAGGATGATGAGGATTTTGAGTGCTTTGTTGAAATGATTAGACCTATCTTTTTGCGTATGCGTTTGACTGATATGCTTAAAACAAATCCTTATGCTAAGTATATGAAAGATATTATTACCAATAAAAGAAAGATACCTGAAGTTGAAATTTCCACCATACTTGCCAATTACACTTTTAAGGGTGGAATACCAAAGAAACTAGGAGATCCAGGAGTACCAACTATACCATGCTCCATTAAAAGAAACTATGTTAAAACTGCTTTGTGTGATCTTGGAGCCGGTGTTAGTGTTATGCCTCTCTTTATATCGTAGACTTGATTTGAATAAGTTGACACCTACTAAAATATCTTTGCAAATGGCCGATAAATCAACTACTATACCTGTCGGTATTTGTGATGATGTGTCTGTTATGGTTGCAAACTTGACTATTTTAACGGATTTTGTTATCCTTGATGTTCCCGAGGACGATAATATGTCTATTATCCTTGGTAGACCCTTTTTGAATACTGCAGGGGCTGATATTGATTGCAACAAAGGCAATGTCACTTTTCATGTTAATGGCAATGAGCATACGGTACACTTTCCGAGGAAACAACCTCAAGTCCACAGCATCAATTCTATTGGAAAATTTTCAACGATTATTATTGGAGGTTTTGAATTTCCTCTTCCTACTGTCAAGAAGAAATATGATATTCTTATTGTTGGGGACATGCATATCCCCGTTGAGGTAACCGAGTGTTATTCGAAAATTCTCCAGTTTCATGTTATTCGGAAAGAGTTTGTTAATAAGACTTGATCAACCTTGTTAGTGGATTCCTTTCGGTGAGCATGAGATGGATGAAGTTAGAAAGCACAACTCTCTATACCCTCCTTTTAATTTCTATTATTTAGATTAAATAAAGCAAAAATAATATTTTCTGTCTGTTTTCTGAGTTATCCTTGCAATAAAAAATACCCCGAAAATAAAAGTTCTCCAAATGTCCCGAAAATGAAATATGTTTTTTCGAGAATATTTAAGAATATTTGGCACTGAGAACACATCAGGGGGCCACACCACCTGGCCACGAGAGTACAGGGCGCGCCCTACCCCCTGGGTGCGCCCTCCTACCTTGTGGGCCCCACGCGGCCCCCCTCCACTTATTCCAGCACCCACACACTTCATCTTTCTCCAGAAAAAAAATCATCCCATAGCTCAAACTCGTGTTCTAGCTCATCTTGCAACCATTTTTGATCTCCTTGCTCAAAGCTCCAGTCACAAAACTGTTTGGGGAGATTGTTCTTCGGTATGCGACTCCTCCAATGGTCCAATTAGTTTTTGTTCTAGTGCTTTATTTATTGCAATTTTTTGCTGCTAAGGTGACCCTGTTCTTGAGCTTCCATGTCAAATTTATGTGGTCCCAAGTAGTTCTAATGCATGATATAGTCCCTAGGCACTTGTGGGAGTAGTTGCTATCAATCTTGTTGAGTTTGGTTCACTTTTATTTTTAGTCACTAAAAATTTCAGAAATTTTTCAGAGGAAGAAAATGATGAGGAGATTATTGAGAGGCTCTTCGAGCCAAAGCTCAAAGGATGTGCAGAAAGAGGAGAATGATAAGCCCAAATATAATCTTCCTCGCACTGCGGAAGTTCGACCGTGTGAATGGCCTTATGATGAGTTCTTGAGAGCCGCCGGGATTTATAAGGACTTTTATTACTTGGCTGAGAATGCAGGCCTCACCGACTTCCTCCACGACCAACGCGAACAGTATCTTTTACTCACTAATATTTTCGTGCAAAATTTCTATTTTCATGCTAAGAAATCACCACATTCAGTGGAGTTTCACTTATATGATGAGGTTAGGGAGATGTCACTATATGAATTTTGTGAAGTTTGTAAGATACCCTTTGCGGGTAGCTTAGAGGAACCACATCGTAAGGATGTGGAGGGGTTTATTGATACAATCGTTGTAGGGGAATCGAGGAAAGTTTCAGAGGCAAGAATCACTAGTATACATTTTCCTGTTCTACGCTACTTTGCGATATTTCCTAATAGATGCTTAATTGGTCGTGGGAATAGTGGAAATCTTAGTGCCCCTGATATCGTTATTTTGCACCATGCTTTGTTTCATGATACCACTTTTAGCTTAGGTGTTGTTATTGCTAAACGATTAAGTCTGAATCATACAAAGGGCCCCATCTTCGGAGGTATCTTTGCTTCACGCCTTGCTGAACACTTTAGGATACCTATTAGGCATCATGAGAAGGATGAGAAGTTGCTGGCCCCGGCTTTTCTAAATTATAAGAGTATGATAGCACATGATTTTATTGTTAAAGATAAGAAGAAGTTACTTAAGTATAAATTGATATTTGATAAAAAGTAATGTGAGATTATTACCTTGCATGCACCTTCTCTGTTTGATATACTTTCAGGCACGTATCTCATCCTGCCAGATGTTGTTTATGTGTACTGGAGCCTGGCACAGGTTCAGAGGCGGGGCCAGGATTTCACGAAGCCTGGGGCTAAAACTAAGCGGCTATAAATAACGTTAAATACCACTACCTTAAAAAACAACTCAAAAAAGTCCAATACCATGCATATTATATTTCTATTTTGTTTTCCTATTAAAAAATAAAAACGAAACAAGTGAATAATGTAATTCAATTTAACAGCACCAACTCATTGATTTTGGCTCATACTAAGGTACTAGGGGGCAAATTAGTTGACACGAGAATAAAGAAATTACCTAATTTACCCATCCAACCGGTCACGAAAGTAGAACGGGAGCAGAAATGATGCAAGATGAAACTGGCTGCTTCGATGATGCGAGATTATCCAGATTCGAAAGCGAGATGATTTGGCGAGTCTCGCAGGTCCGTACGTTTAATCTGTTGAATAGGGAAAACTGTGGGGCGGCGCAGATTAGGAACGAAGGACTCTTTCTGATCGACCGGGCATCAGGCTACAGATGAAAACGCTAGCGATTGCCCTAAAAAGAGAAAACACCAACGAGTATCGTGCGTGGTGGCCTCGTAGGAGCTCAGTTGGGCTGAGAGGCTACCTGGGCTGAGGCATGGGGCTGGGGCTGGGTTAGCATGCCAATGGCTGGGCCTCTATAAGCCTACAAATCTGATAAAAAATTCTATTAGATTCATAGCACTGTTTGGGCCACGCCTGGGGCTATAGCCCCAGCTGCCCCAGGCCCAATTCCGCCCCTGCACAGGTTTCGGAGCCTGGGCCGGAGCCATCACTTGACCCCTATCGGCAGTCGGTTTATCAGTGGGACCCAGAGGAGATTGCCAACCAGTGGCACCCAGAGGACACTCCTCCATGCACCGGAGAGAGTAGCTTTGATCCGTGGCCATAGACCAACTTAGGCCAAAAGTCTAAGCTTGGGGGAGTACGTATTTCTCACGGACATTACATTCATGTTCACACACACATTCTAGTTGTCGGTGCTCATACTTTTTCATTGTATTATACATGCTAGTTCATTTTCATTTCTAAGTCTTTTTCTTGTGTTTCAGAAAAACCTTAAGAAAAACAAAAAAATAGTTGTAGCTTTTTAGCTAGTTTACTTTCCATGCATGTAGTAGTAGTAATTAAAAGAGAACCCAAAAAGATTTATCGTTCTTCTTTTGCTTGTTGGGAGCTTTCCCGTGTAAATAGTTGTATTTCTTTTATTTTCTTTGGGGGTCAAGAGGAGAAGACCATGATGAAAATGTTTAGTGGCTCTCATATGCATTACCGTTGATTTAACCAAGAGTCATATTACTTTGTCTTCTCCCTTGTATTAAATGCTTGCGGATTCCAGCTTAGTCCAATGCACGTGCACTATTATTATTATCCACACTGTTCGGTCGTGTGAGTGAAAGGCAATAATGACGATATATGATGAACCGATTGAGATGAGAGAAGCTGGTATGAACTCGACCTATCTTGTTTTTGTAAATATGAATAGTTCATCATTCCTGATTCAGCCTATTATGAATGAAATATGCTTGCAATGAGAATTAGAGATCATAGTTGCTCATGCCATGCTTAATTAGCTAGGAGTTTATAATGATCTACCTTGCGTGCCAACATGCTATTAAAATGGTTGTGATGTGGTACGATAGGGTGGTATCCTCCTTTGAACGATTCAAGTGGTTTGACTTAGCACATGTTCACGCATGTAGTTGAAACAAAATCAACATAGCCTCCACGATATTTATGTTCATGGTGATTTATATCATACTCATGCTTGCACTCATTGTTGATTAATTTTAATGCATGTTCATGAGTGTTGTCGCTCTCTAGCTGGTCGCTTCCCAGTCTCTTTCTAGCCTTCACTTGTACTAAGCGGGAATAATGCTTGTGCATCCACTTCCATAAACCCCAAAGTTATTCCATATGAGTCCACCATACCTTCCTATATGCGGTATCTACCTGCCGTTCCAAGTAAATTTGTATGTGCCAAACTCCAAACCTTCAAATAAAATTCTGTTTTGTATGCTCGAACAGCTCATGTAACAACTATGGCTGTCTATATCTTCCATGCTAGGTGGGTTATTCTCACGATGAGTGGACTCCGCTCATCATTCACGAGAAAATGGCCAATAACCGGGATGCCCAGTCCCATGCTCAAATCAAATCAACATAATTAAACAAAACTCCCCCAAGACTGTTGTTGGTATGGACGGTACCCGTTGTTTCGGGCTAGCCGTGGAGTGTCCTTGTTGGTGGTTGGGGGAGTATAAACTTTACCATTCTGTTTGGAAACCGCCTATAATGTGTGTAGCATGGAAGATATCGAGATCTCTGGTTGTTATGTTGACAATGAAAGTATGCCACTCAAAATATTATTCATCTCTATTTCAAAACTCGAGCTCTGGCACCTCTGCAAATCCCTGCTTCCCTCTGCGAAGGGCCTATCTATTTACTTTTATGTTGAGCCATCATCCTCCTATTAAAAAAGCACCAGTTGGAGAGCACCGCTGTCATTTGCATGTATTGCTATTAATTTACATTGAGTATGATTGTGACCGGATCTCTTTTACCATGGATTACAATGTCTAGTCAATCCTTGATCTTCAGAGGTGCTCTGCATTTATGTTTTGCGGTCTCAGAAAGGGCTAGCGAGATACCATCTTGTTATGTCATATTATGATTGTTTTGAGAAAGTGTTGTCATCCGAGGTTTATTATTATTACTCGCTAGTTGATTATGTCATTGATATGAGTAAACATGAGACCTGAAAGTTATTGCGAATGTGGTTAGTTCATAATCTTTGCTGAAAATTTGAATGCTGGCTTTACATATTTGCAACAACAAGATCAAACAGAGTTTGTCAAAAAAATTCTTTATCACTTTCAGTTTGTCAACTGAATTTCTTGAGGACAAGCAAAGGTTTAAGCTTGGGGGGGTTTATACATCTCCAACGTATCTACTTTTCCAAATACTTTTGCCCTTGTTTTGGACTCTAACTTGCATGATTTGAGTGGAACCAACCCGCACTGACGCTGTTTTTCAGCAGAGTTGCCATGGTGTTATTTTTGTGCAGAAATAAAGTTCTCGGACTGACTTGAAAATCAACGGAGAATATTTTTTGGAATATATAAAAAATACCGGCGAAAGAATCAAGACCAGGGGGGCCACACCCTGTCCACGAGGGTGGGGGGCACGGCCACCCCCCTGGGCGCACCCCCTGTCTCGTGGGCCCCCTGAGACTCCACCGACCTGGACTCCAACTCCATATATTCACGTTCGGGGAGAAAAAAATCACAGAGAAGGATTCATCGCGTTTTACGATACGAAGCCGCCACCAAGCCCTAATCTCTCTCGGGAGGGCTGATCTGGAGTCCGTTCGGGGCTCCGGAGAGTGGAGATCGTCGCCATCGTCATCATCAACCTTCCTCTATCACCAATTCCATGATGCTCATCGCCATGCGTGAGTAATCCCATCGTAGGCTTGCTAGACGGTGATGGGTTGGATGAGATTTACCATGTAATCGAGTTAGTTTCGTTAGGGTTTGATCCCTAGTATCCATTATGTTCTAAGATTGATGTTGCTATGACTTTGCCATGCTTAATGCTTGTCACTAGGGCCCGAGTGCCATGATTTCAGATCTGAACCTATTATGTTTTCATTAATATATGTGAGTTCTTGATCCTATCTTGCAAGTTAATAATCACCTGCTATGTGTTATGATCCGGCAACCCCGAAGTGACAACAATCGGGACCACTCCCGGTGATGACCGTAGTTTGAGGAGTTCATGTATTCACTAAGTGTTAATGCTTTGGTCCGGTACTCTATTAAAAGGAGGCCTTAACATCCCTTAGTTTCCAATAGGATCCCGCTGGCACGGGAGGGTAGGACAAAACATGTCATGCAAGTTCTTTCCCATAAGCACGTATGATTATATTCGGAATACATGCCTACATTACATTGATGAACTAGAGCTAGTTCTGTGTCACCCTATGTTATAACTATTACATGAGGAATCGCATCCGACATAATTATCCATCACTGATCCAATGCCTACGAGCTTTTCACATATTGCTCCTTGCTTAGTTACTTTTCCGCTGCTATTGTTACAATCACTACAAAACTGCTACTGCTACTTTTACCACCGTTACCATTACTTCCATACTACTTTGCTACTAAATACTTTGTTGCAGATATGAAGTCTTGCAGGTGTGGTTGAATTGACAACTCAACTGCTAATACTTGAGAATATTCTTTGGCTCCCCTTGTGTCGAATCAATAAATTTGGGTTGAATACTCTACCCTCGAAAACTGTTGTGATCCCCTATACTTGTGGGTTATCAGGGCTCGAAGAGTGCACGTTGAAGTGTCTCTAAATATGCTTTCAACACGTCCAACTTGAGAGCATAATAAGCATTCCTTTTTTACTTCTAGTCGAACTCCTCATGAAATGTAAACACTCATAAGTGCCTATGATATTATTTATGATAAGCCTCCTTGGGACAAATGTAGAGTACTCTGATATTTAACCGGTTAACAAACACCTTTTGAATGATCTTGAAGATTGCATTGCACAAGTTGATTGGCCTAAATTGAGTTAGAGATCTATGATTACCCTAGGGATAAGAACGGCGAATGTGTTTTTATAACCTCTGGAGAATCTCACCCCTTTAGCATTGGTAAGAACACCTTGGTCACCTCATCACCACATACACCCCCAATTCTTCTCGTAAAATGCATCGGGATTCTCTCTGGCCCTAGAGCCTTGTTAAAAATATTTGGAAGAGTGCCACTTTGACTTCTTGTTATGGAAAGGGGGGAGATTCTCCAGAGGATATAACATTCATAACATTATTCATAACATCTACGTAACATTATTCATAACATTCATATATTCATTTTTTGTAGTCCTGGTGATGAGAAGAGTATATGAGGTATCACCACTAAATTTTATGAAAACATGCACAAGTCTGAAGGAACAGTGGAAATGGAGGAAGTCATTTCTCCCCTTGGTACTTCTCGCGACTCGAGTGGGCAGGTGCTCCCACGGATGATGCATATATGTTTTCTCACTGTTTTTTTAGACTTGTACAGGTTTTCATAAAATTTAGTGGTGATGCCTCCTATCTCCTTCTCATCATCAGGATGGTCCCATCTGCCCATGTCAGTTGGGAGATCTGACTCTTTCTTCTTATGCTAATGGTTTTTTTGGTTCAGAAAAACGTCTTACCTTCTCCCTTGGCTAAGCTCTGAATCATGATAGTTGCTTCTGCACGATCTCTTCTCTATAGTTTAGTTCATCTATTTTGTCTTCCGCTTTTTCCTTCTATGATGGCCCCATCTGGTTGGATCCGAGTGAAGATTTTTTAGTCCACACTTAGCTCTCTCAACTCTTTACAATTTTTTTCAAATGTACCCTAGCTATGTAGGGTGCCTACCTCCCCCACCCCAGCCTCACGAGTTTAGGCACTAAACTAAGCCGACTTATTCCCAACATGGGGAAAGATTCTTTATGACTCTCCCACATCATCTCAAATTTGTCGGCCTTGTCCAATTGAGTACTCCTAGTCCGCGCAATGTGTGTCTGAAGGCAAGCAAACACGTAGGTCAGGTTCCTCACGCACGTACTACAATGACCCACTTTGGTCACTTTATTCACTCTCGACTACTTCAGAATAAGGCCGACAAACTCTTACTAGTTGGTTATTCTTTTCCCAAAACTCGCGACTGCCGAAATTATAAAAAAATGTTTTAGAATTTACAAAAATATAATTTTTAGGCTTCGAATTATTATAATTGTTCCAAAATTTTATAAATATTCAAGGACTATAAATAATGAACTAAATGTGTTTACGTAATTTCCAAAAAAACATGAACATAATTTTTTCAGTAATTGTAAAAAATCTTTGCAAATATTAAAATATGTTTGGAATTTTCAAACGTTTCCAAGTTTCGATTTTTTCCACAGTCCAGTATTAAGTCCCTCTTCTTTCTCTCTATCTGTTGGGCTTTGGCCCAACTTCTGTATACACTATCGAGCGCACTTCGGCCCTGGTTAGTATTCTGTGTTCGGCTACAGTAAGCCCAGTTCACTCCATTTTTAGCCCGTTTAGCTCCCTGGTCTTTATTGTTTACACAGAATATGTTAAAATGATCATGCTATAACTTGGCAACCATAATTCTTATATGTACTTTGACCAGAAAAATGCTTAATTTCCAACCGTGCTATTAGTCGTTCCCGATAACTAATATTAAATTATATTTATGGCATAGCCTTAATTAGTTGATACGGAATATTAAACGTTTTCTACCTCGTTTCAATTGGCTACACATGTTAAATAAAGTGTCTTAGAAGGGCCTGTAGTGCAGTTTTTTTCCTACAGAAGGAATACCGAATATATATATGTGTGTTTTTACCTCATTTAAATTGGCTAGATATGTTAAATAAAATATGTTAAAAGGGTCTGCATTGCACCCTTTTTCTGTAGACTAAGGAGTAGCAAAAAATATTTGTGCTTTGCAGGATTGGAACTCAGAGCAAGTACAATAAGGTGACATAAGCAGGCTATAAGAAATAGAATATTATATCTTTGCTTAGTTGGAAGAGAGAGAAGAGGAGAGAGAAGAGAAGCTGGCTCTTCGTGAGTAGCCGGCTGCAACACGAGACCCAAAACGCTTTTGTGAGTATGTAAGGTGGACCAACTATTAATAAAGTAGTACACATTTAAAACTTACTATTGCACATGCCGACTATAAGGTTGGCTCTAGATGACATGGCAACTCCTTATAGCCGTCTGTTGGCTGTATTATTAACCATGCTCTCATGACCTCGAAGGCATCAACTGGCTGACCTAGCATGTGTTTGTGCTAAAAAATAGGTTTGTTATTTAATTAAGAGCAAGTACAATAGGATGATGTGGGCAGGCTGTAAGCTATTAAATATTATATTTTGGATGAGTTGGAGGAGAGAGAGGAGGAGAGAGAAGAGAAGTGGGCTCTCGGTTAGTAGCCAGCTCTAGCACGAGACCCAAGACGCTTTGTGAGGTTGTAAGGTGGGCCAACTAGTAATGAAATACTACACATATAAAATTTATTATTGTATATACCGGCTACAAGGTTGGCTATAGATGACATGACAACTCCTTATAGCCGATTGTTGGTTGTATTATTAATCATGCTCTAAAAGGTCTCACCTTGACACTTTGCACGAGAATGCATCAATTCATATACATTTATAAATTGTGCGAAAATCGGGAAGCCGCTTCAAAAACCAAGGAACTAAGGGGGCAAAGGAATTAAATTGATTTGGGCCACCATGGCTGATTGGCTCTAAATAAATAAAATTATTGGATTTGCATTGATGGTTGCGTCAATATAAATTAAGTGGGTTTGTAAGTAAGACCAGATTTCTGGATTGTCCTATGAGGGGGAGACTCTGTAATTAATGAATTAACCGTTCCGGAGTCCACCAATCATGTGTTAATAATCCATTTTTTTAGAGTTTCGTGAGATAACCACAACAAAGAAGGGAGTAGATTTCAACCTTGCCGTCCGGATCCCTGCTGTCGTCGGGTGCAACCGTCTCTATGTTGCCGTGTTGCATTGATATACATTTTTGTGGACATGTCAATTACTTATATCATTGCAACCCACATGCATACGTGTTTGTTTTATAAATATATTCATGAATTCGAAGTACATTCTCGAATTAAAAAATCAATTTGGATAATGTTCCTGAATTAAAAAATAATCCTAAAATGCTTGTGAATTTAAAAGTGAGAAAAACAAAAAAAAAGATCCATTGAAGGTTACAAAACCTTTCCGAAACAGACGGGGAAAAGAAATGGAAAAATGCCACAATGAAGTGCAGCTGCCGCCTTATGGCCTGTCCAGTTGGGACTTTCTTTTTGAGGCAAAGTCCAGATGCGCCAGGGCTATATATGTCGCCCGTATCCATTCATTACGGGTCAGCCCAGTGACACAGATTGTTCACTAAGTGTTGTAGGTTCCTTCAGGTCCGGCTTTCCATGGGTGTTTTTTTCTTTTTATTATATTTTCTTCGGGTTTAATTGTTTGTTCACGTGTTTTCTTTGGTTTTCTTCATCATTTTTCTTTTTTAGTTCTCATTTCCTTTCTTTCTTTCGTTGTTATATTTTGGTTTTCTTTTCTTTATTTTTTAGTTTCTTCGATTCCTTTGGATTTTTTCCATTTTGTTTCTTTGTAGGTCTTTATCGGTTTTGTATTTTTGTAACACATGTTTAATTTTTCTCAGTACACAATGCATAATTTTAAAGTACACATGAAATATTTTTTATAAAAATTGTACATTTTTACAATATATGATGTACATTTTTAAATACTTGCTTTGAACACATTTTCGAATGCATCTCAGCATTATATGTTTTCTCAACTACGCAGATGTTTTTTTGCATTGCATAAATATTTTCAAAAAAAAACACGACCATTTTCTGGAAACACGTGATTACTGCTTCAAAATATTTGCGGATAATTTCTAAATTACCTTTTTTGCTTGAACAAACAGTTTTTTTTACTTTGTAGTATATTACATTTTTTGAAATGTCATGAATTCTTTTTGAAATAAAGGAATTTTTTGAATACAATGTCATGTATATTTTTTAATGGTAAGAAACATTTTCATTTATGCTAAAAATATATTTTACACATTTTATACACAAAAGTTTGAAATTGTGTGATTTTTTGAAACACGGGAACATTTTGTATTGCCACGAAGATGTTTTCTTAATTTATCATCATTTATAAAACAGTGCTAACATTTTTTTATACTAGGTTAACATTTTTCCAAATTCAAGTTTTAAACTTCCTTCAGTAAATTTAAGTTTCTAAACTATATGCATTTAGAATATAAATAGAAGAGGAATTAAAATATTTGATTGCCATCAGAATGATGTCAGCCTGACGAGCCACGTCCTACCAGATCGGCCCACCACTTCACCCTTTTAGGCGAGGCAGTGGTTTGCGTTGCAGTAAGCGGCACATAGCCGCGCCCACCCAGTCGGGCCTTTGGAGGGAATGTCCTCGCCAGGATCGCCATTATAAGATGTCTTGGCCCACTAGAAAGCGCGTTCAATGGATAGGCTAAACACACTATGTAAGTTGACCCTTGAACAATCACACCAAGGCGTTTTCATCCAATAGCTCCTCTAGGGGTGGACAGCTCCTTCGCAGTGCCTTAAGCGGTATGTAGCAGAGCTAGTGATCATGCCCCCGCCCCACCTCCAGCCTCCCCTTCTTTGTGCGGTGGCCTAAAACCAAGGCGAGTTCTTGCTCGTGCGACCCGGTTCTCCTGGTTCCGTTGTCGCTTGATTCGGCACTTGACTGGTTGGCCGTTGGCCGTTGACTTTTCGAGAAAATGCAAGAAAAACCGGAATTCAAAAACATGTTAACAAAACTTTAAATAGTTCGTGATTTGAAAAGAAGATGCAAACTCAAAAAAGTTCACAACTTCGAAAAAAGTGTTCATGAATTTTAACAAAGTTGGCTCTTCTTTTAAAAAAATCATGGATTCAGAAAATATTCGTGGAATTGAAAAACATTCATGGATTTTAAAAAACATTTGTGCATTTGAAAATTTTCATGGATTCGAAATAATTTCAAAAATTGGAAATTTCAGGCATTCCGAAAATATTAGTTGAATTTGAAAAAAAAACTGTGCATGCGAAAAAGTTCATGGATTTATTAAAAGTTGCATGAATTTGACAAAAGTTCACATACTGGAAAAAAATCGTGAAACAGGGAACATGAAAATTGAAAAAAAAATCTAAAATCTAAAAAATCAGATGGACAATTAAAAAAACTGGTGGAAAGCTTCTAGAAGCTTCCAAAACTGTCTGGAAGCTTCTAAAACCTTCACAAAACCGGCTGGCAGTGTTTACGGACAAAACAAAAAGTGACCTTGGCCAATTAGGGCGTCATTGGCCAGCCCAGCTATACCTTCGCGCGCTCGCTTGGTTCAACCATTTGATTAGTTAACCATTGACCTCAACTAAAAAAAATATAAAGTTGACCATTAACCGAGCGCTCGCTGGCTAGCCTAGTAACTTTTAGAGAAAGTTCGAGAATTATTTAATAAAATTGAACAATGTTCATGAGTTTACAAAATGCATGAATTTTTATAAGTTCGCAGCTTAAAAAAATCACCTTCTTTTAAAATGTATACGGACTAAAAAAAAGTTCCTGAATTTTAAAAATATTAATGAACTCGAAAAAGTACGTGTAATAAAAAATTGGGAATTTTAAAAAATATTGCGGCTTCTAAATATTTTTGCGATAAATGAACAAATTTGACAAAAAAACACAATTCAAGAAATGTTCACGGACTCAAAAAACGTGAAATTGAAAAAGGTTCATAGTTTCAACAAAAATGTTCATGAATTTGAAAATGGTTTATGGATCTGAAAACGTTTGTGAATTTAGAAATAATTTGTGAATTTGGAAAATGTTTGCGATTTAGGAAAAGAATACATAAAATAGAAAAAAGAGAAGAAACAAGAAAAAAATAACGGAAATAACGGAAAGATAAACGAGCCAAACAAAACAAAAGAAACAAAAAAGAAACCAGGTGGGGAAGCACCTAGATAATTCCGAAAATCAAAAAAACAACCGCGCTCGTGAAAACCTGGTTCGTGTCATGTTTCTTTTTTTTTAGGGTTTCAACGTACAATCGATGCACTGTGACGATGCGAAGGAAGAACATAAATGGACCGTGCCCATGAACGAGGGATGGCGGGAGGGTGTGCGCTGCGTATGAAAAACAAAGAAACCAACGACATAAGCGTTGAGTAGGAATTGATAGCTATTATGGGGAAATAAGAATGGTCAGAGGAAGGTGTCATGGGTTTCATGGAATACCATGACGATGGCAAAGTATAAAGGCGGCATGGAGTTAAGGGATATCAAGTTTTTCAACTTGGCGTCGCTAGCTCGCCAAGTGTGAAGGTTTTACAAGAACTGGAATCTCTCAACGCCCGGATATTAAGGTTGTTAATTTCCAACGAGCGATATTATATGTGGAGAAATTGGCAACAATCCCTCCCAGGTCTGCCGCTCACTGTGTGAGGGACAAGATGCTCTCAAAGTGGAGGGCTAATTAGGCGTATTGTTGATAGCGGGAGCATGAAGGTTCGGACTCGAAATTGGGTGTCACGGGATTTCAAACTACGACGCACATGCCCTATGTCAGCGAATACACCAAAGATGGTTTCAGATTCAAGCTGTGTAGTTTCTCGCACATGGAAGAATGACCAGCTGACCGAACATTTCCTACCTTTTGATGTTGAAATAATATATCAAATTCCCATCGTCTATGGTGTTCAACCGGACTTTTGGGCTTGGCACTATGATAAGACCGGTATGTTCTCTGTTTGGTCGTGTTTATATAGTGGGTCATAACTCGGGCCAGGCCTAACAAAACCCGAAGCAGAAAGCCCAGGCCCAGTCTCAGCTTGGCCCGACCATCGGTCCTAGTTTTCAGGCCCAAGCCCAACCCGTTAGTCAACAAAAACATCGGGCCTCGGGCTGGGCCTCTTCCTTAAATTGCAAAAAATGGCAAGCCCAAGCCCGGTCTGGCCAGGCCATCGGGCTCAAATCTAGGTCTAGGCCCGGCCTGTGGGCAAGGTTGGGCTGGGTCGGGTCAGGATTGTTTGGGTCGGGTCGACCGGGCTGGGTATCCCTTGGTCAGGTATAGTCGTGTTATAAACTGCTCGCGGAGACAAAACAACAAGGAGAGGCACGACTCAACGGAGAATCTGAAAAATCGTGTGTAGAGGAAGAGGAGGAGAGAGTTCGAAGAAGCTTTGGCAAGTAAATGTAGCTCCCAAGCTCGGGACTTCCGCGTGGCGGCTGCCACGAGCTTCGCTGCCGACTAGGGAAGAAAGAGCCAGGAGGCACATGGCGACTTCTATTGTGTGTTCGGTCTGCAATGCAGGTATTGACTCGTGGAGACATTCCCTATTGGCGAAGAGTGTCTGATCAGTGAGAGATGATGATGCTATCTTACCGCTCTGCGGAGACGAGACAATGGACCCTAAGACCCTGTTCGGCAATCCACCAACTCCCGAAAATCCTCGAATCCGCGGAGCGAGGAAACAACTGCACCTCGATTTTCAACTTCAGCTCCTCCTGCTCTGGGAGGGGAGTTGTGGAGCGGAGGGACTCCGAACAGGGCCTAGGTTACGGTTGTTTTCTTGCAAGACCCAGACACAAAAACAGTTCATTGAGGTCCTCGTCACTTCGTGGGCGATCTGTTATGCGTGGCGGTGTGTTATGTAAAACTTAGGGTTGTGGAAAAGTGCACGACACCCTAATACGGGTGTGGCTCTTTGTATATATAGGGGTACAACGTGTGTGCAAATACACTATACAGATACATACATAAGCTCTAGGTAAATATACAGTCTAACACCCTCCCTCAATCTTCACTGTGATCTGAGGTACAAAGCAAGTTAAAATTGCATCTACAACCGTTGAACTGAGGCTGTGGAAGTGGTTTCGTGAAGATGTCAGCAAGTTGATATTTGAAAGATATAAACTTGATATGAAGAAGCTTCTGCACAACACGTTTCCTCACAAAGTGATAGTCAACTTCGATGTGCTTAGTTTGAGCATGAAACACTGGATTGGACGAAAGATATGTGGCACCAATATTGTCACACCAAAGGACCGGTGGCTGATATTGAGAGACTCTCAACTCTCTCAATAGAGACTGCGCCCAGATGAGCTCAGCTGTAGCATTAGCAACTGCCTTATACTCTGCCTGAGTGTTACTCCGAGATACTGTGACCTGCTTGTGCGCACTCTAGGCAATCAAGTTAGGACAAAAGAAGACAACATAGTCCCTCGTTGATCGCCTGTCATCCAGGCTTCCAGCCCAATCCGCATCAGAAAATACTAAGAGAGCACTCGACGAGGCAGACCGAAGATGCAAGCCATACGAGACAATATGGGAGAGATAACGCAGTACATGCTTCACAGCTGACCAGTGTGAAGCCCGGGGAGCATGAAGATACTGGCACGCACGATTAACCGCATAGGATATGTCCGGTCGTGGGATAGTCAAATACTGCAAACCATCAACTATGTTGTGGTACTCAATAGCATCATCCTAAGAAAGCAGATGTAACAGCCTGGTTTTTGGCCCTTTCCTTTTTCTTTTTGATTTATTGGTTTTTGCTCTATTTTCCTTTTTGGAGTGGTTCTGTAGCCTTGTCACCTAGGAAATTATATTCATTTCCTCTCCCAAGTGACTCATCTTTCTCAAAACCTTGTCAAGATCATGTCACTCCACTGCCTGATCAAACCCTAAAATCTTTTTCTAGGAAATATTCCTTTTTCTATTAAAGGAATAACCCTGTCTGCCCTAGGTTGTGAAGCAACCTATATTTCCATCACTCCTAAAATTCCCAAATAATTCTCATAAATTTTTTGGGTCATATATTCATCAAATATGCCAAAACTTTTCCTTGCCATGTTCAAAAATAATCCTCCAATATTCCATTTCCTATTCTGCCCTAAATGGCACTTTGTGAAGCAAGTGCTATTTATATTTGCCCAATTGACCTAAAACTCCTTGGACATCTTTCCCTGTCCAAATAATTGCCTCTTGCCAAAATGTAACTTTATTTGCCTAGCCAAACTTCCTCAGCAATTTTTCAAACTTTCTGTCAGTCAGAAGGCATTGTGAAGGAAGTGCTAGCTAGGGTTATCCAAATGAGTTGAAATTTTGCATACTTCTTCATGTGCTCATATAATTAGCCTCCTTCAAATTTCAGATCCATCCCTTGATCTATGTGAGCACAGGATCGAATCTTTGATTCTGGCAATACTTTCAGGTTGTGAAGCAAGTGCATTTTATATTGCTTCATTAATTCTGATAAAATACCAGATTGTTCTCCTCCCCAAATAACCTCTCTCCACCAAATTTAGCACCATTTCACCTAGCCAATATTTCTCCAAAATTCTTGCAAGATTCTAGTCAGCAAGGATGTTTGTGAAACAAGTACCATTTTTGTGAATACAATTGGTATGAAACTTTTACAGCATCTTTATATGATCAAATCACTAAGCCTTGCCAAATGTTAGCTCAAGTGGAATCACCATGTGAGTGATTCTTCCTATTGTTGTTTCTGGACCAGATTATGTGGTTGTTAAGCAACTACATTAAATCTTTATCCCAATCTTCTCAAAATTACCAGGATGAAATTCCAACTTTACCTCAACCTCGCACACAAACTCTATGGCTCCAAACCCTTTCCTGTTGATCAGCAGTTCTCGGTCAAGTTTACTGCAGTAAACTTCAGAGGTAGATAACCATTTAACCAAAGCGATTTTCACCGAACTACCACAGTTGCAACCTCCCCAGGAAGGACAAACCCCCAGACATCGTTTGGCCGGCAGTGTGGCACTGTGTGCACCAATGCATGCGGTGATCACGAGCTCTGGCATGGCATGGACGCGAGCTGGATGGTTTCTTGCTCGGGCCCCTCTCCCTCTCGCCGTCTTCGCGGTCTTGAGCATGTCTCACCGTTTTACCGCGTCGTCGTCGTCCCCTTGGACCCCTCTCCCCCTTCGGCAGCTTCCTCACCGACGCTCACCGACGCTCGCCGCCGAACGCTCACGGGGGCGCAGTGCTCCGTTTGGCTCCGATCTCACCTTGGCCTCTTCCTCCGCTCTCTCCGGCGTCGCTTACCCCCTCCGTGAGCTCTGACTCAATAGCTCGTCGTGTTCCCACGCCCTCCCGTGCTCGCTGGGCGTCGCCAGAGCATTGGCCGGATCCCCGCGGCGACACCCGAGCTCGGCCTCCCTCGCCCGGCTATATATAGCCATCCCCGAGTCCTCCCGAGCACCTCACCAGCCTCCCCTCTTCTCCACTACCCCTCCCCAGCCTCTCACCCGAGCTCGAGAAGCTCTCCTGCCCTCCCTCTGTCGTCATGGCCGACGCCTCGGTCCTCCTAAATTGGAGCGAACCCAAGCCCCTCCCTCGCTCCTACCACCACCAGTAGACCGCCACCACTCCGGCGACCATCCCCAGGTCCTCTCCCCTTCGCCGGAGCTACTTTAGCCGTGAGCCCAGCTCCACCCGAATCCCTCCTCCGCCGCGTCTGGTGCCCTGCTCCTTCCCTACCCCCTCGACGTTCGTTCCCTATGAGGACGGGTTCGCCTCGGCCTACTCTACGCGTGGGTGGTCCGAGCGCTCCGAACAGTGGCCGAGGCCGGTCGGACGGGCGCCGGAACCACGCTCTGCCCTCTGCCCTGTCGGGCGAGCGCGAGGAAGGAGACGAAGGCCCCGCCCCCAGCTGGCCAATGGGCCCTTAGCCCCACCTGTCGGCGGGCAGGCGTTGACCCCGCCTGCCTAGTTGGATAAGTGACGGCCCCCAGCCCCATGGGACCCACCCGTCAACGACCACGCACCCGCTCCCGCCTCTGCCTAGTCAGATAAGTGGACACGTATACTCTGGAATACGTTTTCCTATCCAGAAAGCGTACTTTGGTTAATTGCGACCGACAATACGCTTCCCTTTTCTGAAAATGTATTTCGGCCGTAGGCGCTTTTAGTTTTTCTGTTTAGGCCCAGGCTGGAAAATATTTCTTTACAGATGTGTCCCTAGCAGGAAAACAACTATATCTTTTTGCTCCCAACTCCAAATCAGGTGATTCCAAAGCCCATCTCTTCGTCTCTTCGAGCCCGTTCTGTTGGTATCATTTTCACTATGTTTTGACATTCGGAAAATGACCATTTTTTCCTTGCTGTTAATCAGCCCCCTCCGAGAGGGAACATTTTCCGGCGATTCTTTCCGCGAGTTTCTCGCACTTCTTCCCAGTGATTTCTTCCACCCCAGGCAAGCCACACCCTCCATTTGCAAGATTGCAATGCAGTGACATGGTTTATTCACTTGAACTTGTTTAAAATATTGCATTAGTATGTATGATCTTGTTCACGGCATTTCTCGCAGGTGTATTTTGATCTTGTTATTGCCATGATATTGCTTGGAGTTCTAGGAATTATATTTTGATGATTATGTGGATGACATGTTGCCTTTGGATTCTTAGTGGCTAATTTCATGATAGTATCTGGTATTATTTTGGAGTATTACTTTGGACATCATGTTGCCTTTGGATTTATTTGTGGCTAGTGTTAGTTTCATCATGATGCTAGTTGATATTATGTTTTGGAGAATGATGATGGGGATGATGGTTGCATGTGGATCATAGCTGGATAGTTAGTTCTTGATATTTGAGTAGTAGTATTATCATTCTTGGATTATAGTTTAATAGTTGATATTGGAGTATCAGTATCCCAGTTATATTTTTGAGGTTAAAATTCCGTCATTAGGTTGGTCAGGTGCCACCGAACCGGGCTTTCTCCAGTGCAACCACATTTGCCTTTTATGGGAAGGCCCTAATGCGATGCTATTGTCATGCCTCTCGCCGGTGCCTCCAACTAGGGAAGGTTATGGGCACGCGCTACACTGATCAGATAGGCGGACATAACCTTGTGTGCCCGTAGTTGGATGATAAGCGTTTTTGCCCCCGTTTGGGACGGTTGATTCTTTTGGCCTTGATGGTGGCCGTTGGTGTCTTTGGTAGACACGGGGCCACCCAGGACTAGCCCAGTGGGGAGTGAGTCGGAGTGGCCGGGAGAGTGTCATGGCAGTAGACCGATTTTGTCGGAACATTGTTGGTCCACCCGAATGGGAGTGCGAGGCCATGGGTTCCGTGGTGTGGGTAAAGTGCGTTACCTTTGCAGAGTGTATTTGTTTAATCTATCGATAGCCGCGTCCTCGGTCATGGGCATGGGTTCGTATTAGGTCACACTGTTCGATCAACACTCAAATGACGGAATGATGGAATGACTTATTGGTGATATATATCTTGTTATTGTGAGCACTAACCGTTTTGCAGGATGTTGATGATGATGTTGGAGACCAAGTGTTGGTCGTGGTAGTGATCGCCGGAAAGATCACTGGTTGGTTTTGATCACGAGGTGATCGAGATGGCATATTACTTGGCCGGATAGCCAAGAGAGATATGGCTATGGAGATCTGAGATGGTGATTTATCAGTATTGTATCAGTTTCATATCATGCTTAGTAGTCGCTTCATCATGGTAGTTGTTAATTAATTAATCTGTTAATGCTATGTTAATGTTTTGCCTTGATGCTTTTGGTTGTTGTGAGCTTGCAAGTACATTCAATGTATTGACCTGGCGTGTCATGCCAGATTGCAGGTGATGCCATGATTGCTTGCTTGCTTGTCGAGGTTCCCGTGCGTGCGAGCTAGATCGTGTCCCAGCCAGAGTCCCTGCGGATTGGAGTTCACCACCTTCGTCGATGTTCCGCTGCTAGAAGTATTCCACTGCTACGAGTTGTTCCGCTGCTAGCATAGATCAAGTGTAGCATCGCAGGCATAGTGTAGCCGTGCTGATGTAATCATTTGTAACATCAAACCCTTGTATTATTATTCTTGTAATAAGAGCTGATTTGTTCTATGTCAAGAAGTGCCGTATTCTAGAAGACTTCTCCTCGATCTCTGGGCTGGAATACGGGGCGTTCCGGTTTCTCTGAGCCGGGGTGCCACAGGCTTGGTATCAGAGCAGGTCTGGCTGTAGGATGCCCTAGTTAGCGCGAGCGATGGAAACCGGTAGTAATCAGTAGTATAGAGTCTACCTTGTTTATTGCATTTGGTTGCTGCATTTGTTTGTTGCATAGCATGCATATAGCCTTATTATTTTGATACTGATGATTTATCTGGTGAGTGTAGATGGCAACGGTTCAGATCCACTACAGCTCAACCTTTGCATTTCTCCAGTTTTCTTTTCTTGCTCGTTCTTCGGTGTTTGGTGTCATTTTTGTCCTAGCAGAGTGATGCCAAGTGATCTCGACACTGTTTTCAAGAATGGTGCTCAGGTATCGCGTCGAATTCCTTCCTTCAGCCCCATTTTGTTTCGGTGGTAGACATGCTTCTACCCCGGATCGTCAGTTTTCTTGCCGTGTTGGCAATCCTTAATGGTCTTAGTCATCAAGGAAGGGCAATGCCAGCAGACTCAGTTTTTCCCCGCTATCCTTATTTCTTGGACAAGTACGGATATTTTCCGTCTGCTTGATAATAATGTGGTCGCGACATTCGCGTCCTGCTACATGGTTACCAAGTATGTCCTCGCCTTTGAGCTAGTCCAGGTTGCTACCTGGCTAAGCTAGCACTTGGTGTAGCGCTGTTTACACCAATTCTTCCACACATTTATCCGTTCTTCTGCACATCGTCACAGTAATATGTGAGATCCCGCGAGATTTGTGTGCTTAAGTAGGCATGCATATTGTGTGACTAGCAGTAATATGTGACATTGATTGTGTGTGAATTGATTGTTGTTGTGTGCTTTTGTTCAGTTGAGTTTTCTTTTGCTTCTTTCTTTTTGGGCCCCGGTGTTACATTATTTTTCCCCTATAAAGAGTTGCTCATGAACTGACACCGGACTCCAAGAAATAATAAGGAGTTCAAATAATTGGAAACTTAGCTAAACAGAATGGAATTCTCGACCGACTGTAGTGAAATGGGGAATATCTGATTTTAAGACTGATAATCAATTTTGCATTAGTGTGCACTCCTCACAACAGTACTGATAACTCAAGTCTACATCAGTACAAAATACTCACAGCAGTAATAGTCAAGTCAGCAGCAAACAAGTCAGGCACAAGATCAACGGTATATTTTCTATTAAAGGTATGGACCTTATACAAAAATTTGGCTCATCAAGGCATGGTACTTGAAATATGTTATCATCCAAAATAAAGTCAGAATGTGACATGCTCGAGGAAGGCAGTCAAACTATTTTTCTCGTGCAAATAATTAGCCTCAGAATATTATGGGCATGTGCATGGATTTTAGTCTGCATATCAGTATGAAGTTTTGGATATAAGCAACCCAGTATTATTCCACACGCTATCAGAAGAAATTTATGAGGCAAGGCTCCTCAATTTTTCCTCAGCATGATATGTGAACAATTTCTGGCCCACGATACCCGGTCTTTCTCAACAAGATACCTCGGTAAAAGCTTGTGACAGACGAAAATATTTTTTTCTCAAACAAGCAAACCCGAGGGGAAGCTTCTCAAGTACGGAACTCAGGCTTCTCCAGCATAATACTCAGGTCAAGATTCGTGTGTAAGCTATCGAGATTTCTTCGACACGATACCCAGACAAAAGATTTGCGTAAAAGCTAACAAGTCCTCCTCAACCAGGTACTCGGATGGCTTCTCTCATAAGCCACTCAGTCCGTGCCAGTATCGCTATATTGCACCATTCTCAGATAATATGCGTCAGGACGTATGCCTACCTCAAGGATCAAGTGTTCGGCTGCATACGATTCTTATATATGGTGAGCATGCATCAGTCACTCATACGAGATGCGGCAAGGATCCAGCAGATACACCTAAGGAAAGTAAGGATCCCACAACCTCACGAGTCAGGCAAAGGAAAATAAGCAGAGATACATCTCATGAATTACAAGGATCGACAAGATCTGGAGATGGCATCACATAATCCACAATCTTGACAATGGTCATCAAGGCCATTATTCGCGCAACTGACAAGGAGATATCATAAAACCTTGTCACCTTCTTGTACAATTGGCCTCAACAATGAGCTCCGTACAGCTACAAACCCCGGTATATGTCATATGTGTGCGGACCCAGGTCAGAAAACATGCATAAGGAATAATGTCAAAAATATTGCACTAATCACGTCCATGGTCATACGAAAAATCAAGGACAGGCATGGCCAAGTTATTTCAGTAAGGTATCCCGACAAAGCAAATCATGACCGTCAAAAGATGAGGCTGACAGCAAAGGTATGATGAATTTTGCGCGACCATCAGGGTCCGGATACCCAAGTCAATCGAAAGCCGTAATTCCATATGGATCCACAAAGGCATACTCTCAGCGACCTACTCTGTTTTACAAGGACGTCATATCCCGCTGACTCGCTTGGAATGGTTAGTGTGGAAAATCCAAATGAGTATACCGACAAAATGAGAAAATCAAAAGCCAAACAAATAAGCTCAGACCCGGTATAGCCATCGATGGAATCAAGTACACGGTCAGTCTGTCAGGAAAAGCATTTGTCCGACAGCTCCCTGTCGGGCCAGTCTCAAGATGTAAATATTTGAGGTATGACACAACTATAACTCCATACACCGTTATATTGTTCACAACAAAAGGCAGTCGGATCTTTGGTACATATCTCATGCTCAAGCCAAAAGAATATATCAAAATAAATCAGTACCACTTGTGAGAAGTTAGATCCCGTCAGAAGATGGCCATGAATAATTCCCAGCATTTATTGAAACCAGAAGGCCTGCATTCATTTGAAGCAACCCCATGACAGAAGTAAAAAGGTTTTCATGTCCAAAAGAAAATTTATGCTCGATGCATTGGATATCCCTGTAGATATGAAAGAATCAACGTCAGCAAAAGGATTTGGTGTGTGAGCAAAAACCCGTCAAATTTGGGGAAAAGGTTAAGCAAACCACCCCCGAGCAAAGATAATCAGATCATCTGAAATTCTCGGGAGAACAATAAATAAAGGAAATGGATATCCGAGTCAGAAACGGTGTCCTCAATTCATACTTGTTCCCTGAGCCACCAAATCTCGAGGACAAGATTTCTTTTAAGGGGGGAAGGTTTGTAACAGCCTCATTTTTGGCCCTTTTCTTTTTCTTTTTGATTTATTGCTTTTTGCTCTGTTTTCGTTTTTGGAGTGGTTCTGTGGCCTTGTCACCTGGGACATTATCTTCAATTCCTCTCCGAAGTGACTCATCTTTCTCAAAACCTTGTCAAGATCATGCCACTCCACTGCCTGACCAAACCCTGAAATCTTTTTCTAGGAAATATTCCCTTTTCTAACCCTGTCTGCCCTAGGTTGTGAAGCAACCTATATTTCCATCACTCCTAAAATTCCCAAATAATTCTCATAAATTGTTTGGGTCATATCTTCATAAAATATGGCAAAACTTTTTCTTGCCATGTTCAAAAATAATCCTCCAATATTCCTTTTCCTATTCTGCCCTAAATGGCACTTTGTGAAGCAAGTGCTATTTATCTTTGCCCAATTGACCTCAAACTCCTTGTACATCTTTTCCTGTCCACATAATCGCCTCATGCCAAAATTTAGCTTTATTTGCCAAGCCAAACTTCCTCAGCAATTTTCAAACTTTCTGTCAGTCAGAAGGCATTGTGAAGGAAGTGCTAGCTAGGGTTATCCAAATGATTTGAAATTTTGCATACTTCTTAATGTGCTCAAATAATTAGCCTCCTTGAAATTTCAGCTCCATCCCTTGATTTATGTGAGCACAGGACCAAATCTTTGATTCTGGCAATACTTTCAGGTTGTGAAGCAAGTGCATTTTATATTGCTTCATTAATTCTGATAAAATACCAGATTGTTCTCCTCCCCAAATAACCTCTCTCCACCAAATTTGGCACCATTTAACCTAGTCAACATTTATCCAAAATTCTTGCAAGATTCTGGTCAGCAAGGATGTTTGTGAAACAAGTACCATTTTGGTGAATCCAATTGGTAGGAAACTTTTATAGCATCTTTATATGATCAAATCACTAAGCCTTGCCAAATGTTAGCTCAAGTGGAATCACCATGTGAGTGCTTCTTCCTGTTTTTGTTTCTGGACCAGATTATGTGGTTGTTAAGCAACTACATTAAATCTTTATCCCAATCTTCTCAAAATTACCAGGATGAAAGTCCATCTTTACCTCAACCTCGCACGCAAACTCTATGGCTCCAAACCCTTTCCTGTTGGTCAGCAGTTCTTGGTCAAGTTTACTGCAGTAAACTTCAGAGGTAGATAACCATTTAACCAAAGTGATTTTCACTGAACTACCACCGCAGTTGCAACCTCCCCAGGAAGGACAAACCCCCAGACATTGTTTGGCCGGCCGTGTGGCACTGTGTGCACCAGTGCACGCGGTGATCACGAGCTCTGGCATTCCATGGACGTGAGCTGGATGGTTTCTTTCTCGGGCCCCTCTCCCTCTCGTCCTCTTCGCAGTCTTGAGCGTGTCTCACCGTTTTACCGCGTCGTCGCCGTCCCCCTGGACCCCTCTCCCCCTTCGGCAGCTTCCTCACCGACGCTCACCGACGCTCGCCGCCGAACGCCCACAGGGGCACAGTGCTCAGTTTGGCTCCGAGCTCACCTTGGCCTCTTCCTCTGCTCTCCGGCGTCGCCTACCCCCTCCGTGAGCTCTGAATCAATAGCTCGTCGTGTTCCCGCGCCCTCCCGTGCTCGCTGGCCGTCGCCAGAGCGTTGGCTGGATCCCCGTGGCGACACCCGAGCACGGCCTCCCTCGCCCGGCTATATATAGCCATCCTCGAGTCCTCCCGAGCACCTCACCAGCCTCCCCTCGCTCCACTACCCCTCCCCAGTCTCTCACCCGAGCTCGAGAAGCTCTCCTGCCCTCCCTCTGTCGCCATGGCCGCCGCCTCGGTCCTCCTAAATTGGAGCGAACCCAAGCCCCTCCCTCGCTCCTACCACCACCAGTAGACCGCCACCACTCCGGCGACCATCCCCAGGTCCTCTCCCCTTCGCCGGAGCTACTTTAGCCGCGAGCCCAGCTCCACCCGAAGCCCTCCTCCGCCGCGTCTGGTGCCCTGCTCCTTCCCAACCTCCTCGACGTCCGTGCCCTACAGGGACGGGTTTGGCTCGGCCCCTTCTACGCGTGGGTTGTCCGGGCGCTCCGAACGGTGGCCGGAGCCGGCCGGACAGGCGCCGGAACCGCGCTCTTCCCTCTGCCCAGTGGGGCGAGCGCGAGGAAGGAGACGAAGGCCCCGCCCCCAGCTGGCCAGTGGGCCCTTGGCCCCACCTGTCGACGGGCATGCGTTGACCCCGCCTGCCTAGCTAGATAAGTGACGGGCCCCAGCCCCGTGGGAACCACCCGTCAGCGACCACGCACCCGGTCCCGCCTGTGCCTAGTCAGATAAGTGGACACGTATACTTTGGAATACGTTTTCCTGTCCAGAAAGCGTACTTTGGTTAACTGCGACCGACAATATGCTTCCCTTTTCTGAAAACGTATTTCGTCCGTAGGCGCTTTTAGTTTTTCTGTTTAGGCCCAGGCTGAAAAATATTTCTTTACAGATGGGTCCCTGGCAGAAAAATACCTATATCTTTTTGCTCCCAACTCCAAATCAGGTGATTCCAAAGCCCATCTCTTCGTCTCTTCAAGCCCGTTCTGTTGGTATCATTTTCACTATGTTTTGACATTATAAAAATGACCATTTTGCCCTTGCCGTTAATCATCCTGCTCCGAGAGGGAACATTTTCCGGCGATTCTTTCCGCGAGTTTCTCGCACTTCTTCCCGGTGATTTCTTCCACCCAAGGCAAGCCACACCCTCCATTTGCATGATTGCAATGTAGTGACATGGTTTATTCACTTGAACTTGTTTAAAATATTGCATTAGCTATGTATGATCTTATTCACGGCATTTCTCGAAGGTTTATTTTGATCTTGTTATTGCCATGATATTGCTTGGAGTTCTAGGAATTATATTTTGATGATTATGTGGATGACATGTTGCCTTTGGATTATTAGTGGCTAATTTCATGATAGTATCTGGTATTATTTTGGAGTATTACTTTGGACATCATGTTGCCTTTGGATTTATTTGTGGCCAGTGTTAGTTTCATCATGATGCTAGTTGATATTATGTTTTGGAGAATGATGATGGGGATGATGGTTGCATGTGGATCATAGCTGGATAGTTAGTTCTTGATATTTGAGTAGTTGTACTATCGTTCTTGGATTATATTTTAATAGCTGATATCGGAGTATCAGTATCCCAGTTATATTTTTGAGGTTAAAATTCCGTCATTAAGTTGGTCAGGTGCCACCGAACCGGGCTTTCTCCAGTGCAACCACATTTGCCTTTTATGGGAAGGCCCTAATGCGATGCCATTGTCATGCCTCTCGCCGGTGCCTCCAACTAGGGAAGGTTATGGGCATGCGCTACCCTGATCAGATAGGCGGACATAACCTTGTGTGCCCGTAGTTGGATGATAAGCACTTTTATCCTTGTTTGGGACGGTTGATTGTTTTGGCCACGACGGTGGCCGTTGGTGTCTTTGGTAGACACGGGGCCACCCAGGACTAGCCCAGTAGGGAGTGAGTCAGAGTGGCCGGGAGAGTGTCATGGCAGTAGATCGGTTTTGTCGGAACGCCGTTGGTCCACCCGAATGGGAGTGCGAGGCCATGGGTTCCGTGGTGTGGGTAAAGTGCGCTACCTCTGCAGAGTGTATTTGTTTAATCTATCGATAGCCGCGTCCTTGGTCATGGGCATGGGTTCGTATTAGGTCACACCGTTCGATCAACACTCAAATGACGGAATGACGGAATGACTTATAGGTGATATATAAGTTGTTATTGTGAGCAGTAACAGTTTGGCAGGATGTTGATGATGATGTTGGAGACCAAGTGTTGGTCATGGTAGTGACCGCCGGAAAGATCACTGTTTGGTTTTTATCACGAGGTGATCGAGATGGCATATTACTTGGCCGAATAGCCAAGAGAGATATGGCTATGGAGATCTGAGATGGTGATTTATCAGTATTGTATCAGTTTCATACCACGCTTAGTAGTCGCTTCATCATGGTAGTTGTTAATTAATTAATCTGTTAATGCTATGTTAATGTTTTGTCTTGATGCTTTTGGTTGTTGTGAGCTTGCAAGTACATTCAATGTACTGACCTGGCGTGTCATGCCAGATTGCAGGTGATGCCATGATTGCTTGCTTGCTTGTCGAGGTTGCCGTGCGTGCGAGCTAGATCGTGTCCCAGCCAGAGTCCCTGCGGAGTGGAGTTCACCACCTTCGTCGATGTTCCGCTGCTAGAAGTATTCCGCTGCAACGAGTTGTTCCGCTGCTAGCATAGATCAAGTGTAGTATCGCATGCGTAGTGTAGCCATGCTGATGTAATCATTTCTAACATCAGACCCTTGTATTATTATTCTTGTAATAAGAGCTGATTTGTTCTATGTCAAGCAGTGCCGTATTCCAGAAGACTTCTCCTCGATTTCTAGGATGGAATACGAGGCATTCCGGTTTCTCTGAGCTGGGGTGCCATAGCAGAGCACCATCCAGAGCCGATAATTGATTAGTCGAAGACATAGGAGTGGCAACATGCTTGCATTGCAACATACTGGCACATCATAGCAAGTCCAGAGTATACTTATGCTGAGTGAGATTCATTTCAGCAGAAGACCGTTAGACCTCAAGACCAAGGAAGTAATGCAGAGCACGCAGATCCTTGACAGCAAAGTGACCACTCAGAGCAGACAACAAACGATCAGCGACAGTCACTGAGGAGCTGATAAGAATAATGTCATCAACATAAACCAACAAATACATAGTAAGCTCGGACGATAGAACAAGAACAGAGACGTATCAACAGTGGACTGAACAAATCCATGATGACGAAGAACCAAGCTGTGTCATGCATGCCATGCACGAGGAACCTGCTTAAGTCCATAGAGCGCCTTAACAAGACGACCCACATTATGCAGACAAGCAGGATCAACAAAACATGGAGGTTATCAGTAAACTTCTTCCTCCAAGACCCCATGAAGGAAAGCATTCTGAACATCAAGCTGATGCAGAGACTGTTGGGAAACATAGCATGCAATTTCAAAAAAAATCCTACGTTCACGCAAGATCTATCTAGGAGATGCATAGCAACGAGACGAGAAGAGTGTGTCTCCGTACCCTTGTAGACCAAAAGCGGAAGCGTTGTATTAACGCGGTTGATGTAGTCGGATGTCTTCATGATCCAACCGATCCAAGTACCGAACGTACGACACCTCTGTGTTCAGCACACGTTCAGCTCGATGACGTCCCTTGAGATCTTGATCTAGTAGAGGGTCGAGGGAGAGTTCCGTTAGCACGAAGGCGTGGCAAAGGTGTTGGTGATGTGATCCGCGCAGGGCTCCGCCTAAGCACTACGATGCTATGACCGGAGGAGTAAACTATGGAGGGGGCACCGCACACGGCAAAGAAACAACTGTTGTGACTTTTGGGTGCCCCCTGCCCACGTATATAAAGGAGGGGGAGGAGGAGGCCGTCCCAAGGGGAGGCACGCCAAGAGGAGGGAGTCCTACTAGGACTCCGTTCCTAGTAGGATTCGCCCCCCTCCTTCCTTCCAACAGAGAGGGGAAAGGGGAAAGGAGGGAGAGGGAGAAGGAAAGGGGGGTCGCGCCTCCCACCCCTTGTCCAATTCAGATTGGGCTTGGGGGGCCCCACCTCATGTGGCAGCATCCCTCTCTCCACTATGGCCCAATAGGCTCATTAACTTTCCCGATGGGTTCCGGTAACCTCCCAGTACTCCGAAAAATCCTCGATCCTTTTTGGAACCATTCCGGTGTCCGTATACAACCTTCCAATATATCAATCTTTACCTCTCAACTATTCCGAGACTCCTCTTCATGTCCGTGATCTCATCCGGGACTCCAAACAAACTTCGGTCACCAAAACCCATCACTCATAATACAAATCGTCATCGAACGTTAAGCGTGCGGACCCTACGGGTTCGAGAACTATGTAGACATGACCGAGACACATCTCTGGTCAATAACCAATAGAGGAACCTGGATGCTCATATTGGCTCCTACATAGTCTACGAAGATCTTTATCGGTCAAACCGCATAACAACATACGTCATTCCCTTTGTCATTGGTATGTTACTTGCCCGAGATTCGATCGTCGGTATCATCATACCTAGTTAAATCTCGTTACCGACAAGTCTCTTTACTCGTTCCATAATGCATCATCCCGTAACTTACTCATTAGTCACATTGCTTGCAAGGCTTATAGTGATGTGCATTACCGAGAGGGCCCAGAGATACCTCTCTGATACACGGAGTGACAAATCCTAATCTCGATCTATGCCAACTCAACAAACACCTTCAGAGACACCTGTAGAGCATCTTTATAATCACCTATTTATGTTGTGACGTTTGATAGCACACAAAATGTTCCTCCGGTATTTGGGAGTTGCATAATCTCATAGTGAGAGGAATATGCATAAGTCATGAAGAAAGCAATATAAATAAAACTAAATAATCATTATGCTAAGCTAACGGATGGGTCATGTCCATCACATCAATATCCTAATGATGTGATCTCATTAATTAAATGACAACACATGTCTATGGTTAGGAAACTCAACCATCTTTGATTAACGAGCTAGTCCAGTAGAGGCTTACTAGGGACACTGTCTTTTGTCTATGTATCCACACATGTATCAAGTTTGCGGTTAATGCAATTCTAGCATGAATAAAAGACATTTATCATGATATAAAGGAAATATAAATAACAACTTTATTATTGCCTCTAGGGCATATTTCCTTTAGTCTCCCACTTGCACTAGAGTCAATAATCTAGATTACATAGTAATGATTCTAACACCCATGGAGTCTTGGTGCTGATCATATTTTGCTCATGGAAGAGGTTTAGTCAACGGGTCTGCTACATTCAGATCCGTATGTATTTTGTGAATCTCTATGTCTCCCTCCTTGACTTAATCGCGGATAGAGTTGAAGCGTCTCTTGATGTGCTCGGTTCTCTTGTGAAACCTGGATTCCTTCGCCAAGGCAATTGCTCCAGTGTTGTCACAAAAGATTTTCATTGGACCCGATGCACTAGGTATTACACCTAGATCGGATATGAACTCCTTCATCTAGACTCCTTCATTTGCTGCTTCCTAAGCAGCTATGTACTCCGCTTCACTCGTAGATCCCGCCACGATGCTCTGCTTGGAACTGCACCAACTAACAACTCCACTGTTAAATAAAAACACGTATCCGGTTTGTTTCTTAGAGTCATCCAGATTAGTGTCAAAGCTAGATCAACGTAACCGTTTACGATGAGCTCTTTGTCACCTCCATAAACGAGAAACATATCCTTGGTCCTTTTCAGGTACTTCAAGATGTTCTTGAACGCTGTCCAGTGATCCACTCCTGGATTAGTTTGGTTCCTCCCTGCTAGACTTATAGCAAGGCACACATCAGGTCTGGTACACAACATTGCATACATGATAGAACCTATGGCTGAAGCATAGGGAATGACTTTCGTTTTCTCTTTATCTTTTGTAGTGGTCGGGCATTGAGTCTGACTCAACTTAACACCTTGTAACACAGGCAAGAACCCTTTCTTTGACTGATCCATTTTGAACTTCTTCAAAACTTTATCAAGGTATGTGCTTTGTGAAAGTCCAATTAAGCATCTTGATCTATCTCTATAGATCTTGACGCCCAATAGCAGCTTCACCGAGGTCTTTCATTGAAAAATTCTCATTCAAGTATCCTTTTATGCTATCCAGAAATTCTACATCATTTCCAATCAACAATATGTCATCCATATATAATATCAAAAATGCTACAGAGTTCCCACTCACTTTCTTGTAAATACAGGCTTCTCCGAAAGTCTGTATACAACCATATGCTTTGATCACCTCATCAAAGCGTATATTCCAACTCCGAGATGATTGCACCAGTCCATAGATGGATCGCTGGAGCTTGCACACTTTGTTAGCATCTTTAGGATCGACAAAACCTTCTGGTTGCATCATATACAACTCTTCTTTGAGAAATCCATTAAGGAATGCAGTTTTGACATCCATTTGCCAGACCTCATAATCATAAAATGCGGCAATTGCTAACATGATTCGGACAGACTTAAACATCGCTACGGGTGAGAAGGTCTCATCGGAGTCAACTCCTTGAACTTGTCGAAAACCTTTCGCAACAAGTCGAGCTTTGTAGACAGTAACATTACCATCGGCGTCAGTCTTCTTCTTAAAGATCCATTTATTTTCAATGGCTTGTCGATCATCGGGCAAGTCAACCAAAGTCCACACTTTGTTCTCATACATGGATCCCATCTCAGATTTCATGGCCTCAAGCCATTTTGCGGAATCTGGGCTCATCATCGCTTCCTCATAGTTCGTAGGTTCGTCATGGTCTAGTAACATGACTTCCAGAATAGTATTACCCTACCACTCTGGTGCGGAACGTACTCTGGTTGGCCTATGAGGTTTGGTAGTAACTTGATCTGAAGTTTCATGATCATCATCATTAGCTTCCTCACTAATTGGTGTAGGCATCACGGGAACGATTTTCTGTGATGACCTATTCTCCAATTCGAGAGACGGTACAATTACCTCATCAAGTTCCACTTTCCTCCCACTCATTTCTTTTGAGAGAAACTCCTTCTCTAGAAAGGATCCATTCTTAGCAACAAAAGTATTGCCTTCGGATCTGTGATAGAAGGTGCACCCAGCAATTTCTTTTGGGTATCATATGAAGACGCACTTCTCCGATTTGGGTTCGAGCTTATCATGATGAAGCTTTTTCACATAAGCATCGCAAACCCAAACTTTAAGAAACGACAGCTGAGGTTTCTTGCCAAACCACAGTTCGTACGGTGTCGTCTCAACAGATTTAGGTGGTGCCCTATTTAACGTGAATGCAGCTATCTCTAATGCATAACCCCAAAACGATAGTGGTATATCAGTAAGAGACATCATTCGCATCCTATCTAATAAAGTACGGTTACGACGTTCAGACACACCATTACGCTATGGTGTTCCAGGTGGCGTAAGCTGTGAAACTATTCCTCATTGTTTCAAATGAAGACCAAACTCGTAACTCAAATATTCGCCTCCGCGATCAGATCATAGAAACTTTATTTTCTTGTTACGATGGTTCTCTACTTCACTCTGAAATTCTTTGAACTTTTCAAATGTTTCAGACTTATGTTTCATTAAGTAGATATACCCATATCTGCTCAAATCATTTGTGAAGGTCAGAAAATAACGATACCCGCCGCGAGCCTCAATACTCATCAGACCGCATACATCGGTATGTATTATTTCTAATAAGTCAGTTGCTCGCTCCATTGTTCTGGAGAACGGAGTTTTAGTCATCTAGCCCATGAGGCATGGTTCGCAAGTATCAAATGATTCATAATCAAGTGACTCCAAAAGTCCATCTACATGGAGTTTCTTCATGCGCTTTACACCAATATGACCTAAACGACAGTGCCACAAATATGTTGCACTATCATTATCAACTTTGTATCTTTTGGCATCAATATTATGAATATGTGTATCATTACAATCGAGATTCAACAAAAATAGACCACTCATCAAGGGTGCATGACCATAAAAGATATTACTCATATAAATAGAACAACCATTATTCTCCGATTTAAATGAATAACCGTCTCGCAACAAACAAGATCCAGATATAATGTTCATGCTCAGCCCTGGCATCAAATAACAATTATTTAGGTCTAAAAATAATACCGAAGGTAGATGTAGAGGTAGCGTGCCGACGGCGATCACATCGACTTTGGAACCATTTCACACGCGCATCGTCACCTCATCCTTAGCCAATCTTCGTTTAATCCGTAGCCCTTGTTTCGAGTTACAAATAAGAGCAACCGAACCAGTATCAAATACCCAGGCGCTACTACGAGCATTAGTAAGGTACACATTAATAACATGTATATCAAATATACCTTTGTTAACTTTGCCATCCTTCTTATCCGCAAAATACTTGGGGCAGTTCCGCTTCTAGTGACCAGTCCCTTTGCTATAGAAGCACTTAGTTTCAGGTTTGGCTCCAGACTTGGGTTTCTTCCTGGGAGTAGCAACTGGCTTGCTATTCTTCGTGAAGTTCCCCTTCTTTACCTTTCCCTTTTTCTTGAAACTAGTGGTCTTGTTAACCATCAACACTTGATGCTCCTTTTTGATTTCTACCTCCGCAGCTTTGAGCATTGTGAAGAGCTCGGGAATAGTCTTCTCCATCCCTTGCATATTATAGTTCATCATGCAGCCTTTATAGCTTGGTGGCAGTGATCGAAGAACTCTGTCAATAACACTATCATCATCAACTTTAACTCCAAGCTAAGTCATGTGGTTATGGTACCCATACATTCTGAGTATGTGTTCACTGACAGAACTGTTCTCCTCCATCTTGCAGCTATAGAACTTGTTGGAGACTTCATATCTCTCAACTCGGGCATTTGCTTGAAATATTAGCTTCAACTCTTGGAACATCTCGTATGCTCCATGACGTTCAAAACGTCTTTGAAGTCCTGATTCTAAGCCGTAAAGCATGGAACATTGAACTATCGAGTAGTCATCCGACCGCGTCTGCCAGACGTTCAAAGCATCCACATTAGCGGGAGGGGGCTTGTCACCTAGCAGTGCTTCAAGGACATAATTCTTCTGTGCAGCAATGAGGATAATCCTCATGTTACGGACCCAGTCCGTGTAGTTGCTATCATCATCTTTCAGCTTAGCTTTCTCTAGGAATGCATTAAAATTCAAGGGAACGGTAGCACGGGCCATTGATCTACAACACAGATACACAAAAACTATCAGGACTAAGTTCATGATAAGTTAAGTTCAATTAATCATATTACTAAAGAACTCCCACTTAGATAGACATCCCTCAAGTCATCTAAATGATCACATGATCCAAATCAACTAAACCATGTCCGATCATCACGTGAGATGGAGTAGTTTTCAATGGTGAACATCTTATGTTTATCATATCTAATATATGATTCACGCTTGACCTTTCGGTCTCTAGTGTTCCGAGGCCATGTTTGTACATGCTAGGCTCGTCAATTTTAACCCGAGAATTCTACATATGCAAAACTATCTTACACCCGTTGTATGTGAATGTAGAGCTTATCACACCCGATCATCACGTGGTGTCTCGGCACGACGAACTGTCGCAATGGTGCATACTTAGGGAGAACACTTGTACCTTGATTTTTTTAGTAAGGGATCATCTTACAATGCTACCGTCGTTCTAAGCAAAATAAGATGCATAAAAAGATAAACATCACATGCAATCAAAATATGTGACATGATATGGCCATCATCAACTTGTGCTTTTGATCTCCATCTCCAAAGCATCGTCATGATCTCCACCGTCACCGGCTTGACACCATGATCTTCATCGTAGCATCGTGGTCGTCTCACCAACTATTGCTTCTACTACTATCGCTAACTCATAGTGATAAAGTAAATCAATTACATAGCGTTCACAATTCATACAATAAAGAGACAACCATAAGGCTCCTGCCGTTAGCCGGTAATTTAGAAAACATGATCATCTCATACAATAACGTATAACTCATCATGTCCTGACCATATCACATCACAACATGCCCTGCAAAAACAAGTTAGACATCCTCTACTTTGTTGTTGCAAGTTTTACGTGGCTGCTACGGGCTTCTAGCAAGAACCGTTCTTACCTATGGCACAAAAACCACAATGGTGATTTATCAAGTTTGTTGTTTTAACCTTCAACAAGGACCGGCCGCAGTCAAATTTGATTCAACTAAAGCAAGAGAGACAGACACCCGCCAGCCACCTTTATGCAAACAAGTTGCACGTAACGGTGGAACCGGTCTCATGAACGCGGTCATGTAATGTTGGTCCAGGCTGCTTCATCTTACAATACCGCCGAATCAAAATAAGACGTTGGTGGTAAGAAGTATGAACATCACCGCCCACAACTCCTTTGTGTTCTACTCGTGCATATCATCTACGCATACACCTAGCTCTTGATACCACTGTTGGGAAACGTAGCATGCAATTTCAAAAAAAATCCTACGCTCACGCAAGATCTATCTAGGAGATGCATAGCAACGAGACGGGAAGAGTGTGTCTATGTACCCTCGTAGACCGAAAGCGGAAGCGTTGTATTAACGCGGTTGATGTAGTTGAACATCTTCACGATCCAACCAATCCAAGTACCGAACGTACGGCACCTCCGTGTCCAGCACACGTTCAACTCGATGACGTCTCTCGATCCCTTGATCCAGTAGAGGATCGAGGGAGAGTTCCGTCGGCATGACGGCGTGGTGACGATGTTGGTGATGTGATCTGCGCAGGGCTTCTCGTAAGCACTACAACACTATGACCGGAGGGGTAAACTGTGGAGGGGGGCACCGCACACGGCTAAGAAACAACTGTTGTGCCTTTGGGGTGCCCCCCTGCCCACGTATATAAAGGAGGGGGGAGGAGGAGGCTGGCCTAAGGGGAGGCGCGCCAAGAGGGGGGAGTCCTACTTGGACTCCGTTCCTAGAAGGATTCGGCCCCCCTCCTTCCTTCCAACGAAGAGGGGAAAGGGGAAAGGAGGGAGAGGGAGAAGGAAAGGGGGGTCGTGCCCGCCACCCCTTCTCCAATTCGGATTGGCCTTGGGGGACGCCACTTCCTGTGGCCGCCTCCCTCTCTCCACTATGGCCCAAT
>LR738713.1:467151643-467202976 GCA_902687465.1 Secale cereale | reverse complement strand
GGGGGGGGTGGGTCCGGTAACCTCTCGGTACTCCAAAAAATCCCCGATCCTTTTCGAAACCATTCCGGTGTCTGTATACAACCTTCCAATATATCAATCTTTACCTCTCAACCATTTTGAGACTCCTCGTCATGTCCGTGATCTCATCCAGGACTCCGAGCAAACTTCGGTCACCAAAACCCATCACTCATAATACAAATCGTCATCGAACGTTAAGCGTGCGGACCCTACGGGTTCGAGAACTATGTAGACATGACCGAGACACATCTCTGGTCAATAACCAATAGCGTAACCTGGATGCTCATATTGGCTCCTACATATTCTAGGAAGATCTTTATCAGTCAAACCGCGTAACAACATACGTCATTCCCTTTGTCATCGGTATGTTACTTGACCGAGATTCGATCGTCGGTATCATCATACCTAGTTCAATCACATTACCGACAAGTCTCTTTACTTGTTCCTTAATGCATCATCCCGTAACTAAATCATTAGTTACATTGCTTGCAAGGCTTATAGTGATGTGCATTACCGAGAGGGCCCAGAGATACCTCTTCGATACACAGAGTGACAAATCCTAATCTCGATCTATGCCAACTCAACAAACAACTTCGGAGACACCTGTAGTGCATCTTTATAATCACCCAGTTACATTGTGACCTTTGATAGCACACAAAGTGTTCCTCCGGTATTTGGGAGTTGCATAATCTCATAGTCAGAGGAATATGTATAAGTCAAGAAGAAAGCAATAACAATAAAACTAAACGATCATTATGCTAAGCTAACGGATGGGTCATGTCCATCACATCATTCTCCTAATGATGTGATCTCGTTAATTAAATGACAACACGTGCCTATGGTTAGGAAACTCGACCATCTTTGATTAGCGAGCTAGTCTAGTAGAGGCTTACTAGGGACACTGTGTTTTGTCTATGTATCCACACATGTATCAAGTTTCCGGTTAATACAATTCTAGCATGAATAAAAGACATTTATCATGATATAAAGGAAATATATATAACAACTTTGTTATCGCCTCTAGGGCATATTTCCTTCAGAGACCACCCTTTGGCAACATCCAAGGGCAGAAGCAGATGAATAGCGGTAGGTTTAACAACTGGACTGAAGGTATCCTCATAATCAAGACCATACCGTTGCTTAAAACCTTTTACCACAAGTTGTGCCTTAGCGCTCGATAGAATCATCGGCATGCTTCTTGACCTTGAATACCCACTTGGAGTCAATAATGTTGACACCAGACACAGGAGGAAGAAGGCGCCAAGTATCGTTCCTCTAGAGTGACTGACACTCGTGCTCCATGGCAGTACACCAGTGAGGAATCCGAAGGGCCGCTTGAAAATACTGAGGCCCAGCAGTGGGTCAGCATTCGCCTGTGCCCCACACACCGTAATCCACGCAACCGTGCCATCAGTGCGCTCCTTCGGGCGAAAAATATCATTCCGACTGTGTGCATGAGCACGCAGAGCAGCGGCAGGTGGCGGAGGTGGTGGCGGAAGTGGTGTCGAAGACACAGTCGAGGAAGATGATGATGACGGCGCAGATGAATCACCAGACTCAGAGGCGACATGCATCGGCGACATGGGTGCGTCATGTAGAGCAGAAGACCGCGTAGGCGTTGATGGAGAGGCGGCCAATGCAGGCGACACAGACGAGCAGGGAAACACTAGGCTAGGCGAGCGGGCTGGTGGGTGTGACCCACGTGGGTCCGAAGCGGCAGCAGCCGGCTCAGCCGGCTCGGGCGCCATGCCAGTGTGTGGCCTGCACGGAGCCGAAATAGCGGCGGCTGGCTAAGCCAACGCTAGTAGTGGGCCAACTGACGAGGAGCCAGGGGAAGGGGAAGGGGTGCACGGGGCATGCACCCGAGCAACGTCTCATGTAAACCCACCATCGGGTGCTCAAGGCATGCTCCTCGCCTAGTACCTACACCATGGTTAGGTAGAAACAAGGGGGTGTATGCAACATCTGCAAATTGACCAGGCAAAGGTAAAACATATTTCTCAGATGTAGTGGAAGTGACTGGAAGTGCGGAAAAGGGAAAAACATTCTCATCAAACACCACGTCACGAGAAATGTAGACACGGTTAGAGGGGACATGAAGACACGTGTACCCTTTGTGAAGAGAACTATAACCAAAAACACACACCGTTTAGACTGAAACTCCAACTTGCGTTTGTTATATGGACGAACATGAGGCCAACACGCACACCCAAAAACCTTGAGAAACCTATAATCGGGAATTTCATTCAGCAAGAGTTCAAGTGGTGTTTTCATATGATGGAGTCGTTTAGGAAGCCTATTAAGGACGAAACAGGCGGTGGAAAAAGCATCACTCCAAAACTGAAAAGGAACGGAGGCATGAGCAAGCAAGGTGAGACCAATCTCAACTATAGGACGATGCTTGCGTTCAACTACACCATTTTGCTGATGTGTATGAGGACAAGACAGACGATGCATAATTCGAAGCTTATTAAAGAATGCATTGAGGTTGTGGTACTCACCCCCCCCAAATCAGATTGCACATGAATGATTTTGTGACTAAGCAGACGCTCAACATGCGCTTGGAATTTCAAGAAAAAAAATAAACATCAAACTTGCGCTTGAGAAGGTAAAGTCAAGTGAACCGAATGTAAGCATCAATAAAACTGACATAGTAATTAAGACCACTAACAGAGGTTTGGGCATGGCCCCATACATCCGAAAACACAAGTTCAAGCGGTTTGTTGACTACACGACTCGACTCAGAAAAAGGAAGCTGATGACTCTTGCCTTGCTGACAGGCATCACAAATTGTAACAACATTTTTATTCGACACAACTGGAAGCTCATGACGATGAAGAACATTGCTGACAATGGGGGTGGCACGATGACCAAGGCGCGCATGCCAATGCGATGAGGACACACAAACACCGCTAAAATCACAAGGAGCTAGTGACATATCAAGTGCATAAAGACCATGGCGTAGTCGACCTCTAAGAAGTACGTCCCTCGTGTCCCGGTCCTTAACAAAAAATGAAACGGGTGAAACTCAGCAAAAACATCATTATCACGAGTAAGTTTAGGAACAGACAACAAACTACGTGAAACAGATGGAACTCGAAGGACATTAAGGAGGCATAATTATTTGGACTGACGAGTAATAAGTGATTCTTGACCAATATGTGAGATGTGCATACCTTCCCCATTAGCAGTGCGAACCTGATCATGTCCGCAGTACGGCTCCTGTGTAGAAACCTTGCCCATCTCACTCGTCAGGTGATTGGTAGCACCCGTATCCATGTACCATGATGCATCAACTGGATAGGAAGGTGTATGTGCCTACTTGTGACTCGCCAGAGCAACCTGCTTCTCATTACCCTTGCCGTTGTTCCCGATCCCCAAAAAATCCTACATCAAGCGACGATGACAACGGTAAATAAGATGACCATCCTGACCGCATAGCTGGCAGGGGACCTGAGCACCACATGAGGGACAGCAGGCACAGACTCGGCCGCCCGCGAAGGTAGTGGAGTGATATGTCTCCGTCGTATCTACTTTTCCAAATTCTTTTGCCCTTGTTTTGGACTCTAATTTGCATGATTTGAATGGAACTAACCTGGACTGACGTTGTTTTAACTAGAATTGCCTTGGTGTTATTTTTGTGTGCAGAAATAAAAGTTCTCGGAATGACCTAAAATTTCACGGAGATTATTTTCAGAATATATAAAAAATACTGGCGAAAAGATCCACCGGAGGGGCCCCACACCGTGGCCATAAGGGTGGAGGGCGCGCCCCTGTCCTTGTGGGCCCCTGGACCTCCATCGACCTCAACTCCAACTCCATATAATCTTGTTCGAGGAGAAAAAAATCAAAGAGAAACATTCATCACGTTTTACGATATGGAGCCGCCGCCACCTCTTGTTCTTCCTCGAAAGACCTGATCTGGAGTCCGTTCGGGGCTCCGGAGAGTGCAGATCATCGCCGTCGTCATCATCAACCTTCCTCCATCACCAATTCCATGATGCTCATCGCCGTGTGTGAGTAATTCCATCGTAGGCTTACTAGACTGTGATGGGTTGGATGGATTTATCATGTAATTGAGTTAGTTTTGTTAGGGTTTGATCCCTAGTATCCACTATGTTCTGAGATTGATGTTGCTATGACTTTGCTATGCTTAATGCTTGTCACTAGGGCCCGAGTGCCATGATTTTAGATTTGAACCTATTATGTTTTCATGAATATACATGTGTTCTTGATCCTATCTTGCAAGTTGTAGACACCTACTATGTGTTATGATCCGCATACCCCAAGGTGACAGTAATTGGGATTCTTTCCGGTGATTGCCGTAGTTTGAGGAGTTCATGTATTCACCAAGTGCTAATGCTTTGGTCCGGTACTATATTAAAAGGAGGCCTTAATATCCCTTAGTCTCCATTAGGACCCCACTGCCATGGGAGGGTAGGACAAAAGATGTCATGCAAGTTCTTTTCCTTAAGCACGTATGACTATATACGAAATACATGCCTACATTACATTGATGAATTGGAGCTAGTTCTGTGTCACCCTTGGTTATAACTGCTCCATGATGAATATTATCCGAGACCTATAATTGCCGATCCATTGCCTACGAGTTCGTTCCATATTGATACTTGCTTCGTTACTTTCGTTACTACTGCTGTCACCATCACTACAAAACTGCTACTGTTACTTTTACCACCGTTACCGTTACTTCCATACTACTTTGCTACTAAATACTTTGCTGCAGATATTAAGTTTACCAGGTGTGGTTGAATTAACAACTCAGCTGCTAATACTTGAGAATATTCTTTGGATCCCCTTGTGCCGAATCAATAAATTAGGGTTGAATACTCTACCCTAAAAAACTGTTGCGATCCCCTATACTTGTGGGTTATCAAGACCTTTTTGTGGCGCCGTTGCCAGGGAGCATAGCTCTATTCTCCGAGTTACTTGGGATTTATATCTGCTGATCACTATGAGGCCACTAAAGGATGATAGAACCAAGATCGTTCCCTCTAGAACGAGGGGAGGTAAGGAACTGCCATCTAGCTATGCACTTGATTATCCTTCTGTTTTGAGTAAGCTTGCGACACCTACACCTGCTATTGATTCTAATATGTCGCATGTTAGTGATGATGCCACTTCTTCTATGAATGATGTGTATTATAACACTACTATATTTGATAAAACTGTGCCATTGGGCAAATTACTTGATCTACATCTTGCTAGAGCTAGAACTATTGATTATGTTGAAGATGATGGTATTTCGAAACTGATGAAATTATTGAAACTAAGGACTTTGAAACTCCTATTAAAACTAGCTCTCCTAGATATGAATTGCCTCTTATGCCTGAGGGATATGTTATGTAAGGGTAGGTAGCTAGAGACTTTCTTGCTTGCAAGGATAGGAATGATCTTAAGAAATTACTACGCTAAACCCTAACAATCTGATGATGAACATGAACCTAGTGATAATGTTAATAATGATGTTCATACTGATGCTCAACCTAGCAATGGTAATGATAATGATATAGAGATTGAACTTGCTGTTGATCTTGATAACCCACGATCAAAGAATCAACGTTATGATAAGAGAGACTTCATTGCTAGGAAGCATGGTAAAGAAAGGGAACCATGGGTTCAGAAACCCATGCCCTTTCCTCCTAAACCATCCAAGAAAAAGGATATGATGAGGAATTTGAACACTTTTGTGAGATGATTAGACCTACCTTTTTGCGTATGTGTTTGACTAATATGCTAAAAATGTCTCCCCGTGCTAATTACATGAAAGAAACTGTTACTAATAAAAGAAAGATACCGGAAGCTGAAATTTCCACCATGCTTGCTAATTACACTTTTAATGGTGGAATACCAAAGAAACTTGGAGGTCCAGGAATACCCACTATACCATGCTCAAAGGAAACTATGTTAATATTGCTTTATGTGATCTTGGAGACGGTGTTAGTGTTATGAGTTTCTCTTTATATCGTAGACTTGATTTGAATAATTTGACACCTACTTAAATCTCTTTGCAAATGGCCAATAAATGAACTGCTATACCCATCGGTATTTGTAAGGATGTGCATGTTGTGGTTGCAAACGTTACTATCTTAATGGACTTTGTTATTCTTGATATTCCCGAGGACGAAAGTATGTCGATCATCCTTGGTAGACCCTTTTTTAATATGGCAAGGGCTGTTATTGATTGCAACAAAGGCAATGTAACTTTTCATGTTAATGGTAATGAGCATACGGTACAATTTCCGAAGAAACGACCTCAAGTTAATAGCATCAATTCTATTAGAAAAATTTCAACTATTGCTATTGGAGGTTTTGAGTTCCCTATTTGTACTGGCAAAAGGAAATATGATATTCTTATTTTTGGGGACATGCATATCCCCATTGAGGTAACCTACTATTATTCGAAGATTCTCCGATTTTATGTTATTCGAAAGAAGTTTGTTAATGAGACTTGATCAACCTCGTTAATGGATTACTTTTGATGAGCATGAGATGGGGGAATTTAGAGAGCACCACCTTATGTACCCACTTTTTACTTTCTGTTATTAAGATTAAATAAAGCAAAAATAGTATTATCCGACTGTTTTCTGAATTATCCATGCAATAAAAAATGTCTCGAAAATAAAAGTTCTCCAAATGTCCTGAAAATTTAATATGATTTTTTTGTCGAATATTTAAGAATTTATGCCACTGAGAATGCACCAGTGGGCCACAAGGGTGGAGGGCGCGCCCCTGTCCTTGTGGGCCCCACGTGGCCCCCCTCCACTTATTCCAGCACCCATCCTCTTCTTCTTCCTCCAGAAAAAATCATCCAGTAGCTCAAACCCGTGTTCTAGCTCGTTTTGCTACCATTTTTTACCTCCTTGCTCAAATCATCATTCGCAAAACTATTTTGGGGGATTGATCTTCGGTATGTGACTCCTCCGATGGTCCAATTAGTTTTTGTTCTAGTGCTTTATTTATTGCATTTTTTGCTGATGTGGTGACCTTGTTTTAGCTTGCATGTAAAATTTATATGGTCCAAAGTAGTTTTGATGCATGATATAGCATCTAGGCACTTGTAGGAGTTGTTGCTATCAATTTTGATTGAGTTTGGTTCACTTTTATTTGGAGTCACTAAAAATTTCAGAATTTTTCAGAGAAAGAAAATGACGAGGAGATTGTTGAGAGGCTCCTCCAGCCGGGGTTAGAAGGAAAAAGAAAATGAGGAGAAGGGGAAGCCCAAGTACAACCTCCCTCGCACCACTAAGGTGCGGCTGTGTGAATGGCCATGTGATGCATTCTTGAGGGCAGCCGGAATCTATGAGGATTTTATTATTTGGCGGAGAATGCAGGCATCACTGACTTCAACCATGATAAGTGTGATCAACACCTCCTTCTTACTAATTCCTTTGTGCAAAACTTCTACTTCCATGCTAGGAAATCACCACCTATGATAGAATTTGATTTATATGATGTGCATAAGGAGATCATGCTTTATGAATTTTGTGAGGTATGCAAACTACCTTATGAAGGCAGTGTCGATGAACCACGTCCTAGGGATGTGGAAGATTTTATTGATGCAATCACCGTAGGGGAAGGGAGAAAGGTGTGAGAAGCGAGAGTTGCTAGTTTACATTTTCCCGTTTTACGCTATTACTCATTATTTGCCGGGAGATGTTTAATTGGTCATGGGGAGAGTGGAGGCCTTAGTGCTCCTGGCCTTACCATTTTGCGCCATGCTTTGCTTCATGATAGAACTTTTAGTTTGGGTGCCATGGTTGCTAAATGGTTGAGTTTAAACCGTTCCAAGGGTCCTATTTTCGGAAGCATTTTTGCTTCTCGCCTTGCTGAACACTTCGAGATACCCATTAGGCATTATGAAAAAGATGAGAAATTGCTACCGACTATTTATTATATTATGACAGCATGGTAGCACATAAGTTTATTTCCCATGATGAGGAAAAGAGACTTATTTATAACTTGATATTTAGCGAGGATACTTTTCAGACTATTATTTTGCCTGCACCTTCTTTGTTCGATATTCATTCAGGCAGGTACACTATTTGGCCGGAGGACATCTACAGATTTCGGGGACTTCCACAACCTTCAGTACCTGAGCCAGCACCAACCCTTGATCCTTATCACGAGCCTATCTTTCAGCGAGAGCTGCAGGAGCTCGCCAACCAGTGGAACCCTCAGGATTCACCTCAGTACCCAGGAGAGGGATACTTTGAGTTGTGGCCTAGATCAACTTAGGCAAAAGCCTAAGCTTGGGGGAGTATGTATTTCCCACCGACATTACATTCATGTTCACACATTTATTCCAGTTGTCGGTGTTCATACTTTTTCATTGTAATATCCATGTTTGTTTATTTTTCTCACTTTCTTCTTGTGTGTTTGAAAAGCTTTGAAAAATTAAAAATATTTCTCGCTTCTTTTTGTCTTTTCTTTCTTTCTTGTTCTTTTAGTAGTTTGTAGTATTAAAAGAAAATTCAAAAAGATTTCTCGTTCTTCTTTTGTTTGTTGGGAGCTTTCCCGTGTAAATAGTTTTTCTCATTCTTGTTTTACTTTCTTCATAAAAACAAAAACTATATCTCAAAAAAATAAAAATAAAAACTCCAAAAATATTTCAGGGTGTTTCTTTGAAATTCTTTTGTTTTCCTTTGGGGGTCGAGAGGAGAAGACCATGATGAAAATGATGAGTGGCTCTCATATGCATTATTGATTATTTAACAAGAGCCCATATTACCTTGTCTTCTCCTTTGAATAAATGTTTGCAGATTCCTGCTTAGTCCAATGCACGTGCACTCTTATTATTATTCACATTGTTCGGTCGTGCAAGTGAAAGGCAATAATGATGATATATGATGAAATGATTGAGATGGAGAAAAGCTGGTATGAACTCAACCTATTTTGTTTTTGTAAATATGATTAGCTTGTCGTTCCTAATTCAGCTTATTATGAATGAAACATGTTTGCAATGACAATTAGAGATTATAGTCACTCATGCCATGCTTAAGTAGCTAGGAGTTTATAATGGTTTACCTTGCGTGCCAACATGCTTTTAAAATGGTTGTGATGTAGTATGCTAGGATGGTATCCTCCTTTGTATGATTTAAGTGGCTTGACTTGGCACATGTTCACACATGTAGTTGAAACAAAATCAACATAGCCTTCACGATATTTATGTTCATGGTAATTTATATCCTACTCATGCTTGCACTCAATGTTGGCTAATCTCAAGGCATGTTTATGACCGTTGTCGCTGTCTAGCTGGTCACTCCCTAGTCTCTTTATAGCCTTCACCTGTACTAAGCGGGAATACTGCTTGTGCATCCACTTCCATAAAACAAAAGTTGTTCCATATGAGTCCACCATACCTACCTATATGCGGTATTTACCTGCAGTTCCAAGTAAATTCCAAGTAAATTTGCATGTGCCAAACTCTAAACCTTCAAATAAAATTATGTTTTGTATGCCCAAATCGCTCATGTGGTGACTCGGGGCTGTCTTTATCTTCCATACTAGGTGGGTCATTCTCACTATGAGTGGACTCCGCTTGTCATTCACAAGAAAATGGCTGGTAATCAGGATGCCCAATCCTATGATCAAAAGATCAAAAACAAAATCACAAATAATTAAACAAAGCTCCCCCGGGACTGTTGTTGGTATGGACGGCACCCGTTGTTTCGGATAAGCCGTTGTCACGCCCAAGATGCGATTCTATCCCGATCACGTGATAACTTTGTGATTGGGGTACAATCGCATTTCGGGCGCTTAGCAAGATGGATATCATTACATCATACCATTACATACATAGATGGGAATACAACAAATCATACAAGAGCCACATGAATACAACACTTCATACATAAGAACATCCGACTATGGATGAAAACATGAAAGCACACGACATCCATCCTGCTATCCCAGGCTGCCGACCAGGAACCTAACCCAAGATTGATGAAGAAGAAGAAGAAAGAACTCCAACACAAGTAAACATCGCTCTAATGTCAAGCCAACGGAAACATACACCTACAACTGATGTTGTAGTAACTGTGAGCCACGAGGACTCAGCAATCCCATAACAATGGGTATCAAGACTAGGAAAGCTTAATGGGTATGAAAAGGATAGTGGTGAGGTTGCAGCAGCAGCTAAGCATTCTATGGTGGCTAACTTACGAGTACAAGAATAAGATGAGCATCTACGCAAACAGTCGCAAACTAGTAATGATCACTAAGAGATCCTAAACTACCTACGAGTCAAACATAACCCCACCGTGTTCTCTTCTCAAGTGAAAAGAGACGGTCACGGTTACTCACGCGGTTGGTGTGTTTTATTTCGGATCCTCTGTCAAGTTTTCTACAACCGGACATTAAAAAATTCCAATCTTCCACAAAACCGCGGGCATGGCTTTCAAAAGATCCGTGACGCCCGAGACCGACGTCCCAGAAGATTCCAGAAGATTCCAGATGTTCCGGGTTGCCCGTGTGTTTCTTTTGTGCTTGTGTTTTTATTTTTTTGCATTGCATCATGTCATCATGCCACCATGTCATATTTTATTTTGCATCTCAACCTTAATAAATCGTGTGGACCTTCGGTCCATTTAAATCGAGGGAAGGTGACTTCTCTTTATAACATATCCTCCAAATATTATGGAGCTATTATAAATAAAATATTCCATTGCTTCGGAATTACCGTAACACACTTGCAATATTTCCCCATGTCTTTTTCACTTCGAGTTCTCCATCAAAAACCTTCCCTATATTTTCTTTTCCCTTTTATCGAGACTCCTCCTAAAATCTAGACTTCTTTTGAACTCCTTTAAGGCAAGCTAATTATTATTTTTTAGTTTGCACTTCCCTTTTGTTGGAACTATTTTGTGGGGTTGGTTTTATTCCATAAGGCCTTACAAAAATGTTCATCATTTTTTTCTCTTCTTCTTGGCCTCCTTTCTTTTTTCTTTGGTCTCTCTCTATTTATTTATTTTTGCTAAGAAGAATAAGGAAGAGGCCAGCCAGCCTCTTGGGCCTCCCCCTTCTTCCCTCCCAGCCGGCCCAACTCCTTCTGTTTTTTTCCTCCTAGACCCAGCCACGAGCCGGCCCAGGCCTCCCCAGGCCTCAGCCCGACCGCTCCTAACCCTAGCGCTAACCTCTCCCTCGCTCCTCCCAGTCCCTCTCGCTCCCTTCGCTCCCACCGAGCGCCGCCAGGACCGATTCCCATCGCCCCATCTCCCCATTCCATCGCCCTCTGCCTCCCTCTCTCTCAACCCCATCGCCTCCAGCAAGCGCGGGGCCAGGCCGGCGCCCCTCTTCCTTCCCGAGCACCCCGCTTGGCCAGGCCTCACCCCTCTGGCCGATTCCCAGCGCCGGGTCGGACCCCGCGCCGTGCCGCCCCGAGCGCTCCTCCTGCTCGGGCCCTGCCCTGCCTCCAGTGTGTGACTCCCTCCGTTCCTCCCTTCGCCGCGACGCCGTCCAGAAGCCGCGGCCAAGAGGCCTCCTCTGCGCCTCGCCGTCCAGCAAGCCAGGAGCGACCCGCTCCCTCCGTGCCTCGCCGCGAGCCGGTCGCCCCGAGCCCGACGGCCTCCCTCCTCCGTGCATCCCCAGGCCGAGCGCCATGGGCCTGGAGCCGAGCTCCCTTCGCGGCCGCGCCTTCTCCTCCAGCAGATCCTTCGACCACTGCGGCCATCCTCCTCTCTGCAGCCCGGCGCCCCAAGCCCTCCTCCTGCCGCGGCCCCGTCCGCCACCAAGGCAGCCACCGGTGGCCGCGACCTCACCTTCTCCAGCGACCAGCAGCCTGCCGCCCGCCGTGTTTTCCAGCGCCGCAGCGTCGTGCACCCCTTTTTCCTTTTTGTTTTGTTTTTGTTTTGTTGTTTCGGTTACTGTTGTTGTTTGTTTTCTCAAGTAACCACGGAACAGCAAGTAACTCGACGAACCGTGTACCCCTTCGAGTCGCCGACGACCCGTCAAGTTCGACTACACGGCCGCCACGAGTACCCCTACGGCCCCGACAAGTACCACGACGACCGAACGGCTACGAAACGTGAACGACTACGTCGCCGAAGACCCTCAAGTACAACTACGGAACTAGTACCCCTACCGATGACCGTGAACAACTACCGCCGTCGTGGAACCGGCAAGAACGAACGGAACGAGTACATCTACCGTCGCCCGAGTACAACTACTTCCCTCTACGGAACGGCTACTTCCTCTACTTCCTCTACTTCCACTACGTCCCTCGACGTCTCGAACCGCCCCGAAACGCACGCTTCGAAGGTATACCGAAACGACCCCGTGGATGACCCGTGAGATGCATGCTTGCTTGTGTTGTATGAATTGCTCCTCGTGTGTGCTCCGTGTCCGTTCCGACCTTTTGTCTTGTTCCTCGGTTGCCTCGTCGCCGACTCGTGGTTACCCGGTAACGGGATCACCCCATCATCTCGTTTGACTCTTTCACTCCACCTTTTGTTTTTGCACCGGACTCTCAACGAGTTACCGGAACCGATATGTTGCGTGGCATCATTTTCGGATCGTTGCCGTGGCACCCTTTTTCATTCCACCACGGTGACAAATACTTCATATCTCTCTTGTCAACTTTTAATAATAATTGCATAAACTTGATCATCTCATTCGCATCATTTAACAACATTATAAATGTTAATTGTTGTTTGCTTATAATTATTAAACATGCTCATGGGGATTTTTCCGGACTTGTTGTTGTTATTTTCCGGCCCCATTTAAAATGCCTAAATAGTGTAGTTTCTTTATGCTTCACCTCTTGCCATGCTAAAAACATTTAATCTTGTCTTGTAATAACGAGAGTCAATTAAATAATTAAATGTGGTGTTTCGTCAATATGCAACTCGTTGCATATTGATCTCCACTTAACTTGTAGTTTTGTTTGTGCACTTTGCCATGCCATGCATATTAAACCGGACATGCATCATACTTGTTTGAGCATCGTATGCCATGTTTATGATATGTGTGTTTACCGTGTTGTTTGCTTCTTTCCGGTTGCTTCTCTTGTTAGCTTCGGTTTCGTTCCGGAGTTGTGAGGATCCGCTCGACTGTTGCTCCGTCTTCTTCTTGGATCCGTTCTTCTCCTCTGTGGAATCCCAGGCAAGATGACCGAACCCGGATACCATTACTATCTTTGCCTATTGCTAGTAGTTCCGCTCTTTAGTTTTGCCTCGATGCCCATGTTTTCCTGTCAGCCTCCTATTGTAACCATTGCCATGTTTAACCACCCTACCTACGCAAACCGTTGCTTGGCTAAGTACGCTTCGCTCAGCCCCTCTTATAACATTGTTAGTTGCAGGTGAAGATTGAAGATGCTTGCTTCATGTTGAAGTTTGGTTGGGTTATATCACACTATATAAATGCTTAAAAGAAATCATCTATATACTGGCAGGGTGGAAGGCTAAGCCTTTTGCTTGGTGTTTTGTTCCACTCATGCCGTTAGGAACCGAATAAACCGGTGTTATGTTCCTTGATTATGCGTTCCTAACACGGTTGGGGTGTATGGGACCCCCTTGATAAACCGCTAAGTGCTAAGTCTTTTCCAGCAAATCCCAACATTGGTACTATTTGCCTCATAATAACAACTTAATTATCTAATTAAATTTGCATAGGGGGTCGCACCCTCGGGTTCTTAATTCTACATAGCAGGGGGGGCCAGTGCCGTTGGTGTTGGTCCCAAACGGGGAGCCTGCGGGAACCACCACGGGGAAACTCGAGGTTTGGGTCCTGTAGCATCACCCATCCGGTCGTGTCCTGAGACTTAGATACGCGCGGCTACTATCAGGGTGTCGACACGCCGGGAGGATTTGCTGGATTAGCCTTACCTTAGTTCGGTTTAACTTGAGCACGGGATTCCGAGAATACTCGGGTCTTCCCACCTATGGAGTTGCGACTTCGCGGATCGTGGGCTTGTGATGGGCCAAGTTGGAACACCCCTGCAGGGTTTGAACTTTCGAAAGCCGTGCCCGCGGTTATGTGGCAGATGGGAGCTTGTTAATTCCGGTTGTAGATAACTTGACACAATGATTCAATACACTACCAGCGTGTGTACCGTGACTGTCAATTTCTGAATAGGGATTCGGGAGTTGAACACGGTGGGGTTATGTTTGACCAGTTTTAGTTAGGATCACTTCGTGATCATCTTTCGACCGAGGCACTTCTCTTCTCGCTCTCTATTACGTAAGTTAGTGCTAGTTGCTGCTGCAGACTCTTGTTTTGTTTCCTTCACCTCTCGTTCTTTCTTCAGCCTTATCCTCTCCCAAGGCTTAAATAGTCGTGTTACCCGGGAACGGGATTGCTGAGTCCTCTGTGGCTCACAGTTACTTCACCACACCAGATGCAGGTTCAGCCGAGTTTGATGCAGGAGCTGGTTCAAGTACTTCATCGGGAGCTCGATGAAGAGTTTGACTGTTTGTTTGAGACGCTTCGACGATCAGTAGTGGTTTCTACTAGGATTCGATCCTGACCTGTGGCTTTATGTTGTTTTGGTATCTTTCTTTTGGATCTTCACCCGTAGTCGGGTTATGATGGTTTGAATGATGATTGTTTATGTAATGTATTGTGTGAAGTGGCGAGTGTAAGCCAACTATCTCCTTTTGCAATTTAATCCCTCTTTTACATGAGTCGTGCAAAGATACCAAACTTGAGATCATTCTAGGATGGACTTATGCCTTTAAGTCGTGCCTCGACACGTAGGAGGTATAACTCCATCCTGGGCATTACAAGTTGGTATTCAGAGCCTTCTCCGACCTAGAAGCCCCTACTGTTTGATCGAATCGTTGACGGTTGAGTCTAGGCACACACTGAAAACTTTTTGAGTCCTATATTATATCGGAGAGTAGGATTTCTTTGCTTCTCATCCCCTTTCTCTCTGGTGAGGACTCCTGACGATTACTCTTTTCTCTTCTACTTTCAAAAATTGCACCAAATTTTTTTTAGGATCCCGCGAGTATTCTGGGATTGTTTCGATGTTCTTGTGACAAGGATATTGTTCTCGATGCCTCCTGTTCCCGAGGAGTTGAGCTTCGGGGTATCATTGTAACAAGCATATCGCGGCAGTACTAAATACTTAAGACGGCCGACATCGAAAATCTCTCCTATACGGCCAGTGGCAAGATAACCCCGACATCACCCAGTACTGGGGAGGTAGTTCGAGAGTATTGCCATAGCTTGTTATAGTGGATGCTTTTCGAAGGTCCGAGGTAAACAGTTTCCGAGAAAGACTGGTTATGTGTTGAAGGATGGATACACCTGGATGTAGGTTTAGAGTTGATTGCGCGGTGCTTCCCGTGTATCCCCAACACCTGATTGCATAACTGGAAACTTTCGGAAATCTATAGGTGGGTTCATCTAGTAGTTCTAGGCATTCTTCCAACGGATGCTCGATATGAAGTTCGGGGTTCTACATTGAGTGAAGTGGTTTTATGGACTTGTTCTGATCGGGAGTTGCATCTTAAAGGGTCCTTGGCTATGCTGATCCGGGGATTGCAAAACCCTTTTGTAACACGTTCCATGAGCTTTCAGCACGAAAATGTCGGACGAAACTTCTATCTTGTATTTGTTCTATCTGTTCCTTGTTCCTTTTTATTTACCTTTTGTTCTCCAAGTGGCTTCTCGACTAGTTGATGTACCTGCAGAATTCATTCGTTCAATCCTCTGTTCGGATGATATTGTGAAGATTAGGGTGCTACATATCTATCCTTTGTTTTTGTTTTGATTCTGGTATTCGAGTTGCTTCGATATCAAATGTTGATTCCATACCTTTCATAATCGGTGTTCTCATATTTCTATGGGAGTGCTAATTCTTCTTGATCATCAAGATCTTAATGTTAATCCTTTTTCAACCGGTGTGCCTTCTCTTCAAGTTATTCCATACAGACGTCGTTGAGAAATCTGACGATTGTCTGTTTCATTCATCCCAAGTTGTCTTTGTTTTCCCCACCCTCCCACCCTTCTTCTTCTCAGAGCAAGAAATTCTTAAATGAAATATCCATTTTATTAATGTGATGTTTCTTCTTTCTTTTCCTTCAATGTTCTTATCCGGTGATTCTCGTGAAGTTGCTCAAGAGCTTCAAGTTCATCATTCTTTTGTTCTCAATTCTGCCGGTGGATGTAATTCAAGATTTCGGTGTTGATCTTATCCTTTTCCTCTTTTCACAATGCTTTCTTATTCCGGTGCACCAATTACTCATTCTCCTCTTGCTATTCATATCCGGAGTGTTGAAGATTCATAATTCCATTCTTAATCCGTTCAAACTATTTTGATGTTGCTATCTTTCAAGCCATTTAATTCAACCGGTGCAATATCTCTTAAGCAATCTCTTCAACGGTGATTTCGTTGAGTGGGCCCTAACCCACAGGTCTTTTCCCAGGATCTTACCTGACTCTTCTTTTTCCGGAGAATTCTTTTAAAGTGTGACATAAGAATGATTTCCATCAGTCACATGCCTTCTCCAAGATCGCTTTCAAATTCTTTCCATCGTTGGTTCAACCTTTGTAATTCTTCATTCCGGAGTGCTCAACAATTCTTCATGGCATTTCTCGTCTTCATTCTCAACATTTGGAGACCGGAGAAGTGTTTCTCTTAACCTTGGCCGTTCTCTTGAAGATTCGTGGTTCTAGCTTCATGCCATCCTCATTATTGTTCCGTTTGTGAGGAATTCTTTTATCCCATCCGAAGCATTTCATGAATTCTTTTCTTTGTGATCCTCCGAAGGCCATCATTTCAGAAGATTTCTTCGTTCTCAGTTTTCAACTTCGTCCTCCAAATATTCTTCATTGATGTCTCTTCGTTCGTCTCCATATTTTTATGGTGGTTCTTTCAAGATTACTCTTCCTTGTTATCGTATCAATTCATTTGTTCTTTTCTCAATCCTACCGGTGGTTCGTTGAAGATTTACCCAAGCTTGTGCTAGATCCCTCTTTAATTCTTTGCAACGAGAATAAGTAGTATGCCAAATCATTTGGTTCTCATCAATTTTAATTGGTGAAGGAGATGCATGACATAATTCTTATTCTTGTTCCTTCCAAGTGTTTAATTCTGTTGTCTGGAGCTTGTTCATCATATCATATTCTCGGTTCTAAGTTGTTCATCTTGTTTTCCGGAGCTTCAAGCTATTTCGATTACATCATTTCAAGCCCCATCTAATTCATCGCAGGTCTTGAATCTTATTCTTTTCATCTTTCACTTCTCATGCTTTCGTTACCGGAGTTGTCATGGTGGTTCATCATGTTTTAATTCATACTCGAATTCTTCATCAAGATTCTTGTTGGAGCTCAAGCATTCTTCATCTTGCTTTTCATTTGCAATTCTTCTACCTTATCTTTTCAGATGGTGTTATGTCATTCTTGTCAATTCCTTCATGTTTCATGACTCACGAGTTATCAAGAATGAGATATTTAAATCCATCATTTTCTTTGTTCAGGAGATCTTTCCAACACTTCAATTTATTCATTGGAGTATCTTGGGTTGTATTTCACCTAAAAGCTTTCCCTAAGGATTGTTGCTAATTATGGTGCTTATAATGACCCAAGTTCTTCATTTATCATTCCGGTGAAATAAGTTTTTCGTCTCCTTGTTGATCTTAATCCAATCAATTGTTTCCATTAGTGGCTGGTTGTCACCTCTTAATTTTGAGATGTTTTCCATAAGCCCACATCAACCTTATTTGTTTCGTTGTTGATTTTTCCAACAACACCGTTCAACCCTTCTTCGTAAGGATGCTCTTTCAAATTTAATTTTGGGAGAAGTTGTCATTTTCTTCTCCGTTCTTTTCTTTCCAACGATCTTGCATCTATTCTTTCGTTCCGGAGGCATTGTTATGTTGCTCTCTCCAAACCATCATCTCGTTTTATCAAGATCTTGTTCTTCTCCTTGCTTATCATTTAACTGGAATGTTGTCACCTACATTCTAGTTCCCTAATCTTATCAAGCTTTGCCTATCTTTTTAACCGGAGTGCTGTCTAAATCTTCTTAACCCTTGTGCCATTCTTTTAATTGTTTCGGAGGCAGTGTGTTGTTGTTTTCATCAAGTATCTTCCCAACTTGGCAAGTTCTTGTTCAATTCCTTCCATTTTCAGATGGAGTGCTGTCCAAATTCTGTCATTCTTATTCCTTGGCCATACCGTTGCAGTTTCTTATTCTTTTGGTTCGTAAGCTCTTGTTTCATGTCTTTCAACCTACAAGGTTCTGATAATGTTCCATGTTCATCCTTTTACCGGAGTGCTCTTAACTTCGTTCATCTCCATTCTATTCTTTCTTTCAAGTTTGTTCAACCTCTCAAGGTTCTTTGGTTTTCACTCGTCTGTCAAAGAAGCAACTTTGTTTTACCTCTTCCTCTTCCGTTTTTACCCGGTGATATCTCTAGGATCTCGGGTCGAGATCCTCTGTTAGTGTGGGAGAGTTGTGACGCCCGAGACCGACGTCCCAGAAGATTCCAGAAGATTCCAGATGTTCCGGGTTGCCCGTGTGTTTCTTTTGTGCTTGTGTTTTTATTTTTTTGCATTGCATCATGTCATCATGCCACCATGTCATATTTTATTTTGCATCTCAACCTTAATAAATCGTGTGGACCTTCGGTCCATTTAAATCGAGGGAAGGTGACTTTTCTTTATAACATATCCTCCAAATATTATGGAGCTATTATAAATAAAATATTCCATTGCTTCGGAATTACCGTAACACACTTGCAATATTTCCCCATGTCTTTTTCACTTCGAGTTCTCCATCAAAAACCTTCCCTATATTTTCTTTTCCCTTTTATCGAGACTCCTCCTAAAATCTAGACTTCTTTTGAACTCCTTTAAGGCAAGCTAATTATTTTTTTTAGTTTGCACTTCCCTTTTGTTGGAACTATTTTGTGGGGTTGGTTTTATTCCATAAGGCCTTACAAAAATGTTCATCATTTTTTTTTCTCTTCTTCTTGGCCTCCTTTCTTTTTTCTTTGGTCTCTCTCTATTTATTTATTTTTGCTAAGAAGAATAAGGAAGAGGCCAGCCAGCCTCTTGGGCCTCCCCCTTCTTCCCTCCCAGCCGGCCCAACTCCTTCTGTTTTTTTCCTCCTAGACCCAGCCACGAGCCGGCCCAGGCCTCCCCAGGCCTCAGCCCGACCGCTCCTAACCCTAGCGCTAACCTCTCCCTCGCTCCTCCCAGTCCCTCTCGCTCCCTTCGCTCCCACCGAGCGCCGCCAGGACCGATTCCCATCGCCCCATCTCCCCATTCCATCGCCCTCTGCCTCCCTCTCTCTCAACCCCATCGCCTCCAGCAAGCGCGCGGCCAGGCCGGCGCCCCTCTTCCTTCCCGAGCACCCCGCTTGGCCAGGCCTCACCCCTCTGGCCGATTCCCAGCGCCGGGTCGGACCCCACGCCGTGCCGCCCCGAGCGCTCCTCCTGCTCGGGCCCTGCCCTGCCTCCAGTGCGCGACTCCCTCCGTTCCTCCCTTCGCCGCGACGCCGTCCAGAAGCCGCGGCCAAGAGGCCTCCTCTACGCCTCGCCGTCCAGCAAGCCAGGAGCGACCCGCTCCCTCCGTGCCTCGCCGCGAGCCCAACGGCCTCCCTCCTCCGTGCATCCCCAGGCCGAGCGCCATGGGCCTGGAGCCGAGCTCCCTTCGCGGCCGCGCCTTCTCCTCCAGCAGATCCTTCGACCACCGCGGCCATCCTCCTCTCTGCAGCCCGGCGCCCCAAGCCCTCCTCCTGCCGCGGCCCCGTCCGCCACCAAGGCAGCCACCGGTGGCCGCGACCTCACCTTCTCCAGCGACCAGCAGCCTGCCGCCCGCCGTGTTTTCCAGCGCCGCAGCGCCGTGCACCCCTTTTTCCTTTTTGTTTTGTTTTTGTTTTGTTGTTTCAGTTACTGTTGTTGTTTGTTTTCTCAAGTAACCACGGAACAGCAAGTAACTCGACGAACCGTGTACCCCTTCGAGTCGCCGACGACCCGTCAAGTTCGACTACACGGCCGCCACGAGTACCCCTACGGCCCCGACAAGTACCACGACGACCGAACGGCTACGAAACGTGAACGACTACGTCGCCGAAGACCCTCAAGTACAACTACGGAACTAGTACCCTTACCGATGACCGTGAACAACTACCGCCGTCGTGGAACCGGCAAGAACGAACGGAACGAGTACATCTACCGTCGCCCGAGTACAACTACTTCCCTCTACGGAACGGCTACTTCCTCTACTTCCTCTACTTCCACTACGTCCCTCGACGTCTCGAACCGCCCCGAAACGCACGCTTCAAAGGTATACCGAAACGACCCCGTGGATGACCCGTGAGATGCATGCTTGCTTGTGTTGTATGAATTGCTCCTCGTGTGTGCTCCGTGTCCGTTCCGACCTTTTGTCTTGTTCCTCGGTTGCCTCGTCGCCGACTCGTGGGAACCCGGTAACGGGATCACCCCATCATCTCGTTTGACTCTTTCACTCCACCTTTTGTTTTTGCACCGGACTCTCAACGAGTTACCGGAACCGATATGTTGCGTGGCATCATTTTCGGATCGTTGCCGTGGCACCCTTTTTCATTCCACCACGGTGACAAATACTTCATATCTCTCTTGTCAACTTTTAATAATAATTGCATAAACTTGATCATCTCATCCGCATCATTTAACAACATTATAAATGTTAATTGTTGTTTGCTTATAATTATTAAACATGCTCATGGGGATTTTTCCGGACTTGTTGTTGTTATTTTCCGGCCCCATTTAAAATGCCTAAATAGTGTAGTTTCTTTATGCTTCACCTCTTGCCATGCTAAAAACATTTAATCTTGTCTTGTAATAACGAGAGTCAATTAAATAATTAAATGTGGTGTTTCGTCAATATGCAACTCGTTGCATATTGATCTCCACTTAACTTGTAGTTTTGTTTGTGCACTTTGCCATGCCATGCATATTAAACCGGACATGCATCATACTTGTTTGAGCATCGTATGCCATGTTTATGATATGTGTGTTTACCGTGTTGTTTGCTTCTTTCCGGTTGCTTCTCTTGTTAGCTTCGGTTTCGTTCCGGAGTTGTGAGGATCCGCTCGACTGTTGCTCCGTCTTCTTCTTGGATCCGTTCTTCTCCTCTGTGGAATCCCAGGCAAGATGACCGAACCCGGATACCATTACTATCTTTGCCTATTGCTAGTAGTTCCGCTCTTTAGTTTTGCCTCGATGCCCATGTTTTCCTGTCAGCCTCCTATTGTAACCATTGCCATGTTTAACCACCCTACCTACGCAAACCGTTGCTTGGCTAAGTACGCTTCGCTCAGCCCCTCTTATAGCATTGTTAGTTGCAGGTGAAGATTGAAGATGCTTGCTTCATGTTGAAGTTTGGTTGGGTTATATCACACTATATAAATGCTTAAAAGAAATCATCTATATACTGGCAGGGTGGAAGGCTAAGCCTTTTGCTTGGTGTTTTGTTCCACTCATGCCGTTAGGAACCGAATAAACCGGTGTTATGTTCCTTGATTATGCGTTCCTAACACGGTTGGGGTGTATGGGACCCCCTTGATAAACCGCTAAGTGCTAAGTCTTTTCCAGCAAATCCCAACATTGGTACTATTTGCCTCATAATAACAACTTAATTATCTAATTAAATTTGCATAGGGGGTCGCACCCTCGGGTTCTTAATTCTACATAGCAGGGGGGGCCAGTGCCGTTGGTGTTGGTCCCAAACGGGGAGCCTGCGGGAACCACCACGGGGAAACTCGAGGTTTGGGTCCTGTAGCATCACCCATCCGGTCGTGTCCTGAGACTTAGATACGCGCGGCTACTATCAGGGTGTCGACACGCCGGGAGGATTTGCTGGATTAGCCTTACCTTAGTTCGGTTTAACTTGAGCACGGGATTCCGAGAATACTCGGGTCTTCCCACCTATGGAGTTGCGACTTCGCGGATCGTGGGCTTGTGATGGGCCAAGTTGGAACACCCCTGCAGGGTTTGAACTTTCGAAAGCCGCGCCCGCGGTTATGTGGCAGATGGGAGCTTGTTAATTCCGGTTGTAGATAACTTGACACAATGATTCAATACACTACCAGCGTGTGTACCGTGACTGTCAATTTCCGAATAGGGATTCGGGAGTTGAACACGGTGGGGTTATGTTTGACCGGTTTTAGTTAGGATCACTTCGTGATCATCTTTCGACCGAGGCACTTCTCTTCTCGCTCTCTATTACGTAAGTTAGTGCTAGTTGCTGCTGCAGACTCTTGTTTTGTTTCCTTCACCTCTCGTTCTTTCTTCAGCCTTATCCTCTCCCAAGGCTTAAATAGTCGTGTTACCCAGGAACGGGATTGCTGAGTCCTCTGTGGCTCACAGTTACTTCACCACACCAGATGCAGGTTCAGCCGAGTTTGATGCAGGAGCTGGTTCAAGTACTTCATCGGGAGCTCGATGAAGAGTTTGACTGTTTGTTTGAGACGCTTCGACGATCAGTAGTGGTTTCTACTAGGATTCGATCTTGACCTATGGCTTTATGTTGTTTTGGTATCTTTCTTTTGGATCTTCAGCCGTAGTCGGATTGTGATGTTTTGAATGATGATTGTTTATGTAATGTATTGTGTGAAGTGGCGAGTGTAAGCCAACTATCTCCTTTTGCAATTTAATCCCTCTTTTACATGAGTCGTGCAAAGATACCAAACTTGAGATCATTCTAGGATGGACTTATGCCTTTAAGTCGTGCCTCGACACGTAGGAGGTATAACTCCATCCTGGGCATTACAAGATCATAACCCTGCAGGGGTGTCCCAACTTAGCCCATCAGAAGGTCTCACGATCAGCAGAGGTAAAACCCCTTATCTTAGGGACAACCCGACCAGACTCGGAATCCCGGTGCACAAGACATTTCGACAATGGTAAAACAAGTCCAGCAAAACCTCTCGGCATGCCGACACCCTGATAGTATCCACGCGTATCTCGTCTCGGGCCATGTCCGGATAGGTCAAGCTACGGGTAAAACCAGATACCTTGGGTTTCCCCAAGGCGGCCCCGCGGGCTGCCCAGTTTGGAGCAACACTCATTAGGAGCACTGGCCCAGGTTGTAAATTAAGTCCTCGGGGTCCGGAAAGTCCCTATGCAAGTTATTTAATTATGGCAAATGGTAAAGCCAATGTTGGGCCTTGCTGGAGGAGTTTGATTCAAAGCAAACTGTCAAGGGGGTCCCATAACCCCCAACTGTATTAGGAACGCAAGCTCAAGGAACATAACACCGGTTTATCGGTTCTTAAGGCAGCACGAGTGGAACAAAACACCGAGCAAAAGGCCAAGCCTTCCACCCATTGCCAAGTATATAGGTGCATTAATTTAATTAATATATATTGTGATATTCCAAAACATCCAAATTCCAACATGGAGCAATCTTTATCTTCACCTGCAACTAACAACGCTATAAAAGGGGCTGAGCGAGCGGTAACATAGCCATTCAACGGTTTGCTAGGATGGTGTCAAAGGTTAGAGGTTTCATGGCAACAATGAGAGGATCACAACAAATGATTGGTAGTGCGACATATAGTGATAGCATTGAGACAACTAGCATGGCAATGATAGTAATGAGATCCAAGGTGACAGTCATCTTGCCTGAGATCCTACTAGGAAGAAGAACGAGTCCATGAAGAAGACGAAGCCACGTAGACGAACAAAGCGTAGTCGAACGAATCCTCACGATCGCAACGAAACAGGAACTACCGAGAAGAGGCAAACAACATGGTAAACACACCACACATAAAAAAGACAAGATCCTCAACCAAGTATGATGCATGACAAGGCTACATGATGCAACACATGGCAAGAGATGATGTACACAAGAACAACACAACCAAACCAGTTTAAATGAGGCCGGAGACAACATAAACAATTCCGGTAAGTCCTCATATGCGATTTTCCAAATTGGTCCAGATCTGAATAAACCTTATGTTGAAGTTGTTAAACAGCAAGTTAACATGCACCATGATGATCTACACAAAATTCTAGTCAACTTACATATAAATTTCATTTAATTCGGAGCTACGACCTAGAAGATATGAGCAAAACAAATTAAGCATGGCAAAGATGCAAGATGCATTCAAACATCAAGCAAACACACTCCAAACATGTATACAACATGATATGATGCATCTACATGCAAGAACAAGCAAGTTTCATATAGAGCACGCTCAAAACGGAGCAACGGTTCAACACATACACATGAAACAAGATATAACAACAATCTGTCCCAAAACAACAACTAGGCACTCTGCAATCATCAAAACAACATGCTACACGAACATCTCATGGCATCAAAGGGCATGGCAAGCATGTACATGACAAGCACTACAAAGGTGATCACTGAGCTACTGCCAAATACCACTAGAATATGCTCAAAACATCATGGCAAGATTGCAAATGATAACAGTTTCACAGACTTAGTGAAATAAATTGAACATGGCAGCAACAACGACAAGTAGGCATGTTTGCAAGCTTGCGCAACTCATCTCAAAGCATATCATGGCATGTGAATATAACCAACAGCAAGAAGACATGTTTATGCAGCTACCCATGCCAAGAACGTGGTCATAGGATGCATCGAACACTAGCTATTCACATGGCAAAACTGAACTTACTGATAACAGGCTGACAGAAACATTATATAGTAATTTGAGAGCAAGAAAGAAACAAGCTACAACAACCTATAATTGCAAACAAGAGAATGGTTGGATAGATCATAACATGGACTTCAAGACATGCCCATTGGACATTCCAAAACATGTATGGGCATGACTGTAGCATTAAGCAAACATGGCATCATGATATAACAGTTTCAGACTTAGCAGTTTTCAACAAGTCTCAGAACTCAGAAAACAGTGAGTAGGCCACTTTGCAAGCTTGTTCCACTCAAAACAAGGCATATCATGATAAGTGGATTACACCAGAGCAAAGATGACATGATTGTGCTCCTAAAACATGTTGACATGATGCTTAAACAAAAATCACACAAAATGATATGAAAAAGACAAATCAACAAGTTATATAGGTTTTCAGCAGTTAACAGCACTTAGCACTTTTGCAACAGAGATTAACATGACAAGATGAATCCTAACATGAATTCAAAGCACACCATCATGTAGAGCACAGAGAGATGAACAATTTTACATATCACATGCTCAATTTGGATCTACGTGCACAAAGTTATCAGCTCCACAAGAATGCAATACACTACAAAATAAAGACACATCCGTGACATTTTGGTCCGAACGAAACTTTTTTTCTATCATACTTATGACACTTCTATGACAATAATTGTGACAAAACACGGTATCATCATAGATGTGGTGGGGTCCTACTTCTATGACAAAAAATCATGACAGTAAATGGGCTTTTTGTCCTGGGCGGGCCGGAGACGCAGTTGCATGACATTCTTTGGGCCGTCCATGACAGAAAAAACCGTGGTAGAAGCGAGGGCAAGGAAAATATCGGGGTGTTCCGGTTACGGTGGATGGTCGGGGCCGAGCGATCTGTGTTTCTCTCGTACACGCACGCGCGTGGGTGCGAGGCATTGGGCTCTAACTGAACCCGAGCGTGGAGTTGGGCTCTAACTGAATCCGAGCGATTGCACTGCAGGCTACGCGTTACTGAACCCGAGCGATCGATCGATGGCTGTTAACTGAACCCGAGTGAGTGATTCCTTCGCTACTGCTGCTAACTGAAGCCCATCGATGCTGCCTCTGCATGAACAGTGAGCGTTGCTGGGGGGGTTTGGATGAACAGTTCCCGGTGGGGGTGGCTGAACAGGACCCCGTGGTGTTGCCTCTGCATGAACAGGACCCCGTTCGATCGAGCCGGTTGGGGCTGCATGAATAGGACCCCATGGAGGGCTGCATGAACAGGACCACCCCGTGGAGGGCTGCATGAACAATAGACGGTGGAGGGCTGGATGAACAGTAGCCCGTGGAGGGGTGGTTGAACAGGAGCCCGTGGGGAGGGCTGGTTGAACAGTAGCCGGTGGAGTAGCGTGCGGTGGAGGCTGAACAGTCGCAGGTGGAGGCTCGAGGAGGTCGACGGTGGATGAACAGTAGCCCGTGGAGGCTAGAGGGGGTCGATTGTGTTGATGAACAGTACCCCGTGGAGTCCTGTTTTGCGGTACGCCACACCCCTCCCGATGAACAGGACTCCTGTTTCGACCGTAGCGCTCCAACACAAGTCCGTTTCCTCCGTTTTGCGGTACGCCACACCCCTCCCGATGAACAGGACCCCCGTTTCGACCGTAGCGCTCCAACACAAGTCCGTTTCCTCCGTTTTGCGGTATGCCACACCCCTCCCAATCAACAGGACCCCATTTCGACCGTAGCGCTCCAACACAAGTCCGTTTCCTCCGTTTTGCGGTACGCGACACCCGTCTCGATCAACAGGACCCCCGTTTCGACCGTAGGAGGTCCGTTTCCTCCGTTTTGTGGTACGCCAGACCCCTCCCGATGAACAGGATCCTGTTTCGAACGTGGCCGGTCGAACACAAGGCCGTTTCCTCCGTTCTGTGGTACGCCACGCCTCGTTTCCATCGGCTGTTCCATCCAAGCCCTCCCGATGAACACAACGATGCATTCCGTTCCGACCCAGCCAGTTGGCTCCCCATGAACACGACGACGACGATATTTCTCCGTTCCGACCCAGCCATGTACACGAGCCGTGGCCGTACATATGCGCGAGTAGGAGTTCAAGACCCTGCCCGTATGTACGTACGTGGCCGTATTTTCTTTCTTGCACACTTGCCGCTGTACGTACGTGTACATGCTACGTGTGTGCCTCTACTACGACACGTGCGCGCCTCTACATCGACCAGTATGTACGTACACGTTCGCGACCAGAATGCCAACGCTACGTACGCTACGACCAGGTGGGTCCCGACTGTCAGGCACTTCCTTGCGTGCGAAGATGTAGCTGGTGGGTCCCAGCAGTCAGGGGGCGAATCGTTTTTTTTGCCCAGACGCACTTCTTGTGTGCGAAGATGTAGTTGGTGGGTCCCAGCAGTCAGGGGGTGAATCGTCTTTTTGCCCAGACGCACTTCCTTGCGTGCGAAAATGTAGCTGGTGGGTCCCAGCAGTCAGGGGGAAACGTTTTTTCGTGAAATACGGTGGCCCGTCCGGTGGGTCCCCGTTGTCAGGTGGAGGAATAATTATATTGCGCGTAATAAGGAGGCACTTCCTTGCTACGGTCGTGGACCCAGCTGTCAGCCTCTCCACGTATAGTCCACGTCCGATGAAGCCGTTCCTTGACCACGTTGACCATGCCGCGCCGAGAGCACCAGGGAGGTGGACGACGGCAAGGCCTAGGAAGGGGATGACACAGATACGGGGAAGACGCGGCAGTGGATGCCCACGCGTAGAGGAGTACGAGGGTTCACTGGCTCGCTGCGATGTGAGGATGTCGTCGCCGCAGAATAACAGGGGGTGTGGGTGAGTAGAGGGATGTCCTGGCCAGCGGTGGGAATAGTAGGGGTGGTGAGGCCTCCGCGACAGCACAGTCGGCCACGGGAGGCAGGAGCATGCGGCATGACCGGCGCTGCTTTGGGCGGCTGGAGCAACAAGACCAGAGGTTGAAGAAGCACTATGGCCGTTGGATGGACATCGTACGGTCACTGCAGCTAGAATTGTTCACATTGACTAAGTTGACAAAGCACACCATCCCCGTCAACTTAGTAGGCCCACAAGTCAGCCTCCCACCAAGGTGGGTCCCAACCAACAGGGGGAGTATTCATTTTTTGTGCGTAATAAGGAGGCACTTCCGGTGGGTCCGAGCTGACAGCGGGGGGAATGTTTTTTCGCGCAATACGGTGGCCCATCCGTGGGTCCCAGCAGTCTGGGGGGGAACATTTTTTTCGCCAAATACGGTGGCCCGTCCGGTGGGTCCCTGCTGTCAAGTGGAGGAATAATTATTTTCCGCGTAATAAGGATGCAATTCCTTGCGGCTACCGTGGACCCAACTATCAGCCTCTCCACGTACAGTACTCTTCCGATGGAAGTCGTTCCTTGACCACGCCGCGCCGAGAGCACCAGGGCGGTGGACGACGGCGAGGCCTAGGAAGGGGACGACGCAGAGCTAGGGAAGACGCGGCAGCGGAAGACCGCGCGGAGAGGAGTACGAGGGTTCACTGATTCGGCTGCGGTGTGAGGCTGCCATCGCCGCAGGGCCTGGCCAGCAGTTGGAATAGTAGGTGGAGGCGAGGCCTACGCGGCATCGCAGCCGACCACGGGACGCAGGAGCACGAGGCACGACCGGCGCTGGTTTGGGCGGCTGGAGCAAGAAGACCAGAGGTTGAAGAAGCACTACTACCGTTGGATGAACATCGTACGATAACTGGAGCTAGAATCATTCATATTGACTAAGTTGGCAAAGCCCTCCGTCTCTGTCAACTTGGTAGGCCCACAAGTCAGCCTCCCACGATGCTGGGTTTCAGCTGGCAGGGGGAGTATTCATTTTTTTGTGCGTAATAAGGAGGCACTTCCTTGCGTGCGAAGATAGCTGGTGGGTCCGACCTGTCAGCGGGGGGCACATTTTTTTTCGCGAAATACATAGGCCCTTCCAGTGGGTCCCAGATGTCAGGTGGAGGAATCAAAGACTTGAGAAGGCGTACAGAACAAGCTAGTATACCAGTAAAGAGACGTTGTTGAGTTTTAGAAAAGAGAGAGACGTGCTCCTATAGTTGGTTCGAATCCAAACCTAGACAATGACTATATATGGTGCTATGCTACTCTGCAAGTAATGGAACTGACATATCCAACGTTCGCTTCTCCTCTTCTCTACTTACTCTGCCTAGCATCAGAAGCTCTGGCCGCAGCAACCATGTCTGCTGGTTGCTCGTCCACCTGCTCTTCAGCAGGCAACAACCAAATATGCACCAAGTTGCCACCCGTACCATCGCATGTGGGTCTCATCACACCCCTGCAGGCACGCGCACCGTAGCCGGTTGCTCCTCGCAACCTGCTGCCGTTGGTGTGTGATACGACTCCAATGTATCTATAATTTTTGATTGTTCCATGCTATTATTTATGAAGTCTTGGATGTTTAATGGCCTTTATCATTCACTTTTATATCATTTTTGGGACTAACCTACTAACCCAAAGGCCCAGTCCAGATTGCTGTTTTTTGCATATTTCAGGGTTATGCAGAAAAATAATATCAAACGGAGTCCAAACGGAATGAAACCTTCGCGAGAGATATTTTTGGAGAAAATCACGCCAAAGGGACTTGAGAACCACGTCAGGGGAGCCTCGGGGCGTCCACGAGGGTGGGGGGCGCGCCCCCCTGCCCAGGGCGCGCCCCCTACCTCGTGCCCCCCCGAGCACCCCCCCGGTGTCCTCCTTTTTCCTATATAAGTCTACGTACCCCGAAACCTTCGACAACAGAGAGAAAACCCTAATTCCACCGCCGTAATCTTCTGTTCCCATGAGATCCCATCTTGGAGCCTGTTCCGGAGCTCCACCGGAGGGGGATCCATCACAGAGTTCTTCATCATCATCATCATCGCCCTCACCATGAGTTGTGAGTAGTTTACCACAGACCTTCGGGTCCATAGCTAGTATCTAGATGGCTTCTTCTTTGTCTCTGGATCTCAATAGAAAGTTCTCCTCGGTCTTTGAGGAGATCTATTCGATGTAATCTCTTTTTGCAGTGTGTTTGTCGAGATCCGATGAATTGTGAGTTTATGATCAAGGTTATCTATGAAAGATATTTGGTTCTTCTCTAAACTTTTTATGTGTGCTCATAATTTCCTTGCAAGTCTCTTCGAATTATTGGTTTGGTTTGGCCTACTAGATCTATAGTTCTTGCAATGGGAGAAGTGCTTGGCTTTGGGTTCAATCTTGCGGTGTCCTTTCCCAGTGACAGTAGGGGCAGCAAGGCACGTATTGTATTGTTGTCGTCGAGGATAAAAAAGACGGGGTTTATATCATATTTCTTGAGTTTATCCCTCTACATCACGTCATCTTGCTTAAGGCGTTACTCTGTTCTTATGAACTCAATACACTAGATGCATGCTGGATAGCGGTCGATGTGTGGAGTAATAGTAGTAGATGCAAAATCGTTTCGGTCTACTTGTCTCGGATGTGATGCCTATATACAATGATCATGCCTAGATAGTCTCAAAATTATTCGCTTTTCTATCAATTGCTCAACAGTAATTTGTATACCCGTCGTAGAATATCGCTATCATGAGAGAAGCCACTAGAGAACACTATGGCCCCCGGGTCTATTCTCAACATATCAATCTACATCTACTTTACTTTTATTGCTTTTATTTGCTGTTCTTATAAACTAAAAATACCAAAAATATAAACTATCATCTCTATCAGATCTCACTTTCGTAAGTGACCGTAAAGGGATTGACAACCCCTTATCGCGTTGGCTGCGAAGTTCTTATTTGTTTGTGCAGGTGTGGGGGACTCGCGTGTGGTCTCCTACTGGATTGATACCTTGGTTCTCAAAAACTGAGGGAAATACTTACGCTACTGTGCTGCATCTCCCTTTCCTCTTCGAGGGAATACAACGCAAGCTCGAGAAGTAGCAAGAAGAATTTCTGGCGCCTTTGCTGGGTAGGCTTACGCAAAAGTCATATACCAAGTACCTATAACAAACCCTTATCCTTCGCATTACATTTATTTACCTCTCGTTTTCCTCTCCCCACTTCACCCTTGTTGTTTTATTTGCCTTCTTCCGCCGTGTGTTTATCGTTCGCTTGCTTCTTATTTGCTTGTGTGTGTCGGATTGCTTGCTTGTCACTATGGCTCTCCCTATTAGTGTTGACCCTCACCTCAAGAGGCTGGAGGAGATTGAAAACAATGTTAGACATTTTATGACTATACAATTTGAGCATAATGACGTTTTCAGAAGTGAGCTTAAAGAACATAAAAAGTTTATGGAGTATATGAATAAAGACCTAGATGATATGTCTAAGGAATTTTATGGTTTGAAATTTCAGTTTGCTCATCTTGAGAACTTAATTGCCCAAATTTCGGATAAACAGTCCACCTTGATCAATAAGATGGCAACTAAACCGGAAGAGCATGAAAATAAAGATGAAGATCTGAAAGTTATTGATGTGTCTCCTATTAGATCCTTGTTTTCTAGTATAAATTTTGATGAAGATAGGATTGGAGATGATTCTTCTTCAAGGTGTCCCAATGATTCCGAGTTTTTAGATCTTGATGCTAAAATTGCTAAAAGTGGGAGTGAAGAAATTAAAACTTTGCATAGTGATGAACCCACTACTTTGGATTTCAAGGGATTCAATTATGACAATTGCTCTTTGATTGGTTGTATTTCCTTGTTGCAATCCGTGCTAAATTCTCCGCATGCTTATAGTCAAAATAAAGCTTTCACCAAACACATAGTTGATGCTTTGATGCAATCTTATGAAGAAAAACTTGAGTTGGAAGTTTCTATCCCTAGAAAGCTTTATGATGAGTGGGAACCTACTATTAAAATAAAAATAAAATATCATGAATGCTATGCTTTGTGTGATTTGGGTGCTAGTGTCTCCACTATTCCAAGAACTTTGTGTGATTTGCTAGGGTTCCATGAACTTGATGATTGCTCTTTAAATTTGCATCTTGCGGATTCCACTATTAAGAAACCTATGGGAAGAATTAATGATGTTCTTATTGTTGCCAATAGGAATTATGTGCCCATAGATTTCATTGTTCTTGATATAAATTGCAATCCTTCATTTCCTATTATTCTTGGTAGACCTTTCCTTAAAACGATTGGTGCAATTATTGATATGAAGGAAGGAAATATTCGATTCCAATTTCCATTAAGGAAAGGCATGGAACACTTTCCTAGAAATAAAATCAAATTACCATATGAATCTATCATGAGAGCCACTTATGGATTGCCTTCCAAAGATGGCAATACCTAGATCTATCTTGTATCGTGCCTAGCTAGGGGCGTAAAACGATAGCGCTTGTTGGGAGGCAACCCAATTTTGTTGTTGTTGTTGCTGTTAGGGAATAAATATTGCATATAGCCTCTGATTAGATGTGGTTTCATGTTTTTTTTAGTGTTTGTGCCAAGTAAAACCATTGGGAAGACTTGTGTGAAGTTTATGTGATCTTGCTGTGAAAAACAGAAACATTAGCGCTCGCTAAAGTGGTCGTCAGATTTTACTGGAGTGTGCTATTTAGTTGATTCTTTTTGAAGATGATTACTAGACAAATTCCTCAAATTTACCAGTTTAGTTTGAATTTTTTGGAGTTCCATAAGTATGCTAAACCTGCAGATTACTACAGAATGTTCTATTTTTGACAGATTTTGTTTTCGTGTGTTGTTTGCTTATTTCAATGCATCTATGAGTAGTATTGGGAAGTATTAATCATAGAGAAGTTGGAATACAATAGGTTTAACACCAATATAAAGAAATAATGAATTCATTGCTGCACCTTTGAGTAGTGATTTATTTTCTTATACTAACGGAGCTCACGAGAATTTTTGTCTAAGTTTTGTGTTGTGAAGTTTTCAAGTTTTGAGTATTGCTTTGATGGACTATGGAACAAGGAGTAACAAAGGCCTAAGCTTGGGGATGACCATGGCACCCCAAGTAAATTCAAGATCGCCTAATCTTGGGGATGCCCCGGGAAGGCATCCCCTCTTTCGTCTTCATCCATCGGTAACTATACTTGGAGCTATATTTTTATTCGCAACATGTTATGTGTTTTGCTTGGAGCGTCTTGTATAATTGAGTCTTTGCTTGTTAGTTTGTCATAATCATCCTTGCTGGACACACCTATTTGAGAGAGTTAAATATGGCCTAGGAATTGTTAGAACACTCTATGTGCTTCACTTTTATCTTTTGAGTTGAATAGTTTTTGCTCTAGTGTTTCACTTATATCTTTTAGAGCACGGTGGTGGTAATATTTTGTAGAAATTGTTGAACTCTCATGCTTCACTTATATATATTTGATAGTTTATTAAAACCGCATGGTAATGTGTTTAGGCTAAGAAACTAGTCTTCACATGATAGACATCCAATGTCAATGTAGTAAAAATCTTCACACTAAGTGCATTGAATATGATGAGATGTTGGATGGTTGATAACTGTTTTGAGATATGAGGATAGTGATATTAGAGTCATGCTAGTGGAGTTATTATGAAATTGAGAAATACTTGTGTTAAGGTTAGTGATTCCCGTATCATGCACGTATGGTGAACCGCTATGTGACGAAGTTAGACCATGAGGTATTTGTAGAGTGCCAACCTTTGTGTGGAGGTCGGGGGCGCGCGATGGGTAACTCCTACCAACCTCCCCCCCTAGGAGCATGCGTTGATTGCTTTGTTTTGATGACTCGTAGATTTTTGCAATAAGTATATGAGTCCTTATGACTAATGTTGAGTCCATGGATTATACGCACTCTCACCCTTCCACCATTGCTAGCCTCTCTTGTACCGCGAAACTTTCGCCGGTGCCATGAATCCACTATATATCCTTCCTCAAAACAGCCACCATACCTACCTATCATGGCATTTCCATAGCCATTCCGAGATATATTGCCATGCAAATTTCCACCGTTTCGTTCATATGGCACGCATCATATTGTCATATTGCCATGCATGATCATGTAGTTGACATCGTATTTGTGGCAAAGCCACCATGCATAATTTTCATATATGTCACTCTTGATTCATCGCACATCCCGGTACACCGCCGGAGGCATTCATGTAGAGTCATACTTGTTGTAGTATCAAGTTGTAATTTTGAGTTGTAATAAAAGTGTGATGATCATCATTATTAGAGCATTGTCCCATGTGAGGAAAGGCCAATAAAAATGAGATGGGCCAAAAAAAAATATAGAGAGGGGCTAATAAAAAAAAGGTGAGAAAGCCCCTCCAAAAAACGAGAGAAAAGAGAGAAGGGACAATTGCTACTATCTTTTTCCACACTTGTGCTTCAAAGCAGCACTGTGTTCTTCATTGTAGAGAGTCTCATGTTTAGTCACTTTCATATACTAGTGGGAATTTTCATTATAGAACTTGGCTTGTATATTCCAACGATGGGCTTCCTCAAATGCCCTAGGTCTTCGTGAGCAAGCAAGTTGGATGCACACCCACTAGTTTCTTTTGTTGAGCTTTCATACTTAGCTCTAGTGCATCCGTTGCATGGCAATCCCTACTCACTCACATTGATATCTATTGATGGGCATCTCCATAACCCGTTGATACGCCTAGTCGATGTGAGACTATCTCCCTCCTTTTTGTCTTCTCCACAACCACCTCTATTCCACCCATAGTGCTATATCCATGGGTCACGCTCATGTATTGCGTGCAAGTTGAAAGGTTTGAAAAGATAGAGTATGAAAACAAGTGCTTGGCTGAAATCGGGGTTGTGCATGATATGAATATTTTGTGTGATGAAGAGGGAGCATAGCGAGACTATATAATTTTGTAGGGATAACTTTCTTTAGCCATGTTATTTTGAGAAGACATGATTGCTTTGTTAGTATGCTTGAAGTATTATTATTTCTTATATCAATATAGACTTTTATCTTGAATCTTTCAGATCTGAACATTCGTGTCACAATTAAGAGAATTACTTTGAAAAAATATATTGGTTAGCATTCCACATCAAAAATTCTTTCTTTATCATTTATCTACTCGAGGACGAGCAGGAATTAAGCTTGGGGATGCTTGATACATCTCCAACGTATCTATAATTGTTTATTGTTCCATGTTATTATTTATGAAGTCTTGGATGCTTAAAGGGCTTTATCATTCACTTTTATATCATTTTTGGGACAAACATAATAACCCAAAGGCCCAGCCCAGATTGCTATTTTTTCCATGTTTTAGGGTTTGGAGAAAAAGAATATCAAACGGAGTCCAAACGGAATGAAACCTTCGCGAGAGATATTTTTGGAGAAAATCATGCCAGAGGGACTTAAGAACCACGTCAGGGGAGCCTCGGGGCGTCCACGAGGGTGGGGGGCGCGCCCCCTGCCCAGGGCACGCCCCCTACCTCGTGGCCCCCCCGAGCACCCCCCGGTGTCCTCCTTCTTCCTATATAAGTCTACGTACCCCAAAACCTTCGACAACAAAGAGAAAACCCTAATTCCACTGCCGTAACCTTCTGTTCCCGCGAGATCCCATCTTGGAGCATATTCCGAAGCTCCACCGGAGGGGGATCCATCACGGAGTTCTTCTTCTTCATCATCATCATCGCCCTCACCATGAGTTGTGAGTAGTTTACCACAGACCTTCGGGTACATAGCTAGTATCTAGATGGCTTTTTCTCTGTCTACAAAGTTCTGCTTGGTCTTCGAGGAGATCTATTCGATGTAATCTCTTTTTGCGGTGTGTTTGCCGAGATCCGATGAATTGTGAGTTTATGATCAAGGTTATCTATGAAAGATATTTGGTTCTTCTCTGAACTTTTTATGTGTGCTCATAATATCCTTGCAAGTCTCTTCGAATTATTGGTTTGGTTTGGCCTACTAGATCTATAGTTCTTGCAATGGGAGAAATGCTTGGCTTTGGGTTCAATCTTGTGGTGTCCTTTCCCAGTGACAGTAGGGGCAGCAAGGCACGTATTGTATTGTTGCCATCGAGGATAAAAAGATGGGGTTTATATCATATTGCTTGAGTTTATCCCTCTACATCATGTCATCTTGCTTAAGGCGTTACTCTGTTCTTGAACTCCATACACTAGATGCATGCTGGATAGCGGTCAATGTGTGGAGTAATAGTAGTAGATGCAGAATCGTTTCGGTCTACTTGTCTCGGACGTGATGCCTATATACAATCATCATGCTTCGATAGTCTCAAAATTATTCGCTTTTCTATCAATTGCTCAACAGTAATTTGTTAACCCGCCGTAGAATATCGCTATCATGAGAGAAGCCACTAGAGAACACTATGGCCCCCGGGTCTATTCTCAACATATCAATCTACATCTACTTTACTTTTATTGCTTTTATTTGCTGTTCTTATAAACTAAAAATACCAAAAATATAAAATATCATCTCTATCAGATCTCACTTTCGTAAGTGACCATAAAGGGTTTGACAGTCCCTTATCGCGTTGGCTGCGAAGTTCTTATTTATTTTGTGCAGGTGCGAGGGACTCGCGCGTGGTCTCCTACTGGATTGATACCTTGGTTCTCAAAAACTGAGGGAAATACTTACGCTACTGTGTTGCATCTCCCTTTCCTCTTCGAGGGAATACAACGCAAGCTCGAGAAGTCGCAGTGTGGTGCCACTGCTGCAAATCACGCAAAGTCATACGTCGCGTCTCAACCACAAGGCTCAACCCTGGCCGAGTCTTCTACAAATGCCCAAATCATGGGGTCATAATATGTTTAAGTGTTGTTCTGCTGTTTTCAGTTGCTGATATTTTTTAATAGTTTGGTTGATGATCTTCCAATTTGATTCGTGCAGAAAAGGGATGATTCGTGTGATTTGTATTTCTGGGAAGTTGCTGATGTGGGGGATTTCAACTACGCTGATTATTTCGTTAGCCGAGGAATCCCAATACCAGCAGGTTGGGGTGTTGGACAAGTAACTGAAGGAACGACAGAAGAGGAAGATACAGAGTAGAAGGTTAAAGATGCAGTTCCTCTGATCATGTCCAAGCAACAGCTGCTGAACGGCATTGACAGCAATGAGGAGATGAAAGAGCTTGTGAAGATAATGGGCGTAATCGATGTGCTCTGTAGGATGATTGTCTCTTTATTTGCAGTGTACGTAGCACTCGTGATGTATTCAGTGGCTATGACATGAGCACTTTGCTGAAACTAGTAATGAATGAAACCTGTGTAGCAGGCTGGGCGTAGTGTTGTGAACCTCTAATGATTTCAATTAACGGAAATCAGGGGGTATCCCCTTTTTCTCATAAATAAATAAATAGCAGAGGCCCTTTTGGTAATAAATAAATAAATTAGCAGAGGCCCTGTCGGGTCAGCTTTGTTCTCATTCGAAGACGTTGAGCAAATTGCAGTCCAACATCAAACTATGTCATCAAATTCAAGTTTCATAGCCAAATATGAGTACAACTAAACAACAATGGCATCATGTTTTAGTCATCATACAATCACCAAACACAAATCAGCATACATAACAAGTGATGTTCTCACAGGAAAATACTAAACTACATGTTCATCAGGTTTCAGTTGTCATAGCAAACACAATTTCACATAGTAGATTAAAAAAACGTCTTCTGACAGGCAAATACGACAAAAGCAATGTAATCATCATCCGCAGCAGCAGCGTCAACATCTTCGCCATCTGTATCAGTCTGAATCGTAATTCCCCATGGTGTCATCGTCTTCTTCGTCATCAACATTGTAGCGACCCGACCCAAATGGATCGAAGTCTCTGTGCTTAAGTGTCATCCCTGGATCGGTATGCTGACACACACAGTACTCGATGAATTATAACAGAGTTCAATCACACACTTTATTACATCGAGGTCCTCAAAAGAGTATTTATTACAATAATATGGCCAAAGGCCATCTGGATAAAATAACTGCGGAAGCATCAAAAGTAAAATGAGTCCATCAACTCCACGGCAAACTGAGTGCAGAACAACGACCTATCGCACCTTTACTCCTCATCGGAAAACTCTGCAACATGAGACGTTGCAGCCGTGTAGGTCAGCACATGGAATATGCTGGCAATGTCACACCATAGAAATAATAATAAAGAAAAAGACTATCTCTATATGCAAATTTAGCTGGTGGAGGCTCTAAGTTTAATATTTGCATAAAGCCAATTTTACCCTACAACAAAGGAATAAATTTTTATTTACTACTAAGTTAAAAATGCCATTATTGAGAAGGTTCCTCCAACTCAATCCCAAAATTCCCAAGTTATTAGTAACCCAATGATTTCATTAAAAAGAGTGATGAGATCAACCAATAATTCACTTCTAGATACTCAAGTTGTCCGTAACCGGGGACACGGCTAATCATGATTAGTTTTTACACTCTGCAGAGGTTTGCGCACTTTTCCCCACAAGACTCGACCACCTCCATGATCGGAAGATCGAGACATAGTCTTTCTGAAGTATTTCCTCCAAACCCTGGGTAGACCGGTACACCTACTTTCCCCTACATCAGCTAGTCTACCACGGAAAAAGGTCACACAACTTACTCAACTATGCCAGAGCCCATAATGGCTTGTGGCTGCACACGGAAGTTTCTAGGCATGAAATATCTTATGATCCCTTTGAGCCTGGGTGGCGGACCTAGGGTAATCACACGGGTACTCCGGGATTCCCATTGGGTAAGAACTGGTTTCTCCAGGTGCCCCAAACAATCCACCCAGATGTGTATTAAAGTTGCCACCTTATGTTGTCCCAAAATTATTATCTCTCGCAACTTGCATGTATCACACATACCAATCCCCGTCTACGAGCATGGCTAAGCAATATATGATATAACGAATATTCCCGGGGTGATAAAAGGTCATAGGTTCCTACCACATAAACTACAAAGCATAACCACATGTTCCCAATCCTACTCATGCAATCTTTGAGGGTGAAACTAATGCATAGTAAAAACCGGGTATTGAGAATTATGATCAAAGTGTGAACTTGCCTTGCTGACGTTCATTGAACTCTAAAGATTCGTAGTAGCAAGCTTCGCACTCCGGATGATCTAGCGTAAGCAAGCAATAACATACATAAGCATACAAGCAAAGAATAAAAAAGAAAACGAATAAAAGACTTCGAAAAACTCCAAATACACCCAAATAAAAGTTTCTGTACAGAACGTAATTTTTACCGCAACAAAAATAAATGGTTTTGGTTTTAACAGAAAGTACATGTCACAAGCTTCGATTAGCAAAAGGAATAACCCAAAACGGAGTTACGAAACTCAAGTTATGGCCTAACGAAGTTTGAACTCAGATCTGTTTGAATTCAAATTTTAAAAATTTCAAAAATATATTTCGTTTGGTCCTCTGGATAGAGGGTATTTCTACGAAACCGTAGGAAAAAGAATCAACTAAATCGGATATATATATTAAAAGATATACTAGAAATAAGAATTAGTATAGAATCTGAGATTGAAAAAATTACTGGAAAAAGAGAAGAAAAGGAATTCAACCAGATGCCATGTGGCGATCTCTGAGTGGCTGAGGTGTTTGCTGCGGCTAAGAGAAAAAAAAAAACAGAACCGAAGGCCGGTTCGATCAACTGCAGAAAACCGATCTAACAAAACGGTTTATTTTTTTACTGAACTAAACGAACACAAGTTCGTTCACGTACAGAGAAGTACGTGAGCTGTGGGCAGCTCGGGCGTGACGGTGGCGGCGGCTCCGGCGGTCGTGGGTGGTGGCAGAGGTGTCTAGGAGATGTGGTGGAGAGTGGCTCGTCCGGTGGTGGAGTCAATGAAGATCGGAGGCGACGAACGGCGACAGAACGAAGCGGAGAAACTTGGTGCTCCGGGTGCTCCGGTGAAGACAACGAGGTTAGCACAGTGGCTGTAGATGGAGATAGATCACAAAACCATGTCAAATGAAGTCTAGGGATCGAGAGAAGTCGGAACACAAGAGGATAAGGCTCGGGATGGCTCACCGACGTCGTAATCCGGCGATGAACTGGAGCTTCTGCTGCGAGATTGGAACGTCGAGTACGTGTTGTAGGGGTGGACTTGGCGAGGGATTTTCGTCTGAATCGGTCGAGGAGGGTCGTGGCTATTTATACGACATCTTCCTTGGAAGTGAAACGGACTGAAGAATTGATTTCCATGAATTGGAAACGAAGGGCTTCGGAAGCAATTGTACGCGTACGTTTCTGTTGGCTGTTCGTGGAAGGGGAAGAAGAAGAGATGGGGTGGGGTCCAAGTGTCGGGGAGAGAGAAAAAAAATAATAGAGAGAAAGGGAGAGGGTCACGTTCGAGCGAGGGGAACGCTGGCCTGGTTGCTGCTAGCGCTGGGCTGGGCAGCGCTGGCCCGGCTGTTTTTTTCTTAGAATAGACAAGAAGGAAAAAATTAAAAAGAGAAAAATATAAAATATTTTTATATAGGACATATATATAAAAAAAAATCAGAAAAATAAATCCTACATGATGAACTATTTTTCAGAGGCTAAATAAAAACTTTATAAAAAATATTTTTCTAAAAATTCAAAAGAAACTCAAATTTGAATTCAAAACTTTCAACATTGTTTTCTTCTGACTTTTTGGAGTGTCATGTTCGCTCCTCTCATACTTTTGAACAAGTATCTCGTCAGGGATTTTTGAAATAAATTTCAATTGCCAAGTAGAATTCAAAGTCAGATAAAATTCAAATGCCTCTGAAATTTCCAAATGACACTCAAATAAAAAAAATGCATAGATGCTTAGCTAATAATTGTAAAACATTCCAAATTGAAAATTTGGGATGTTACAAACCTACCCTCCTTAAGATGAATCTCGCCCTCGAGATTCGGGTTGGCTAGCAAAAAGGTGTGGGTGATCCTGTCGAAGATCTTCTTCGCGTTCCCACGTGGCTTCTTCCTCAGTATGATGACTCCACTGAACCTTGCAAAACTTGATGACCTTGCTGTGGGTAACCCTGCTTGTTGTTTCGAGAATCTTGACGGGCTTCTCCTCATAGGTCAGATCACTATCCAACTGTATGGCCTCCAGTGGAACTGTATCTCTCAAAGGAATATCAGCCATCTCTGCATGGCACTTCTTCAACTGGGAAACGTGAAACACATCATGAACTCCTGACAAGGCTTCGGGTAATTCCAACTTGTAGGCAACTTCACCCATGTGTTCCAAAATTCTGTATGGCCCCACAAATCGTGGTGCTAGTTTGCCTTTAACTTCAAACCGTTTAACACCTCGAAGTGGAGACACACGAAGATATGCTCTATCTCCGACTTCATAAGTTACTTCCTTGCGTTTAGTATCGGCATAACTCTTCTGTCTGGATTGGGCTATCTTAAGTCTGTCATGGATCAACTTGATTTTCTCCTCCGAATCTTTAATTAAATCTGGTCCGAATAATTTACGGTCTCCAACTTCATCCCACATTAATGGTGTCCTGCACCTCCTTCCGTACAAAGCTTCGAAAGGGGCCATCTTGAAACTAGCTTGATAGCTATTGTTATATGAGAATTCTGCGTATGGCAAATTATCATCCCAACTAGATCCATAATCTAGCGCACAAGCTCTCAACATGTCCTCCAGAATCTGATTGACTCTCTCGGTCTGCCCATCTGTCTGTGAATGAAAGGCTGTACTGAACTCTAGCCTGGTACCCAAAGTTTCGTGTAACTGATGCCAAAACTTTGAGGTAAATTGTGTTCCTCTATCTGATACAATGGTCCTTGGAACTCCATGCAGACATACGATCCTGGTCATATATATCTTGGCCAACTTAGCACTTGTATATGTGGTTTTCACGGGGGTGAAGTGAGCTACCTTGGTCAAGCGATCAACTACTACCCAAATAGAATCATAGCCTGATCGGGTCCTGGGTAATCCTGTAATGAAGTCCATGCCAAGCTTGTCCCACTTCCAATCCGGTATCGGCAAAGGCTGAAGTAATCCTGCTGGTTTCTGGTGCTCTGCCTTAACCCTTTGACATACATCACATACTGCGACATACTCGGCAATATCCTTTTTCATACCTGTCCACCAGAAACTTTCCTTCAAGTCCGAATACATCTTGGTGTCTCCTGGGTGTATCGAATAAGGCGAATCATGAGCCCCCTGAAGAATCAACTTCCTGATCTCTGTGTCATTTGGCACATAAATACGCTGCTCAAACCATAAGGTTCCGTGTTCATCCTCACGAAATCCTTCTGCCTTTCCTTGGTTCATCCTTTCCTTTATTTCTGCAATACCTTTGTCTAACTTCTAGGCATCTCGAATCTTTCCCAACAAGGTGGATTGAATTTCCATTGCGGTAACAAAACCTCGTGGTACTATCTCCAATCGGAGATCTCTGAGATCATCAATTAACTCTTGAGGTAATCCTCCTGCTGTGAGGGTATTGACATAACTCTTGCGGCTCAATGCATCTGCCACAACATTGGCCTTTCCTGGGTGATAGTGCAATTTCATGTCATAATCTTTTATGAGCTCCAACCATCTTCTCTGCCTGAGGTTCAACTCCTTTTGCGTGAAGATGTATTTCAAACTCTTGTGATCCGTGTAAACATCACAATGATTTCCAATAAGAAAATGCCTCCAGGTCTTGAGCGCATGCACTACGGCTGCTAACTCCAAATCATGCGTGGCATAATTCCACTCATGGGGTCGAAGTTGACGTGTGGCATATGAAACAACTCTTCCTTCTTGCATAAGAACACCTCCAAGTCCCTGACGAGAAGCGTCGCAATATACCTGAAAATCCTTGCGTATATTCGGAAGAATTAGTACTGGGGCTGTGACCAAACGTTTCTTCAACTCCTGAAAACTGGCCTCACATTCCTCGGTCTAATTAAACTTGGTGTCTTTCTTCAATAACTCTGTCATGGGCTTTGCGATCTTGGAGAAATTCTCAATAAATCTTTGGTAGTATCTTGCAAGTCCAAGGAAACTGCGAATCTCTCCGACTGAGGTGGGTGCCTTCCATTCGGTGACGGCTTCAACTTTCGAAGGATCCACTGCTATTCCTTCCCCTGATATAACATGTCCATGAAATCCAACTTCCTTCAACCAGAATTCACACTTGCTGAACTTTGCATATAACTGATGTTCCCTGAGCTTCTCAAGAACCAAGCGCAAATGTTCCTTGTGTTCTTCTTCATTCTTCGAGTAAATCAATATATCATCAATGAATACCACAACAAACTTATCCAAGAACTCCATGAATACCTTATTCATCATACTCATAAAATAGGCAGGGGCATTAGTCATACCAAAAGACATACACATAAAGCCCATATCTCATGGTAAAGGCTGTCTTGGGTATATCCTGCTCTCGAATCTTCAGCTGGTGATATCCAGATCGAAGATCGATTTTTGAGAAAACTTTTGCTCCTTGTAGCTGGTCAAACAAATCATTGATCATCGGTAGAGGGTACTTGTTCTTGATCGTCACCTCATTCAACGCACGGTAATCCACAACCATTCTCAAGGATCCATCCTTCTTCTCAACTAGAAGCACTGGGGCTCCCCAAGGTGATGAACTCGGTCGAATATAACCTTTCTCCAATAATTCCTTAATCTGCCTCTTAATTTCCTCCAGGTCATTTGCGGGCATCCGATACGGTCTCTTGGATATTGGTCCGGTGCCTGGTAACAATTCAATCAAAAACTCTATGTCCCGATTCGGTGGCATGCCGGGCAATTCTTCGGGGGATACATCGTGATAATCCTTCACAACTGGTACTTCCTCCTGAACAACTCCTGAAAGCGAATTCACTTGAGTCCTCCTTGGCGTATGCCTCGACACATACTTGATCTGTTTCCCCTCTGGGGTAGTGACGGTGGGTTGTTGTTGTTGTTGTTGTTTTTCTGGTTATGATTCTGGATGAGTAGATGCATGAGGGCATTCTGGTTCTGGATCAACTGGGTAAGTTCCGGCGGAAATTCCGGGTCACGTCTCGGCAGCATCAGTTCGGCTTAGAGTGGATGAGAAATTAGAATAGAATAAGAGCCTAATGAGAGAAATCACTACCCATATGCTTATGATAGCAATAAAACTTCAAATCAAGCGATTCACACCAATCACACCACACAAGCAAAACCTACAGGTAAGGTCATATCCACAAGAGATATGATCTCTTCATACTACCACAATCATTCGTTGGACTCCATTTGGTTGTGGTGGTCTAAACTAAATCTTCTCAAATCAAAGTCAACTCTACTTCTTCTTCTTCGTCAATGATATCTTCATGGGTCTTGGTCTCATCAGCTGAGCAACTTGGTCATGGGGTTCAACAACTATCGAATTGAAGTAGAGAAGAGATAGAAATGAATAGAGAAGAGTACAGACCAACGGATATATAAGGAAGTGGTAAAATAGAGTTTTCTTCCTATGGTTTTCCATTTCCTAGTGGTCGCGTCCTACAGTCAGCGTGTGCTCTGATACCATCTTGTAGCGACCCGACCCAAATGGATCGAAGTCTCTGTGCTTAAGTGTCATCCCTGGATCGGTATGCTGACACACACAGTACTCGATGAATTATAACAGAGTTCAATCACACACTTTATTACATCGAGGTCCTCAAAAGAGTATTTATTACAATAATATGGCTAAAGGCCATCTGGATAAAATAACTACGGAAGCATCAAAAGTAAAATGAGTCCATCAACTCCACGGCAAACTGAGTGCAGAACAACGACCTATCGCACCTTTACTCCTCATCGGAAAACTCTGCAACATGAGACTTTGTAACCGTGTAGGTCAGCACATGGAATATGCTGGCAATGTCACACCATAGAAATAATAATAAAGAAAAAGACTATCTCTATATGCAAATTTAGCTGGTGGAGGCTCTAAGTTTAATGTTTGCATAAAGCCAATTTTACCCTACAACAAAGGAATAAATTTTTATTTACTACTAAGTTAAAAATGCCATTATTGAGAAGGTTCCTCCAACTCAATCCCAAAATTCCCAAGTTATTAGTAACCCAATGATTTCATTAAAAAGAGTGATGAGATCAACCAATAATCCACTTCTAGATACTCAAGTTGTCCGTAACCGGGGACACGGCTAATCATGATTAGTTTTTACACTCTACAGAGGTTTGCGCACTTTTCCCCACAAGACTCGACCACCTCCATGATCGGAAGATCGAGACATAGTCTTTTTGAAGTATTTCCTCCAAACCCTGGGTAGACCGGTACACCTACTTTCCCCTACATCAGCTAGTCTACCACGGAAACAGGTCACACAACTTACTCAACTATGCCAGAGCCCATAATGGCTTGTGGCTGCACACGGAAGTTTATAGGCATGAAATATCTTATGATCCCTTTGAGCCTGGGTGGCGGACCTAGGGTAATCACACGGGTACTCCGGGATTCCCATTGGGTAAGAACTGGTTTCTCCAGGTGCCCCAAACAATCCACCCAGATGTGTATTAAAGTTGCCACCTTATGTTGTCCCACAATTATTATCTCTCACAACTTGCATGTATCACACATACCAATCCCCGTCTACGAGCATGGCTAAGCAATATATGATATAACGAATATTCCCGGGGTGATAAAAGGTCATAGGTTCCTACCACATAAACTACAAAGCATAACCACATGTTCCCAATCCTACTCATGCAATCTTTGAGGGTGAAACTAATGCATAGTAAAAACTGGGTATTGAGAATTATGATCAAAGTGTGAACTTGCCTTGCTGACGTTCGTTGAACTCTAAAGATTCGTAGTAGCAAGCTTCGCACTCCGGATGATCTAGCGTAAGCAAGCAATAACATACATAAGCATACAAGCAAAGAATAAAAAAGAAAACGAATAAAAGACTTCGAAAAACTCCAAATACACCCAAATAAAAGTTTCTGTACAGAACGTAATTTTTACCGCAACAAAAATAAATGGTTTTGGTTTTAACAGAAAGTACATGTCACAAGCTTCGATTAGCAAAAAGAATCACCCAAAACGGAGTTACGAAACTCAAGTTATGGCCTAACGAAGTTTGAATTCAGATCTGTTTGAATTCAAATTTTAAAATTTTCAAAAATATATTTCGTTTGGTTCTCTGGATAGAGGATATTTCTACGAAACCGTAGGAAAAAGAATCAACTAAATCGGATATATATATTAAAAGATATACTAGAAATAAGAATTAGTATAGAATCTGAGATTGAAAAAATTACTGGAAAAAGAGAAGAAAAGGAATTCAACCAGATGCCATGTGGCGATCTCTGAGTGGCTGAGGTGTTTGCTGCGGCTAAGAGAAAAAAAAATAGAACCGAAGGCCGGTTCGATCAACTGCAGAAAACTGATCTAACAAAACGGTTTATTTTTTTACTGAACTAAACGAACACAAGTTCGTTCACGTACAGAGAAGTACGTGAGCTGTGGGCAGCTCGGGCGTGACGGTGGCGGCGGCTCCGGCGGTCGTGGGCGGTGACAGAGGTGTCTAGGAGATGTGGTGGAGAGTGGCTCGTCCGGTGGTGGAGTCAGTGAAGATCGGAGGCGACGAACGGCGACGGAACGAAGCGGAGAAACTTGGTGCTCCGGGTGCTCCGGTGAAGACAACGAGGTTAGCACAGTGGCTGTAGATGGAGATAGATCACAAAACCATGTCAAATGAAGTCTAGGGATCGAGAGAAGTCGGAACACAAGAGGATAAGGCTCGGGATGGCTCACCGACGTCGTAATCCGGCGATGAACTGGAGCTTCTGCTGCGAGATTGGAACGTCGAGTACGTGTTGTAGGGGTGGACTTGGCGAGGGATTTTCGTCTGAATCGGTCGAGGAGGGTCGTGGCTATTTATACGACATCTTCCTTGGAAGTGAAACGGACTGAAGAATTGATTTCCATGAATTGAAAACGAAGGGCTTCGGAAGCAATTGTACGCGTACGTTTCTGTTGGCTGTTCGTGGAAGGGGAAGAAGAAGAGATGGGGTGGGGTCCAAGTGTCGAGGAGAGAGAAAAAAAATAATAGAGAGAAAGGGAGAGGGTCACGTTCGAGCGAGGGGAACGCTGGCCTGGTTGCTGCTAGCGCTGGGCGGGGCAGCGCTGGCCCGACTGTTTTTTTTTAAATAGACAAGAAGGAAAAAATTAAAAAGAGAAAAATATAAAATATTTTTATATAGGACATATATATATCAAAAAAATTAGAAAAATAAATCCTACATGATGAACTATTTTTCAGAGGCTAAATAAAAACTTTATAAAAAACATTTTTCTAAAAATTCAAAAGAAACTCAAATTTGAATTCAAAACTTTCAACATTGTTTTCTTCTGACTTTTTGGAGTGTCATGTTCGCTCCTCTCATACTTTTGAACAAGTATCTCGTCAGGGATTTTTGAAATAATTTTCAATTGCCAAGTAGAATTCAAAGTCAGATAAAATTCAAATGCCTCTGAAATTTCCAAATGACACTCAAATAAAAAAAATGCATAGATGCTTAGCTAATAATTGTAAAACATTCCAAATTGAAAATTTGGGATGTTACAAACGTCCTCGAACGTTGGCCTCTTCTTGATCAACTCTTGTATGTCCACAGCACGACAGGCAATCTTTTCGTCGGCGTCATTGACGTGATGGTTCTCAAAGATATTAGGAACATCTATGTTATCTTGTACATCAGGAGGAGTGTAAGCATCATCTTATTGTGCAACTTCATTAAACGAATTCCTCTGCTCAAACCTTTGCAATACTCTCCGGTCATCGCTACGTGCAAATGTGTCTTCCAAGAAAAATATCTGTGTTGCTTGATTTGCCAAAATAAAAGGCTCGTTGGTGTGGTATGCCGCCTTGCCGTTGATGGATTTGAAATAATCATCAGCTCTGGGTTTTGCGATCTTGGAAAACAGGTTATACCAACGACAGCACAACAGAACCACACACCGATGATCCTCGAAACTGGAGATATAATGCAACTGAACAATGTCTGTTATGTTAGCATACATTTCAGTTATCTCTTTGTCATACGTATCCGTGCTCATGATGGCACTGTTTTGTGTCTTCCTGCCTCCGTCTCGTGCAAGGGTCTTGTAGCGCACATCTCCAACAACGCAAGATTCATAATGTCTTACCCGAGTATCAGGACCCATTGCTAGTGAGTAGAGGGCATCATCAACTGCCTGCCCATCCTCCCGCATCTTCTTAACCTATGGTTAGAAAATAGACAAGCTGATCATCTTATGTACTAAATATATTAAAAAACTGACAATGCAATTCAAAAGCTTACATGGCTCTTGAACCATTTCGCAAATCCTGCCATAACTAGTTTGTCAATGTTTCTTGGATTTTGCGGCAGTAACTCCTTTTTCTAGATGCTGCACAACATAGTGATCGCGTCAAACATCTAAATATATAAGAATGTGCTGCAAGTTTAGTAGATTATGATGTATAAGCTGCAGTACTTAGCACTTACTTGATATAAGGTAGTATCTCAGGATAGTTATTCAACACATACCAAACCATTTTGTCCAAATCTTTAGGTTTGTCCTTTTGTCGACTCTTCCCTGTAACTCGAACAGAATAATCGAAAACATTGAGCCCGGGATTGTCTTCATCCACCTCTTTGCTAAGTTGATCAGTTGTTTCAATGTATTTTGAGCAGAATGTCAACGCTTCTCTAGCAATGTAGGCCTCTGCAATGGAACCCTCGGGTCTAGCTCTGTTCCTAACATAGCCCTTGAAAGTGCCTAGCCGCCTTTCAATAGGGTACATCCAGCCATACTATACTGGACCTCTAAGTAGTGCCTCATCAGGTAGATGAACAGCCAAATGCACCATCACATCAAAGAAGGCTGGAGGATATATCTTCTCAAGGTCACATATGATAGTTGGTATCTTGTCTCTAAGACGCTCCAAAGCATCTATCCTGATATTTCTACTGCAGGGTTCCCTGAAGAATTGTCCCAACTCTGCAACTGCTCTGTATAAGTCAGGGCGGCCCAATCCTCTAAGGATAACAGGTAAAACCCTTTGAAGTAGGACGTGGCAGTCATGAGTTTTCAACCCTTGTACCTTGTTTCCATCTGCACTGACTCTCCTTTCAGGGTTGGAAGCAAATCCATGTGGGAATCTCACACGTGACAGGACCTCGCAGAATTCTTTTCTTTTTACCTTGTCCAAGACGTACACAGCTGGTGCCATGTCCCGCGGTTTACCTTCATCTTGCACTTGCAAATCCTCTCTGATACCCACGTGTGTCAAATCAATCCTAAATTTTAAGATATCTTTCGTCTTGCCTTCAATATTAAGAAGTGTGCCGATAATGCTATCACATATATTTTTCTCGATGTGCATCACATCAAGATTATGCCGCAGATCCAAATTTTTCCAATACTCCAAGTCCCACAAAGTGGACCTGCGGGTAAACAATAATCTCTCTTTTGCCCTGCCGCGCTTCCTTTTCCTGCTACCATTATCAGGATGGTTTTCTGGTGTAATATGCCTGACCTTCCCTAATTCCACTTGCAACTCATCGGCGGTGAGCCTCTTTGGCGCATCACGGTTCTCATGCTTTGCATTGAACACATGTCTTCGGTATTTTCTAGGATGCGGCTTGTCCTTGGCAAGGAAACGGCGGTGTCCAATGTAATAGATCTTGCTAAGTATTGCGTGTGATAGCGGATTCCTATCACAGCGAACACATGCATTGTAACCATGTGTCGTTCGCCCTGACATAGTGCCCAAAGCCGGATAATCATGGATGCACCAAATTATAACAGCACGTAGAAAGAAATCAGCTGGTGGGCTGCTATATAGGTCTCGAGTGAGAACACCCCTCCAAAGCTGTTGAAGTTCCTCCACAAGAGGCTCCATGAACAAATCTAAATCCTTTCCAGGACTTTTTGGACCTGGGATGAGCAAGGCCATCATGTAGTTTGATTCTTTGGTGCAGACATTTGGAGGCATGTTGTAAGGGATAACAAGCACTGGCCACATGCTATATGTGGCGCTCTGGTGGCCAAATGGGTTAAATCCATCTGAAGCTAAGCCAAGTCTAATGTTTCTCGGGTCAGCAGCAAACTTTTCGTGCTTCTGATTGAAGCTTTTCCACTCACTACCATGTGATGGATGGCTCATTACATTTTGATCTTTGTACTCCTGGTTCCTAGAATGCCACAGTACATCCTCTCTTGTTTCAGCATCATGAAACAACCTCTGCAATCTTGGTGTAATTGGAAAATGTCTCAGAACATAATGAGGAATCCTCTTCACAGCATCGCCATCTTTCCATCTTGATGATTTGCATTTCGGGCATTCACTGAAGTTGGCATATTCCTTCCGGAACAGAACACCATTATTCTTACAAACATGGATCATATCATATCCAATTCCAACTGCACGAAGGAAATTCTTCATTTACTGCAGGTGTGTGGCAGCTCAGACGCATCTGGGAAAGCTTTGTGGAAAGCAGCCAACATCGCATCGAATGATTTGTTGGTCATCCGCTCAGATGTCTTCACCTGAAGAAAGGTGACCATAGCTGAGAATACTGACAGCTTATTTCCTGGGGTGACAACCACGTTGCATTGTTCCAACATGCGGGCCCACCATTTTTCTTCTGCAGGTGAAAGTTCACGGAATGCACGAGCATTTCGTAGCATTGTTTCAATGTTGGTCAAACTCACTAGCTCCGCCACCACCTCCTCATCCTCCTCTTCCACCTGAGCATCAGGCAGATCAAGATGGTGATCTGCTGATTCCACGTAGCCAATAACATTGACGTTCACAGCTTCACCATGATGAACCCACCTAGTATATGTGACTAACGTCCCATACAAGTGTAGATGATTTTGCACAGTTGACTGGGGTCTTGTAACTGAATTCATACAACTGCTACACGGGCAAAGCACATCTGATTTCGGACCACCATACTCAGCTCTGATAAAATTCATGAAGTTTTCAACCCCCTCGACATATGCAGTGGAGAATCTTCGAGCAGAAGTTATCCAAGTCCTGTCCATCTGTTAGACATACAAATTAGTTCTTCTACTAGATATTACATGAAAAACATATATGCTTTTTTATGAAGTCCAGAAGGAAATACCTAGGTCGATGTCTAAAGCTATGGCAAGATATTTGGACGAGCAAATATAAGTAACGAAATATATGTAAAGCTAATTTAGCAAACATATTTGAGTGCTAAATTATGGCAGGCTGTTTCAGTAGTCAATGAGGTCGAGCATGATGGATTATGTATTTCCAACAGAGCACACAACCATCGAACTATCGAAGGCCATCGCAGCAACAAAGATTGAGTATAAAACGATGCAGAGCTATTTCACCTAACAGATTGGCTACTAGACCATGGCAATCTACGTCACAATAAATATATGGCAGGATATTTTAGCAACTAATCGACCTTGGCATGCCATCTCAGCTAAGCAGATTGAGTGGAGAACAGGGCAAGGAAGCTTCTTAAGGAGAGCATATTGACTGTAAACTACTTCGGCAAACAGTGAGATTAACAGCGTCTATCAACTAACATTCAGCGCTACACCGACATGCACAAGGCCTCAGTCTAGAATGCACGTACCGTGGGAGAAGCTGACCACCGTGCGTCTCCACACGAACGTCACCAGCGATGGCGGCGCTGACCACCATGTGCCTCCACAAGAACGTCGCCAGCGGTGGCGGCGCGGCTAGAGGACAACAGTCTACGAGAGCGTACTGTGGGAGCGAGAGGATCGCCGTGCGTCCCCTTGATGAACTGCGGTGCCAACGTATTGATGTGGCGGGGAGGGTGGCTTTGGCGGAGCGAATGGAG
>LR738713.1:467021264-467146151 GCA_902687465.1 Secale cereale | reverse complement strand
GGGTTCTTATTTTTAGAGGATGTTGTCCTGGCGGTTTGCTAACATGCAGCCCACATGCCAGTGCTTCACCAAGCCGATCTGCTTCCCACATGAGGCAGAACAACGGCAGAAGCAACACGTGGTTAACTTGAAGAAGATGAGGGAGAAGCGGATTCAGCAACGAGTGAAATGATGGCTGCTTCGTCCCTCCAACTTCTTCTTTTTTAGCATTATTACTTCCGTCCCTCCAACTTCTTCTTTTTTAGCATTATTACTTCCGTCCCTCCAACTTAACTGCGGGAAAGGTGCAGCTTTGTGATTTGACGCCTCATTGCTCATTACTACGCCAGCGCCATGACTGGGTGCTTCACCCCGTCTGCTCTGCACTGTATTCCGGTATGGCACGTGGACCCTGTAGCTTGATGCCCCACATGTCGGCGAAAGGGACTAGAAGATTTATGAAAGCGAGCGCTCCACTCTTACGATGGAGGAGTACACGACACGACGGCCTAGTGAACTGTCACTTGTACTGTATATAGTACTATAGTTTTGTTGTTTCGCACGATCCATCGATACATACCCGATTAAACAGGAAAGGGCGGGATTTTTCCCGCGTGGTATATGATACTGGCCATACATTTCAAAGGCAATTTTAATGTATGCAAACTGAATAATTAAGTAACAATATGATATCTAGTAAAACTAAAAACACATATGATTTATTGTGTTAGAGTGTAGTAGTGGTGCTGTATTGCATAGTTGTTAGATGTAACAAGCGAGAACGTGTAGATATGTAGTTTTGGAGGGCCTACAGAAAGAAAAGCGTAATATGTTCACCGAACTTCAGAATAAGCTGATTACAGTCACTATATACGTTTTGCGGTGATTATACGGTCACTTGCTCAAGGTTCGGCATCGGATTGCACTCTGTTGACCGGCCAAATAGTCTGCGTGGCACCATGTTGACTAGTTAAATTGAACATGTTCCTAGTGGGTCCCACCTGTCAGTTCGCATAGGGAAAAGGTCAGATAAACACAAATTTACGCAGGCGCGACAAGACTCCACCCCGTGCGCGGGAATCACCTGGTTGTGTATGTGTCTGTCACGGCCTGGTGTGTGCGCATGCACGTGTAGGTTGAGCACTTGAGCATGAGAGTGTGTGTTGGTCGTGTGGTGTACTGGTGTGTGCATGCATGCGTGCGTGTGTGCGTGTGAGTGTTGCGTGCGTGCGTGGCTACGTGTGTACATGTGAGTGTTGCGTGCGTGTGTTCGTGTGAGTGTTGCGTGCATGTAGTTCACATGTGTGCGTGTGTGTACAATCACCACACCAGCTCCTGTGTGTTAAAACAGACGGCTCAGCATACCAATACAAGGCCACCTTGTCCGTTGTGCCCGCGGTCATGACTTCGAACCACCGTCCAATATTTTGTTGTCGTTTGTTTTCATTCTTACTAGCAAGATGCCCATGCGTTGCACGTAACATCAATATGCATTTGTATGACTAGCTTATCTTGTGAGAGAAAAGGATGAACGAGGGAAGGCCTTATTTGCAAATGTGGAGAGGTGTGTGGGTACCTTTTTGCAAAATTGTCATAGTTTCTTTCCTATCCGTCAGATATACATCGGACGGCCTATATTGCAGGATGACAGGCACACCATCATCACCAACTCTGTTTTTTATAAGAGTGCATTTTATCCCTACTCTTATAAAAAGCATAGTCGGTGATGATCGTGTGCCTGCCATCCTGCAATATAGGCCGTCTGATCCATATCTGACGGATAGGAAGGAAACTAATGCAATTTTGCAAAAAGATACCCACACCCCTCTCCACACTTGCAAATAAGGCCTTCTCTTGTTCATCCTTTTCTCTCACAAGATAAACTACTCATACAAATGCATCTTGATATTCCATGCAACGCATGGGCATCTTGCTAGTATTTTATAAGAGTGTAGATGTAGAGTAGATACAAGCCGATAGGTGGGCCCGATGGTAGTGAGATAATGTGATGCAACACTAGAGGTGCCACGTGGAGCGTTTAACTGGTCAACTAGTCGTGTCTTGAGCAAATACAGAGTTATACGGTGAGCCCATGACTGTATAGTAACCACAAAACGTAAATGGTGACCGTAATGAGTGGATTCTGTAGTCCAATGTACGTATCGTGCTTTCGCTTCAAATACAATGATCATCATTGTATATATCGTGAGAGAAAGATGAAACATGTGTGAATGTGCTGGGGGCTTACTTTTAGAGGACCTTGAGATAGTTTTTGTGCGTATGTGAAAGGGGCGTAGAGGGGGGTATGCGATGGAGAGAGAGATGCTCTTCGTTTCTCTTTACTATGACTAACTTTATATATCGTATAAAAATATACAAATTCACAGTGCGGAATAAATATCATTGTGGGCACCATGCAATGCAGGCATTCATACTCCTCCATACAACTTTGTAATGTTATATATATGTAGAAATTCTAAAATATTTTTTGGCCACACTTTATTCAAAAGGAATGTTGTATGCAAAATAGACGTGAAGAGAGGGCGTTTTAGATCAATGGGGTACGTGATGTAACATGTGTGAATGTGTAGTTGATGCATTTGGCAGGGCCTAGAGAGGTATGTGTGTGTATTACGTATTCGAGAGAGGCATGGATAGAGGGGCCGGTAGGGGGGCGTGGGAGAGATAGCACGAGAAATGAGAGTGGTCTAGAGAGAGAGAGAGAGAGATGAATATGGCGTCACGGCGAGAGATTCCCTTGAGTGTGTATATGCAAGGGGGAGTGGATAGAGGCACCAGGAGCATATTTTGTGTGTGTGTGGTGTCTGTGTTGGTATGTGTGGGTGTGAGAAGATAACGAGACGTGGGGGTAGGGGTGTGTCACCGCGTGAGGTCCGGTGGGTCGAGGTGAGGCCCTTCGTTCGGTTCTGTCCCGCGCCACATTGGTCGGCCCATGACGCATTTAGGGAGACCCATGGATGACTAGTCATACAAGACAAAGATAGCATAATTGTGAAGGACTCTATGTCCACTGACAAAGCCGGCTATGTTTTGTAACCCTAGGTTCTCGGACTAAGGTAACCCCTTTATCTCTGATATTACTATTCATCCAACCTAACTTTAAGGGGCATCCTACAGAATGCTCTGCTATAATCATACTCGTCGATTAGGAAGGCAGGTGTGAGACAATGAGTGAGAGACAGGCCTAAAGATAATGTGCGTACAGGAGACACGTAGGCAGGTCTATGTATATAGAAAGGGTCAATGGGTATTGTGCGTGTGTATGCTTGCGAGAGGGCGACTGCTTGTGATAAACGTTAGTGAAAATAGTCGTAAATGGTTACGAGAGGGAGGGAGGGTTATATCGAGAGCATGTGTGCGAGAAAGACACCTCGGGAGAGAGTGTGTGAGCATCTGTGAGAGACCACCGATGGAGAGTGAAACTACACGTACAAGACTGTTGTACACATTGATTAAAGATATAAATTGTATCCAAATATTAGGATGAGATCATGATATTTGCAATTCGCGTAAGGAACGGTCATTGATCCATCAGATATCTAGATTCTATCAAATTTGAGCATGTCTATGTTATTATTCGACACAATTGATCCACATAGTTAGTATTTTGAACTCCAGACAATGCATCGCTTTAGCAATCGAATATAAACGTGAGTATAGTTCATGTTGTGTGTGTAAAGAACATTATACATACGAAAGTATATGTAAAGCACATTATAAATAGCTACCTATGGACTAGCATACATTTGAATTCAACTTAAGGTGGTTTAAAAAATAAAATTCAACATGAAGTCCATTCAATTATTTGAATTTGATATCATGGCATTTGTAGATCATACCTAAATTATGGGGGCACCAATCTTTGCTCTGATTTTGTACATAATATCATATGTAGTTGTGTACAAAATAGATTCTAATTTAGCTCCTCCATTCCAAAATAATCGTAGTTATAGGATTTTCAAGTGTCAAAATTTAAAAAAGAAGCAGATAATTTAATGAGGTTTTCAAACATACAAGGTCAAATTTAGCGTTGTCTATTTAGGTCAATCCTCAAAGTTCAAGAGTACTCTAAACGTGAATGCTCGTGTTTCAAAATTTCGAACGAAGCGGCAAAAGAGCCTCTACTCGCCCGAAACCGCGTGAGACCAATGTTTGGTAGTACAAGGAAATTACTTTTCTAATAAATCCGACCCATGAAACCTACCGGCCCGACGTCCAAAGGTCTAAACCGGGGTAGGTTCGTAGCTTCATCTAGACGCCACGCAACCGCCTCCGAAAACCATTCATACACAATGGCTGCCTAAGCACACATGCGCATGGCCGAAATCGCTCCCACCCACTATTTGGGACACCTGGGATTACCATCCTACCCCCGACCCGCAGTAGGTCCGAAATTTAAGAGGGAGGCAAAGTTTGTACTTTCGCCAAATTTCAAACAAGTGCGTCCCATCTTCTGTTCAAAAAAGCCAAAAAACAAGCGCGTCCCAGACCCGAAACATGCTTCTCCCCCTCCCCCCGCCCACCCATCCGATTCCCCATTCGTACTCCGTGGGCACGAAAACTACCTCTCCAGTAGCCACGAAACCCCGACGTCCTCCATCTGCCACCCCATTCCACCCATCAACCGCCGCCCTCCTCCATCACGCCGGAGCCGATACCCCGACGTCGTCGTCCACCGCAACGCCCTCCACGGCTAGTAGTTGAAGCCGAGGCCGAGACGTCCATACCCGAGCCAGTTCAACCACGCCGTCCTGCGCCTCACCGCTGCCGCTCCAACTTCGCCACCCTCCACCGCACCGGAGCTGTTCCTGCTACGCCGTCCTTCGCCGCCTCGGATTTGCTTCCCCTCTACCGACATACGGCCACATCAACGTAGTCAACAATTTGGCCATGGGTTCGTCCAAGCCTGCACCCTCCTCCAGAACATCGGTTTCCTCGGCAGAAAGAAGAAGATCGGCGCGACATGTGGAGGTGACCACACCGGCAACCGAAAATGGTACTCCTCTTCCCTTATTCGTGCAAATCTTACGTGTCTGCTCGCACGGTATTCATCCCACAGAAGACACTAGTTGACTGCTTCTTCTTGATACTAGATGTTCCTAGTAACTCGCAATGCACAAGGTTTCTCCTCATATACTGTTTCACCTTAGCTAGAGGTCCGTCGCCCCCCCTGAATTTCAATTCCTGGTCATTTGATTCCCAATTAACGGAAGCATTCCCCGGTGTAACAGGCGCTAGTCCACCTATTACGCCGGGGAAGCAGCGCCTTAGTGTTTATCTTAGGGGCGTGTGGGGGCCTAGAGGTACCAGCGCACGATCTGGAGGTCGGCCGGGATTAAAGGGATGGCCTGGGGGCGCTGCTAAGCACGGCGGTGGTGTGAGGTCGAGGGGAGGGCGGGGAGGCGGAGGCAGGGGTCTGGGCCGGTGGTCGCTGGCGGTTCGAGAAAGATCATCAACAGTGACTGGCGGGAGGTAGACGAAGGCCATCTGCCCATTCCTTATAGATCAGACGGTTCATTAAAAAAATTGACTGGCCTATTTATTTTTAGTCGACTGTTATCTTGATATGACCACATGTGGTGGTATGCTGGAGGAGTACGTGCATTTCATGTGCTCATATATTAAAAAATCATACGGAGTAGAATCTAATTTTGTTTGCCATGCAATGTTGTAGAGCTATCATATGTCTCCTGTCATTTATTTTTCAGCCACCTGCTATCTGCTACTTTTGCAGTGCACTAGTTCTGCACACACTTCATCCATACTCTCACTATTGTGTTTTTATGCAAGGGTATTTCAGACTCTACTGCTATGAGAGAAGCAAAAAAGAAAAGAGATAAGTCGCTCCAGCGTGCTAGGCGGATAGACCAGACACGTTACAGACTTATAAAATGTGCAGTGTTAGCAGATGGAGACGGTAAACATAGCTCTGAAGTTGATGACCTTGCTCGCAATGAACCACCATCCCAGGTGCTTGCTTTAACTTCGCGGTGTCATATGTGGTTGCATGTTCCATATGGTGTCTAGCTTGTATTCGAAAGGCCAAAGTAGGTCTTTATTAAGATAAGGAAATATATTTTTTATATGAACCACCATCCCATGAGCACCAGAAGACAAATAGCTAGTCAGGGCACTGTCCGAGCCAGTGACAAGCCCAGCAAAGAGAGGCATCACCTGGAAGCCAACAAAAAAGCCGCGATGGTGGCCAAGCAGCCCGCCTCCCACCAGGCTCTCAGGTCCTAGATGATCATGCTCGCCACTCCAGCCGGATGTCTAGCTTGTATTGCTTCGAATTTGGTTAAATTGCATTTGCTTAACTTACACATTATACCTTTAAATATGACATGCCTTTTTGTTTTTGGTACATATTAGTACATATGTGTATTAACCATGTTCTTACATCAAACTAATGTTCTTGTGTATCCCTCATCAATCACTTATGATGAGGCAGTCAGGCAATTCGATTACTCCTTATTTAAAGAATGCAGCGTCAGCCTCCCGGCATGATTCTCAAGAAACAGCAAGGCTAGATGAACATAGTGAATGTAGCTCTGTAGTTGATTACCGCATTTCCCCTACACCAGCATCGCAGGTGCTTGCTCTAACTTGGAAGCGTGATATGTGGTTGCATGTTGCATATGGTGTCTAGATTGTAATTTTTCCAATCTAGTTAAATTGCATGTGCTATTCTGCTTAGCTTATACATTATACATGTTAATGTGACATGCCTTCCTGTATTTAGTACATAGTATATCTGTCTAATAAGGATGTCCTCACATAAAACTATTGTTTTCTTGTATCCCGCATAAATCAATATGACGAGACACCTTCAGTATATGCAGCGTGATATTAGTTGCATCTTTGATATGATTTGTAGCATGCGCTGCTTCTAATTTGTTGAAATGCCATTTATGATGGGACACTTTTAATTGGCAGAGTCATATTGGTTTTATCTTTCACGTGGTGTCTAGCTTGCATTGCTTCTCATTTGGTGAAATGGTTTCTGCTTAGTTTACACCAACAATTGTGAATATGCCATGCCGTCCTGTTTTTCGTATTATTCCATCCTGGAATCATGTGTTTGCCGTACATCAAAGTAGTGATTGTCAATATCATGCACGAGTGAGTTCTGAAGAGTGAATTTTATTGCTTTTTCTTGTTGGTTTTACTTGACAATTCAAAATCAATAAAGCGGAAGGAAGTTAGCAAGGCAGCAAATGAAGGTGCTCCTTCCAAATGGAGGGCCTCTACAGGTTCTACTCCTCCACCCCCCCCCCCAAGATGATTTCCAAGACAACACAAGCATAGACACTCAACGTAGCTGTGTTGGTGATGAGCACGTCTCCCCTAGTGCACTATCACAGGTGCTCCCTCTAACTTGGCACTGTTATATGTGGTTGCATGTTATGTATGATGTCTAGCTTGTATTGCTTCTAATTTTATTGAATTTCATCTTCTTACTTTACACATTATACTTGTGACTAAGACACGTGTTCCTGTTTCTAGAACATACAATATCTGTCTATCACACCATGTTCTTACATCAAAGTACATTTGTTCTGAAGAACTAAATTGATATTCGTTTTTCTTGTCGGCTTGACATAACATGGCACAGAGCAAGAGGAAGCAAGACAGAACGACAGGGAAACAGAAGCGGAACAATCCTGCAGATTCTGCTGGTACTGATGGTGCAATAGAAGGTCAAAGTCTAGCAGAAAATTGTACCGACAGGGTATCCTGTGCTACACGAGCTGCAGAACAAGCCAAACAGAAACAAATAGCTGCCACCAAACAAGCAGAGACAACCCTATTTGTTGCAACACCTTCCATAGTACCACCAGCTTCACGATTTACTCGTTGGTCAACTCAGCTAGCAGCATGTTCCCAAGCTCCCTTGCCACCTGACACTACTTCCGAAGCACTCTTGACACAAGATGAGTTGGCAAGATCAGATGAACTTTGTGAGCTTCAACAGTAAGAAGGTAGTTGTGGAGTCAAGTTACAGTTGCATGCTTCTTTATGTTAGGGAACGTTGCATGGGAAACAAAAATTTTCCTACGCTCACCAAGATCAATCTAGGAGATGCATCTACGAGAGGAGAGTTGGATCCACATACCCTTGTAGATCGCTAAGCGGAAGCGTTCAAGAACGCGGTTGATGGAGTCGTACTCGCCGCGATTCAGATCGCCGAAGATCCTAGCACCGAAGCAACGGTGCCTCCGCGTTCTTCACACGTGCAGCCCGGTGACGTCTCCCACGCCTTGATCCAGCAAGGAGAGAGGGAGAGGTTGGGGAAGACTCCATCCAACAGCAGCACGACGGCGTGGTGGTGGTGGAGGAGCGCGGGACTCCAGCAGGGCTTCGCCAAGCGCTGCAAGAGACGAGGAGGGAGAGGGGTAGGGCTGCGCCAAGAGGGAGACTTTCTCGTGTGTCAAACAGCCCTAAAACCTCACATATATATAGGGGGAAGGGAGGGCTGCGCCCCCCTTTAGGGTTTCCCTCCCCTAGGGTGCGGCCAGCCCTAGATCCCATCTAGGGGGGCGGCCAAGGGGGAGAGAGGGGGAGGCGCACCACTATTGGGCCCTAGGGCCCAACTGCCCTAGGGTTTGCCCCCCTCCCCTCTTGGAGGCGCCCTGGGACTTGGTGGAGGGGCGCACCAGCCCCCTTGGGGCTGGTCCCCTCCCACACTTAGTCCACGTAGCCTTCTGGGGCTGGTGGCCCCACCTGGTGGACCCCCGGGACCCTCCCGGTGGTCCCGGTACATTACCGATATCGCCCGAAACTTTTCCGGTGACCAAAACAGGACTTCCCATATATGAATCTTTACCTCCGGACCATTCCAGAACTCCTCGTGACGTCCGGGATCTCATCCGGGACTCCGAACAACATTCGGTAACCGCGTACATACTTTCCCTATAACCCTAGCGTCATCGAACCTTAAGTGTGTAGACCCTACGGGCTCGGGAACCATGTAGACATGACCGAGACAACTCTCCGGCCAATAACCAACAGCGGGATCTGGATACCCATGTTGGCTCCCACATGTTCCACGATGATCTCATCGGATGAACCACGATGTCAAGGATTCAATCAATCCCGTATACGATTCCCTTTGTCTATCGGTATAGCACTTGCCCGAGATTCGATCGTCGGTATACCGATACCTTGCTCAATCTCGTTACCGGCAAGTCTCTTTACTCGTTCCGTAACACATCATCCCATGATCAACTCCTTGATCACATATTGTGCACATTATGATGATGTCCTACCGAGTGGGCCCAGAGATACCTCTCCGTCATACGGAGTGACAAATCCCAGTCTCGATTCGTGCCAACCCAACAGACACTTTCGGAGATACCTGTTGTGCACCTTTATAGCCACCCAGTTACGTTGTGACGTTTGGTACACCCAAAGCATTCCTACGGTATCTGGGAGTTGCACAATCTCATGGTCTAAGGAAAAGATACTTGACATATAGAAAAGCTTTAGCATACGAACTACACGATCTGTGCTAGGCTTAGGATTGGGTCTTGTCCATCACATCATTCTCCTAATGATGTGATCCCGTTATCAACGACATCCAATGTCCATGGTTAGGAAACCGTAACCATCTATTGATCAACGAGCTAGTCGTCTAGAGGCTCACTAGGGACATGGTGTTTGTGTATGTATCCACACATGTATCTGAGTTTCCTTTCAATACAATTCTAGCATGGATAATAAACGATTATCGTGAACAAGGAAATATAATAATAACCAATTTATTATTGCCTCTAGGGCATATTTCCAACAGTCTCCCACTTGCACTAGAGTCAATAATCTAGTTCACATCGCCATGTGATTAACACTCACAGGTCACATCGCCATGTGACCAACATCCAAAAAGTTCACTAGAGTCAGTAATCTAGTTCACATCAATATGTGATTAACACTCAATGAGTTCTGTGTTTGATCATGTTATGCTTGTGAGAGAGGCTATAGTCAACGGGTCTGCAACATTCAGATCCCTATGTTCTTCGCAAAAACTTTATGTCATATCGTAGATGCTGCTATCACGTTCCACTTGGAGCTATTCCAAACTGTTGCTCCATTATACGTATCCGGTATCTCCACTTAGAGTTATCCGGATAGGTGTTAAGCTTGCATCGACGTAACTCTTTACGTCGAACTCTTTATCACCTCCATAACTGAGAAACATTTCCTTACTCCTCTAAGGAAAATTTTGACCACTATCTAGTAATCCACTCCTGGATCACCTTTGTACCCTCTTGCCAGACATGTGGCAAGGCACACATCAGGTGCGGTACTTAGCATGGCATACCGTACAGAGCCTATGACAAAAGCATAGGGGACGACCTTCGTCCTTCCTCTTCCTTCTGCCGTGGTCAAGTTTTGAGTCTTACTCAACTTCACACCTTACAACTCAGGTAAGAACTCCTTCTTTGACTGATCTATTTTGAACTTCTTCAAAATCATGCCAAGGTGTGTGATCTTTTGAAAGTATCATCAGGCGTCTTGATCTATCTGTATAGATCTTGATGCCCAATATGTAAGCAGCTTTATCCAGGTCTTCCTTTGAAAAACTCATTTCAAACAACCCTTTATGCTTTCTAGAAATTCTACATCATTTCGGATCAACAATATGTCATTCACATATACTTATCAGAAATGTTGTAGTGCTCCCACTCACTTTATTGCAAATACAAGTTTCCAACAAACTTTGTATACCCAAAAACTTTGATCACTCCATCAAAGTGTATATTCCGACTCCGAGATGCTTGCTCTAGTCCATGGAAGGATCGCTAGAGCTAGCATATCCTTTTAGCATCCTTAGGATCGACAAAACCTTTCTGATTGTATCACATACAACCTTTCCTTACGAAAACTGGTAAGGAAACTTGTTTTGTCATCCATCTGCCAGATTTCATAAATGCAGCTAATGCTAACATGATTCCGACGGACTTAAGCATCGCTACGGGTGAGAAAATCTCATCGTAGTCAACTCCTTGAACTTGTGGAAAACTCTTCGCCACAAGTCGAGCTTTATAGACGGTGACATTACCGTCCACGTCCGTCTTAGTCTTAAAGATCCATTTGTCTCAATGGCTTGCCGATCACAGGGCAAGTCCACCAAAGTCCATACTTTGTTTTGATACATGGATCCTATCTCGGATTTATCGGCTTCTAACCATTTGTCGGAATATGGGCCCACCATCGCTTCTCCATAGTTCGTAGGTTCATCGTTGTCCAACAACATGACCTCTAAGACAGGATCACCGTACCACTCAGGAGTAGTACATATCCTTGTCGACCTACGAGGTTCGATAGCAACTTGATCTGGAGCTTCATGATCACTATCATTAGTTTCCTCTTCAACGTCGCAGGTTCCACAGAAACATCTTTCTGTGTTGCACTACTCTCCGGTTGAAGTGAGGGTTCGACGACCTCATCAAGTTCTATCTTCCTCCCACTCAATTCTTTCGAGAGAAACTCCTTCTCGAGAAAGCACCCGTTCTTAGGGACAAACATTTTTGCCCTTGGATCTGAGATAGGAGGTATACCCAACTGTTACCTTTGGGTATCATATGAAGATGTATTTGTCCGCTTTGGGTTCGAGCTTTTCCCGGCTGAAGCCATAAGCATCGCAGCCCCAAACATTTAAGAAAACGACAACTTTGGTTTCTTGCCAAACCACACGACGTCGTCTCAACGGACTTAGACGGTGCCCTATATAAAGTGAATGCAGCTGTCTCTAATGCATAACCTCAAAATAATAGCGGTAGATCGGTAAGACACACCATAGATCGCACCATATCTCATAAGGTTCGATTACGATGTCCGGACACACCATTACGCTGTGGTGTTCCAGGGGACTTCAACTGCGAAACAATTCCACAATGTCTTAAGTGATTGCCAAACTCATAATTCAGAAAATATCCCTTTGATCAGATCGTAGGAACATGATCTTCTTGTTATGATGATTCTTAATCTTCACTCTGAAATTGTTTGAACCTTTCAAACGTTTCAGACTTTTGCTTCATTAAGTAAATATACCATATCTACTCAAATCGTCAGTGAAGATGAGAAAATAACGATATCCACCACACACCTTAATTCTCATTGGATCACATACATCAGCATGTATGATTTCCAACAAGTCACTTACCCGTTTCATTGTACCTGAAAACGGGATCTCAGTCATTCTGCCCATGAGGCATGGCTCGCATGTGTCAAGCGATTCAAAATCAAGTGACTCCAAACGTCCATCAGCATGGAGTTTCTTCATGCATTTTATGCCAAAATGACCTAAGCGGTAGTGCCACAAGAAAGTGGTACTATCATTATTAACTCTACATCTTTTGGCATTAATATTATCATCATGTGTATTGCTATAATCGAGATTCAATAAACCATTGGGTGTATGACCATAAAGGTATTATTCATGTAACCAGAATAACCATTATTCTCTAACTTAAATGAATAACCGTATTGCAATGAACATGATCTAATCATATTCATGCTCAACGTAGACACCTGATAACATTTATCTAGGTTCAACACTAATCCCGAAAATAGAGGGAGCGTGCGATGGTGATCTTATCATCCTTGGAAACACTTCCAACACACATCGTCACCTCGCCCTTAGCTAGTCTCCGTTCAGTCCGTAGCTTTTGCTTCAAGTTACTAATAATAGCAACTGAACCGGTATCCAATACCCAGGTGCTACAAGGAGTACTACTAAGGTACACATCAATAACACGTATATCAAATATACTTTGTTGAAGTTGCCAGCTATCATATCTACCATGTATTTGGGGTGGTTCCGCTACCATGTGACCGTTCCCCTTACAATAGAAGCACTTAGTCTCGAGGTTTGGGTTCAACCATGGGTTCCTTCATCAGAGCGACAACAGGTTTGCCATTCATGAAGTTTCCCTTCTAGCCCTTACCCTTTTGAAACCAGTGGTCTTGTTAAACCATCAACACTTGATGCTCCTTCTTGATCTCTACTTTTGCGGTACTAAGAACCGCTGACAGCACCGGGATTATCACCATCCTTTGCATGTCATAGTTCATCACGAAGTTCTAGTAGCTTGGTGATAGTGTCTAGAGAATTCCGTCAACCACTATCTCACCTGGAAGATTAACTCCCACTTGGTTCAAGTGATTTCAGCACCCAGACATTCTGAGCACATGCTCATTAGTTGATCCATTCTCCTCCATCTTTTTGGCAAAAGAACTTGTCAGAGGTCTCATACCTCTCAACACGGGCATGAGCCTGAAATCCCAATTTCAGCTCTTAGAACATCTCATATGTTCTATGGCGTTCAAAACGTCATTGGAATCCCGATTCTAAGCCGTAAAGTATGGTGCACTAAACTATCAAGTAGTCATCAGGACGTCTCTGTCAAGTGTTCACAACATCCACAGACAACGTTGTAGGGGTTTGCACATCGAGCGGTGCATCAAAGACGTAAGCTTTCTGTGCAGCAGTGAGGACACTCCTCGGACTACGGACCCAGTCCGCATCCTTGCTTACAATATCTTTCAACTTAGTCTTTCTCTAGGATCGTATTAAACAGGAAGCTACAACGCAGTTATTGGTCTACAACATAATTTGCAAAGGCAACTTAGACTATTGTTCATGATAAGTGAGTTTAACTAATCAAATTACTTATAACTCCCACTCAAATTGACATCCCTCTGGTCATCCGAGCGTGACATGATCCAAATCCACCAACCCAAGTCCGATCATCACGTGAGATGAGGTGGTGTCAATGGTGAACATCTTCATGTTGATCATATCTACTATATGACTCATGCTCGACCTTTCGGTCTTCCGTGTTCCGAGGCCATGTCTGTACATGCTAGGCTCGTCAAGTCTAACCCGAGTGTTCTGCATGTGCAAAACTGGCTTGCACCCGTTGTATGCGAACGTAGAGTCTATCACACCCGATCATCACGTGGTGCTTCGAAACGACGAACCTTCGCAACGGCGCACACTCGGGGGGAACACAATTTCATCTTGAAATTTTAGTGAGGGATCATCTTATAATGCTACCGCCGTCCTAAGCAAAATAAGATGCATAAAAGGATTAACATCACATGCAAATCATAAGTGACATGATATGGCCATCAACTCGTGCTTTTGATCTCCATCTCCAAAGCACCGGCATGATCTCCATCGTCACCGGCGTAACACCATGATCCCCATCATCATGATCTCCATCATCGTGTCGCCATCGAGGTTGTCGTGCGCCCACCATGCTCTTACTACTATTGCTACCGCTTAGCGATAAAGTAAAGCATTACATAGCGCTTAATGATTGACACGCAGGTCATACAAAAATTAAAGACAACCCTATGGCTCCTGCCGGTTGCCGTATGCATCGACATGCAAGTCGATATTAACTATTACAACATGATCATCTCATACATCAAATATATCTCATCATGTCTTTGGCCATATCATATCACATACATACCCTGCAAAAACAAGTTAGACGTCCTCTAATTTGTTGTTGCATGTTTTACGTGGCTGCTATGGGTATCTAGCAAGAACGCTTCTTACCTACGCAAAGCCACAACGGTGATATTTAAGTTGCTATTTAACCTTCTACAAGGACCGCCTTGTTCTATTCCGATTCAACTAAGATAGGAGAGACAGACACCCGCCAGCCATCTTATGCAACAAAAGTCACATGTCTGTCGATGGAACCGGTCTCATGTACGTGGACATGTAAAGTTGGTCCGGGCCGCTTCATCCCATAATACCGCTGAATCAAGAAAGACTAAGGAGGGAAGCAATCTAAACATCAACGTCCACAAACCCTTTTGTGTTCTACTCGTGAAAGCATCTACGCAAGATTCTAGCTCATGATGCCACTGTTAGGGAACGTTGCATGGGAAACAAAAATTTTCCTACGCTCACCAAGATCAATCTAGGAGATGCATCTACGAGAGGAGAGTTGGATCCACATACCCTTGTAGATCGCTAAGCGGAAGCGTTCAAGAACGCGGTTGATGGAGTCGTACTCGCCGCGATTCAGATCGCCGAAGATCCTAGCACCGAAGCAACGGTGCCTCCGCGTTCTTCACACGTGCAGCCCGGTGACGTCTCCCACGCCTTGATCCAGCAAGGAGAGAGGGAGAGGTTGGGGAAGACTCCATCCAACAGCAGCACAACGGCGTGGTGGTGGTGGAGGAGCGCGGGACTCCAGCAGGGCTTCGCCAAGCGCTGCAAGAGACGAGGAGGGAGAGGGGTAGGGCTGCGCCAAGAGGGAGACTTTCTCGTGTGTCTAGCAGCCCCAAAACCTCACATATATATAGGGGGAAGGGAGGGCTGCGCCCCCTTTAGGGTTTCCCACCCCTAGGGGTGCGGCCAGCCCTAGAAAACCCATCTAGGGTGCGGCCAAGGGGGGGGGGAGAGAGAGGGGGCGCCCTAGGGTGGGCCTTAAGGCCCATCTGGACCTAGGGTTTGCCCCCCTCCACACTCCATGCGCCTAGGGACTTGGTGGGGGGGCGCACCAGCCCCCTTGGGGCTGGTCCCCTCCCACACTTAGCCCACGCAGCCACCTGGGGCTGGTGGCCCCACCTGGTGGACCCCCGGGACCCTCCCGGTGGTCCCGATACATTACCGATATCGCCCGAAACTTTTCCGGTGACCAAAACAGGACTTCCCATATATGAATCTTTACCTCCGGACCATTCCGGAACTCCTCGTGACGTCCGGGATCTCATCCGGGACTCCGAACAACATTCGGTAACCGCGTACATACTTTCCCTATAACCCTAGCGTCATCGAACCTTAAGTGTGTAGACCCTACGGGCTCGGGAACCATGTAGACATGACCGAGACAACTCTCCGGCCAATAACCAACAGCGGGATCTGGATACCCATGTTGGCTCCCACATGTTCCACGATGATCTCATCGGATGAACCACGATGTCAAGGATTCAATCAATCCCGTATACGATTCCCTTTGTCTATCGGTATAGCACTTGCCCGAGATTCGATCATCGGTATACCGATACCTTGCTCAATCTCGTTACCGGCAAGTCTCTTTACTCGTTCCGTAACACATCATCCCGTGATCAACTCCTTGATCACATATTGTGCACATTATGATGATGTCCAACCGAGTGGGCCCAGAGATACCTCTCCGTCATACGGAGTGACAAATCCCAGTCTCGATTCGTGCCAACCCAACAGACACTTTCGGAGATACCTGTTGTGCACCTTTATAGCCACCCAGTTACGTTGTGACGTTTGGTACACCCAAAGCATTCCTACGGTATCTGGGAGTTGCACAATCTCATGGTCTAAGGAAAAGATACTTGACATATAGAAAAGCTTTAGCATACGAACTACACGATCTGTGCTAGGCTTAGGATTGGGTCTTGTCCATCACATCATTCTCCTAATGATGTGATCCCGTTATCAACGACATCCAATGTCCATGGTTAGGAAACCGTAACCATCTATTGATCAACGAGCTAGTCGTCTAGAGGCTCACTAGGGACATGGTGTTTGTCTATGTATCCACACATGTATCTGAGTTTCCTTTCAATACAATTCTAGCATGGATAATAAACGATTATCGTGAACAAGGAAATATAATAATAACCAATTTATTATTGCCTCTAGGGCATATTTCCAACACTTTATATGTAGTCTCACAGTCTGATCTACACTAACACTTCCTATGTTTGTTGTTGGACTAGCACCTAGGCGCAACAGGAAACAAACATCAGGGATAATGCTCGATAGGTTAACTAAATCTAGAGGAGGAAGAATGAAGATCCATTTTGAGGCAGGTTTAAAAAGGCCACGTGATGCTACAGAGTCAGCCAAGTTAGTATCAGAGGCAGCGGTTGTTGTTAGGTGTGATGTACGTATCCTCCCAACATGGATTCAGTGCAGGAATGACAAAGACGAAACCCAGTTCAACACCATCCTCGACCATTTATCTGTAAGTATGGTTATGTATGGAAACTAGTAATATCGTCTTGCTCTGTCCAATACTTTCTAGGTTGCTGATAATGAGACTCCCATAATTTTCAACAGATGAGGTTCAAGTTGGATAGCCAAGATGATGCAACCAGACAAGCTTGCACCCATGTTTTCAAGTCTGCTCTGCGACAGTATCGGTATAACTTGAGGAAAACTCACTTTGAAGGCAAGGCTAACAGTGAACTTGCCCAAACATCTCCATTGGAAAATATATCTGATGAAGACTGGAGAGGCCTTGTTAAGCACTAGTCCGATTCGAAGTATCAGGTACATTATATATATGTGATCAGATCACATTTTGAAGTCCTATTTACGCATGTGCCACACAAATCTATCTTCTTGTAGGTGAACTGTTCAAAGAACAAGGCCAACCGTACGAAAGTGAAATTCCAACAGACAACAGGATCTCGTAGCTATATTGCACACTACGAGGCTCTTGTAATTAGTTGTTGTTTCACTCTTTTCGCTGTACCATATTATCAGATCTATATTGACTTGTTCCAAATGCAGAGGAAAGCCCGCAAGGACCAAAAAGTACCTGAACCAAATGCTGTGGAAATCTTCAAGGACTGTCACACCAGCAAGAATAAGGGCATGACTACACCAGTCAAAGCCGCTGTTGTAAGTCCTTAATCCTCATGCCTTTTAACTACTACTAACTCTGACTTGTGCCTTGAACTGCAAGGTTTGCAGCCAATGTCTATTACTCTTTTCAATTTTTATACACAATTGTCTTAGCGTATCATTGCACCTTACAAGGTTTAAAACAGAGGAGTGATGTTCCTTTAATCTTGACCTGTAATCTAGTTCCGTGCTGGACTTGCCCACACAATGTTATAATTTCATGTTTGTCTGTTCTCAGTTGTTTTGTGATATGAATGATGTCATACTATGCTTACCGTATTATAAACTTCATCTCTTTATCCTTAGCCCTCAATACAATGTGAAGAAATAGACAATACATTAACGATGGTACATGGACATATGTTTGGAATCTGGTTTTATTATGTACTTTGCAATAAAATACAACTATTATTTTACATGGGTTCACTACAATAAGTTCTGTATATGGACCAAAGCTATTTTGTTTGGTTTTGCTGCCTCCTTACTATCTTATGTTCTGGTACTACTAATGTAAAACCTCAACTTTTCAGCGAGCTATGAAAAAAATGGTGGAACCGCCACCTTCTGAAAGTGGCGAGGCAACTATAACCGCAATGTCAGCTTTTGCTGCAGTGGGTCAGTACCTGTCCACTAACAGTGCCAAAAGCACGTTCCAACGTAATACTGGCTTGGTTGTTAAGGCAATCTCATCCAAACTGCCTCATGATCAAGATATGCAAGCTCAAAACAATGTTGTATGTGCGCTCCAGACACAAGTCCATTCCCTAACAGAGACCCTTTGTGAAACAAGGAGAGACATTGTTCGATGTTGTCAAGATATGCATGGTTTTGAAACCAGACTATCGGACATTTGCTATGTTGCTCAGGAGCCTAGGAGAACCGAAGGCGAAGGTTATGGTGCTCGATCAGACAATACAGCATGAAAACGTAACAGTCAGGTCAAATGAACTGAGCTTCTGAACTTCTGGTGGTGCATTTATCCGCTAGACTGTTAACTTTTATGCCAACCTTCCTTTTGTTTTATAGTTGTAATTTGTTTTGGTGCGATACAAAATTTGTTCTTAACGTGCAGCCACCGGCTGAAGAAAACAGCAAGCCATTTTTGTATAGTGTAGGGTGTTCCCTATATTTGCACTGGTGGCGAACTTTGATGCCCACGGGCTGTAGTCAACATGGGCCTCCTATGGGTCGTAGAAACAATGGGCCTTCTAAGGCCCGTAGAAACAATCGGCCTTCTTTCTTTCAAAAAAAAAACAATGGGCCTTCTACGTGGCGTAGAAACAATGGGCCTTATACGGGCTATAGACACAATGGACCTTCTATGCGCCGTATCTTCAATGGGCCTTCTACGGGCCGTATGATCGGTTGGCTAAACATGGGCCAATCACATACCACATTATGGCTGTAAATGGTCTAGAGTTGAAATTGTCCGTTCATGGGCCGACCATAACGGGTCGTCGTTAATCGGCCGTATTTTGATGACGCTATGAAAACGGCCCAACATACTAACGGGCCACAAACGGGCCGACTGTAACTACGGGTTGAATTTGGCCCACAAGCAGAAAATGACATTAACGGGCCATAAGTAAACGAATGTGGAAATGAGCCCAAGAATAAATGGGCCCCGAGAAGGCCGAAAGATAACATGGGCTGGAATCGGCCCAACGGAATACTGGGCGGTTAATGGGTATAAAGTGACACACTGTTCATTACGGGCCAGTTTCACCACGTGTCGTTAATGGGTATAAAGTGATACACTGTTCATTACGGGCCAGTTTTACCACGGGCCGTTAATGGGCCGAGAGTAATAAGGGCCTCATATGGGCCGAAAGACGTCATGGGCCATACACGGACCGGAAGTTAAAACGGGCTGGATTTATATTGGACAGCCCAGATGACGTTACTGGGCCTAATTCGGATAGGCCGTAAACGGGCCGTGGGTTAGCGGGCTGTACATGGGCTATATGCGAACATGCCGTTAACACACTTGCCGTGGGCTGGCCCGCCACCTTTTGACCAAGTCAAACGGGCCGACCTTTTCACAGGAATGGGCCTCTGTTGGGTCGTGCCACGTGTCGGCGTATCATAGGCACTTTGGGTCCAATGAGTGGATGACATCTGTTCCAACGGCGAGCCGACACGTGTTTCCTCCAGCCAATGATGATTTTACACGTGGAAAATCCCCATTGGTCGGGGTTTTTAACGGGTTATCAGATCCAAAACCGGACCCGATAGCTTAACGACGTTCCGTTACGATGGATGCCATGTGTCGGTCACCCTTGACGAAAGCACTTCTATGACGCGCGATTTATCATCATGGAAGTGGACACTTCCGTAATGATAATTTTGGTAATGGCATGGAACACTTCTACGACAGCACAGGTATGACTATCTTGATTATGTCATAAAATCGTCATGGATGTACATGCATGACAGAAAACGTGACCTACTGTGACAAACACGTATCATCACGGAAGTGTATTTTTTTGTAGTGATATGATGTTGTTTTTCTGGGGACTTAGTCATTTTCTATAAAAAAACAGGTGGGTGCAAAATATTATTTCACGCACGGGGCAGGGAATAGGCGGTGCTCACCATGGGCTTCGACCCAATACGCGGAGGGGAGCGGGCTAGCTGGGCGCAATCTGGGCTGGGGCTAGGAGGCCGGAGGGGAGGCAGGCTGGGCCTCGTGGTGCGGTGGGCTGAGGTGGGGACCACGCGGCAGGGGAGGCCGACCAGCCTCCTCGAGCGCTCCTGCTTGAGCAGGAACCGGCGGTGGCGGGGCTTGGCTGACGCCATGGCCGGTGGCGAGGGCAGAAGAGGCCGGGGCAGGCGACGAGGCGACGGATCCGGGCAGTAGCTCGCCAGACCCGAACGCGACGTGGTCGGGGAGGCGGCCGACGCGGAGCAGCGGTGGTCTTGAAGGCGGCTGCGGGGGAACCTGCAGTGGGACGAGTGGGTGAGGCGGGGAGGAGAGGGAGAGATGAGAAGAGGCGCATCAGAGTTGACCTGGATGGTCGCCGGCACGAGAAGCGGCGGTCTTGGGGCTCGCGAGGCGCGGGGAGGCGCCCGGGGCGGCTCGCTGACGGCGGGAGGCTGCGAGGGGAGGTGCGATCAACGGGCGCGACGCGTGGGGCTCGTCTCGGGCTCGGATGAGTCATCATCCTCTTATAAAAAGCACCGGTTGGAGGGCACCTCTGTCAATTATATGCTTTGTTATTAATTGATATTGAGTATGAGTGTGACTGGATCTCTTTGACCTTGAATTACAATGTCTAGTCAGTCCTTGATCTTCTTAGGTGCTCCGCATTTATGTTTTGCGGTCTCAGAAAGGGCTAGCGAGATACCACTTTGTCATATTATATCATGATTGTTTTTGAAAAAGTGTTGTCATCCGAGATTTATTATTATTGCTCGCTAGTTGCTTATGTTATTGATATGAGTAAATGTGAGACCTAAATGTTATTGGGAATATGGTTAGTTCATAATATTTGCTGAAAACTTGAATGCTAGCTTTACATATTTGCAACAACGAGATCAAACCCAGTTTGTAAAAGTTTATCTTTGTCACTTTCAGTTTACCAACTGAATTGCTTGAGGACAAGCAATGGGTTAAGCTTGGGGGAGTTGACACGTCTCTGTTATATCTACTTTTCCAAACTCTTTTGCCATTGTTTTGGACACTATTTTGCATGATTTGAATGGAACTAACCCAGACTGATGTTGTTTTCAGCAGAATTGCCTTGGTGTTATTTTTGTGAAGAAATAAAAGTTCTCGGAATGACCTGAAATTTCAAGGAGATTATTTTCAGAATATATAGAAAATACTGGCGAAAAGACCAATTAGAGGGGGCCCACACCCTGGCCACAAGGGTGGAGGGTGCCCCCTAGGGCACGCTCCGTGTCCTTGTGGGGCCCCTGGACCTCCACCGACCTCAACTCCAACTCCATATAATCTTGTTCGGCGAGAAAAAAAATCGGAAATAAGGATTCATTGCATTTTACGATACGGAGCCACCGCCACCTCCAATTCTTCCTCGGGAGACCTGATTTGGTCCGTTCAGGGCTCCGGAGAGTGCAGATCGTCGTCGTCGTCATCATCAACCTTCCTATATCACCAATTCCATGATGCTCACTGCCGTGTGTAAGTAATTCCATCATAGGCCTACTGGACGGTGATGGGTTGGATGGATTTATCATGTAATCGAATTAGTTTTGGTAGGGTTTGATCCCTAGTATCCACTATGTTTTGAGATTGATGTTGCTATGACTTTGATATGCTTAATTCTTGTCACTAGGGCCCAAGTTCCATGATTTTAGATCTGAATCTATTATGTTTCCATGAATATACATGTGTTCTTGATTCTATCTTGCAAGTTGTAGACACCTACTATGTGTTATGATCCGCATACCCCAAGGAGACAATAATTGGGATTCTTTCCGGTGATTGTCGTAGTTTGAGGAGTTCATGTATTCACTAAGTGCTAATGCTTTGGTCCGGTACTATATTAAAAGGAGGCCTTGATACGTCCAAAATGCATCACTATTTATATCGTAATTTATCCTTATTCATTGATATATTTCACGTTACGATCATGTTCTTATGTTGTTTTGGTCTATTTTACACAGTTTGCAACTTTCCGATGCCGAAGCAGCAGACGCAGGATTCAGCAGTAAAAAGTGGACGCTGAGTTGCTGAAGAAGAATACCTCCAAATTACCTGAAAATTGACGGGAGATATTTTTCAGACGGATCACGAAGGCACGCGAAAGGGCAACCAGAGGGGGGCCACAGGGTGCCCAGGCGCCCTGGGGGCGCCCCCCTGGCCGCGCTGGGGGGGCACCTGGAGCCCCTGGCCCACCTCCGGCTGCCCCCTTTTGCCTATATACTCTCCGTTATCCGAAAACCCTAAAAACGAGAGTTTTTACGGAGTTCCGCCGCCGCTCCGTGGCGGAAACCTACAGAGAAGAAAAAGCCATCTCCGGTGGGCAGATTCCGCCGGGGAGATCACCTCCCGGAAGGGGAGATCGTCGCCATCGTCATCAGCATCGTCACGGGCATCATCGAGATCATCATCAACATCATCCCCAACACCAGCACCATCTCCATCTTCATCCAAAGCTCATCTCACAATTGCAACTTGTGTTGTAACTCGTACTACCTATCCTCTCTACTCCATCGGTGTTGATTACTACTTTGTGGCGAATGCTATTGAGTTTTGTTGGAGAAATATTATTATGTCCAGATTGTTTATCACCCATTTATCTCCACTGATCATGATCTCTTTTATGTTTCGTGAGTAGTTACCTTAGTTCTTGAGGACATGGGGAAAGTCTTGTTGTTAGTAGTTATATGTTGTTGAAGTAATATGTGTTGTTTGATACTTAAGTTGCGTTGTCATTCTACTAGTGGTGTTGTGTGAGTCGAACACTCAACACTTCACCTTATTAAGGACCTAGGAGAATACATTGTGTACAAAGAATGCTTACGGTGGGTTGCCGGAGTGACAGAAACCTGAACCCCAGTTCGCACGCTTTTGCATAAGGGAACAATGGATCCTCGATCGTATTGCTATGGTTAGGCTTTTGCCTTAAATTCTACCTTGTATTTGCGGATGCTTGCAAGGTGTTTAATCATAAGAGTGCACTCATCTTAGTCTAGAGAGTGTACTAGCATAGATCCACCCACTCAACACTTATCAATACATAACATAGTATCGATACGGAATATGGCGAAAGCACATGACTACCTCTCCCGTGTGTCCTCAGGAACGCTTTAGCCTTTATAAGTTCGGTTGCTAGGCCTCTCCTTTGCTCAGAAAGGATTGGGCCACTTGTTATTCTTAGTGCCTTTTACATTGCTTGCTTTTACTTTCCTGTTGCTTATATCGAGAAAACCCCTAAAAAGTTATCTTTCAGTGCTTGCAGTAATTTCTTGCTCAGAATCGCTTATCAATACCTTCTGCTCCTCGTTGGGTTCGACACTCTTACTTATAGAAAACGCCGCAATAGATCCCTTACGGTTGTGGGTCATCAAGTACCGTTTTCTGGCGCCGTGGCCGGGGAGCGTAGCGCTATTGGTAAAGTGAAACTGGTAAGGAAGTTTTTATAATTCTGTTTTTATTTTCGCTATTGCTGCTCTTTGTCCTTATGGACAACCCTGTTGTTGGATCGTTGCTTGCGGGAAGACGCCCCACACCTGTGGTGGTTGATCCTCCCCCTACTGAAATTGTGCCCTATAAAATACCAACTGGTATTATCGATTATGTTTTGGCTAATCGTTATGCAGGAGACAGACATCCCGGTGAACACTTGCTATATCTGTCACAACTATGTTCATTATTTAAGCTTGCAAGTGTATCGAGGGAGTTTGTCATGAGGAAATTGTTTACCGTATCACTTATAGATAAAGCTTCAGATTGGTATAGGCTTCTCGATAACTCACACTTGCTTGACTGGCAAGAGCTTATGTCTCTCTTTTATACTAAGTTTTATCCTCTTCATGAAATTCATCGAGACAGGAATTATATCTATAACTTTAGGTCTCGTGACGGAGAAAGCATTGCTCAAGCTTGGGGGAGATTGAAGTCCCTAATGCTCAAATGCCCTATTCATAAGCTTCCCAAGGAAATTATACTTACAAATTTTTATGCCAGGCTTTCTCGTCAGGATAAGGAGATGTTGGATGCCTCCTCTAGTGGGGTATTTCAGAAGAAGAGTGTTGAAGAAAGGTGGGATCTCATTGAAAGAATCCAGAGGAATACCGAAGATTGGGAAATTGATAAAGGTATTGAACCCGCTATAAATTATGAACATTATTATATTGAGAGCTATGTGAAAACTGATTACTTCAATACTTTTTGCGCTAAGATTGGTCTTGATTCCCATCTAGTGATTGATTTCTGTAAGAATTTTGCCTCTCACGTTGATTCTTTTAAAAAGAAGAGAGACCAGCATCATGAACCTTTTAAAGAGCCACCTATTGATATTCATGTCGCTGAACCTATTTTGCCTGCAGTTATATATGAACAGCCTCCTTTTCCCGCAAGGATAAGGGAGCACTCTCTTGTGACAGGCATAATAAATAAAAGTGAGAGAAGAATTGATGAGCCTGAGGACCAGATCAAGGTCGATCCTCAAGTTGCATTGATTAAAGACCTTGTTACTAATGATGTTTTGGATTCCAATATAAATTTTTGTGCTGTTTCCACTAACCTTGTCACAGCCAAGAATAAAGGCCCAATTTCAGGGACTCCAGTGGTATCTGTTAAAATAGGAGATCACAATTATTATGGGCTATGCGACTTGGGATCGAGTGCAAGTGCTATCCCCTATTAACTTTATGAAGAGATCATCGGTGAGATTTCCCCTTGTGAACTTGAAGAAGTTGATGTTACCATTCATCTTGCAAACAGAACAACTATCTCTCCTATCGGAATTGTGAGGGACGTTGAAGTCCTATGTGGAAAGGTAAAATACCCTACCGACTTTCTAGTACTTGGTTCAGAGAGGGACAATTTTTGTCCAATTATTTTTGGTAGACCTTTTCTTAGAACTTGTGGAGCTATAATAGATTGCAAGAAAGGTAAAGTATCTGTTGAATTCGATGGTGAGCCATATGAATTTAATTTCTCTAAGTTCTCTAAGCAGCCTCGTGGTACTGATTTACCTAGTGATGATAAAATTACTGAAAGTATTGCCTCTATTGCTATCCCCCCTAATGATCCTTTGCAGTAATATATGGAGGACCACGAGAATGATTTGCATATGCAGGAAAGAAATGAACTAGATGAAATATTCTTGAGGCAACCTGCTATCCTGAAGCACAACCTTCCGGTTGAACCTTTGGGAATTTTATCAAAACCGAAAGAAGACCCGGTGTTCGATCTTAAACCTCTTCCCGATACGCTCAAGTATGCTTATTTAGATGACAAGAAAGTATATCCGGTTATTATCAATTCTAACCTTTCAGGATATGAAGAAGAGCGACTATTGGAAGTACTCCGTAAACACCGAGGCGCAATTGGCTATACCCTTGATGACCTTAAGGGGATTAGTCCATCTATCTGTCAACATACTATCAACCTTGAGCCTGATGCTAAACCAGTTGTTGATCATCAACGACGGTTGAACCCGAAGATGATGGATGTTGTAAGAACTGAGATTCTCAAGCTTCTAGCCGCAGGTATTATCTACCCTATAGCTGATAGTAAGTGGGTAAGCCCGGTACATTGTGTTCCTAAGAAAGGAGGTACAACTGTGGTTCCTAATGATAAAAATGAACTAATACCTCAGAGAATTATTATTGGATATAGAATGTGTATTGATTACAGGAAGTTGAACAAGGCAACCAGGAAGGATCACTACCCGTTGCCGTTCATCGACCAAATGCTTGAGAGGTTATCCAAAAATACCCACTTTTGTTATCTCGATGGTTATTCTGGCTTCTCTCAAATTCATGTTAACATTGCTGATCAAGAGAAGACCACTTTTACTTGCCCCTTTGGTACTTATGCTTACAGGCGTATGCCTTTTGGTTTATGTAATGCCCCTGCTACTTTTCAAAGGTGTATGTCTGCTATCTTTCATGGTTTTTGCGGGGATATTATGGAAGTCTTCATGGACGATTTCTCCGTCTATGGAACTTCTTTTGACCATTGTCTCCACAACCTTAATAAAGTTTTGCAGAGATGTGAGGAGACGAATTTGGTACTCAACTGGGAGAAGTGCCACTTCATGGTTAACGAAGGAATTGTTCTTGGTCACAAGATTTCCGAAAGGGAATTGAAGTGGACAAGGCCAAGATCGAAGCTATTGAGAGGATGCCTTATCCAAGGGACATTAAAGGTATTCGCAGTTTTCTTGGTCATGCTGGTTTCTATAGAAGATTTATTAAAGACTTTTCTAAGACCTCGAGGCCCCTCACTAATCTTCTCCAGAAGGACGTTCCTTTTGTATTCGATGAGGGTTGTAAGGAAGCTTTTGAAGTCCTTAAGAAAGCTTTAATAACCGCTCCTATAGTACAACCACCTGACTGGAATTTACCTTTTGAGATTATGTGTGATGCAAGTGATTTTGCTGTTGGAGCTGTTTTAGGACAAAGAGTTGATAAGAAATTGAATGTTATACATTATGCTAGCAAAACCCTTGATAGTGCTCAAAGGAATTATGCTACTACTGAGAAGGAATTCTTAGCTGTAGTTTTTGCTTGTGATAAGTTTAGGCAGTATATTGTTGATTCCAAAGTTATTATTCATACTGATCATGCTGCCATTAAGTACCTTATGACAAAGAAGGATGCCAAGCCAAGGCTTATCAGATGGGTACTCCTTCAAGAATTTGATTTGCAGATTGTTGATAGGAAAGGAGAAGACAATCCGGTGGCGGACAATCTTTCAAGGATGGAAGATATACCGCATGATCCCATCCCAGTCAACGATAGTTTTCCAGACGAGCAACTTGCCATTGTAAAAGTACAATCTCTTTCCGATCCTTGGTATGTAGATTATGCTAATTTTATTGTTGCAAAGTATTTGCCTCCAGGTTTAACATTTCAGCAAAGAAAGAAGTTCTTTCATGATTTGAGGCACTACTTTTGGGATGACCCACATCTTTTCAAAGAAGGTCCCGGCGGGATCGTGAGAAGATGCATACCGGAACATGAGCAGAAGGACATTCTCAGACGGTGTCTTGATAGTCCCTATGGAGGACATCATGCCGGTGAGAGGACTGCACATAAGGTTCTTCAATTAGGTTTTTATTGGCCTACTCTCTTTAAGGATGCTAGAAATTATGTTTTAGCCTGTGATAAATGTCAGAGAGTTGGTAACATTAGTAGAAGAAATGAGATGCCTATGAATTACTCACTAGTGATTGAACCTTTTGATTGTTGGGGTTTTGATTTTATGGGTCCTTTCCTTCTTCGCACAAGTACACTCACATTTTAGTAGCTGTTGATTATGTGACCAAGTGGGTTGAAGCAATCCCCACTGAAAGTGCTGATCACAAGACATCTTTGAAAATGCTTAAAGATGTAATTTTTCCTAGGTTTGGTGTACCAAGGTATCTCATGACTGATGGAGGATCACACTTCACGCACGGAGCTTTTAGAAAAGCTTTAGCCAAATACGATGTCAACCATAGAATTGCTTCACCATATAATCCTCAAACTAGTGGGCAAGTTGAGCTCACCAATAGAGAGATTAAGTTGATCTTGCAGAAGACAGTAAACAGAAATAGAAAGGACTGGTCAAATAAGTTAGGAGATGCTTTGTGGGCATATAGAATTGCTTACAAAAACCCCATGGGCATGTCCCCCTATAAGATGGTGTATGGCAAGGCTTGCCATTTGCCATTAGAGTTAGAGCACAAAGCTTTCTGGGCTGTCATAGAGCTTAATGTTGACCCAAAATTAGCTGGTGAGAAGCGTCTCATGAACTTGACTTCTCTAGATGAATGGAGAAGTGAAGCTTACGAGAGCGCTAAAATGTTCAAGGAAAAGGTAAAGAAGTGGCATGATAGGAAGATTCTGAAACGTGAATTTAATGTTGGTGATAAAGTTTTGTTGTTTAGATCCCGTTTCAGGTTTTCTCCAGGCAAACTACTTTCCAGGTGGGAAGGGCCATTTCATATTGAAGAAGTCTATCGGTCTGGTGCAATTAAGATTAACAATTTTGAAGGCACCAAACCTCAAGTTGTGAATGGGCAAAGACTTAAACATTACATAGCAGGAGACCTTGTTAATGTTGATGTGAATATAATATACACAGCAACTCACGAAGAACATGTTGCAGCCCTGTTTCAGACGCCAGCAGAAGCAGAACAAAGAAAAGGTATGTAGTACGGTAAGGAAACATCGCGAACCGCCATAAAAGTTCCGTATTAAGTGTTTTTGCAAAATTAGTAAAATTCTGAGCCTAGGTGGAGCCAGAGACGAGCTCCAGGGGGTCCAGGCGCCCCCCTGGCGCGCCCTACCTCCTGGCCGCGCCGCCAGGGCGCCTGGACACCCGGGAGTCCGTCTCCGACTCCTCTTTAGCCTGTTACCTTCCTTTCTGTGCATAAATTTTTGCTATATATTTGCCCAGATTGTTCCGGCAACGTATCTTGCGATTTCGCGTGTTTTCTTTTCGATCTGTTTCTGCCAGGGAATCTTTCAGCTGAATCTAGGTGCCATGGCTTCTCCAAGTTCCCCCAAGGACAAGTTCGTCGTCAACGTCATCAACCCATACCTCGCTGAGGTGAAGAAGCACCCTCAGGTTGTTCAGATGGAGGACAGTGTCCTTCATCAAGAAGATCTGAAGGGACCTATCAAGGAGGGGAGCATCCAGGCCAGGCTGGAAGAAGTGGAGCAAGAAGTCTTCGAGTACAAGAAGATGATCGAGCGTGGTGTTGAAGCTAACTTTGACATCATCAACGAGCTGAAGACCTACTTCCTGAAGGAGATGAAGGAGATGTGGAAAAGCATCACCGCGTCTGAAGAAAGAATTGAAGAGCTCCAAGGGCAAATTCATGATCTACATCGCCAGAACTGTGAGTATGAACTAAGGTTTATGCGCATGAGTATGGGTGCTGCATGCAGGATTCAGGAGACAAACTTCTCATATGAGACTGGAGAACCCCTTTCATGGAAGCGTTTCGCCGAGGACTACGTGATCAACGCCAACAAGGATGAGGAGTGAAATCTCCTTGGGTAACGGCATTCCCTTGGCTTGTTCCAAGCTTGGGGGAGTGTCCGGTATCTTTATCTTTACCTTTTGTCTTTTAGAGTCAAGTAGAGTCGTATCATGTCTAGGGAGGTTATTATATGAAATAGGTGTGTGCATTGAGATCTATCACTCCTTCGGTGGAGATTGTATCCGTGAGTGTGGAGTCGTCTATGATGGAATATTAATGAGAAGTTTATTGGTTCCTTTTGCTGCACTCGGTATTCTCTTCACGCAATCGACCTTATATGATGATTCTTATGGGGAGTATTGACCTTATATCAGGTATGGCTGTGAAAACTTTATTTAATCTTGGCAAACATAGCTTCGGTCATAACAACAAGCATGATTTTCCTAAAGTATCGACATAGCCAAAACCTTTACGTTATTATGCTTGAAGTGTTATGCTGACAAGGAAGACAACTTGATGTGTTATGCTTATTTCAATGTTTATGCTTTATATTGTTTTGCATCTTAGTCATCATCAATTGTCTGTTCTCTCAAAACCTTTGCTAGCCTAACTCTGTACTAAGCGGAATTCTGCTTGTGCATCCTTACCCTTAAACCAATACCTTCCATATGAGTCCACCATACCTTCCTACTCGTGGTATTCCACTACCACCTCCTAAAGTACAGAATTTATGTGTTATCCTTAAATGTTCAAAATCTTTTATTTTTGTGCCTCTGCTTTAGCTCATGAGGAAGTAATAGTTAATTCATGGTCTTTTTGAGTTGGACAAGCTTCACCCCGGGAGTGCATGTATAATGTGCAAACCCATAATACGAGAAGGAACTGGCAAAGAGTGCGCCCGGCTCAAAAATAATATAACAAACGAACCCTCCTTCACGCTTTGTTCATGAGAAACCAGAAAACTTTGGCAGTGATAAACAAAGGAGAATAAGAGGATGTGATCGTCCTCGTGCGGGAGCCATTCCTCGAAACTTGTCCAGCTCAAGAAGTAATTGAGTTATCTATTAGCATTCGTTGACAAATCATGCACCTCTCAAAACTTGTTTCACTCTGTTTGATTTAAGGATAGCACATGAGTTTTCCCTAGTACCCTAGAGCAGGGCCTATCTTTTAATTTTAGATTGAGTTAGTTATTCCTACTTCCTTCTATTTCCCAAAGAGAGCAGACATTTGATGTTGATAAGGATTCATTCATATAAAGTTGCATTAAGATTTGTCATATCATATCCTTGTTGACATTATCATTTGATAAGTAAGTTGTTTGTCAAGCCTAGCTAAGGCAAATATCTTCCTTTGTGTTAACACTTTCACTTCTTGCCTGATAACATGTTCTTTCAAAAACTTCAGTTAATCTCATCGAAACATAAAGAGAAAGAGAAAAAGTAAAAGCTATTAGTTGTTCTTTGACCAAAGAACATGTTTGTCATGATTTAATGAGTTTCCTTAGCCCTACTTCTGAATATAAGTGTTACCACTCTTTTATAAGGGCCTTATGAATTGAAGATTGCTGTTGAGGATATTTGAGTTGGTGAAGAAACTGTGATCCTTCTTGTCCGTATTCTATTTATCGACACTTCACTCTCTAAACTTGTGGACAGGTTTACCGAGCTCAGTATTCGCTTGGGGACAAGCGAGGTCTAAGCTTGGGGGTGTTGATACGTCCAAAATGCATCACTATTTTATATCGTAATTTATCCTTATTCATTGATATATTTCATGTTACGATGATGTTCTTATGTTGTTTTGGTCTATTTTACACAGTTTGCAACTTTCCGATGCCGAAGCAGCAGACGCAGGATTCAGCAGTAAAAAGTGGACGCTGAGTTGCTGAAGAAGAATACCTCCAAATTACCTGAAAATTGACGGGAGATATTTTTCAGACGGATCACAAAGGCACGCGAAAGGGCAACCAGAGGGGGGCCACAGGGTGCCCAGGCGCCCTGGGGGCACCCCCCCTGGCTTGGCCGGGGGGGGGGGCGCCTGGAGCCCCTGGCCCACCTCCGGCTGCCCCCTTTTTCCTATATACTCTCCGTTATCCGAAAACCCTAAAAACGAGAGTTTTTATGGAGTTCCGCCGCCGCTCCGTGGCGGAAACCTACAGAGAAGAAAAAGCCATCTCCGGTGGGCAGATTCCGCCGGGGAGATCACCTCCCGGAAGGGGAGATCGTCGCCATCGTCATCACCATCGTCACGGGCATCATCGAGATCATCATCAACATCATCCCCAACACCAGCACCATCTCCATCTTCATCCAAATCTCATCTCATAATTGCAACTTGTGTTGTAACTCGTACTACCTATCCTCTCTACTCCATCGGTGTTGATTACTACTTTGTGGTGAATGCTATTGAGTTTTGTTGGAGAAATATTATTATGTCCAGATTGTTTATCACCCATTTATCTCCACTGATCATGATCTCTTTTATGTTTCGTGAGTAGTTACCTTAGTTCTTGAGGACATGGGGAAAGTCTTGTTGTTAGTAGTTATATGATGTTGAAGTAATATGTGTTGTTTGATACTTAAGTTGCGTTGTCATTCTACTAGTGGTGTTGTGTGAGTCGAACACTCAACACTTCGCCTTATTAAGGACCTAGGATAATACATTGTGTACAAAGAATGCTTACGGTGGGTTGCCGGAGTGACAGAAACCTGAACCCCAATTCGCACGCTTTTGCATAAGGGAACAATGGATCCTCGATCGTATTGCCATGGTTAGGCTTTTGCCTTAAATTCTACCTTGTATTTGCGGATGCTTGCAAGGTGTTTAATCATAAGAGTGCACTCATCTTAGTCTAGAGAGTGTACTAGCATAGATCCACCCACTCAACACTTATCAATACATAACATAGTATCGATACGGAATATGGCGAAAGCACATGACTACCTCTCCCGTGTGTCCTCAGGAACGCTTTAGCCTTTATAAGTTCAGTTGCTAGGCCTCTCCTTTGCTCAGAAAGGATTGGGCCACTTGTTATTCTCAGTGCCTTTTACATTGCTTGCTTTTACTTTCCTGTTGCTTATATCGAGAAAACCCCTAAAAAGTTATCTTTCAGTGCTTGCAGTAATTTCTTGCTCAGAATCGCTTATCAATACCTTCTGCTCCTCGTTGGGTTCGACACTCTTACTTATCGAAAACGCTGCAATAGATCCCTTACGGTTGTGGGTCAGCAGGCCTTAATATACCTTAGTTTCTATTAGGACCCCGCTGCCACGGGAGGGTAGGACAAAATATTTCATGCAAGTTCTTTTCCTAAAGCACGCATGACTATATACGGAATACATGCCTACATTACATTGATGAATTGGAGCTAGTTCTGTGTCACCCTAGGTTATAACTGCTGCATGATGAATATTATCCGAGACCTATCATTGCCGATCCATTGCCTACGAGTTCGTTCCATATTGATACTTGCATCATTACTTTCGTTACTACTGCTGTCACCATCACTACAAAACTGCTACTGTTACTTTTACCACCGTTACCGTTACTTCCATACTACTTTGCTACTAAATACTTTGCTGCAGATATTAAGTTTTCCAGCTGTGGTTGAATTGACAACTCAGCTGCTAATACTTGAGAATATTCTTTGGCTCCCCTTGTGTCAAATCAATAAATTTGGGTTGAATACTTTACCCTCGAAAACTGTTGCGATCCCCTATACTTGTGGGTTATCATGGAGTTCTGTGGGTTAGGTGTGGTCGGTGGAGGTTTGGTAGATGGCTTGTACGGCTTACCCTAGCCACATGTTGCAGCGTTGGTCGAAAGGAAACTCAGCGTAGAGCAGCGAGCCTGGACGCATTGTTTCGTGGCAAGAAGACACGCGTACAGCTCACGCAGTTGGATGGGAGTGTCACGGCCAATGACATTCTCCAATAAATTATCATAGTCGTCACCTAGTCTATTGAGCATATAAGAGGTAAACTCCTTCGGACCAAGAGCCTTGCCAATCGAGGCAAGTGTGTCAGCCATACCCATCACCTTATTGAAGTAGTCGGTGATGGTGGGGTCACTGAGCTTTACCTCCCCAAGCGCAATTCGAATAGCATGAGCACGCGCTTGGGACTACGAAGAAAAACTGGTATGAAGGGTTTTTTACGTGTCCTGAGACGTAGCAGTGAAGATGACCAGCGATGAGACTCCCTCCATGAGAGAAAACTGAATAGCAGAGAGGATGGCTTGATCCTAGGCCACCCAAGCATGATGTGCGGGATGATATGGTGGAGGTCATGACAGTGTACCGTCATCATAAACCTCCAAATAGTGACTGTGAAGAAGCGGCATTACTTGAGCACACCGCGACAAGTAATTATACGTCGTGAGCTTTACTGGAATCAGGTGCGCAAAGTAAAATGGCGCATTAGGCACAACATGACCCGAAGATGGCGGTGGCGCATAAAAGCCCCGGGGCACGGACGAAGCCACCAAGTCCATCGATGGATCACCGTAGGGCACCGAGGCCATCGGGTAGGCGTACGCCAACGAGACAGAGAGGTCGTTGGGTGCCGGCAGGACGGCTTGAGTCAGCCATGGGTTGGCCATGACGGCACCAGGGTTCAGCGGCGGCCCTGACGTGGCGTATGATACGACACAGTTGGATGGCAGCGGTGCTGAGATGTCGTAGGAGGCAGCGCCGTGGGGTGTCGGCGGCTGCTGGGCGGCGTGGATCAGCGGATACCCCCACCAGGGTTGCTTGCGGATGGAGCGCCATAGGGTGCGGAAGGCCCGTAGGCCTGCGACCCATAGACCTGCGGTGGCGGCGAGGCCAAGCCAGGTGGTGGCGGGGCATAGTAGGCGGGCGACAGAGCAGCGAGTCACCGATGGCGGGAGAGGACGGAGCAGCGGCGGCCGTGGAGGCACCGGCCAGGGAGGCCAGCGGGCGCGACATCAAAAACGGAGATGCGGCGGCGGCCTGAGCAATGGTGACTTGGGCGGCGGCGGCGGGGCCAGAGGCGATCGGCGCGATCGGAACAGGGGCGGTAGACATCGATCAAAGATCTAAACTGATACCATGTAAAACTTAGGGTTTTGGAAAAATGCATGACACCCTAATACGGGTGTAGCTCTTTGTATATATAAGGGCACACCATGTAAACATACAGAAGCTCTATGTAAACATACAGTCTAACATGTTATACATGAATGGGAATACCAAAGTCTCCCTCTCCACCCTCATGTTCATCATGCAATACTTGGAGGAGATCAATGTCGAATGCTCACCGACATGTTCTAAGGGCCTAGTATGCATGGGGCTGGTCAGTTGCGAAGAGTGGTTTCTGTAAAATAAATGTTGGCACGGCCGTAGAAAAAGCATGGAATAGGGGAGCATTGTTTGTTGCGACGATCAAGGTGTCTTTATGGGCACTTAGATGGTGATTTTCGAGGGCATTGCAGAACGAGGGACGTTTGTGGCACTGGCATGTAGAGAAGCACCGGCGCTTGGCGATGATATTCACTTGGAAAAACTTTAGATGTCATCTGACTATTTGAGAGGCATCAGAGAGCTGCAGGCGACAAGAAACTTCAGCGTCCATTGTATGATCATGAAGGATATCAAGGCCCAAAAAACTTCTTTTTCGGCATGTGATATATGCCATGAAAGGCGTGCGTCTAATAAGGAGGCTCACAATTTAGCGAGATTGGCCACGTCCTTATAGCAGCTCCAACACGGTGATCCATTTTGTTCACACATGTCCGTTCAGGTCCACGTGGATAAAAACACAGCCCAACTTAGAGACTCATTTCTATTTTGTGTCTGTTTTGTGTCCACTCGGACCCATTTCCGCTCCAAATTTGGGTGTCGAAGGCGAGTACAAAGAGGACGTTTTCTTTGTGTCCTGGCCATCCGCCGCAGGCGAGGGCTGGCCCACCTGTCATAGACCCACCGCCTCCTACCTCTCTCTCTCCTCCTTTTCCCCTGTCTTCCCACCACCCACCCCACAACTCCACGCACCCCTCGCACGCACCCATGCCGACTGCAGGCCGTCGGCTAGCAGTATCTCTGGGCTCATGTGCCTCTCCGGTCTCTGTATCCACAACAACGACACCTACGCCGTCTTTGAGTTCATCGATAACGGCGCACTCAGTGACTGGCTCCACGGCGTAGCACCACACTCGTGTGGAATCAACACGTGCAGGCAGCCTTTGACATCACAGACGGCCTCAACTACCTCCATCACTACACCAACCCGTTGTGCGTGCACAAGAACCTCAAGAGCAGCAACGTCCTCCTCGACGACGACCTCGACGCCAAGGTGTCAAGCTTCATGCTAGCGCGGTTGGTCCCCACGGGTGCCGACGGTGGCGACGTGCAGCTCACCCGCCACGTGAGACGTCTCCGTCGTAACTACTTTTCCAAACTCTTTTGCCCTTGTTCCGGACTCTAATGTGTATGATTGAATGGAACTAACCCGGAGTGACGTTGTTTTCAGGAGAATTGTCATGGTGTTATTTTTGTGCAGAAATCAAAGTTCTCGGAATGACCTAAAATTTTACGGAGAATTTTTATGGAATAAATAGAAAATACTGGCGCAAGATTTATCCAGAGGGGGGCCACCCAGAGGCCACAAGCCCTGGGGGCGCCCCCCTAGGGTGCGCCTCCTAGTATTATGGGCCCCCTAAGGCTCCTCCTACCCTAACTCAAACTCTATATATTCAAGTTCGGGGAGAGAAAATAGAGATGAAGGATTCATCGCGTTTTACGATGTGGAGCCGCCGCCGCCTCCTGTTCTTGATCGGGAGGGCTGATCTGGAGTCCGTTCGGGGCTCCGGAGAGTGGAATCCGTCATCGTCGTCATCATCAACCTTCCTCCATCACCAATTTCATGATGCTCACTGCCGTGCATGAGTAATTCCATCGTAGGCTTGCTGCACGGTGATGGGTTGGATGAGATTTATCATGTAGTTTTGTTAGGGTTTGATGCCTAGTGTCCACTATGTTCTGAGATTGATGTTGCTATGACTTTGCTATGCTTAATGCTTGTCACTAGGGCCCGAGTGTCATGATTTCAGATCTGAACCTATTATGTTTTCATGAATATATATGTGTTCTTGATTCGATCTTGCAAGTTGTAGACACCTACTATGTGTTATGATCCGCATACCCCAACGTGACAATAATTGGGATTCTTTTCGGTGATTGCCGTAGTTTGAGGAGTTCATGTATTCACTAAGTGCTAATGTTTTGTTTCGGTTCTCTATTAAAAGGAGGCCTTAATGTCCCTTAGTTTCCATTAGGACCCCGCTGTCACGGGAGGGTAGGACAAAAGATGCCATGCAAGTTCTTTTCCATAAGCACGTGTGACTACATACGGAATACATGCCTACATTATATTGATGAATTGGAGCTAGTTTGTCATTGCCCTAGGTTATAGCTTCTACATGATGAATATCATCCGACACATATCATCACCGATCCATTGCCTATGAGTCCGTCTTGTATTGATCTTTGCTAAGTTACTTTTGTTGGTACTGTTGTTTCAATCACTATAAAACTGCTACTGTTACTTTTGCCACGGTTACCGTTACTTCCATATTACTTTGCTACTAAATACTTTGCTACAGATATTAAGTCTTTCAAGTGTGATTGAATTGACAACTCAACTGCTAATACTCGTGAATATTCTTTGGTTCCCCTTGTGTCGAACCAATAAATTTGGGTTGAATACTCTACCCTCGAAAACTGTTGCGATCCCCTACACTTGTGGGTCATCAAGAAATATTTTCTGGTGCCGTTGCGGGGCAGCATAGCTATATCTGCTTAGTCACTTGGGATTTATATATGTTGATCACTATGAGGAATCTGAAGGATGATAGAACCGAGATCGTTCCCTCTAGGACGAGGGGAGGTAAGGAACCGCCATATAGCTCTGCACTTGATTCGCCTTCTGTTATGAGTAAGCTTGCAATAACACCATCCGCTATTAATCATGATATTTCACAAGTAATTGATGATGTTACTTCTGCCATGAATGATACTTATGATGATGCTAGTACTTTGCTTGATGATGTGTCACTAGGTGGATTTCTCGATGAACAACTTGCAAGAGTTAGAAATATTGAGAACGCTGAAATTGATGAAACTGCTGAAACTGATGAAGTCTTTGAAACTAAAAATTATGATACACCTTTTAGATCTAGCACACCTATATATGAATTGTCTCATATACCTGAAGGTTATGTTATGGTGGGAGAGGTGAGTAGATACTTTCTTGCTTGTAAGGATAGAGATGATGTGAAGAAATTGTTATGCAAGTGGAAGGAAAAATCTTTCAATGCTAGTATGAAATATAATCCTGAGTTTGCTACTTCACCTATTCGTGTTACTAATAAGGATTATGAGTTCTCTATCGATCCTAAGATAATTACTTTGGTTGAATCGATCATTTCCATGGTTATGAAACTGAAACAGTTGTGGCACATCTTACTAAACTGAATGATATAGCCACCCTATTTACTCATGAGGAAAATATCGCTATTACTATATCCTTAAGTTGCTTCCTTTCTCGCTAAAGGTTGATGCTATGATATGATTTAATTATCTTGCTCCTGGTTGTGTGCGTAGTCCCCAGGATATGATTTACTACTTCCCTAAAAAATACTTTCTTGCTCATAAGAAACAAGCCGCCTTACAGGAAATATTTAACGTTGTGTAAATTGAAGAAGAGAGTCCCCCACAAGCTTGGGGGAGGCTTCTCCAGTTACTTAATGATTTTCCTGATCATCATGTCAAGAAAAATGAAATATTTGATATCTTTTATAATAGACTAAACGATATTTCTAGGGACCACCTAGATAATCATGCTGGTTGTGTTTTCAGGGGACGAACTATTGAACAAGCTAAAGAACTACTGAATAATATATTGAGAAATTATAATGAGTGGACTTTTCCTTAACCTCCCAAGCCAACTCCGAAGAAGAGGGGAATTCTATTTCTGAGCCCCGAAGATATGCAAGTGGCAAAGAAATCAATGAAGGAAAAAGGTATTAAAGATGAAGATGTTAAGAATTTACCACCTATTGAAGAAATATATGGTCTCGATATCCCGACACATGTAGTAAAGGTAAATTCTCTTTATAGATTTGATGAAGGTGATATTCCTCATAGTAAACCTGCTAATCAATGCATGGATGAATTTGATAACTTTATTATGAAACAAGAAAACTTCAATGCATATGTTAGTAGACAGTTGAAACAAAATGCTTATATGGTTGAACACTTGAGTGACTACATGTCTAGAGTTAAAGATGATCTTAAGCTTGTTGGTAAATATGCTACCATGATAAAAACCCAAGTAGAACAAGTTCTCAAAGTACAAAATGATTTGATTAATGGGATGAACAATAGGAAAAATTATCATGATGTTAGAGTTATGACTAGAACTAGTAAAATGACTCAGAAACCCTTGTATCATGAAGGTCATCCTAAAACAGTTGAACAAGACTCTCAAAGGATTAGTGTTTATGCACCTAGTTCATCAATAGGAAAAATGATAAGACAACCTACTATAGACATACCTGAAAATCATAATGATATTTCTATTTCTGATGCTGTAATGCAATATGGTAATGAACATGAACCTAGTAACGATGATAATGACGATGTTCATGTTGATGCTCAACCTAGTAATGATAATTATGTAGAGATAGAACCTGTTGTTGATCTTGATGACCCACAACCTAAGAACAAAATATATGAGAAAAGGGACTTCATTGTTAGGAAACATGGCAGGGAGAGAGAAGCATGGGTCCAGAAACCCATGCCCTTTCCTCCTAAACCATCCAAGAAAAAGGATGATGAGGAATTTGAACACTTTTGTGAAATGCTTAGGCCTGTTTTTTTACGCTTGCGTTTGACTGATATTCTGAAAATGTCTCCCTATGCTAAGTATATGAAAGATATTGTTACTAATAAAAAAAGATAACGTAAGTTGAAATTTCCTCTATGCTTGCAAAATATACTTTTAAGGGTGGAATACCTAAAAAACTAGGAGATCCGAGAATACCAACTATACCATGCTCCATTAAAAGAAACTATGTTAAAACTGCTTTATATGATTTAGGAACTGGTCTTAGTGTTATGCCGTTCTCTTTGTATCGGAGACTTGATTTGAATAAGTTGACACCAACTGAAATCCCTTTGCAAATGGCTGATAAATCAACTGCTATACCCATCGGTATTTGTGAGGATGTGCGTGTCGTATTTGCAAATGTTACTATCTTAACAAACTTTGTTATTATTGATATACCCGAGGATGACAGTATGTCGGTTATCCTTGGTAGACCTTTTTTGAATACTGCAGGGGCTGTTATTGATTGCAATAAAGGCAATGTCACTTTTCATATCAATGGTAATGAGCATACAATACACTTTCCGAAGAAGCAACCTCAAGTTAATAGCATCAATTCTATTGGAAAAAAATTAACAATTGGTATTGGAGGTTTTGAATTCCCTATTCCTACTGTCAAAAAGAAATATGATATTCTTATTGTTGGAGACATACATATCCCCATTGAGGTAACCTAGTGTTATACGAAGATTCTCCGGTTTCATGTCATTTGGAAGAAGTTTGTTAATAAGACTTGATCAACCTTATTAATGGATTCCTTTTGACGGGCATGAGATGGATTAATTTAGTAAACACAACTTTCTGTACCCACTTTTTATTCTTTGTTACTTAGAATTAATAAAGCACAAATAGTATTATTTTTCTGTTTTCTATCTTATCCATGCAATAAAAATTGACCTGAAAATAAAAGTTCTCCAAATGCCCTGAAAATTTAGTATGATTTTTTCTAGAATATATTATAATTTTTGGCACTGAAAACACATAAGGGGGTGCACCAGTGGGCCACAAGCCCACAGGGTGCGGCCACCCCCTGGGCGCGCCCCTTGGCTTGTGGGTCCCACGTGGGTCCCCCTCACTTACTCTTGCACCCATCCACTCCATAACCCTCCAGAAAAAATACCTCCATTGCTCAAACCCGTGTTCTTGCTCATCTTGCTGCCATTTTCGATCTCCTTGCTCGAAGCCCCATTTGCAAAACTGTTTGGGGAGATTGTTCATTGGTATGTGACTCCTCCATTGGTCCAATTAGTTTTTTGTTCTAGTGCTTTATATATTACAAATTTTTGCTGCTGTGGTGACCTTGTTCTTGAGCTTGCATGTCAAATTTATATGGTCCAAAGTTGTTTTGTTGCATGATATGGACTCTAGACACTTGTAGGAGTAGTTGCTATTACTTTGGTTGAGTTTTGTTCACTTTTGTTTTGAGTCACTAAAAATTTCAAAGAAAAATGGGAGAAATGATGAAGAGATGGTTAAGGGGTTCTTCAACTCGGAATTCAAATTATAATGAAAATTAGGAGAAGAAGAAGCCCAAATATAATCTTCTGCGTGCGGTGGAAGTTCGGCCATGTGAATGGCCAAGCGATGCATTCTTGAGGGCCGACGGAATTTATGTCGATTTCTATTATTTGGCGGATAATGCAGGCATCACCGACTTCCTCCGAGATAAGTGTGAACAATACCTTTTGCTCACTAACACTTTCGTGCAAAAAATTTATTCTTATCCTAAGAAGACACCACCCACGATAGAGTTTATTTATATGATGAGCACAAGTTGATGACTCTTTATGATTTTTGCAATGTTTGCAAAATACGGAGGGAGTCCTGTATTCAGGGGTCCTCGGGTGTCCGGGTCGATGAAGCTGGGCCGTGTTGGTGGGCCACGAAAGTAGAAGTAGAAGACTCTCTCCCGTATTTGGTCAGGACTCCTATGTACGTAGAAAGGCAAGCATAGTGTTCGGATGTATCTATTACTTCCTCCCAAGTCACCTTTGTAACCCTAGGCCCCCTCTAGCATGTATATAATCCGGATGGTTTAGTCCGTAGAGGCTAACATCAGAATCATAACATCCTCATAGGCTAGGATTTAGGGTTTAGCCATTACGATCTCGAGGTAGATCAACTCTTGTAATCATATTCATCAAGATCAATCTAGCAGGAAGTAGGGTATTACCTCGATCGAGAGAGCCTGAACCTGGGTAAACATCGTGTCCCCAGTCTCATGTTACCATCGATCCTCAAACGCATAGCTTGGGCCCCGCTACCCGAGATCTACCGGTTTTGACACCGACAATGGTGCTTTCATTGAGAGCTTCGCTGTGCGCTCGCGATGAGCGATCGATGGCTCGTCTCGTCATTAACAATGAGATCACCCTCGGAAACAACTTGACCATTGGCAAGGTTCTCCAGATTGGCGAGTTTGTTGTATGCACCCGCACGGCCTCCGGGCCGGCCACATCCCCTGCGGTCTTCGAGCATCTCCCTTATGTTGACTCCGGCCACTCCGATGATGCAACCTCGGCAGATCTCTCGCCCTTAGATGAGCTGTTGGATCGCATCGCCGCCCTGGGGCTTTCATCGCCAAGAGATCAGATCGGACCTAAATCTGGGCAGGATGAGATTGATCCCGTCCTGATCACTCATCTAGTGGCGACAGTCGAGGACGGGGCCGAAGATACTCCCCCTCTTGAGATGGAGACCATCATAGTTCAGATCTCCGAACCCATCGAGCCGAACATGCCCCTATCGGGTGGCACTTTGTGTTTTTTGAGCTCTGGGATTGACGCCGGGCCCACGGAACGATCAGATCCTGCTGAGCCCGGATCATCCACACCGGAGATTGTCAAAACCCCGAATACCACGTTGGGTTGGGACTTAAAATTACCAACACCCACTTAACTGGGAAAAACTCTCCAAGTAAATCCAGATTCCCGGACATGAATGATCTCGTGAACATACAACAGCAGCCCAACGAGACGGTCAACCACTTCTAGGCCATATTCCTGCTTGTCAAGAACAAGATTAAGGACTGCTGCGACGATGATGTGGTCTCCCTATTTTACCGAAACTGTACGTACAAGGCAGTATTGAACGCCCTCAACCGACATCATGTTCTGAGTTTCACAGAACTGTCGCATTTAGTACGAAAGTACTGTAGAATGGAAAACACTTGGAAAGCCTAGAATACACCTCTCGAACAGTCTGTATTCGGACAACACACTGTTAAGGCTAAATGGACGTACCCTAGAAGGTCATCCAATAATATGCCTATTGACAAGAAGAACAAACCTTTTACAGGGCGCAGGTCCGTACTGGACGAACTGCTCGATAAACCTTGCCAAATACATGAAGCCCCGGACAATATCCCAAACCACTCCCTTAGGGCATGTTGGGTACTCCGACGGGTAGCAAAGAGCGGTGTAGCAATCCTTGCCACTGCAGTATCAGGGGAGAAAGACGTCGGTGTTTTCACTGTCTTTGAGACGTTCTCCTCAAATAACCGTCGCAAGAGAGCGAATCACGAACTTACCGAGGTCTACCAAATTAGCTCTACAAGCCCATGGAGTGACACGGCAATTATTTTTCTGCCAAAGACGCACCTCGAGTCCGGTCGATCCGAGCAACAACAGCTCTTGTACTAGATACAATAGTAGATGGCTTTCGCCTCACTAAAGTACTTATGGACGAAGGAAGTGGACTGAACCTCATATACGAGGAAACGCTTGCAAAAATGCAGGTTGACAAATCCTGCATTGAGCACACTAACACAACCTTCAGAGGAATTATTCCTAGCCGAGAAGACCGATGTTCGGGAAGCATTAAGTTCGATGTAGTATTCGGCACATCCGATAACTACAGGTCGGAGGAACTGCTCTTCCACATTGTACCCTTCAATAGCGGATACGACGCCCTTTTAGGACGAGACACTTTTTCACACTTTCAAGCCATACCCCATTATGGGTACATGAAGCTTAAAATGCCAGGGCCCAATGGTGTAATCATATTAACAAGTGATCCGGATAGAGCACTCCGTGCCGAGAACAAAACGACATCTTTAGCCTTAGAGGCATTATCCGAAGCCCTCGCGGCCGAAGAATTGACTACCTTACGATCCACGGTGGACAAGGACGATATAATCCTCGCCAAAAGATCGAAATCTACCTCCTTCAAGCCAGCAGATGAAATCATAAAATTCCAAGTGCATCCAACGGACCCTAATAAGACAACATCTATCGGAGCACAGCTAGATCCGGCGGTGGACAGCGCGTTACGTGCCTTCCTTCGAGAAAATTGGGATATATTCGCCTAGCACCCTTCAGATATGCCGGGCATCCCACGTAGGCTGGCCGAACATAGCCTCAATATTATCAAAGGGTTCAAACCAGCCAAGTAGTCACTGCGGCGATTTTTCGAACCCAAAAGACAAACAATGGGAGAAGAGCTAGCCAAGCTATTGGAAGCCGGATTCATCGGAGAAATTAAACATTCGGACTGGCTAGCCAACTTAGTCATGGTTGCGAAGAAGGATAAATCATGGCGCCTCTGCGTCGACTTTACAGACCTAAACAAGGCATGCCCTAAGGATCCCTTTCCTTTGCCCCGCATTGATCAAATTATCGATGCAACGGCCGGACACGACTCGTTGTGCTTCCTTGATGCTTACTTCGGATACCATCAGATAAATATGAAGGAATCCGATTAGGCCGCAACGACATTTATCACCCCGTACGGCCCCTTCTGTTTAACCACTATGCCCTTTGGACTCAAAAACGCTGGCGCCACATATCAACGCATGATTAAAACATGCTTAGAAAAACAAATTGGCAAGACAGTGAAGGCATATGTGGACGACGTAGTTGTTAAGACCAAACATGTCGAGACATTGGTGGATGATCTCCGCCTTACCTTTGATAACCTTCGAGCATATGACATAAGGCTCAATCCGTAAAAATGTGTCTTCGGTGTTCCGGCCGGAGAGCTATTAGGGTTCATTGTATCCCATAGAGGAATCGAAGCTAACCCAGCTAAAATCCGGGCCTTGTCAGAGCTCAAAATGCCAACCGATCTCAAACAAGTGCAAACACTAGCAGGCTACGTAGCGGCCTTGAGCTGCTTCATCTCCATGTTAGGAGAAAAAGCATTGCCACTTTATAGATTGTTGCAACGCACTGACAACTTTGAATGGACGGACGCGGCCGCAGCTGGATTGGAAGAAATAAAAACTGCGAGCAACCCAATCCTAGCCGCCCCGGGTGTTGGCGAACTAATGTTGCTGTATATATTAGCCACTCACCAGGTAGTGAGTGACGTGCTTGTCGTCGAACGATCCTAAGAGGGACATAAGTTCCCCATTCAAAAACCCATATACTACGTATCCGAGGTCCTAACACCGTGCAAATCACGGTACCCCCACTATCAGAAAATTTCCTATGCGGTCATCATGTCATCTCGGAAACTTCGACACTACTTTCAAGAGTGTTCAATCACAATGGCATCTGAAGTACCAATTAATGATATCATTAACAATAAAGACACCACTTGACACATAGCCAAATGGGCCATCGAGCTCTTACCGTTCGAAATATCTTATAAGCCACACCGGACTATTAAATCCCAGGTATTGGCTGACTTTGTCGCATAATGGACCGAAGCCGAACTCCCTAAAGAGTATGGCTCATATTCCAAGTGGACAATGTACTTCGACGGTTCCAAAATGCTATCTGGATTGGGGACCGGCGTAATATTGATATCTCTAACCGGGGATACAGTCCGGTACGTACTACAAATTATGTACACGGACTCAAACAATGCGGCCCAATATGAGGCCCTATTGCATGGTCTCCGCCTAGCTGTATCCATGGGCATACAATGCCTCGAGGTACGCGGAGACTCAAACCTCTCTATCTCCCAAATAAACTGAGATTTTGATGCGAAGGATTCAAAAATGGCAGCCTATCGCAATGCCATATTGAAAATATCGGCTCGATTTGAGAGGTTGGAATTCCATCAGGTAGCCCAGGATAATAACCAGGCCGCGGATGTACTCGCTCGCATGGGCGCTAAACGCGACCCAGTCCTGGCTAACACCTTCATGGAAAGGTTGTTTAAGCCATCAGTAACATGGCAGGACGCAAGCGGCGATACTGATTTGGATCCTAACACACCCCCGGCCGAACATAACCCAGTTGTCATCGGAGACTCATACACGGAGATAACTTCTTCGGCTCACGAGATCATGGTTGTCATAGCCCCCTGGACATAGCCCTTTTTAGCCTACCTTAATAGGTAGGAGCTCCTCGATGACCAAAATGAGGCCCGCCGCATAGTCCGGCGTTCTAAAGCATACAAAGTTCACGAAGGTGAACTATATAAGAAAAGCACTATTGGTGTTCTCCAAAGGTGCATCTCTGAAGTGGAGGGAAAGAAAATTCTCACTGAAATACACGCTGGAATGGCCAGCCACCATGTCGCAGTCCGGGTGCTCATAGGCAAAGCTTTTCGAGCTGGCTTTTTCTGGCTCACTGCCCGAGCAGATGCCCAGACCCTAGTCCAATATTGCGTTGGCCGCCGGCTCTTTGCAAATCAAAGTCACATGCCTCCCACCACTTTGAGAACAATCCCCATTACTTGGCCTTTTGCGGTATGGGAGCTCGATATGGTCGGACCTCTTAAAGGGGGAAGCCATAAAAAGAAATACTTGCTGGTGACGGTAGATAAATTCACTAAATGGATAGAAGCCAAGCCAGTAAAAACAGGTGAGGCAGGGCCGGTGATAGATTTTATATCCAGTGTAGTGCACCGTTATGGTGTCCCACACAGTATTATCATAGATAATGGCACCAACTTTACAGCTGATGAGGTAAAAAATTGGTGCGCAAAGTTAGGTATTAAACTTGATTATGCTTCTGTGTACCATCCTCAAACAAATGGTCAAGTCGAAACAACCAGCGGTCTGATAATGAGCGGCATTAAACCCCGACTAGTGCACTCCCTACGTGAGTCTGATAAACACTGGGTCGAAGAGCTTGACTCCGTACTCTGGGGGCTGCGGACCACACCTAATCGGACGACCGGATACACACCTTTCTTCATGGTGTACAGCGTAGGGGCTGTTCTGCCCTATGACATTATTCATGACTCACCTCGACTGCACATGTACAAGGAGAGAGAAGCCGAGCTAGATCGGCAGGACGACCTAGATGGACTTGAAGTGGAGCGAGATACAGCGCAGGCCCGTTCTGCATTTTATCAACAACAGGCCAGGCGATACCAGAGCAAAGAAGTGCGGGCCAAGACATACAACGTTGGCGAACTTGTTTTACGCCTCTCGGAGAAGAAGAAGGACAAGCTCAAACCAAAATGGGAGGGCCCCTTCATTATCGATGAAGTACTCACCAGTGGAGCCTATTGCCTTCGGAATGCGCAAGACAACCGCCTTGAGCCAAACCCGTGGAACGCTGCCAGGCTCTGACGGTTTTATGGATAGTTCGGTAGCAAAAAAATTCTCCTCCTTTTAAGCTAGGTCTTGTCTCTTACCTTTTATTATTCTCCCTCCCTTTTTACTTTTTTCTCTCATTGGTAAGTATTCGGCTCACCCGAACTGCCACAAGATAAGTACATCTTTGAATGTATCTACCTCAAATATACTTGGGGGCTTCTTTGACGAAGCCCATTACCAAAAAAGCTTATAGCTTAAAATGTTGTCTGTTTTTACAGTCCTTCCTTGCCATTATATGCACCAATATGACTTAAGTTCTGGCCAAGCTGGGTTGCCTGGCTCCTATGCTTACCCCTACGTTCCCGATTGTTCGGCTAGGGTGTAAAGGGAGCACCTCTCCGATTGTTACAACCGGGTAATCCGGACATGTAGCTCAGAGTGGGTGAAGCCGAAAGCTAGCGCTCTTAAGGGAATAATCGGTCGGCGGATACACGACATATCGCTTTTAGTGCATATATTTTAAACTATCACAGGATATGGCATCCTACAATCCTTTTTACAGGATCAAAAGCCTAGGCCTGCAAATGTACGCATGCTAACCTAGGGAAAGGAACCCTTAATGAAACTATTCTCTCTGGAAGATGTTTCTTACGTTAAACTATAATATAACATAACTCCCTAAAAGCAGTTTGTCTATTCAAGAAATTATGACCGGATTGCCTGGTTTCCAAACATACCACATGTTTACCATAGGTATAGTATTCAGAAACACTCCAGCCTTTGGGTTTATGGAGGTTAAAGTGGAAGGTCGGCCATGACAACCTTTTTATAATTTTGGCTGGAGATAAGTTTGATGTTAAAAGTACATTGATACATAGAATTAAACGACTACTCTTTCTCTGTTCCGTCTATAAGACTGTCTAGCCTACAGTCCTGTTGGGAAAACTTGGCAGCTGTCTCCACTTGGTCATATACCAAGCTCACGGGGATTTCTTGTTCTTCAAATCCTCGAGGTCCCACGTGGGCCATATGATTCGGTTCAAGACGGGTGTAACGTGTCTTCACCATGGCCCAGGCTTCTCAAGCACCCATGCGACATGCTGACGCTTTCCATAGTTTGAAGCGGCGTCGAGCCCCTTTGAACAAGTCCACCAAGTCCTCCATAGTTTCTGGAGGGGAATCGCCGGGCCATAAAGCCTTGGCCATATTCTTCATGGCCTTCCGAGCTCGCTCGTGTACTCTGGAAAGCTCTTGCAGCACGTCACCCTCAAAACCGGAAATTTCCCTTTCGGGCCGCCCAGTTAACAAACCTGCAGGAATAGTTTTATGAAAAACTTTCAAAATAAGGGACTATAAGGAGAGCTAGGTATAAGGGACATACTGAATATGCCGTCTTTTAGCCTCCGGTTCTCTTCCATGGCATTTGAGAGTTGGTCTCTTACGTCCTTTAGCTCCTGTTCTAGCCTAACATTTTTATCTTGCGCTTCGTTTCTTTTATCTATGGCTTGCGTCAATACGCGCTTACCAGCAGTTGTTTCCCCTTCGGCATATTTTTTGTCCGCCAAAGCAGCCCTTAGCTCCCTCTCCATTTGGTCGGTCGGCCCTGTTGCTGTATTACAATCAGTATGTACTTAACGACTAATGATCGGCACAAATATCATATTGTCCGGACACCATTGTTCTTACCACCAGCATCATTTCCGGATTTCTTCGAATTTTCCAATTCGGTGGTGACAATCATTAGCTGGATCTGGCACTCTTCCAGCTCCTTGGATAAGATGTTATTTTTTTTCTTGAAGCACCTGCTAAAACACAACGATCCTCAAATCAGTTGTACCAATTGCTTTAAGTCTCGGGGGCTACTGGCATGGGAACATCAAAATGTACACTTACCCGCATATCTTTTGAAAGCCGGTGAGTGGCTCCAGCGAGTCCGTCTTGAGCGGCTCGGATATAAGCATCTGCATAGCTGAGGGCGTTAAACGCCTCCTTGGAAAAGGCTGGGTCACGCATGGCTGCTTTCCGCCGCCGGTGAACCATCGCAACCTCCACTTTGGAATTAGTAACCGATATTTAATCTGAATCCTCTTGAAGGGGACAATCCAACACTGAATCCGCATTAACCATTGTCCTCGTAGACGGGTCGGATGCCGGATTGGCTAGAGCTTGATCTGCAGGATTTCCGGAAACAGTCCGGTGTGTGTTCCTCCTAAAAGGAAAAACAAGGCGGAAAGTTGTAATACCGACTTCACCACCCAGCATGTGTTAAAACAAACATACCTCTTTGAAGGTTCGGTGGTGTTCACGGTCCTCTTTCGCTGCAAGGCCTCACCCGATGCAGGCGTCGCCCTCTGGGATGATGGTCTTCGCATAGTACGGCGTGAGGGGCACCGCCCCTTTTGAGCATGGTAAAGTGCGGTGGGTAAGGCGCAATAGGAATCTTCTCTTTGAGGAGGTATGTCCTGGGTACTTACATGATAAGAAGGAATGAGGCCAGGGTAATCAGCTACAATAGCCACCACGGCGTCATCACGACAGGTTTGGTAGAAGACTCCATCTTCTAGCTCTATGCCTATGTCCGGATCTTCATCATATCCGAGGCCCGCGTTTCGTAATTGCTCCTCTGGCTGTGGGACGGGACTATTAATCCCCTCGATCACCTTCCTCCACTCCTGTTGGGAAAAACCGAATTCAGTTCGGTTAATACATCATAACAAAGAAAAAATGGGCGAATATAGCGGTCAAGAGAGAGAGACTTACCCAGTCAGGAGGATTGTACATAGAAAAACCCTCCCGGCACTTCAAGCGAAGAAAGTCCTGCTTCTCTCCCTTGAAAAAACCTTCTAGGATGGCGGCTAGAGCCGCAGGGTCGTCCAGACCCGGGCGTAAGCAGCGTGAGGCATCATTCATGCCATTGTAATGCCACATAGGAAATCCTCTATCTTGGAGTAGCTGCATGCATCGCTCTATTGAAATCGCCATCACTTCAATTATAGACAGCCCCGAACTGGCAAGCAATCTGATCTTACCGGCCTGTCTGCTGACCTCTGCATTCTCTTCTTCTGAGGGACAGCGGGGACACCATTTGAAAAGCTTCTTTGGAGGAGCATTGGAATACTTGGGGAGGCCTTGCCGAACTGGATCCGGCAGAGCAACGTCCTCAATATAGAACCATACCGAAGGCCACTCTTCGGACGCCTTCTTTGGAGTGTCGGACAGATAGCAAGTCCCTACTATGCGCCATACTTCGGCGCCACCAACTTCAAATATGGATCCCTTTTTAGAGCAAGGGACAAGGCAGAAGAACTTCCGCCACAACTCAAAGTGAGGCTCGCAGCCCAGGAATAGTTCGCATAAAGTGACAAATCCCCAATGTGCAGGATAGACCCTGACGTGAGATCATGCAATTGAAGACCATAGAACTCCAGGAGCCCCCTAAAGAAGGGGTGGGCGGGAAACCCTACGCCTCTTAGAAGGAAGGGGACAAAACATACCCGGTCTCCATCGAAGGGGTTGGGAAAGTTCTCTGTCAGGGCTTGATTGTCGATGGAAGTTAGTCCGGCCCGGACGGGGACTAGATCCTCGGGAGGGAGATATCCATGTGCTTGAAGCGTTCTCAAACGTGCATGGGATACAGAACAACTTTTCCAATCACCCGCTCGAGGGCCGTGAGGGCGCGAGGACGAGATTGGGGCGCTGGCCATGTTTGAAGATTTTTTGCACGGACTAGGGATTCTTCCGCGTGGAATGGAATGGAGTGGCAACTGAGATCCAGTCTCTTATATAGGCGCCTTCCCTACACAGTCAAGGGGGTAATTGCAAAAATACCCAGACGGTTCACATTCGTTGGACACGTGGAGGTCAAGGTGGCGGCGGCGAGGAATCGACGGAATACAATATTAAAAGAAGTCAAACTATCATTCAGAAGGACTCACCTTGCAAGACCGAAGACATGAAGCCGGACACGATCTCGTCCTTGAAGGCAAGTCCAGGGGCTACTGAGAGAGTCCTGTATTCAGGGGTCCTCGGGCATCCGGGTCGATGAAGCTGGACCGTGTTGGTGGGCCACGAAAGTAGAAGCAGAAGAAACTCCCCCATATTCGGTCAGGACTCCTATGTATGTAGAAAGGCAAGCATAGTGTCCGGATGTATCTACTACTTCCTCCCCAAGTCACCTTTGTAACCCTAGGCCCCCTCTGGTATGTATATAAGCCGGAGGGTTTAATCCGTAGAGGATAACATCAGAATCATAACATCCTCATAGGCTAGGCTTTAGGGTTTAGCCATTATGATCTCGAGGTAGATCAACTCTTGTAATCATATTCATCAAGATCAATCTAGCGGGAAGTAGGGTATTACCTCGATCGAGAGGGCCTGAACCTGGGTAAACATCGTGTCCCCAGTCTCCTGTTACCATCGATCCTCAAACGCATAGCTTGGGCCCCCCTACCCAAGATCTGCCGGTTTTGACACTGACACATGCCCTAGGGATGTTGAGGATTTCCTTGCTGAGACTACTGTGGGGGAAGAGAGAGGGGTGTCGAAAGCGAGAGTGGCTAGCTTACATTTTCCTGTTTTACGCTATTACTCATTATTTGCTGGGAGATGTTTGATTGGTCATGGGGAGAGTGGAGGCCTCAGTGCCCCTGACCTCACTATTTTGTGCCATGATGTACATGTTGATAGAACTTTTAGTTTGGGCACTATTACTACTCGGCAGTTGAACATGAATCGTTCAAATGGAGCTATCTTTGGAGGTATTTATGCCTCTCGCCTTGCTAGGCACTTTGCCATTCCCATTAGGCATGATGAGAAAGAAGAGATGTTGATGCCTGTTAAATATTTAGACTATGCTAGTACGGTGGTACATGACTTTATTGCTAACGACAAGGAGAAGCGGCTCCTCTACAACCTAGTGTTTAGTCAGGGCACTTGTCAGATTATTACCTTGCATGCACCTTCTTTTTTCGATATTCATTCAAGCAGGTCCACTATTATGCCCGACGACATTTATGCATACTAGGAGCAGACTCGATCCCCAGTTCCGGAGCCAGCACCATCACCTGATTCGTATTAGGAGCCTGTCTATCAGTGGAGTCGTAGGAGCTCTTTGATCAGTGGAACCCTCAGGACCCTCCTTACTTCCCGGAGAGGGCTACTTTGAGTCGTGGGCATAGACCAACTTAGGCCAAAAGTTCTAAGCTTGGGGGAGTACGTGTTTCTCAACGACATTACTTTCATGTTCACACACTTATTTCAGTTATCGATGTTCACACTTTTTCATTGTATCATCCGTGTTAGTTTAGTTTTTCTCGCTTTCTTCTTGTGTGTTTGAAAAACTTTGAAAACCCAAAAATATTTCTCCTTTATTTTTGTCTTTTCTTTCTGGCTTGTTATTCTAGTAGTTTGTAGTATTAAAAAGAAAATCAAAAAAGATTTCTCGATCTTCTTTTACTTGTTGGGAGCCTTCCCGTGTAAATAATTTTTTCGTTCTTGTTTTTGCCTTTTTCAGAAAAACAAAAGCTCCAAAAATATTTCAGTGTGTTTCTCTGAATTTCGTTTGCTTCTCTTTTGGGTTGAAAGGAGAAGACCACGATGAAAATGTTGAGTGGCTCTCATATGCATTATTGATGATCTAAAAATATCCCATATTACCTTGTCTCCTTCTTTCAATAAATGTTTACATATTCCAGCTTAGTCCAATGCACGTGCACTCTTATTATTATTCACATCATTATGTCGTGCAAGTGAAAGGCAGTAATGACGAAATTTGATGAAATGATTGAGATGAAGAAAAGCTGGTATGAACTCGACCTATTTTATTTTTGTAAATATGATTAGCTCATTGGTCTTGATTCAGCCCATTCTGAATGAAACATGCTTGCAATGACAATTAGAGATTATAGTTATTCATGCCATGCTTAACTAGCTAGGAGTTGATAATGACTTGTCTTGTGTGCCAACATGGTTTTAAAATGATTATGATGTGGTATGATAGGATGGTATCCTCCTTCGAATGTTTCGAGTGACTTGACTTGGCACATGTCCACGCATGTAGTTGACTGAAATCAACATAGCCTCCACGATATTTAGGTCAGGTGATTTCCATCCTACTCATCCGTACATTCAATGTTTATTAACCTCAAGCCATGTTCATGACCGTTATCGCTCTCTAGTTGGTCGCTCCACAATATTTTTGCTAGCCTTCACATTGTACTAAGCAGGAATACTGCTTGTGCATCCAGTTCCATAAACCCAAAGTTGTTCCATATGAGTCCATCTTACCTACCTATATACGGTATTTACATGTCGTTCCAAGTAAATTTGCATGTGCCAAACTCTAAACCTTCAAATAATAATCTATTTTGTATGCCCGAATCGCGCATGTGGTGACTGAGGGTTGTCAGTATCTTCTGTGCTAGGTGGGTTATTCTCAGGATGAGTGGACTCCGCTTGTCATTCATGAGAAAGTGGCCGGTAACCGGGATGCCCAGTCCCATGCTCAAATTCAAATCAAAATATAATTTAACAAACCCCCCTAGACAGTTGTTGGTATGGACGGTACCCCATGGATTCGGATGGCCATGGAGTGTGATTGTTGGTGGAGGGGGGGGGTACAACTTTACCATTATGTTTGGGAACTGCCTATAATGTGCGTAGCATGGAAGATATTGAGAACTTTTGGTCGTTGCGTTGACAATGAAAGCATACCGCTCAAAATTATATTCATCTCTGCTTCAAAAGTTACGAGCTCGGGCACCTCTCGAAATCCTCGCTTCCCTCTGTGAAGGGCCTATCTATTTAATTTAATTGTTGAGTCATCATCCTCTTATAAAAATCACCAGCTGGAGAGCACCGCTCTCATTTATATGCTTTGTTTTTAATTGATGTTGAGTATGATTGTGACTGGATCTCTTTTACCATGAATTGCAATGTCTAGTTAGTCATTGATCTTCTCAGGTGTTTTGCATTTATGTTCTGCGGTCTCAGAAAGGGCCAGCGAGATACCATTATATCATATTCTATCATGGTTATTTTGAAATGTGTTTTCATCCGAGATATCTTATTATTGCTCGCTAGTTGGTTATGTCGTTGATATGAGTAAATGTGAGACCTAAATGTTATTGTGAACATGGTTAGTTCATAATCTTTCCTGAAAACTTGAACCTTGGCTAGACATATTTGCAACAACAAGATCAAACAGAGTTTGTAAAAGTTTTTCTTTGTCACTTTTAGTTTATCAACTTAATTGCTTGAGGACAAGCAATGGGTTAAGCTTGGGGGAGTTGATTCGTCTTTGTCGTATCTACTTTTCCAAACTCCTTTGTCCTTGTTCTAGACTTTAATTTGCATGATTTGAATGGAACTAACGCTGTTTTCAGCAGAATTGCCATGGTGTTATTTTTGTGCAGAAATCAAAGTTCTCGGAATGACCTAAAAATTTATGAAGAATTTTTATGGATTATATAAAAAATACTGGCGCAAGATTTATCTAGAGGGGGGCCACCTAGAGGCCACAAGCCCTGGGGGTGCCCCCCTAGGGCGCGCCTCCCAGGCTTGTGGGCCCCTGAGGCTCCTTCGAGCCTAACTCCTACTCTATATATTCATGTTCCGGGAGAAAAAATAGAGAAGAAGGATTCATCGCGTTTTACGATACGGAGCCGCCTCCTGTTCTTCATCGGGAGGGCTGATCTGGAGTCCGTTCGGGGCTCCGGAGATTGGAATCCATCGCCGTCGTCATCATCAACCTTCCTCCAACAATTTCATGATGCTCACCGTCGTGCGCGGGTAATTTCATTGTAGGCTTGCTGGACGGTGATGGGTTGGATGAGATTTATCATGTAGTTTTGTTAGGGTTTGATGCCTAGTATCCACTATGTTCCGAGGTTGATGTTGCTATGACTTTGCTATGCTTAATGCTTGTCATGAGGGCCCGAGTGCCATGATTTCAGATTTGAAGCTATTATGTTTTCATGAATATATGTGTGCTCTTGATCCGAACTTGCAAATTGTAGACACCTACTATGTGCTATGATCCGCATACCCCAAGGTGACAATAACTGGGATTCTTTCCGGTGATTGTCGTAGTTTGAGGAGTTCATGTATTCACTAAGTGCTAATGCTTTGTTTCGGTTCTCTATTAAAAGGAGGCCTTAATGTCCCTTAGTTTCCATTAGGACCCTGCTGCCACAGGAGGGTAGGACAAAAGATATCATGCAAGTTCTTTTCCATAAGCACGTGTGACTATGTACATAATACATGCCTACATTATTGTGATGAATTGGAGGTAGTATGTCGTTGCCCTAGGTTATAGCTTCTACATGATGAATATCATCCGACACATATCATCACCGGTCCATTGCCTACGAGTCTATATCATATTGATCTTTGCTAAGTAACTTTCGTTGCTACTGTTGTTACAATCACTGTAAAACTGCTACTGTTACTTTTGCCACGGTTACCGTTACTTCCATATTACTTTGCTACTAAATATTTTGGTGCAGATATTAAGTCTTTCAGGTGTGGTTGAATTGACAACTCAACTGCTAATACTCATGTACATTCTTTGGCTCCCCTTATGTCGAATCAATAAATTTGGGTTGAATATTCTACTCTCGAAAACTGTTGCGGTCCCCTACACTTGTGGGTCATCACCACGTCGTGGGCACACAGGGGTACCTGGCCCCAGAGTACATGGAGCACGACCTCATAACACCCAAGCTTGAGGTGAGGCACCATGTGTGGCTCACAACACCTGCAAATATTTATATACATTTGAACCTATTCAAAAGAAATAAAGAAATGAAGTTCATAAAAGGACAGACCCAGTGCATACAAGCTCCCACACAAGGTGGGGTTTGGGGAGGGATTATAGGAACCTAGTCTTACCCCTGCGAAGTGAAATGCAGAGAAGTGGGTTCAAACTGAGGACCTCTTGGCACAAGTGGGGAGGAGTTCACCACTGCGCCAGCCTGCCCTCAAACAAACGACGTTCATGTCAAAAGAAAATTGAATTGGAAGTTTCTCTTCTTTTTTTAATGCGGTGATTGATGTCTACTACACGCTTCTATTCCTATAGACAGTGTTGGGCCTCCAAGAGCGGAGGTTTGTAGGACAGCAGCAAATTTCCCTTAAGTGAGTAACCCAAGGTTTATCGAACTCAGGGAAGTGGAGGTTGAACGTACCCCTTTCAAGCAACCCTGCAATCAAGATACAAGAAGTCTTTTGTGTCCCCAACACACCTAATACACTTGTCAGATGTATAGGTGCACTAGTTCGGCGAAGAGATGTTAAATGGCAAGTGATATGGATGACAAAAGATGTATTTGTAAATCTGAAATAAAAATGGCAGCAAGCAAACATGTAACAAAACTGAAAGTAAACGGTGTTCAATTGATGAAAACAAGGCCTAGGGATCATACTTTCACTAGTGGCAACTCCCAACAACATTTACATAATCTAATCACATGATATTTCCCATAAAACATGCAATGGAGACGCACCCGGAGGTCATTCCTTTGTGGTCAAGAGAGGACGAGAATTATGTAGGGCTACAAAAGCACACCTCAAAGTTCGTAGTTCTCAATCTATGGATTTCCCAATGTCACCGCGGCCATCCAAAGCGAGTACCACAATCACCACAACATATCTAAAGGATAGTCAAAGACAAGCACCAAGAGACTCTCAATCTTCAATCAACACACAAAAGAGGAAATCACTCATGAAAATATTCTTCTAATCCATGTCCAATAGACCGCTATCACCTTGGTCTTGAGGATTATACTAGATAAAGACAAGTGAGTACATCAATCCAATACATAGAGGAAGGGGAAATATCATGGGATCACCCTAGATTAACATAGCCTATGATCACAACGAAGATCACATCATGGGAGAGAGAGATAACCACATAGCTACACGTACAAGCCCTCAGCCCCGGAGAAGACTACTCACACATGGACATGGTGAGGAGGAGCTTGATGGTGGTGTTGATGGAGAGGTGCAGCCCCGCGAGGAGGAGACGGCCGGCGGCCCTAGGTGGCAGCGGCTCCTTGGCCCCCCCTTCTTCCTTGTGGATGGTGTTGCAATGGTGCTGGTCCTCCCCTTCACGACGGCGGCTTGGGAGGAGGAAAATTCGTGGCCCTTGATGACCTAGCTTTCCTCTCTTTATATAGACTCTCGGATTCCCGTCATCAGATTTTGGGCCTCAGTAAAACGGGCTTTACTCGGCCGTCCGGACTCCGATTTGGACGAATTTTATATCCAGAAGCATCGCCTCGAGATTCCCCACAACTTTCACAACTAGACGTTTTCCGTTTGACGCCGTCTTCGGGCCGGAACGTGACCATCTTTAAAAAACGTTCTCAGACAGATTTCAGGAAAGTCAGAGTCCTACTCCAATACGACTCATTTTGCGTTTTTGTCAATTTCCAAGTAATTCCTACACAATAAAGTGTAAAACAAGAACATTGTGCACTTTTGCAACCATTAGTAGGTTAGTCCAAATATGATCAAAAGTGTATGGAAGTGCATAAATATCATAGCAATATCACACAAAAAGGGCATGGAGCAAGCAGAAATTATAGATACGTTTTGGACGTATCAGTGATGCGCCGAAAAACTCGACGTATGTCTCCTCACACAGAAGTCCTGAGTTCCAAATTCCTTCGATAACCGCCACCGCGAAGTTCTCAGCATTTAAAAAGAATGCATGCCTTCTTTCAAGCAAAAAATTGAGGTTGACCATTTCGTTGAGAAGAAGTGATCAACAGGTCAAAACCTTGCTCAATGCTAACTGCACATTTGTAAGGTACTTTCAATCTTTAGTTCAGTCTTAGACTGTCACACCAGTCCAGCCCCTGAACTGTGTGACTTGCCATGCCTGGCGGGCAGGGGGCACCTAGCTAGACTATGCATCGCGTGGGTGTTAAAAGGCCAGCCTGTTGGCCGAGGAGGCATGCATGTGTATGTCACTTTATGTATCCCAAATTTTCCTCTGAAATCCCAACCCCTTCCCGAAGCTCACCCCCCTTATTCACCTACTCCTTCACACCAACTCCAGATCACTGATCCCCTTCTAGATCAGGGCGTTACATTGAAATTCAGAGCCAATTTTCATCGGAATTTTTCTTACCCTCGTCGGTCGTTGCACTCTTTGAAGCTTGGGAGTGGATCGGTAACATCCATCGCGCCGGTGTGAGTCCTCTTCACCGGATCTCACCCAAAATTTGTCGCGGGGTTAGATCCCTTTCAGGCGAGTGCAACGGTGCCTCACAAGCCCTCTGTCGCGATGCGGCGGGTCCTTGAAGCCATGGAGGAAGGGAACACCAACCTCGCCAAGATGATCGACTCCCTCCTCACCAAGTTCGAGGAGCAGGTCGCTCTGCGCGACAAGCAACTCGACGCGCAGATCGCCTTCAACAACTAGTTCTCGCTGGAGTTGCACGGCCTCTCACGACATCTTGATCTCACGCAGGTCGACGTGGATGCGGCCCACAAGGCCGTCGAAGGTTCCGCATCATCCGTAGGCTCTGTCACCACGCTCGTCACACCGCCACCATTGTCCCTGCATCCCCTACCTCCCTACAATGACTAGCTCCGCAGCGCCTCCGCTCACGCTCGTTTGGGGGACAATCCACTGCCGCTCATCTCGATTCCCCCTCTCGGTGCTGCCGGGGCCGTGGTCACCGGGCCCCCCATCCCCAACCACCATGAGAGCTCCTACCACAAACCCCACAAACATGATTTACCTCGCTTCGATGGCACCGCCCCTTCCCTATGGTTGGATCGTTGCCTGGCGTACCTCGAGCTCTACTAGGTGGGCCAACAGTTTCGGGTGCCCACCGCTGCTCTCTACATCGAGGGGCAAGCGGCGCACTGACTGCAAGCGTTTCGCCAAAGCCACCGCAACAGGTCGTTGGACATGTTCACCATCGCCGTGCTTGAAAAATTTGGAGTGGACGAATTCGAGCTCGTCATGCACAGGCTCCTGCAGCTTTGCCAGACTGGTAGCGTCTCTGGCTACCGCACGGCATTTGATGAGAACATGTATCACCTCTTGGCGTTGGATCCTTCCATCAACACCAAGTTCTTCGTCACCCAGTTCCTACTGGGCCTGAAGGACGAATTGCGCGCGGCGGTACGTCTGCAAGCCCCATCGAGCGTCACCCGCGCCTCTGTGCTGGGGCGCATTCAGGAGGAGGAGTTGGGCACGAGCCGCCTGCACACGCGTGCACTGTTCCTCCAGGACGACCACCACCGCCACCCACGAACCCGGCGCCACCGCATCCAGGGGCTGCGCCACGGGCTCAAGGCGACGAGTACGCACGGGAGCGCCAACTCAGGGATTACAGATGCGCCAACAACCTCTGCTTCAAATGCGGTGACCGCTACTCTCGTGAGCACCATTGCGCGCAGCTAGCATGACTGCTCACGATTCATGTCGGGGAGCACGGCGAGGTCCTCTTCGACGACGCGATCCATGCCCTTCAGCTTTGGGACGATCCTGCACCCGCCGTTCTAGTGGCCGAATGATGCGTCTTCTCGGCACAGGCGATGGACAGATCCGATTCGCCAAGTACAATTTGTTGCCTTGGTCGAGAACCAAGTCATGCTGCTCCTCCTTGACTCGGGCAGCACACATAGCTTCGTCAACAAGATCTTTGTCGACCGGATCGGAGCTCAAACGCAAGCTCTGCCACCTGTCGAAGTTCGCGTCGCCAACAACGACCGCCTCGCCTACGACCGCGTCGTGCCCGACCTGAAGTGGTGGATGCAGGGGCACACATTCTCCACACCGATGCACAAGCTTGACATCGGGGCCTATGATGGCATTCTGGGCATGGACTGCCTGGCGCAGTACAACCCCATGACATGCCATTGGCAAGACAAGTGCGTCTCCTTCATTCATGATGGAGAGCAAGTGACGCTGCGAGGAGTCCGGCCCAAGTCCACCAACACTCTGACGCCGGAGGAGCCGATCGAGCTCCGCAAGGTGATCGCCGGCAATGAGGTGTGGGCTATGGCCATGGTGGATGCGTGCCCACATGTGATATGTCTGCAACGTAGCTATAATTTTTAATTGTTCCATGCTATTATACTATCTATATTGGATGTTTTATATGCTATTTTATATGATTTTTGGGACTAACCTATTAACCCAGAGCACAGTGCTAGTTTCTATTATTTTCCTTGTTTTGAGTTCTGCAGAAAAGGAATATCAAACGAAGTCCAAATGGAACGAAACTTTTTGGAGTTTTTTCTTGGACCAGAAGACACCAGATGGACTTGTAGTACATGCCAGGGGATCTCTGAGGAGGCCACAAGGATAGAGGGTGCGCCCAGGGTGTAGGGCGTGCCCCCTACCTTGTGGGCCTCTCGTGCCTCCCCTAACCTACTTATTCCGCCTATAAATTCACATATATTCCAGAAACATCAGAACATCCATCGATACCGCTTTTCCGCCGCCGTAACCTTCTATTCCCGCAAGATCCCATCTGGAGGCCTTTTTCGATACTCTACCGGAGGGGGAATCAACCACGGAGGGCATCTACATCAACCCTATTGCCCTTCCGATGAAGTGTGAGTAGTTTACCACAAATCTACGGGTCCATAGCTAGTAGCTAGATGGCTTCTTCTCTCTCTTGGATCCTCAATACCATGTTCTCCTCGTTGTTCTTGGAGATCTATCCGATGTAATATTCTTTTGCGGTGTGTTTGCCAAGATCCGATGAATTGTGGATTTATGATCAGATTATCTATGAATATTATTTGAGTCTTTTCTGAATTCTTATATGCATGGTCTAATATCTTAGTAATTCTCTTTGAATTATCGGTTTTGTTTGGCCAACTAGATTGATATTTCTTGCAATGGGAGAAGTGTGTTGCTTTGGGTTCAATCTTGCGGTGCTCAATCCCAGTGATAGAATGGGACATGACACGTATTGTATTGTTGCCATCGAGGATAACAAGATGGGGTTTTCATCATATTGCTTGATTTATGTTCCGCTACATCATGTCATCTTGCTTAAGGCGTTACTCTGTTCTTATGAACTTAATACTCTAGATGCAGAATTGTTTCGGTTGATGTGTGGAGTAACAGTTGAAGGAAATATGCCCTAGAGGCAATAATAAAGTTATTATTTATATTTCCTTATATATCCTGATAAATGTCTTTCATTCATGCTATAATTGTATTAACCGGAAACTTGATACATGTGTGAATACATAGACAAAAAACAGAGTGTCCCTAGTATGCCTCTACTAGACTAGCTCGTTAATCAAAGATGGTTAAGTTTCCTAACCATAGACATGTGTTGTCATTTGATGAATGGGGTCATATCATTAGGGGAATGATGTGATGGACAAGACCCATCCGTTAGCTTAGCATTATGATCGTTTAGTTTTATTGCTATTGCTTTCTTCATGACTTATACATGTTCCTCTGACTATGAGATTATGCAACTCCCGAATGCCAGAGGAACACCTTGTGTGCTATCAAACATCACAACGTAACTGGGTGATTATAAAGATGCTCTACAGGTGTCTCCAGAAGTGTTTGTTGAGTTGGCGTAGATCTAGAATAGGATTTGTCACTCCGAGTATCGGAGAGGTATCTCTGGGCCCTCTCGGTAATGCACATCACTATAAGCCTTGCAAGCAAGTGACTAATGAGTTAGTCGCGAGATGTTGTATTACAGAACGAGTAAAGAGACTTGCCGGAAACGAGATTGAACTAGGTATGATGATACCGATGATCGAATCTCGGGCAAGTAACATACCGATGACAAAGGGAACAACGTATGTTGTTATGCGGTTTGACCGATAAAGATCTTCGTAGAATATGTAGGAGCCAATATGAGATCCCCCGGGGAAGTAATGGGCCAACATGGGCCTTAGGGGAGAGAGAGGTCAGGCCACGAGGAGGTGGCTGGTGTCTACTATGCAACCTTCTTCTTGTAGACGTTGTTGGGCCTCCAAGTGCAGAGGTTTGTAGAACAGTAGCAAATTTCCCTCAAGTGGATGACCTAAGGTTTATCAATCCGTGGGAGGCGTAGGATGAAGATGGTCTCTCTCAAACAACCCCGCAACCAAATACAAAGAGTCTCTTGTGTCCCCAACACACCCAATACAATGGTAAATTGTATAGGTGCACTATTTCGGCGAAGAGATGGTGATACAAGTGCAATATGGATGGTAGATATAGGTTTTTGTAATAAGAAAATATAAAAACAGCAAGGTAGCAAGTGGTAAACGTGAGCATAAATGGTGTTGCAATGATAGGAAACAAGGCCTAGGGTTCATACTTTCACTAGTGCAAGTTCTCTCAACAAGGATAACATAATTGGATCATATTACTATACCTCAACATGCAACAAAGAGTCACTCCAAAGTCACTAATAGCGGAGAACAAACGAGGAGATTATGGTAGGGTACGAAACCACCTCAAAGTTATTCTTTCTGATCGACCTATTCAAGAGTCCGTAGTAACGTTCAATCTATCATAGAGTTCGTACTAGAATAACACCTTAAGACACAAATCAACCAAAACCCTAATGTCACCTAGATACTCCATTGTCACCTCAAGTATCCATGGGCATGATTATACGATATGCATCTCACAATCTCATATTCATCTATTCAACCAACACAAAGAACTTCAAAGAGTGCCCCAAAGTTTCTACCGGAGAGTCCAGACGAAAACGTGTGCTAACCCCTATGCATAGGTTCCCAAGGTCACGAAACCCGCAAGTTGATCACCAAAACATACATCAAGTAGATCACATGATATCCCATTGTCACCACAGATAAGCACGTGCAAGACATACATCAAGTGTTCTCAAATCCTTAAAGACTCAATCCGGTAATATAACTTCAAAGGGAAAACTCAATCCATTACAAGAGAGTAGAGGGGGAGAAGCATCGTAAGATCCAACTAGAATAGCAAAGCTCGCGATACATCAAGATCGTGCCATCTCAAGAACACGAGAGAGGGAGAGAGAGAGAGATCAAACACATAGCTACTGATACATACCCTCAGCCCCGAGGGTGGACTACTCCCTCCTCGTCACGGAGAGCGCCGGGATGATGAAGGTAGCCACCGGACAGGGATTCCCCCTCCGGCAGGGTGCCAGAACGGGTCTAGATTGGTTTTTGGTGGCACCAGAGGCTTTCGGCGGCGGAACTCCCGATTTAGGTTAATTTCCAGAGGTTTTAGTATATATAGGAGGTGTTGGAGTCAGGGCCAAGCAAAGGGGGGCTACGGGCTGTCCACGAGGCAGGGGAGGCGCGCCTAGTAGGGGGGGGGGGCAAGCCCCCCACCCTTGTGGGCAGCACGTGGGTCCTCTCGTCCCCCTCCGGAACTTCATGGGCTTCTTTAGGTCCAAAAATAGCCTCCGTTGATTTTCAGGTCAATTGGGCTCCGTTTGATATTCCTTTTCTGTAAAACCCTGAAATAGGCAAAAAAAACAGCAATCTGGACTGGGCCTCTGGGTTAATAGGTTAGTCCCAAAAATAATATAAGAGTGTATATAAAAGCCCATAAAACATCCTAGAAGGATAATATAATAGCATGGAACAATCAAAAAGTATAGATACGTTGGAGACGTATCAGGGGCGCCCCCCCCCCATGGGGAGTCCGAATAGGACTAGGGGAGGGGGCGCGGCCCCCCTTTCCTCTCCCTCTCCCTCTCCCTTCCTTCTTCCCCCTTCTACCAAGTGGAATCCTACTAGGACTAGGAGTCCTAGTAGTACTCCTCTCTCTTGCCGCACCCTGTAGGGGCCGGCCGGCCTCCCCTCTCCTCCTTTATATACGAGGGCAGGGGCATCCTAGAACACACAAGTATATCTTAGCCGTGTGTGGTGCCCCCCTCCACAGATTACACCTCAGATCATATTGTCGTGGTTCTTAGGCGAAGCCTTGCGCGGAACACATCACCAACATCGTCGCCACGTCGTCGTGCTGATGGAACTCTCCCTTGAGCATCTGCTAGATCAAGAGCTCATGGGACGTCATCGTGCTGAATGTGTGCTGAACACGGAGGTGCCGTACGTTTGGTACTTGGATCGGTTGGACTGTGAGGACGTTTGACTACATAAATCGCGTTAACATAATGCTTCCGCTTTTGGTCTACGAGGGTACGTTAACGCACTCTCCCCGTCTCATTGCTATGCATCTCCTAGATAGATCTTGCGTGAGCATAGGAAATTTTTGAAATTGCATGCTTCGTTCCCCAACAGTGGCATCATGAGCCAGGTCTAGGTGTAGATGATTTGCATGAGTAGACCACAAAGAGTTGTGGGCGATATTAGTCATACTGCTTACCACCAACGTCATACTTTGATTCGGCGGTATTGTTGGAAGAAGCGGCCCGGGCCAACATTACATGACCGCGTTCATGAGACTGGTTCTACCGACGTGCTTTGCACATAGGTGGCTAGCGGGTGTCAGTTTCTCCAACTTTAGTTGAATCGAGTGTGACTATGGCCGGTCATTGATGAAGGTTAAAACAGCACACTTGACGAAAAATCGTTGTGGTTTGATGCGTAGGTAAGAATGGTTCTTGCTACAAGCCCGTGGCAGCCACGTAAAACTTGCAACAACAAAGTAGAGGACGTCTAACTTGTTTTTGCAGGGCATGTTGTGATGTGATATGGTCAAGACATGATGAGTTATACGTCATTGTATGAGATGATCATGTTTTGTAAATTATCGGCAACCGACAGGAGCCTTATGGTTGTCTCTTTATTGTATGAATTGTGAACGCCATGTAATTTCTTTACTTTATCACTATGAGATAGCGATAGTAGTAGAAGAAATAGTTGGCGAGACGACCACGACGCTACGATGAAGATCACAATGTCAAGCCAGTGACGATGGAGATCATGACGATGCTTTGGAGATGGAGATCAAAAGCATAAGATGATGATGGCCATATCATGTCACATATTTTGATTGCATGTGATGTTTATCTTTTTATGCATCTTATTTTGCTTAGATACGACGGTAGCATTATAAGATGATCCCTTACAAAATTTCAAGGTACAAGTGTTCTCCATGAGTATGCACCGTTGCTACAGTTCGTCGTGCCGAGACACCACGTGATGATCGGGTGTGATAAGCTCTACGTTCACATACAACGGGTGTAAGACAGTTTTGCACATGCAGAATACTCGGGTTAAACTTGATGATCCTAGCATGTACAGACATGGCCTCAGAACACTGGAGACCGAAAGATCGAGCGTGAATCATATAGTAGATATGATCAACATAAGATGTTCACCATTGGAAACTACTCCATCTCATGTGATGATCGGACATGGTTTAGTTGTTTTGGATCACGTGATCATTTAGATGACTAGAGGGATGTCTATCTAAATGGGAGTTCTTTCGTAATATGATTAAATGAACTTAATTTATCATGAACTTAATCCTGATAGTTTTTGCATATCTATGTTGTACGAGGATCAATGGCCCATGCTATCGTTCCCTTGAATTTTAATGCGTTCCTAGAGAAAGCTAAGTTGAAAGATGATGGTAGCAACTACACGGACTAGGTCCGTAACTTGATGATTATCCTCATTGTTGCACAGAAGAATTATGTCCTTGAAGCACCGCTAGGTGACAAGCCCCCTCCCGCTAATGTGGAAACTTTGAACGTCTGGCAGACGCGGTCTGATGACTACTCAATAGTTCAGTGTACCATGCTTTACGGCTTAGAATTGGGACTTCAAAGACGTTTTCAGCGCCATGGAGCATATGAGATGTTCCAAGAGTTGAAATTAATATTTCAAGCAAATGCCCAAGTTGAGAGATATGAAGTCTCCAACAAGTTCTATAGTGCAAGATGGAGGAGAACAATTATGTCAATGAACACATACTCAGAATGTCTGGGTACGACAACCACATGACTCAACTTGGAGCCAAAGTTGATGATGAAGGTGTTATTGACAGAGTTCTTCAATCACTGCCACCAAGCTATAAAGGCTTTGTGATGAACTATAATATGCAAGGGATGCAAAAGACAATTCCTGAGCTCTTCGCTATGCTCAAAGTTGCGAAGGTAGAAATCAAGAAGGAGCATGAAGTGTTGATGGTTAACAAGACCACTAGTTTCAAGAAAAAGGGCAAGGGAAAGAAGGGGAACTTCAAGAAGAATAGCAAGCCAGTTGCTACTCTCGGGAAGAACCCCGAGTCTGGAGCCAAGCCTCTAACTGAGTGCTTCTAATGCAAAGGGACTGGTCACTAGAAGCGGAACTGCCCCAAGTATTTGGCGGATAAGAAGGATGGCAAAGTGAACAAAGGTATATTTGATATACATGTTATTAATGTGTACCTTACTATGCTCGTATTAGCGCCTGGGTATTTGATACTGGTTTGGTTACTCATATTTGTATCTCGAAACAGGGCTGCAGATTAAACGAAGACTGGCTAAGGACGAGGTGACGATGCGCGTGGGAAATGGTTCCAAAGTCGATGTGATGGCTGTCGGCACGCTACCTCTACATCTACCTTCGGGATTAGTTTTAGACCTAAATAATTGTTATATGGTGCCAGCGTTGAGCATGAACATTATATCGGGATCTTGTTTGTTGCGAGACGGTTATTCATTTAAATCAGATAATAATGGTTGTTCTATTTATATGAGTAATATGTTTTATGGTCATGCACCCTTGATGAGTGGTCTAGTTTTGTTGAATCTCGATCGTAGTGATGCACATATTCATAATATTGAAGCCAAAAGATGCGAAGTTGATAATGATAGTGCAACTTATTTGTGGCACTGCCGTTTAGGTCATATTGGTGTAAAGCGCATGAAGAAACTCCATGCCGATGGGCTTTTGGAATCACTTGAATATGAACCACTTGGTGCTTGTGAACCATGCCTCATGGGCAAGATGACTAAGACTCCATTCTTCGGAACAATGGAGCGAGCAACTGACTTATTGGAAATAATACATACTAATGTATGCGGTCCGATGAGTGTTGAGGCTCATGGCGGGTATCACTATTTTCTGACCTTCACAGATGATTTGAGCACATATGGGAATATCTACTTAATGAAACATAAGTCTGAAACATTTGAAAAGTTCAAAGGATTTCAGAGTGAAGTAGAGAATTATCGTAACAAGAAAATAAAGTTTCTACGATCTGATCTCGAAGGCGAATATTTGAGTTACGAGTTTGTTCTTCATTTGAAACAATGTGGAATAGTTTCGCAACTCACGCCACCTGGAACACCACAGCGTAATGGTGTGTCCGAACGTCGTAGCCGTATTTATTAGATATGGTGCGACTATGATGTCTCTTACCGATTTACCACTATCGTTTTGGGCTTATGCTTTAGCTTTAGAGACAGCTGCATTCACGTAAAATAGGGCACCATCTAAATCCGTTGAGACGACACCTTACGAATTTTGGTTTGGCAAGAAACCCAAGTTGTCGTTTCTTAAAGTTTGGGGCTGCGATGCTTATGTGAAAAAGCTTCAACCTGATAAGCTCGAACCCAAATCGGAGAAATGTGTCTTCATAGGATTCCCAAAAGAAACTGTTGGGTACATCTTCTATCACAGATCTGAAGGCAAGATATTCGTTGCTAAGAATGGATCCTTTCTAGAGAAGGAGTTTCTCTCGAAAGAAGTGAGTGGGAGGAAAGTAGAGCTTGATGAGGTAATTGTACCTTCTCCCGAATTGGAAAGTAGTTCATCTAACCCTGTTATGGAAGTCATGTTAATAGACCATAACGAACCTACGAACTATGAGGAAGCAATAATGAGCCGAGATTCCGTAAAATGGCTTGAGGCCATGAAATCTGAGATGGGATCCATGTATGAGAACAAAGTGTGGACTTTGGTTGACTTGCTCGATGATCGTCAAGCCATTGAAAATAAATGGATCTTTAAGAAGAAGACTGACGCCGACTGTAATGTTACTGTCTACAAAGCTCGACTTGTTGTGAAAGGTTTTCGACAAGTTCAAGGAGTTGACTATGATGTGACCTTCTCACCCGTAGCGATGCTTAAGTCTGTCTGAATCATGTTAGCAATTGCCGCATTTTATGATTATGAAATATGGCAAATGGATGTCAACATTGCATTCCTTAATGGATATCTCAAAGAAGAGTTGTATATGATGCAACCAGAAGGTTTTGTCGATCCTAAAGGTGCTAACAAAGTGTGCAAGCTCCAGCGAACCATCTATGGACTGGTGCAAGCATCTCAGAGTTGGAATATACGCTTTGATGAGGTGATCAAAGCATATGGCTTTATACAGACTTTTGGATAAGCCTGTATTTACAAGAAAGTGAATGGGAGCTCTGTAGTATTTCTGATGTTATATGTGGATGACATATTGTTGATTGGAAATGATGTAGAATTTCTGGATAGCATAAAAGGATACTTGAATAAGAATTTTTCAATGAAAGACCTCGGTGAAGCTGCTTATATATTGGGCATCAAGATCTATAGAGATAGATCAAGACGTTTAATTGGACTTTCACAAAGCACATACCTTGATAAAGTTTTGAAGAAGTTCAAAATGGATTAGTCAAAGAAAGGGTTCTTGCCTGTGTTACAAGGTGTGAAGTTGACTCAGACTCAATGCCCGACCACTTCAGAAGATAGAGAGAAAATGAAAGTCATTCCCTATGCTTCAGCCATAGGTTCTATCATGTATGCAATGCTGTGTACCAGACCTGATGTGTGCCTTGCTATAAGTCTCGCAGGGAGGTACCAAAGTAATCCAGGAGTGGATCATTGGACAGCGGTGAAGAACATCCTGAAATACCTGAAAAGGATGAAGGATATGTTTCTCGTTTATGGAGGTAACAAAGAGCTTGTCATAAATGGTTACGTCGATGCAAGCTTTGACACTGATCCGGATGACTCTAAGTCACAAACCGGATACGTATTTTTGTTGAACAGTGGAGCTGTCAGTTGGTGCAGTTCCAAGCAGAGCGTCGTGGCGGGATCTACGTGTGAAGCGGAGAACATAGCTTCTTATGAAGCAGCAAATGAAGGAGTTCATATCCAATCTAGGTGTAATACCTAGTGCATCGGGTCCAATGAAAATCTTTTGTGACAACACTGGAGCAATTGCCTTGGCGAAGGAATCCAGGTTTCACAGGAGAACTAAGCACATCAAGAGACGCTTCAACTCCATCCGCGATCAAGTGAAGGAGGGAGACATAGAGATTTGCAAAATACATACGGATCTGAATGTCACACACCCGTTGACTAAGCCTCTTCCACGAGCAAAACATGATCAGCACCAACACTCCATGGGTGTTAGAATCATTACTATGTAATCTAGATTATTGACTCTAGTGCAAGTGGGAGACTGAAGGAAATATGCCCTAGAGGCAATAATAAAGTTGTTATTTATATTTCCTTATATATCATGATAAATGTCATTTATTCATGCTAGAATTGTATTAACCGTAAACTTGATACGTGAGTGAATACATAGACAAAAACAGAGTGTCCCTAGTATGCCTCTACTAGACTAGCTCGTTAATCAAAGATGGTTAAGTTTCCTAACCATAGACATGTGTTATCATTTGATGAACGGGATCACATCATTAGGAGAATGATGTGATGGACAAGACCCATCCGTTATTTTAGCATTATGATCGTTTAGTTTTATTGCTATTGCTTTCTTCATGACTTATACATGTTCCTCTGACTATGAGATTATGCAACTCCCGAATGTCGGAGGAACACCTTGTGTGCTATCAAACGTCACAACCTAACTTGGTGATTATAAAGATGCTCTATAGGTGTCTCCTAAAGTGTTTGTTGAGTTGGCGTAGATCGAGAATAGGATTTGTCACTCGAGTATCGGAGAGGTATCTCTAGGCCCTCTCGGTAATGCACATCACTATAAGCCTTGCAAGCAAATGACTAATGAGTTAGTCACGAGATGATGTATTACGGAACGAGTAAAGAGACTTGTCGGAAACGAGATTGAACTAGGTATGATGATACCGACGATCGAATCTCGGGCAAGTAACATACCGATGACAAAGGGAAAAACGTATGTTGTTATGCGGTTTGACCGATAAAGATCTTCATAGAATATGTAGGAGCCAATATGAGCATCCAGGTTCCTCTATTGGTTATTGACCGGAGATGTGCCTCGGTTATGTCTACATAGTTCTCGAACCCGTAGGGTCCGCACGCTTAACGTTCGATGACGGTTTGTAGTATGAGTTATGTGTTTTGGTGACCGAAGTTTGTTTGGAGTCCCGGATGAGATCACGGACATGACGAGGAGTCTCGAAATGGTAAAGACATAAAGAATGATATATTGGACAATGTTATTCGGACACCAGAAGAGTTCCGAGAGGTGCCGGGTAAAAACGGAGTGCCGGAGGGGTTACCTTTTTTTAGGGAAACCGGAGGGGTTACCAGAACCCCCCCAGGTAAGTAATGGGACAACATGGGCCTTAGGGGAGAGAGAGGGCAGGCCACGAGGAGGTGGCACATGTTGGGGAACGTAGTATTTTAAAATTTTCCTACGATCACGCAAGATCTATCTACCAGATGCATAGCAACGAGAGGGGAGAGTGTGTCTACGTACCCTCGTAGACCGGGAGCGGAAGCGTCAAGTGACGCGGTTGATGTTGTCGAATTTCTTCGTGATCCAACCGATCAAGCACCGAACGTACGGCACCTCCACGTTCAGCACACGTTCAGCTTGATGACGTCCCACGAGCTCTTGATCCAGTTGAGCTTCACGGGAGAGTTTCGTCAGCACGACGGCGTGGTGACGGATATGATGTGTTCACCGGCGTAGGGCTTCGCCTAAGCTCCGCGACGGTACGACCGAGGTGTGATTCTGTGGAGGGGGGCACCGCACACGGCTAAAACAATTCAACTTGTGTGTCTTTGGGTGCCCCCCTGCCCCCGTATATAAAGGAGCAAGGGAGGAGGGCCGGCCAACTCCCTATGGTGCGGCTAGGAAGGGACTCCTACTAGGAATAGGATTGCAATCCTATTCCTAGTAGGATTCACCGAAAGGAAGAAGGGGGAAAGGAATAGGAGAGGTGGCGCCCCCCCAATCCTAGTCCAACTAGGATTCCTAGGTGGGGCGCCGGCCAGCCCTATGGGCTGCCTCTCTCTCACCCTTTAGGCCCACTATGGACCATCCCCTCTCGTAGGGGGTTCCGGTAACCCCCTCCGGCATTCCCGATAAATCCGAAACTTTTCCGGTATACTTCCGGTGTCCGAATATAGCCGTCCAATATATCAATCTTTATGTCTCGGACATTCCGAGACTCCTCGTCATGTCCGTGATCTCATCCGGGACTCCGAACTACCTTCGGTACATCAATACTCAAAAACTCATAATACCGATCGTCATCAAACGTTAAGCGTGCGGACCCTACGGGTTCGAGCACTATGTAGACATGACCGAGACTCATCTCTGGTCAATAACCAATAGCGGAACCTGGATGTTCATATTGGCTCCTACATATTCTACGAAGATCTTTTATCGGTCAGAACCGCATAACAACATACGTTGTTCCTTTTGTCAAACGGTATGTTACTTGCCCGAGATTCGATCGTCGGTATCTTTATACCTAGTTCAATCTCGTTACCGGCAAGTCTCTTTACTCGTTCTGTAACACATCATCTCGTGACTAACTCATTAGTCTTTTGCTTGCAAGGCTTATTGTGATGTGTGTTACCGAGAGGGCCCAGAGATACCTCTCCGACACTCGGAGTGACAAATCCTAATCTTGATCTATGCCAACACCACGAATACTTTCGGAGACACCTGTAGTGCATCTTTATGATCACCCAGTTACGTTGTGACGTTTGATAGCACACAAGGTGTTCCTACGGTATTCGGGAGTTGCATAATCTCATAGTCATAGGAACATGTATAAGTCATGAAGAAAGCAATAGCAGTAAAACTAAACGATCATAGTGCTATGCTAACGGATGGGTCTTGTCCATCACATCATTCTCCTAATGATGTGATCCCGTTGATCAAATGACAACTCATGTCTATGGCTAGGAAACATAACCATCTTTGATCAATGAGCTAGTCTAGTAGAGGCATACTAGGGACTTACTGTTTTGTCTATGTATCCACACATGTACTAAGTTTCCGGTTAATACAATTCTAGCATGAATAAAAGACATTTATCATGATATAAGGAAATACAAATAACAACGTTATTATTGCCTCTAGGGCATATTTCCTTCACGTGCTTGGTCGACGCTACATATATACTACACATACGTATATGGAGGACTAGAGTCACGCTAGCTAGCTAGCTAGCTGCTAGCTATACTAAGCAAACGAAGGAACAGAAGATCTCGTATATATAATCAACATATATATATATATATATGCATACAGAGAGATGTAATATCGACCACCTCTCCTTCTCCGAGAGATTGGTCGAACAACAAGTTCTCGTATATCGTCTATCCCGACACTACCGGGCACATATATACAATAATTATCTCTTACAAAAATAATCTCCTAACACATGGATGCATGGTCCACATAGTATTCTCCGTCTTCAGCGATCACGTGTTCAAGGAAGAATGCCGCCAATTCCTCTTGAATTGCTCGCAGACGATCTGGTGTTAGGAGTTCATCCCGCATCCGAAACATCTAATTTGAAGTAGGGGGTCAATACATGAAATGATGCTATAAATTTGTGAATATTATTGATTGCTTACGCACTTCAAATTGTTCATCAGTGTAGCCCCGCTCACAGGTCGTGTGGCGGATGGACTCGCAAATGTAGTATCCACAATAATCATTCCCGGGTTCCTGCCACAACCACTTTACAAGAAATAGAGCTCAATCAAACTGATAAGCAAGAATGCCAAATTGGTATTGATGAAACTAGCGCTTGAATCAAGATATAGGAGATGCGCGTGCGGAACATGCTACTATATAGTACTTACTTTCGGGTATCTTCAATTGTAGCTTCTTCGGCAGTCCCGGAGCTTTTTTGATGAATTTTTTCCAAGCCCTGCCAGACAAAGGAAACAATTGTTGGGGAACGTAGTATTTTAAAATTTTCCTACGATCACGCAAGATCTATCTACCAGATGCATAGCAACGAGAAGGGAGAGTGTGTCTACGTACCCTCGTAGACCGGGAGCGGAAGCGTCAAGTGACGCGGTTGATGTTGTCGAACTTCTTCGCGATTCAACCGATCAAGCACCGAACGTACGGCACCTCCGCGTTCAGCACACGTTCAGCTTGATGACGTCCCACGAGCTCTTGATCCAGTTGAGCTTCACGGGGGAGTTTCGTCAGCACGACGGCGTGGTGACGGATATGATGTGAACACCGGCGCAGGGCTTCTCCTAAGCTTCGCGACGGTACGACCGAGGTGTGATTCTGTGGAGGGGGGCACCGCACACGGCTAAAACAATTCAACTTGTGTGTCTTTGGGTGCCCCCCTGCCCCCGTATATCAAGGAGCAAGGGAGGAGGGGCCGGCCACCTCCTATGGTGCGGCTAGGGAGGGGACTCCTACTAGGAATAGGATTGCAATCCTATTCCTAGTAGGATTCACCGAAAGGAAGAAGGGGGAAAGGAATAGGAGAGGTGGCGCCCCCCCAATCCTAGTCCAACTAGGATTCCTAGGTGGGGGCGCCGGCCAGCCCTATGGGCTGCCTCTCTCTCACCCTTTAGGCCCACTATGGACCATCCCCTCTCGTAGGGGGTTCCGGTAACCCCCTCCGGCATTCCCGATAAATCCGAAACTTTTCCGGTATACTTCCGGTGTCCGAATATAGCCGTCCAATATATCAATCTTTATGTCTCGGACATTACGAGACTCCTCGTCATGTCCGTGATCTCATCCGGGACTCCGAACTACCTTCGGTACATCAATACTCAAAAACTCATAATACCGATCGTCATCAAACGTTAAGCGTGCGGACCCTACGGGTTCGAGAACTATGTAGACATGACCGAGACTCATCTCTGGTCAATAACCAATAGCGGAACCTGGATGTTCATATTGGTTCCTACATATTCTACGAAGATCTTTTATCGGTCAGAACCGCATAACAACATACGTTGTTCCTTTTGTCAAACGGTATGTTACTTGCCCGAGATTCGATCGTCGGTATCTTTATACCTAGTTCAATCTCGTTACCGGCAAGTCTCTTTACTCGTTCCGTAACACATCATCTCGTGACTAACTCATTAGTCTTTTGCTTGCAAGGCTTATTGTGATGTGTGTTACCGAGAGGGCCCAGAGATACCTCTCCGACACTCGGAGTGACAAATCCTAATCTTGATCTATGCCAACTCCACGAATACTTTCGGAGACACCTGTAGAGCATCTTTATGATCACCCAGTTACGTTGTGATGTTTGATAGCACAGAAGGTGTTCCTACGGTATTCGGGAGTTGCATAATCTCATAGTCATAGGAACATGTATAAGTCATGAAGAAAGCAATAGAGTTAAACTAAACGATCATAGTGCTATGCTAACGGATGGGTCTTGTCCATCACATCATTCTCCTAATGATGTGATCCCGTTGATCAAATGACAACTCATGTCTATGGCTAGGAAACATAACCATCTTCGATCAATGAGCTAGTCTAGTAGAGGCATACTAGGGACATACTGTTTTGTCTATGTATTCACACATGTATTAAGTTTCCGTTTAATACAATTCTAGCATGAATAATAAACATTTATCATGATATAAGGAAATAAATAATAACTTTATTATTGCCTCTAGGGCATATTTCCTTCAGTCTCCCACTTGCACTAGAGTCAATAATCTAGCTCACATCGCCATGTGATTTAATACCGATAGTTCACATCGTTATGTGACCAACACCCAAAGGGTTTACTAGAGTCAATAATCTAGTTCACATCGCTATGTGATTAACACCCAAGAGTAGTAAGGTGTGATCATGTTTTGCTTGTGAGAGAAGTTTAGTCAACGGGTCTGTCATATACAGATCCCTATGTATTTCGCAAATTTCTATGTCTACAATGCTCTGCATGGAGCTACTCTAGCTAATTGCTCCCACTTTCAATACGCATCCAGATTGATACTTAGAGTCATCTGGTTTTAGTGTCAAAGTTTGCATCGGCGTAACCCTTTTACGACGAACTCTTTATCACCTCCATAATCGAGAAATATTTCCTTAGTCATCCAATTACTAAGGATAATTTTGACCGCTGTACAGTGATCTACTCCTGGATCACTATTGTACTTCCCTGTCAAACTCTTGGCAAGGTACACAATGTGTTTTGTACACAGCATGGCATACTTTATAGAACCTATGGCTGAGGCACAGGGAATGACTTTCATTCTCTCTATATTTTTCTGCCGTGGTCTGGCTTTGAGTCTTACTCAACTTCACACCTTACAAGTCAGGCAAGAACTTCTTCTTTGACTGATCCAATTTTTGAACTATTCCAAAATCTTATCAAGGTATGTACTCATCGAAAGTCTTATCAAGCGTCTTGATCTATCTATATAGATCTTGATGCTCAATATGTAAGCAGCTTCACCGAAGTCTTTCTTTGAGAAACTCCTTTCAAACACTCCTTTACGCTTTCCAGAAAATTTTACATCTTTTCCGATCGACAATATGTTATTCACATATACTTATCAGAAAGGTTGTAGTGCTCCCACTCACTTCTTGTAAATACAGGCTTCTCCAAAAGTCTGTATAAAACCATATGCTTTGATCACCTCATCAAAGCATATATTCCAACTCCGAGATGCTTGCACCAGTCCATAGATGGATCGCTGGAGCTTGCATACTTTGTTAGCACCTCTTGGATTGACAAAACCTTCTGGTTGCATCATATACAACTCTTCTTTGAGATATCCATTTAGGAATGCAGTTTTGACATCCATTTGCCAGATTTCATAATCATAAAATGCGGCAATTGCTAACATGATTCGGACAGACTTAAGCATCGCTACAGGTGAGAAAGTCTCATCGTAGTCAACTCCTTGAACTTGTCGAAAACCTTTCGCAACAAGTCGAGCTTTGTAAACAGTAATATTACCGTATGCGTCGGTCTTCCTCTTGAAGATCCATTTATTTTTGATGGCCTGTCGATCATCGGGCAAGTCAACCAAAGTCCATACTTTGTTCTCATACATGGATCCCATCTCAGATTTCATGGCTTCAAGCCATTTTGCGGAATCTGGGCTCATCATCGCTTCCTCATAGTTCGTAGGTTCATCATGGTCTAGTAACATGATTTCCAGAACTGGGTTGCCGTACCACTCTGGTGCGGAACGTACTCTGGTTGATCTACGACGTTCAGCAGAAACTTGATCCGAAGTTTCATGATCATTATCATTAACTTCCTCACTAATTGGTGTAGGAACCACCGGAACAATTTCCTGTGATGTACTACTTTCCAATCCGGGAGAAGGTACAATTACCTCATCAAGTTCTACTTTCCTCCCACTCACTTCTTTCGAGAGAAACTCTTTTTCTAGAAAGGATCCGTTCTTAGCAACGAATATTTTGCCTTCGGATCTGTGATAGAAGGTGTACCCAACAGTCTCTTTTGGGTATCCTATGAAGACACATTTTTCCGACTTGGGATCGAGCTTATCAGGTTGAAGTGTTTTCACATAAGCATCGAAGCCCCAAATTTTAAGAAACGACAACTTTGGTTTCTTGCCAAACCATAGTTCATAAGGTGTCGTATCAACGGATTTAGATGGTGCCCTATTTAACGTGAATGCAGCTGTCTCTAATGCATGACCCAAAATGATAGTGGTAAATCGGTAAGAGACATCATAGATCGCACCATATCGAATAAAGTACGGTTACGACGTTCGGACACACCATTATGCTGTGGTGTTCCGGGTGGCGTGAGCTGTGAAACTATTCCACATTGTATCAAATGAAGACCAAACTCGTAACTCAAATATTCTCCTCCACGATCAGATCGTAGAAAACTTTATTTTCTTGTTACGATGATTCTCTACTTCACTCTGAAATTCTTTGAACTTTTCAAAGGTTTCAGACTTGTGTTTCATTAAGTAGATATACCCATATCTGCTCAAATCATCAGTGAAGGTCAGAAAATAACGATACCCGCCGCGAGCTTCAACAATCATTGGTCCGCATACATCAGTATGTATGATTTCCAACAAATACGTTGCTCGCTCCATAGTTCCGGAGAACGGAGTTTCAGTCATCTTGCCCATGAGGCATGGTTCCCAAGCACCAAGTGATTTATAATCAAGTGATTCCAAAAGTCCATCATTATGGAGTTTCTTCATGCGTTTTACACCAATATGACTTAAACGGCAGTGCCACAAATAAGTTGCACTATCATTATTAACCTTGCATCTTTTGGCTTCAATATTATGAATATGTGTATCACACGATCGAGATCCAACAAACTATTTTCATTGGGTGTATGACCATAGAAGGTTTTATTCATGTAAACAGAACAACAATTATTCTCTAACTTACATGAATAACCGTATTGCAGTAAACATGATCAAATCACATTCATGCTTAACACAAACACCAAATAACAGTTATTTAGTTTCAACACTAATCCCGAAAGTATAGGGAGTGTGCGATGATGATCATATCAATCTTGGAACTATTTCCAATACACATCGTCACTTCATCCTTTTAACTAGTTTCTGTTCATTATGCAACTCCCATTTCGAGTTACTACTTTTTAGCAACTAAACCAGTATCAAATACTGAGGGGTTGCTATGAACACTAGTAAAATACACATCAATAATCTGTATATCACATATACCTTTGTTCACTTTGCCATCCTTCTTATCCGCCAAGTATCTAGGGCAGTTCCACTTCCAGTGTCCAGTCCCCTTGCAGTAGAAGCACTCAGTTTCAGGCTTGGCTCCAGATTTGGGTTTCTTCGTTGAAGTAGCAACTGACTTGCTATTCTTTTTGAAGTTCCCTTTCTTTCCCTTGCCCTTTTTCTTGAAACTAGTGGTCTTGTTAACCATCAACACTTGATGCTCCTTTTTGATTTCTACCTCCGCAGCTTTTGAGCATAGCGAAGAGCTCGGAATTCCTTTCGTCATCCCTTGCATATTATAGTTCATCACGAAGTTCTACTAACTTGGTGATAGTGACTAGAGAACTTTGTCAATTACTATCTTATCTGGAAGATTAACTCCCACTTGATTAAAGTAATTGTAGTACCCAGACAATCTGAGCACATGCTCACTGGTTGAGCTATTCTCCTCCACCTTGTAGGCAAAGTACTGTCAGAGGTCTTATACCTCTCGACACGGGCATGAGTATGAAATACTAATTTCAACTCTTGGAACATCTTATATGCTCAGTGGCGTTCAAAACGTTTTTGAAGTCCCGGTTATAAGCCGTAAAGCATGGTGCACTTAAACTATCAAGTAGTCATCATACTGAGCTTTTGTCAAAACGTTCATAACGTCTAAATCTCCTCCTGCAATAGGTCTGTCACCTAGCGGTGCATCAAGGACATATTTCTCTGTGCAGCAATGAGGATAATCCTCAGATCACGGAACAATTCCGCATCATTGCTACTAACATCTTTCAACTTGGTTTTCTCTAGGAACATATGAAAAATAAACGGGGAGCAACATCGCGAGCAATTGATCTACAACATAGATGTGCTAATACTACCAGGACTAAGTTCATGATAAAATAAAGTTCAATTAATCATATTACTTAAGAACTCCCACTTAGATAGACATCCCTCTGGTCATCTAAATGATCACGTGATCCAAATCAACTAAACCATGTCCGATCATCACGTGAGATGGAGTAGTTTTCAATGGTGAACATCTTATGTTGATCATATCTACTATATGATTCACGCTCGACCTTTCGGTCTCCAGTGTTCCGAGGCCATATCTGTATATGCTAGGCTCGTCAAGTTTAACCCGAGTATTCTGCGTGTGCAAAACTGGCTTACACCCGTTGTATTTGAACGTAGAGCTTATCACACCCGATCATCACGTGGTGTCTCGGCACGACGAACTTTCGCAACGGTGCATACTCAGGGAGAACACTTATACCTTGAAATTTAGTAAGGGATCATCTTATAATGCTACCGTCGTACTAAGCAAAATAAGAAGCATAATAAGATAAACATCACATGCAATCAAAATATGTGACATGATATGGCCATCATCATCTTGTGCTTTTGATCTCCATCTTCAAAGCACCGTCATGATCACCCTCGCAAAACATGATCATCTCATACAAAAAACCGTATAACTCATCATGTCTTGACCATATCACATCACAACATGCCCTGCAAAAACAAGTTAGACGTCCTCTACTTTGTTGTTGCAAGTTTTACGTGGCTGCTACGGGCTTTAGCAAGAACCGTTCTTACCTACGCATACAAAACCACAACGATGTTTCGTCAAGTATGTGTTGTTTTAACCTTCACAAGGACCGGGCGTAGCCACACTTGATTCAGCTAAAGTGAGAGAGACAGACACCCGCCAGTCACCTTTAAGCAACGAGTGCTCGTAACGGTGAAACCAGTCTCGCGTAAGCGTAAGCGTAATGTCGGTCCGGGCCGCTTCATCTCACAATACCGCCGAAGCAAAGTATGACATGCTGGTAAGCAGTATGACTAGTATCGTCCACAATCTCATTGTGTTCTACTCGTGCATATGATCTACGCATAGACCTGGCTCATGATGCCACTGTTGGGGAACGTAGTATTTTAAAATTTTCCTACGATCACGCAAGATCTATCTACCAGATGCATAGCAACGAGAGGGGAGAGTGTGTCTACGTACCCTCGTAGACCGGGAGCGGAAGCGTCAAGTGACGCGGTTGATGTTGTCGAATTTCTTCGTGATCCAACCGATCAAGCACCGAACGTACGGCACCTCCGCGTTCAGCACACGTTCAGCTTGATGACGTCCCACGAGCTCTTGATCCAGTTGAGCTTCACGGGAGAGTTTCGTCAGCACGACGGCGTGGTGACGGATATGATGTGTTCACCGGCGCAGGGCTTCGCCTAAGCTCCGCGACGGTACAACCGAGGTGTGATTCTGTGGAGGGGGGCATCGCACACGGCTAAAACAATTCAACTTGTGTGTCTTTGGGTGCCCCCCTGCCCCCGTATATAAAGGAGCAAGGGAGGAGGGCCGGCCAACTCCCTATGGTGCGGCTAGGAAGGGACTCCTACTAGGAATAGGATTGCAATCCTATTCCTAGTAGGATTCACCGAAAGGAAGAAGGGGGAAAGGAATAGGAGAGGTGGCGCCCCCCCCCCCAATCCTAGTCCAACTAGGATTCCTAGGTGGGGCGCCGGCCAGCCCTATGGGCTGCCTCTCTCTCACCCTTTAGGCCCACTATGGACCATCCCCTCTCGTAGGGGGTTCCGGTAACCCCCTCCGGCATTCCCGATAAATCCGAAACTTTTCCGGTATACTTCCGGTGTCCGAATATAGCCGTCCAATATATCAATCTTTATGTCTCAGACATTCCGAGACTCCTCGTCATGTCCGTGATCTCATCCGGGACTCCGAACTACCTTCGGTACATCAATACTCAAAAACTCATAATACCGATCGTCATCAAACGTTAAGCGTGCGGACCCTACGGGTTCGAGAACTATGTAGACATGACCGAGACTCATCTCTGGTCAATAACCAATAGCGGAACCTGGATGTTCATATTGGTTCCTACATATTCTACGAAGATCTTTTATCGGTCAGAACCGCATAACAACATACGTTGTTCCTTTTGTCAAACGGTATGTTACTTGCCCGAGATTCGATCGTCGGTATCTTTATACCTAGTTCAATCTCGTTACCGGCAAGTCTCTTTACTCGTTCCGTAACACATCATCTCGTGACTAACTCATTAGTCTTTTGCTTGGAAGGCTTATTGTGATGTGTGTTACCGAGAGGGCCCAGAGATACCTCTCCGACACTCGGAGTGACAAATCCTAATCTTGATCTATGCCAACTCCACGAATACTTTCGGAGACACCTGTAGAGCATCTTTATGATCACCCAGTTACGTTGTGACGTTTGATAGCACACAAGGTGTTCCTACGGTATTCGGGAGTTGCATAATCTCATAGTCATAGGAACATGTATAAGTCATGAAGAAAGCAATAGCAGTTAAACTAAATGATCATAGTGCTATGCTAACGGATGGGTCTTGTCCATCACATCATTCTCCTAATGATGTGATCCCGTTGATCAAATGACAACTCATGTCTATGGCTAGGAAACATAACCATCTTTGATCAATGAGCTAGTCTAGTAGAGGCATACTAGGGACATACTGTTTTGTCTATGTATTCACACATGTATTAAGTTTCCGTTTAATACAATTCTAGCATGAATAATAAACATTTATCATGATATAAGGAAATAAATAATAACTTTATTATTGCCTCTAGGGCATATTTCCTTCAGCACACGCGGCCCCCATGGGGAGTCCGAATAGGACTAGGGGAGGTGGTGCGGCCCCCCTTTCCTCTCCCACTCCCTCTCCCTTCCTTCTTCCCCCTTCCACCAAGTGCAATCCTACTAGGACTAGGAGTCCTAGTAGGACTCATCTCTCTCTTGGCACGCCCTACAGGGGCCGGCCGGCCTCCCCCTCTCCTCCTTTATATAAGGGGGCAGGGGGCATCCTAGACCACATAAGTTTATCTTAGCCGTCTGCGGTGACCCCCTCCACAGATTACACCTCAGATCATATTGTCGTGGTGCTTAGGCGAAGCCCTGCGTGGATCACGTCACCAACACCGTCGCCACGCCGTTGTGCTGATGAAACTCTCCCTCAAGCATCAGCTGGATCAAGAGCTCGTGGGACGTCATCATGCCGAACGTGTGCTGAACACGGAGGTGCCGTACGTTCGGTACTTGGACCGATTGGATCATGAAGACGTTCGAGTACATCAACCGTATTAACATAACGCTTCCTCTTTCGGCCTACGAGGGTACGTGGACACACTCTCCCCATCTCGTTGCTATGCATCTCCTAGATAGATCTTGGTGAGCGTATGAAATTTTTGAAATTGCATGCTTCGTTCCCCAACAATAGTAGTAGATGCATGCACGAGTCGGTCTACTTGTCCCGGACGTGATGCCTATATTCATGATCATTGCCTTAGATGTCTTCATAATTATTCGTTTTCCTATCAATTGCTTGGCAGTACTTGTTCACCCACCGTAATATTTGCTATCACGAGAGAAGCCTCTAGTGAAACCTATGGCCCCCGGGTCTATTTTACATCTTATAAGTTTCAGATCTGCTATTTGCAATCTTTTACTTTTCAATCTATAAACCAAAAACCCAAAAATATTTACTTTACTTGTTCATCTATCTCTATCGGATCTCACTTTTGCAAATAACCTAGAAGGGATTGAAAACTCCTTTATAGCGTTGGGTGCAAGTTGTTTGATTGTTTGTGCGGGTATTTGGCGACTTGTGTGTAATCTCCTACTGGATTGATACCTTGGTTCTCAAAACTGAGGGAAATACTTACTTCACTTTGTTGCATCTCCCTTTCCTCTTCAAGGGAAATACCAACACAAACTCGGGATAGTAGCGAGGAAGCAAGATTTCTGGCGCCGTTGTCGGGGAGATCTACACCAAGTCAAGACCCACCAAGTACCTTTCATTAAACTCTCATCTCACGGATTTACATTATTTGCCATTTGCCTCTCGTTTTACTCCCCCCCCCCACTTCTAAAACAATTTTAGAAAAGATTTGCCGTTTCTTCGCCCTTCTTTCGTTCGTCCTGCTTCTTGTGTGCTTGTGTGTTGGATTGCTTGCTTTGTCATGAATGGCTCAAGAAAATACCAAATTATGTGATTTCTCCAACACCAATAATAATGATTTCATTAGTACCCCAATTCTCCCGCTACTAATACGGAATCTTGTGAAATCAATGCTGCTTTATTGAATCTAGTCATGAAAGATCAATTTTCTGGCCTTCCTAGTGAAGATGTCGCATCTCATTTGAATAATTGTGTTGATTTGTGTGATATGAAAAAGAAAAGAGATGCGGATAATGATCTTGTTAAATTAAAGCTATTCCCGTTTTCACTACGAGATTGGGCTAAAACTTGGTTTTCATCTTTGCCTAAAGATAGTATTGATCCATGGAATAAGTGCAAAGATTCTTTTATTGCCAAGTATTTTTCTCCCGCTAAGATCATCTCCCTTAGGAACGATATTATGAATTTTGAACAACTTGATCATGAGCATGTTACACAATCTTGGGAGAGGATGAAACTTATGATAAGAAATTGTCCTACACATGGTTTGAATTTAGGGGTGATTATACAAAAAAATTATGCCGGATTAAACTTTGCTTCTAGAAATCTTTTAGATTCAGTCGCAGGAGGTACGTTTACGGAAATCACTTTAGGATGAGCTACTAAACTCCTAGATAATACAATGGTTAACTGTTCTCAATGGCATACCGAAAGATCTTCCACTAGTAAAAAAGTGCATGCAATTGAAGAAATTAATGTTTTGAGTGGAAAGATGGATGAACTAATGAAATTATTTACTAGCAAGGGTGCTAATATTGATCCTAATGATATGCCTTTGTCTACTTTGATTGATAACAATAATAAATCTATGGATGTGAATTTTGTTGGTAGGAACAATTTTGGTAACAATGCTTATAGAGGAAATTTTAATCCTATGCCTTTTCCTAGTAATTCCTCTAATAATTGTGGTAATTCCTACAATAATTATTATGGAAATTATAATAAGATGCCCTCTGATTTTGAGAATAGTGTTAAAGAATTTATGAGTTCTCAAAAGAATTTTAATGCTATGATTGAAGAAAATTTGCTTAAGATTGATGATTTGGCTAGAAGTGTGGATATAATTTTTCTTGATGTTGATTCTTTGAAGCTTAGATCTATTCCACCCAAGCATGATATCAATGAGTCTCTCAAAGCTATGAGAATTTCCATTGATGAGTGCACAGAAAGAACCGCTAAGATGCGTGCTAAAAAAGAATGGTTTATAAAAACGTGTTCTTCTAGTTCCTGTGAAAATAATGGTGAAGATCTTAAAGTGATTGATGTGACTCCTATTGAATCTTTGTTTTCCAAAATAAATCTTGATAAATATGGGACTGGAGATGGGTCTACTTTAGTTAAAAGGTGTCCCAATGATTCGGAGTTTTTAGATCTTGATGCAAAAATTGAGAAAAAAGGGATAGATTAAGGCTCCGTTCGGAAGTTCTCCAGGAGCTGGCTTCCTAAAATCGATCTGAGAAGCCAGCCGAACGGCTCTGCTCCGAGGAGCCAGCTCCACGGAGACCACGAATACGCAGTCCAATTTTAACGGAGACGAGGAGCGGCGCTAGACCAGCTTCAAGAAATCGAGAAGCGGAAGTTGATCGAAATTACATGGGAGTGCCCAACCGAAGTGAGCCTGCGTACCGTTTCGATCTGGCCCTCGACACATGGAAGCCAAGAGTTGATCGAAATTACATTTCACTGCCCTTCCGAAGTGACCTCACGTACCGTTTCGATGGCTGGAACCTGTTTCCTCCATCGTACTGGGCCAATATGACCTGGCCCATACCACGTCCGAACAGGCCTTAGCCTGATTTCCTGGGCTACCAGTCCATACGTACGTGAGGAGCTGAGCACGTACAGCCGAACGAGTCGTTGCTCCAGCAAGAAGCTAGAAGCCAGCGAGAAGCGGAGAAGCCAGCTATTTTGGGAAGCTGGTGGAGATACGAACGGGCCCTAAGTCAAAACCCTAAGTAGCGATGAACCTACTAGATTGGATCTCAAGGAATTTAATTATGATAATTGCTCTTTAATAGATTGTATTTCCTTGTTTCAATCCATGTTGAACTCTTCCCATGCTTATAATCAAAATAAAGCTTTTACTAAACATATCGTTGATGCTATGATGCAATCTTTTGAAGAAAAGCTTGAATTAGAAGTTTCTATCCCTAGAAAACTTTATGATGAGTGGGAACCAACTATTAAAATCAAGAGTAAAGATTATGAGTGACATGCTTTGTGTGATTTGGGTGCTAGCATTTCTACGATTCCAAAAACTTTATGTGATGTGCTAAGGTTCCGTGAAATTGATGAGTGTTCTTTAAATTTGCATCTTGCGGATTCCACTATTAAGAAACATATGGGAAGGATTAATGATGTTCTTATTGTTGCAAATAGGAATTATGTGCCCGTATATTTTAATGTTCTTGATATAGATTGCAATCCTACATGTCCTATTATTCTTGGTAGACCTTTCCTTAGAACAATTGGTGCAATTATTGATATGAAAGAAGGAAACATTAGATTTCAATTTCCATTAAGGAAGGGCATGGAACACTTTCAAAGAAAGAAAATTAAATTGCCTTATGAATCTGTCATGAGAGCTTCCTATGGATTGCATGCCAAAGATGATAATACCTAGATCTATTTCCATTCTATGCCTAGCTAAGGGCGTTAAACAATAGCGCTGGTTGGGAGGCAACCCAAATTTATTTTTGATTTTTACTTTTTGATTCTGTTTTGAAAGTTTTACACATTATTACTTCTGTAGTAATTGTGTTTTGGTGTTTTAATTACTGTTTGAGCCAAATAAGACCTTTGTGATGGCTTACGGTGATCGCTGATTTGATTTTGCTGAAAAACAGAAACTTTTGCGCCCAGTGCAAAAAATTCAATAAATCTGTGGAACGTCGAAACCTTCTGAAAGTTTTACACAAAATTGATATACAAATTACCCACGTCTTCCAAAAAATTTAGAATTTTTAGACTTACAGAAGTATGCGAAGTTTTCAGATTGCTATAGAATGTTCTGTTTTTGACAGATTCTGTTTTTTATGTGTTGTTTGCTTATTTTGATGCATCTATGGCTAGTATCGGGGGGGTATGAACCATGGAGAAGTTGGAATATAGTAGATATTACACCAATATAAAATTAGAATAAGATCACAACAGTACCTTGAGTGGTTATTTGCTTTGTTTTACTAACGGAGCTCACGAGATTTTCTGTTGAGTTTTGTGTTGTGAAGTTTTCAAGTTTTGGGTAAGGATTTGATGAACTATGGAATAAAGAGTGTCAAAAGCCTAAGCTTGGGGTGCCCAAGGCAACCCAAGGTAAAATTCAAGGACGGCCAAGAGCCTAAGCTTGGGGATGCCCCGGGAAGGCATCCCATCTTTCGTATTCATCCATCGGTAACTTTACTTGAGGCTATATTTTTATTCACTACATGATATGTGTTTTGCTTGGAACGTCGTGTATGATATGAGCCTTTGCTTTTTAGTCTGTCACAATCATCCTTGCTGTACACACCTTTTGATAGGGACACGCTTCAATCGTGATATGTTATAATACTCTATGTGCTTCACTTATATCTTTTGACCTAGGCAATTTTGCTCTAGTGCTTCACTTATATATTTTTAGAGCACGGCAATGATTTTATTTTATAGAAATTGTTGAACTCTCTTGCTTCACTTACATTATTTTGAGAGTTCTTAAGAACAGCATGGTAATTTGCTTGGGTTATGAAATTAGTCCTAATATGATAGACATCCAAAGGAGATATAATAAAAACCTTCATATATAGATCATTAAATATTATGTGAAGTTTGACTCCTTGTAATTGTTTTGAGATGTTAAGATGGTAATATTAGAGTCATGCTAGAGGTAGTTTGTGAGGTTAAATAAATAATTGTATTAAGTTTTGTGATTCCCAAAGCATGCACGTATGGCCTATGTAACCAAATTGGCGTGCACTCTATCTTGATTGTTTCCTCTTTGTGGGAAGGTCGGGGGCGTGTGATGGTTAACTCCTACCAACCTCCCCCCTAGGGGCATGCGTCGTAGTGCTTTGCTTTGAGGGCTAAGTAGATTTTTTGCAATAAGTATGTGAGTTCTTTATGACTAATGTGAGTCCATGGATTATACGCACTCTCACCCTTCCACCTTTCTAGCCACTCTAGTGCTGCGCAACATTCTCCTGTGCATAAAACCCTCCTTATACCTTCCTTAAAACAGCCACCATATCTACCTATTATGGCATTTCCATAGCCATTCTGAGATATATTGCCATGTAACTCCATTGTTCCGTTTATTATGACACGCTTCATCATTGCCATATTGCTTTGCATGATCATGTAGTTGACATAGTATTTGTCGCAAAGCCACCGTTCATATTTTTCATACATGTAACTCTTGGTTATTGCACATCTGAGGGCTGACAAACAGGAATAGACATCGAGGCAATATCTAAAGAGCGAGACATCTAGCATAGACAAAGGTAGAAGTGATATATGGGAATGGTCATCTTGCATGTTGATTCCACAGAGGGATCGTAACCTTGCTCCTCAAACTCAGCCTCGAAAGGAACCTCGAACTCCGAATCGTCACCGGGCTCTAACCAACACAACAATGCAAACACCGGAATGACAATCAATCATCATGCAATGCTCAAACACATGATGCATGAATATGATGCATATGGACATGGATAAGATATGATGCGACTCCTAGGGACAAGAAAAGTGCACAAGCATCATGGCAATAACACGATCACACACATGTGGAACACAAGCAAAAGGAAATAAAACTAACATGGCACAAAAGGGTATGTAGATTATTTAAACAAGCACCCAACAAGTTTTTAAAAGTTGTTTGACATGGCAAGGGGTGCAACTAGGAACAACAGCAACATGCTAGCATTTTAAATGGGCCGGAAAGAACAAACAACAATTTCCGGAAACTCCCATATTCATATGAAAACAATTAGGACAGAACTGAGAAAGTCATATTTTAAAGTTGTTAAACATGCAAAACAACAGCACCGCATTAATCTACACATTTTCCCACCCCAAATACATATAAAGTTTGTCAAATTTGGAGTTAGGGTTATTTAGTTATGATTTTTACAAGTTTGAGCATATTTAAACACAAATAAATATCAAATAGCATTTTAAATGTTTTTAACATGACAACAAACTGCATATAAATGATCTACACATAAATCTAAACATTTTTCATATATGACATATTTCATTTGGATGCCTGGATCTTTACTTATTCACAATTCAAAATAATGGCATTTCTGTAATTATGCAAGCACTGGAAAAACTAAATCCACAGGCAGGGAAAAAACATGCATGGGCCTGAAACATTAGAGAGCTGCGGTCGGAAGTGGAATCGGGCCCAAGTGTGTGTGTGTGCAAAAGAAAAGAAAAACGGGCAAAAACTGGGTTGCATGGGACTCGAACCCAAGTCTCTTGGATATGTGCGTGCCAGAGCTACCAGCCCGCCTACTGACTAGCCTGTGCTGAATAAGGGACTTGGCTCAATATAAACTACTCCCTCCGTTCGGAATTACTTGTCGCAAAAATGGATGTATCTAGACGTATTTTAGTTCTAGATACATCCATTTCCGAGACAAGTAATTCCGAACGGAGGGAGTACTATCGAAGGGATACGAATCCTGAACCCAAACGAAACAGAATAGAGAGCATGGCCGGATTGCAGGTTGCGGCACTCGGCCGCGACCACGGCGGGGCGTGCAGTGGGGCGGGCGTGTGATGGCAAGGCAGTGTGTGCGCGGATGCGCACGTGCGCATGCCCGAGCACGAGCGGTCAGAAGCTAGCGCCCATGGCGGCGAAGTGCGGCTAGTCAGGAAGCGGCGAGCCGGAGCGGAACTGGCAGCTGTGGCAGGGAGGCGTGCGGACCTGGGCGGCGGAGCACGCGGCGAGGCGCATCGCGTGCGAGAGGATCCAGAGCGGGGAGTAGGGAGGACATGCCATAAATGAAAAGTACAGGTAAACTGCAGGGTTGGACGGAGCGCGGACCCTAGCAACTTCTACGGGGATCATCCAGCGACAAGAAAAGAGCAGGGAGGAGTCTGGTATACCTCCTTACCCTAGGACACGGAGGGGTCGACGGAGATGCGCCGGAGAAGACGGGAGGGAGCTCTGAACCTTGACTGAATTCTGTCCGTGAATGTAGAGGAAGCAGAGGACGTCGTGGAGGGAGTCGTCGGCCCCGTCTTGGCGTCTGAACGGAACCGGGGGCGCCTGTCGGTGTACTAAGATAGGGGTACCTTAGTACCCCAACTTGTGCACGGGCAGTAGCAGCTTCCCGCGACAGGGTTTACCACGTGCTTGCCGGAAACCTTTCTAGTCCCTATAAAACCATTCAAGAACAAAGTATACAAGACAGAAGATCGAAGCCCCGGCAAGGAGGAGCTTGCCGGGAAGGCCGCACCAGGCTCAAGATTATCACATTAACACAAGACCTTGGCAAGAGGAGCTTGCCAGGAAGACCAGAAGACTGCACCTTAGAAGACATGCCTCGGCGCACCCTGCACCCCGGCAGGACCCGGGGAGCGACAAGCTCCCGGGCCCGGCAAGATCAAGACCCCGGCAAGGTGCTTGCCGGGGGAAGCCTGCGCTGTGTGCCCGCGCTCCAGCTCATCTGCCCACGCGTCGCCCTGGGGCCCTTCCAGGGACGCGTGGCCGACGGCTGTGCAGCCTGAGGCGCACGGTGGCAACCCGCGGTGACGAGGCTACCGCCGTGGTGAAAGGAGACGCATGGACGGGTGCTTTTGGGGTCGACGGTGACGGGCATTTAATGCCCTTGTCCCCCACCGTCAAAGTTAGGTGATGACCACTGTTCATCCACTGTTCCCGCACTGTTACAACTACCACCAAAGTTACATTTTTACCCTCCTCTACGTTGACACCTGTCGGTGACCCCTTGAGCTATAAAAGGAGGCCCATGCACAACGTAGAAAGGGTTCGCAACCTAGATAGCTCTCTTGCTCGGTGTAGCTAGCTTTTCAAGCTCCCGAGCTCCAAAACTCAATACAATCCAAGCAGGAGTAGGGTTTTACGCATCCGTGCGGCCCGAACCTGGGTAAACTGCCCGCGTGCTCACCTCGATCTGCTCTTCGTGCTCCCTCCGCTCCCTTACCGCAACGTAGAAGGGGCTCCGGTCCCATAGGTGCTCGTGGTGGACAGTTTCCCCCGACTTCTTTGGCGCGCCAGGTAGGGGGCGTCGAGGTTGTGCGAACCTGATCCGGCGCTCACGCGGGCGCATTCTTCATCAACCTCTCCAGCTTCACCAACATCACCAGCAGCAGCATGGCCCCAAAGAAGAAAGCTTCGGAGGTCGCAGGCCCGTCTGCGTCTGTTCCACCGCCACCAGAACCAACGGTGGGTGGAGGAGACGCCGGCGGAAGGGTGGTTGCCGGCGAGGAAACTCACGGCGCCACCAAATCCAAGGACAAGGCGGACGACCGGACAAATTCCAAGGCCTCAGTGTCCGTAGACGCGCCACGTCCATCTCAGCAGACGACAACCCAGCAGCGCTGCGGTACAGGAGGTACCATCCGCCTGCTGGGGCAAGGACAAACCGGAGGATCGCGGGACGCTCAAGGCCATCGTCCTGGCACGAGCAAGGCGCGGTCGCCGGGGCGAGAGACCGCTCCTTCTAACCCCGTTAGGAGTCCGAGCATATCTCGCTCCTCGCACTGCTAGCCGCCGCTCCCCTCCTCTCCAGCAGAAGCTCTCGCAAGAGCGCAACTGCTCCTTGATTTCCCTCCAGCGGCAGACAAGGCCGAAGACTGGAGGGCGACGATCCAAAGCCTCATCGCCTTCGCCAACAACGACACGCCACAGCAGCCGGTGACATCGCGGCCACGGCAAGTCGAACAGACGAAGGCCGATGGCGACAAGACCGCCGGGGGTGCAACCACCGTGCACTCCCCGCCGCGGAAGCAGAAGACGCCTCCCCGCCGGATTAACGTCAACGACGATTCCACGGCGTCGTCGGATCCGCGGGCTCGTCGGGACCAGCGCCAAGTCCTTGACGATCGGCGACAAGAGGACGCTCGGACGACAATCGAGCGCCGACGAGAAGCCCGGCGACAATCGGATCAGCGTGCTGGGACCGCTGTCGACACGCACGCGCCCGGTGAACCAGGCGACTTGCCGTACGCGGCAGGTTGCCCTGCGTTCACCCGTGAGCTGCGGCGTGTCCAGTGGCCCAGCATGAAAAACTTCAAGCCCGACGTACCCGAGAAGTACGACGGCAAGACGCACCCCTCGGAGTTCCTCAGCATCTACACCATCATGGTGCAGGCTGTCGGGGGACGCGACGAGAAGATATTGGCCAACTACTTCCCGCTGGTGCTTAAGCCAAACGTCCGTTCTTGGCTTATGCACTTGCCGGAGGGCTCCATTTCTTCATGGGCAGATCTGTGCCACCAATTTGTTGGCGCCTTCACAGGCGGCCACAAACCCCACGGCCAGGAGAGTGATCTCCACATCTTGGCCCAGAAGGAAGGAGAACCCCTGCGCAAGTACATTCAACGATTCAGCCGCGTGCAGCACAACATTCCCGACGTCCACCCTGCTGCGGTTATCAGCGCGTTCCACCAGAACGTGCGTAACCGCCGCATGCGGGAAGAGATGGCCATGACCAAAATCCGGGATGTCAGCGAGCTCTACGGTCTGGCTGACAAGTGCGCGCGTGCCGAAGAGGGGAGGAGACTCCCCGGAGAGGATACTGGCGCAGGGGGAAGCGACAGTGAGGACGCCGCCCCGGCAAAGAAGAGCCGGCGGCGGAACAACAGAAAAAAGAAGAGCAAGGAAGTGCTAGTCGTCGAGCAGTCCGGCAAGGAGGCTCCCGCCAAGAAGGCACAGGCTGGCGGCTCCGGCAAGGAGCCTGCCCCTGTAGCGGCAGCCGACAAGCAGGACGGCTCCGACAAGCAATATTGCAAGATCCACGGCACCAAGGGTCACGACCTTTCGAACTGCAAGCGCGTCGAGTACCTCGTGGAACAGCAAAAGGCTGAATACGAACGTCGCGACAAGGAGAAGGCCCAAGGTGGCGGAGGAGAGCCAAGCAAGAAGCGGCCATTCAATGGCCGGGGAGGACGCCGCGGCAAGGCCAAGCAGTGGCAAGGTGATCGACCTCCCCGGGGCCGCGACAAGGATGAGGAAGAAGACGACGACGACGACATGGAGGAAGGTGATAACAGCGAGCAGGAGTTCCAGAAGGCCACAGAAGTTCTGTGTGTCGACGGAGGCGCTTCTCTGCATACTTCCCACCGCCAACTCAAGCAGTGGGTGCGGGAAGTAAACGCAGCAGAGCCGCCCGTTGAGTCACGCAGGCTACTGAAGTGGTCCAGCACGCCCATCATTTTTGATCTTGAGGATCACCCTGACCGCACCACTGCGGTCGGGTGCTTGCCGATGCTGGTCTCACCAACCATCCGCAACCTCAAGGTCACCAAAATGTTGGTTGACGGCGGGGCCGGCCTGAACTTGATCTCCTCAGCTGTGATCAAGAAACTCCAGATCCCAGACGGCGAGCTCGAAGAGACCGGTTCGTTCCAAGGAATAAATCCGGGAAGGAGCAAGCCTAAGGGGAAGATCACTCTGCCAGTGACCTTTGGCGGGGAACTTAACTTCAGGACGGAGAGGATAACCTTCGACGTGGCCGATATCCCATTGCCATACAATGGGATACTTGGACGTCCTGCCCTCGCCAAGTTCATGGCAGCTTCCCACTACGCCTACAACGTACTCAAGATGCCGGGGCCGATAAGCGTCATCTCTGTCCCTAGCGACAAGAAGGACGCGCTTATCTGCGCCGACAAGATATACCGGGGTGCAGCAGCCGTAGCGGAGAGCAACACACTTGCCGCTGAAGCTCCCGGGGGGAAGAAGACCAAGACCAAGTCCGGCAAGTGCTCTGGGCCCACTCCGGCAAACGCACCTCTTCGGAGTGCTGCGCTGCCGTTGAGGACGTCCCATCGAGCTCCACCGGCAAGTGCAAGAAGGGGATGGCCGCTCCACCGGCAACCAAGAAGGTGTCCGCCAAGGAGGACGGCACTGGTGGTACCTTTACCATCAGTGCTACGCTCGACAACAAATAGAAAAGCGCGCTCGTTGCCTTCCTGTGGGCGAATGTCGATGTGTTTGCGTGGCAACCATCTGACATCCCCGGCGTTCCCAGGAAGGTAATTGAGCATAAGCTTGCTGTTTGTCCTCATGCGCGGCCCGTCAAACAGAAGGTCAGGAAGCAAGCCGTGGGGCGCCAAGAATTCATTGCCGAAGAGATCAAGAAGCTAGAAGCAGCAGGTCTGGTTAGAGGCGTGATCCATCCCACGTGGTTAGCAAATCCAGTTGTCGTGCGTAAGGCCAACGGGAAGTGGAGACTGTGTATAGACTTCACTGATGTGAATAAAGCATGTCCCAAGGATCCATTTCCCTTGCCGCGTATTGACCAGATTGTTGACTCCACCGCCGGATGTGAGCTGCTTTCCTTCCTTGATGCATACTCAGGTTACCACCAGATTTTCATGGCCAAGGAAGATGAAGAGAAGACTGCATTTATCACACCATGTGGCACATATTGCTTCATACGCATGCCCTTTGGATGGAAGAATGCAGGCTCAACCTTTGCAAGGGTGGTGCACACTGCTTTTGAGCCACAGATTCACAGAAATGTGGAAGCCTACATGGATGACATAGTGGTCAAGAGCAAGAGCAAAGATACCCTGATACAAGATCTGGAAGAGACATTTGAAAATCTGCGCAAGATCCAGCTTAAGTTGAACCCCAAGAAGTGCGTCTTTGGAGTCCCCTCCGGCAAGCTTCTCGGGTTCTTCGTGTCCCAGAGGGGGATTGAAGCCAATCCCGACAAGATAAAAGCCATCGAGCAGATCGAAGCCCCGAAGCGCGTCAAGGACGTAAGGAGACTTGTAGGTTGTGTAGCTGCCCTCAGTAGGTTCATTTCAAAGTCTGCAGAACGCGCCCTACCTTTCTTCAAAATCTTGAAGAAGGCAGGTCCTATGAAATGGACTCCGGAAGCGGAGGCGGCGCTGCAAGACTTGAAAGGATACCTATCCTCCACTCCAATACTTGTCGCACCTAAGCCACAAGAAAAGTTGCTGCTCTACCTAGCAGCAACCAATCAAGTGGTTAGTGCTGCGTTGGTAGCGGAGAGGGAGGCCGACGAGGAGTCTACACCACCGGCAAGTGAAACCAGCGACAAGCAGGGGGCTTCCCCGACAAGCTCTGGCTCCGACAAGGACAAGTCTGCGCAAGAACAAGGAGAAGTGTGGAAGAAGATGGTGCAGCGCCCAGTGTATTTTGTAAGTTCCCTCTTGCAGGGAGCTAGATCAAGATACTCTGGGGTGCAGAAGTTGCTTTTCGGCCTCCTCATGGCCTCGAGAAAGCTGCGCCATTACTTCCAAGCGCACAAGATAACAGTGGTCACTCGCTTTCCGTTGAAGAGGATATTGCAGAATCCAGAAGCAACAGGCAGGATCGTCGAGTGGGCACTGGAGCTGTCAAGCTTTGGTCTCAAGTTTGAGAGTACTTCAACTATACAGAGCAGAGCTTTGGCAGAATTCATAGCTGAATGGACTCCAACGCCCGATGAAGAAGTTCCAGAGACAAGTGTTCCCGTACAAGAAGCGAGCAGTGAATGGGTAATGTACTTTGATGGTGCCTTCTCGTTGCAAGGCGCCGGTGCCGGCGTGGTGCTCATAGCGCCCACCGGAGAGCACCTCAAGTATGTTGTCCAGATGCACTTTCCCAAGGAGCAAGCGACAAACAATACTGCTGAGTATGAAGGTTTGCTTGCCGGCCTCAGAATTGCGGCCGAGCTTGGGATCAAGAAGTTGATTGTGCGGGGAGATTCTCAGTTGGTGGTCCGACAAGTGAACAAGAGTTACCAGAGCCCTTTGATGGAAGCCTATGTTGATGAAGTGAGGAAGCTTGAAGAACACTTTGAAGGTCTGCAAATGGAGCACGTTCCAAGAGCTCAGAATGATATTGCAGATGGCCTTTCAAAGTGTGCTGCGATGAAGTTACCTGTGGAACCAGGGACCTTCCTGCTCAAGCTAACTCGACCATCCGTTACACCATCAGTTGGGCAAAGTAAGAAGAGAAAGTCGGTCTCCGGCGACTACTTGCCGGCGGATCTTCCAGAAGCCGCCGCCAAGGTCCCCAAGATCAACAAACAGAATGCTGAGGAACAGTTTGCTCCTGCAGATCCTAGGATCTGTACAGTTGAGGCAAGCGTTCCCGACAAGCCTTGCCCCAGCAGGCTTGCCGGGGAGCCATCAGCTCCGGCGGAACCGCAGGTTCTTGCCGTAGAAGCTGAGGTTCCCGCAGCAGCCCTCATGCCTTTAGTCCTTGCTGTTGAGCCTCAGGCTCCAGCGTGGGCACAACAGATCGTCCGTTTTCTGCAAACTGGAGAACTTCCCGACGACCCAGAAGATAACAAGGCAGTCAAGTATGTACCAGTTCGTTGACAATGAACTGTACAGAAGAAGGCTCAATGGTGTCAGGTTGAAGTGCATTTCCAGAGAAGATGGACAGAAGCTGTTGGCAGAGATACATGGAGGCATATGTGGTCACCACATAGGCGCAAGGGCACTTGCTGGGAAGGCGTTCCGGCAAGGGTTCTTCTGGCCAGAAGCCCTCCAAGATGCAACTGCACAAGTAACCAAGTGTGAAGCGTGCCAGTTCCATGCTAAGCAAATTCATCAGCCAGCTCAAGCTCTCCAAACGATCCCTTTGTCCTGGCCCTTCTCGGTCTGGAGGCTCGATATCCTCGGCCCTTTCCCCCGTGCTGTCGGGGGCTTTGAGTACTTGTACGTTGCAATCGACAAGTTCACAAAGTGGCCAGAAGTGGAACCGGTGAGAAAGGTGACAGCACAGTCAGCAGTCAGGTTCTTCAGGTCAATTGTTTGCCGTTTCGGAATCCCTAACAGGATCATCACCGACAACGGTACACAATTTACAAGTCGCACCTTCATGCAGTACGTCCAAGACCTTGGCGCCAAGGTCTGTTTCGCTTCTGTTGCTCACCCGAGGAGCAACGGTCAAGCGGAGAGGGCCAATGCTGAAGTGCTGCGCGGACTCAAGACAAGAACCTTTGACAGGCTGCGCAAGTGCGGAAGAAACTGGATAGAGGAGCTACCGGCGGCTCTTTGGTCAATCAGGACGACACCAAATTGAGCCACCGGACAGACACCCTTTGCTCTTGTCTATGGAGCAGAGGCAGTTCTCCCCACGGAACTCGTATACGGATCTCCTCGAGTGCTCGCTTATGATGAGCTCGAGCAAGAGCAACTGCGACAAGATGACGCATTGCTCCTCGAGGAGAAACGTCTCCAGGCTGCTGTACGAGCTGCTCGATACCAGCAAGCCTTGCGTCGCTATCATAGCCGCAAGGTCAGGGCCAGGAGCCTCGAGGAAGGCGACCTTGTTCTTCGGCGTGTTCAGTCCGCCAAGAATTCCAACAAGTTGACGCCGAAGTGGGAAGGCCCTTATCGGGTGAGACAAGTCACAAGGCCCGGCGCTGTCCGCCTTGAGACCGAAGAAGGCTTACCGGTGAGCAACTCCTGGAACATAGAGCATCTTCGCAAGTTTCACCCATAAGGCGTGGTTGCCGTGATCCGCTCCGGCAACCACCTTTTGTACGAGTCTTGCCGCTGTTGCATGTAAACCTTTGTACAAAGCCGGGCGCAGATCCCGTGCATCAGTAAAGCTTTTTGTGTTTCGCACTATTTGCCATTTCCATGCTTTTCTTTGGTTATTTGCATGCATTATTTGGCACCTTGTGCAAAGCACATCCCCGGTAAGCGATAGCAAGCCGTAAGGCCCTATGTTTGTTTTTCCTCCTCTGTTTCTTTCCCTCTTAAGCAGAAGGAGGCTTCCTCGCGCACAAGTTTGCCGGGGGGGAAGGAGATGGAGGATGAACCAAGTGTTGTTCAAAAAAGAGGAGCCTTGTCGGGGAACAAGCAATATATGAAAGCTAAGTTACCAGAATTTGAGCAGTTCAAATTTTTAAAATTTTAGTTATCTTCCTTGAACAACCACACTTTGTATGGAAAACCTGTGCGCGGAGGAACCTACCCGTGGCTAGCCGCACCCTTACCTTGTTTCCGAGCACGCTCAATGACTTAAGTGAGCTGCGACAAGTGTCGCGCCCTTATTTCGTTTTCGAGTTCGCTCAGCAAGATAAGTGCGCTGCGCTTAGCTGCGGCAAGGTTACTTGTCGGTAAGGTCCTTTGCCAGCAGGCTGCTAAGAGTCCAGCACTCAGCGCTCGCGGCAAGGGCCCCTTGCCGGCAAGTCCCCTAGAAGCGTAGGGTTGAAAGCATACAAAGTGGAGGACCAAAAGCGAGGGAGACGACAATGCGTTAATTGCTCAGAAATAAGATAGTATATTACAAAGATAACTTGTTGCAATGACTAATAGATTCATGTTCATGGCACACTTTGCAGCAGCAAAGGAAATAAAAAGAAAGAGGCCTAATCTACGCGATCGCCTTCACGCCTGGAGATCTTGTTCACCTTGGCGATGATATGGGCGACCTGCGCCTTCAGCGCCTCCAGATCTGCGTCGGCCGGCAAGCTGCGGAGGACGTTGACGAGATTAATGCCGGGGTTGCGGTAGACAATCTTCGTCAAGACGCGCTCCAAGGTACCCGCGCAGAGCTAGCGCGACTCCTCGGCCAGCTGCGCGGGGAGCTTCTCCTGCAGCCGTGCGAGTGCCGGCGCGATCCCCCTGAAGAAAAGGCTTAACTTAGCGCTGTGGGGGAGATTCGGGTCCGGAGAGTACACAAGGTGCTCCACCCTCAGCGCCATCAGCTCCTTGTCAATATTAGCAGCAGAAGTGACCAAGTCATCAGTCCACTGCTCCACCGCCTGGCTGAAATTGTTCGCTGAAGTGGCGGCGCTCTCCACTAGGCCTCGTTCCTTGCGGAGCTCGTCCTTCAGCTTCGTTTCGCGGTCCCGGGCAGCGTCAAGTGAATCAGTTAAAGTGGAGACCTTCAACTCCAAGTCAGCGATTGAATCTTTGGCGGCAGTAAGCTCGTCGCCCTTCTTGGAGAGGCGTACCTAAAGGTCGGAGTTGGTGTGGGCGTCCTTCTCGCGCTCTACGTTGAGCGCGGTGACCCTATCCTCACTCGCCTTCAGGTACCGCTCCAACTGATCAACTTTGAGCTCCAGTTCCCTCTTGGCGGTTTCCGCGGCGGCTGCGGCTTCCTTCGCCTCCTTCATGGCATGCTCCCGGGCAGTGAGCTCGTCATCATGGGCGTCTAGCTCAACCTTCCGCTGGTTGAGCGCCCCCTCCCGACGAGACAGTTCCTCGGCGGCCAGCCGCTGTCGCTCTTCTGCTTCCGCCTTCTCCAGGAGGAAGGCTTGCTGCTCTTCGGCGAGTGCTTCCCGCTCCTCCGCCAAGCTGCGGAGGGCGGCCTGGTTGGCGGCGCGAAGCTCCGCGGCTCGTTTCTCCAAATCCACTCCAGCCTTGGCGGCAAGAGCTTCCCGGGAGTCCAGCTTCGCCTGCCTGGCCCGGTAAAGGGCCAGGAGCCGGCGAAGTAGCTTCTCCTCCTCGGGCTCGTCGCTCCCGCCAGGCGCTTCAACAATCTTCAACCCCGCGGAGGCGAGGACCTCTCCGTCGTAGGTCTCTCCCTCCACGGGGGCTCGCGACGAGGAACCCCACGGGACTTGTATGAAGACTCCGTTGGGGGCCTCAAGGTAGACGCCTGGCTGCTCCTTGGCGGCGGAGGGGTCGGCGGCCGGTGCAGAGCTTGACGCTCCTGCTGCCTCCGGGACAGCAGTGTGGTCGCCGTCCCCCTCCACAGCCGCGGCGTCTGCGGCCGGGGCGGTCTCCTCAGCGGCAGGCTCGTCGGCTCCTGCCATGCCCTCAGCGGCAGTGGCGTTGCCGCCGTCACCTTGCACGCCCTCCTCGCCGGTGGCCTCAGTCTCCATCAGGTCCGGCGCAGGAGGATCTAGCAGAAGAGAAAGAAAAGAAAAGATCAAGCAAATATCCAAAAAGACAAGCTCAAGAAGATAAAGCTGCAAGACTTACCTTCGCGGGCTTCCTCGACGACCGGCTCCCTCGCCGGAGAGTCCTCTCTTGGCGGTGGAGCAGTGGCCCCTACTGGCGGAGGGCCGCCCGTGCCCTCCCTTGGCGGGGTGGCCGCCCTCGTCGGGCTGCTCGCCCTTGGCGGGGAGTCCGCCCTTGGCGGGGTGCCCATCCTTGTCGGAGCATTCTCCCTCGCCGGGGAGTCTACCCTTGGCGGGGAGGGTGGAACCTGTGGCTCGCCGGAGGCAGTCTCCGGGCGCTCCTGCAGCTGCGGCTCCATTTCTGCACAAGACAAACAAGACAAACAAGGCAACAAGACATTAGTACAAAGTAAAAACCTCAGGCGCGCCCGACGAGCAGAAAGCTCAAGACCAGATTTACGCTGGGGGCTACGCTGGGGGCTGCTCCTCGGAGCAGCGAGTTGATCCGGCAAGTTCGTCGCCGGTGCGTCCCCTGTCGCCGTGACGGGCAAGTCGTCCTCGACCTCAACCACGGGGATCTTGGCCCGCTTCGCCATCCGCTGGGCCAGGGACCTGAAAGCAAAACAAAAACAAAATCAGAATCATCAAGAGAGACCAAGTCAGAATTGAAGAAATTACAAGTCACAAGTGCTTACTCCTCTTCCTCGTCGTCGTCGGAGCTGAGGGCGGAGAAATCGAACTCCACCTGAGGTGCTCCCGCGTGAGGAGCAGGAGGAGAAGGCTCCCTCGGGCGCTTGGCGGTCTCCCGGGCTGGGGGCTGCGAAGACCCAGCCTCCGTTGACGCCGAGGCCCGAGGAGCAGGCGGAGCGGCCGTTTCGCTCCGGGAGGGTCCCCCTCCGCTTGGCGCTGGCGCGCGGGGCGCCTCCGTCGCAGCTTGTGCGCGGGGCGCCTCCGTCGCGGCTGGTGCGCGGGGCGCCTCCATCGCGGCTTGGCTCGCCCGGGTGGCTCGTGTCGCCCGGCGAGCTGGCTGCTGTCGGGGCGCCTGCGTCCTCGTCGCTGTAGCCGCCTTGCGGAGGCGTTTCCTCGGTGCTTGCGTGGGACTTGCCGGAGGCGGGGAATTCTCTGAGGACGAGGAGGCGTCGTCGTCGAGCCCCAGAGATCCGCCGGTGTCTTCATCGGCCTCGACATCCTCCTCCTCCTCCCCGGCAGGCTCGCTGGGCCCAGCGCCATGCCCGGCGACCTCGCTCCCTCCAGCGGTCCCGCTACCTCCGGCGGTCCCGCTTCCTCCGGCGGCCCCGCTCCCTCCGGCGGTCCTGCTCCCTCCGGCAACCTCGCCCCCTGCGGCGACCTCGCTCACAACCCAGGGTATTCCGGAAAGCCTCAGGGAAGGCACCCCGCTGAACTCCTCGGGCGGAAGCTTGAGCAGTCTGCGGATCTCTGCCTCCTCTGCTTGGCACGCCTCGTCCGCGGCCTGCGCCTCGTCGACGGTGAACCCGAAATCTCCTCCCGCTGCAGCTGCGGCGACCTCTTCCATCCGGGAAGCAATATAAGCTATGTCCCGGGCCGTAGTGGCCCGGGTAAGGCCCCTGTTCTCTTCGGAGTTCTTGGGCGTCTCAACCAAGTTATCAAAGAAGCTCAGAATGGCATCTCCCGGAGGCTGGATCCAGGTGGGGACGATGCCGTGGGTGTCGCACTCCGGCATCATTGCGCGCAGGGAGTCACGGGCGATGCTGTTGCACAGTGGCACCACTCCCTTGGCGGGTCTGAACCACTCCGGATGCGCCGGGTCATGCTTGAAGAGCTCTCGCACCATTCCTTTCAGCTCCAAAGCGGTGAAATTGAAGTTCAATCTGCAGCGCAACCTCATGATGTCCGCCGCATTGCCAAATTCCCAGGCGAGCCTTTTCCTCTCTTGTAAAGGGGCATTGCGGCGGCGGAGGAAATCTGCGCCAACCTCTCCGATGGTCAGATTGGCTACACGGAGACGGATAATCCTAACAAGGGCAATACTGAGTCTGTTGTCCTCCGGGGCCAATTCACTCCAGTCTCTCCCGCGCACTATGGCAGTTGTGCGCGGCGCGGTGAAGGGCTCCGGCTTGTCCTCCACCACCCAGCACCAATCAGCGCGCCATTCTTCCCACTTGCCGCGGAGTTCTCCCTTCAGGTATGAGTCCTTCTTATTCAACCGGAAGATCCAGGAGATGCCGCCGGAGAGGGGAGCGCCAGCCTCTACTCTAGGCATGAAGAAATGGCGAAAAAGTGCTACATTTGGATGGATCCCCACATAGTTTTCGCACAGATGTGCGAAAACCGCCATCGTAAGGATGGCGTTGGGGGTAAAGTCTAGGAGGTGGAGGTTGTACGTGTTCATAATGTCACAGAAAAACTCCGAGTACGGAGGGCATAATCCACAGTGGAAGAAAACAGCAAAGAAGAAATACCCGCCGGGAACCAGATCTTTGGCGACGGCGGGGAAGGCTCTGGTACGGGGGTGAGCTTTGGTCTCCCCGGACCAGAAGAGGTAGTACTTGTTCCGCAGCTCCCTCGCGCTGAGCCTCGGCGCGAAGACCACATTCCTCTTCCGCATGGCGGCCAGCTTCGTCGCCTGCTCGGATTTCTCCTTCTTGGCCTTGTCCGCTTTCACCTTCTCGCTCTTCGGGGCCATGGCGGAGGCGGCGAGGAGCTCGACGGCGCCGCGGGTGCGGAAGACGGCGGAGGAGGAGTGGAAGCAGAGAGCAGCGGAGGATTTCTGGAGGTTGAAGACGCAATGAAGGCGAAGGAGGGAAACTGCCCCTGCTTCCTCTGCTTTTAAGGGGGAAGTGGGGGACGCTCCGCATTTCCCATTAAAAAACGAGGCCACGATCTCTCCCACGACGCCGCAATTGACGCGTGCCGTTAGGGAGGGGCGCGGCGGATGCGGAAGGGGATTTACGGCTTGCCGTGGGCCGCGCGTGCCCGTGCACTGTTTTGGGCCTGGCCCAACAGCGCTCGGCATCGTGTGTGGCCCAGGCCCGGGGGCTCCTGTCGGTGTACTAAGATAGGGGTACCTTAGTACCCCAACTTGTGCACGGGCAGTAGCAGCTTCCCGCGGCAGGGTTTACCACGTGCTTGCCGGAAACCTTTCTAGTCCCTATAAAACCATTCAAGAACAAAGTATACAAGACAGAAGATCGAAGCCCCGACAGGAGCTTGCCGGGAAGGCCGCACCAGGCTCAAGATTATCACATTAACACAAGACCCTGGCAAGAGGAGCTTGCCAGGAAGACCAGAAGACTGCACCTTAGAAGACATGCCTCGGCGCACCCTGCGCCCCGGGAGGACCCGGGGAGCGACAAGCTCCCGGGCCCGGCAAGATCAAGACCCCGGCAAGGTGCTTGCCGGGGGAAGCCTGCGTTGTGTGCCCGGGCTCCAGCTCATCTGCCCACGCGTCGCCCTGGGGCCCTTCCAGGGACGCGTGGCGGATGGCTGTGCAGCCTGAGGCGCACGGTGGCAACCCGCGGTGACGAGGCTACCGCCGTGGCGAAAGGAGACGCATGGACGGGTGCTTTTGGGGTCGACGGTGATGGGCATTTAATGCCCTTGTCCCCCACTGTCAAAGTTAGGTGATGACCACTGTTCATCCACTGTTCCCGCACTGTTACAACTACCACCAAAGTTACATTTTTACCCTCCTCTACGTTGACACCTGTCGGTGACCCCTTGAGCTATAAAAGGAGGCCCATGCACAACGTAGAAAGGGTTCGCAACCTAGATAGCTCTCTTGCTCGGTGTAGCTAGCTTTTCAAGCTCCCGAGCTCCAAAACTCAATACAATCCAAGCAGGAGTAGGGTTTTACGCATCCGTGCGGCCCGAACCTGGGTAAACTGCCCGCGTGCTCACCTCGATCTGCTCTTCATGCTCCCTCCGCTCCCTTACCGCAACGTAGAAGGGGCTCCGGTCCCATAGGTGCTCGTGGTGGACAGTTTCCCCCGACAGCGCGCTACGAGGCTCGTGGACGTCGAGGATGGAGCCAGAGGAGCTCCTACGCCGGAGGGAAGCTCTTGCTCTGGCCGGCCATGGTGGCTGCGGCAAGGGGAAGGAAATAGGGGAGGAGGAGATGCCCTCCTGGATGGCGGCGGCGGCGGAGGAGAGGGAGAAGGGGAAAACCCTAGGGATCCGAGGCTTGGTTTTGTAGGGAGGAGACGTGAGGCCGTGGCGTCCAGGTGGCCATGTGCTCCTGGAGCTGTAGTTTTAACCGTGAGGAGGAAAGAGGCGAGAGGAGGAAGAAAGGGAGAAAAGGAGAGGCTGCCAGGCGGGTCCCCCAGGGGTATCCACGTGGGTTTTACCACGCGAGGGAGCGAGGGCCGCGCAGGAAGCTGGGCGCTGCCTTCGGCCTGGCTAGGCAAGTGGCTTCGGCCCAGTAGGAAGAGGCCTGGCTGCTGCTGTTTCTTTAGTAGATTTCTTCAAACAGAAATAAAAGTGGAAAAAGGCCAGGGACATAGGAGAGGAATTTGGTAAATATGAACATATTCCCAAGTTCCTGGAAATATACACTATTTTATAAAATTGTCCTGGGCATTTTTAGAGGAAGTAAAATAATTCAGGTTTGAATTAAATTCAAACTTGAGCCATTTTAAAACCTAACCAAAACAACTCCAAATCTGATGAAATTTGGCAGAGAGGTAAGTGACATGAAGCTTGAATTATGAGGCAAAGATGGACATTAATGAAGCTAGTAAGATAGCTTGCCATAAAAGAAGAAAAGGATGGATTAGGTGAAAAAATGAAGAGTGGTGGTAGTGCAAGGATTACACATGAAGCATGCAACAATAAAACAAAAATGACATCCCACACAATGCACATGATCATCATGGTATGAACACCACACAGTGCATCATGATATGGCAATAGAATGCAAAATGACAATAGGCAAGAATGCAATATGATATGACATGATGCAAATGACATGACAATGCAATACAATAAGAATGCATAAATGAAAAAGAACCCCCATGGAAAGGACAAGGATCAAATGATAAATGCTATATCGCCATATATGGAAGGTATCACATATGGGGTGTTACACCCACGCTCTGGCAACGTTTCAATGCCTGATGAATGCCATATTCAGTAAGTATATCCGTCGATTCGTCATCATTTTCCTTGATGATATACTTGTCTTCAGTGAGACAATGGAGGAGCACCTTGAACATCTACGCATCATGTTCGAGCTGTTGCGCCAACACCAACTCTACGTTAAGGCCTCCAAGTGCGAGTTTGACACCGATCACATCGATTACCTGGGCCATGTGATCTTGCATGAGGGTGTCGCCACGGACTCCAAGTAAACTCAGGCCATGGTGCAGTGGCCTACACCGACGACGGTGACCGAACTCCGCAGGTTCCTAGGCCTCACAGGCTACTACCGCAAGTTTGTGCTGCACTACAGCATCATCGCCAAGCCACTCACACAGCTCCTCACTAAGAAAGGCTTCGAGTTGTCAGATCACGCCCAGGTTGCATTCGAGTTGCTCAAGCAGGCCATGGTCACCACCCCGGTGCTCGTGTTGCCTAACTTTGACAAGTCGTTCGCCATCAAGACGGACACCTATGACACGGGCATCGGTGACGTGCTCACACAAGAGGGCCACCCAGTGGCTTATTTTAACAAGGTGATGGACACGCGCAATAAAAAACTTTCCACGTACGAGAAGGAGTTCCTCGCGGTGATGATGGTCGTGGACAAATGGCGGTTGTACTTGCAATAGGGGCCGTTCGACATCCTGACAGACACAAGAGCATCTGCAACTTGGGAGAACAACACCTCGAGACCGACGTCCGGCGCAAGGCCATGTCCAAGCTCGTCGGTCTCCAGTTTCACTTCCTGTACAAGCGCGGCCTCGACAACGGGGCGGCAAATGCACTCTCCAGGGTGGGCAAGCTCATGGACGTGGCCGTGCTCTCAACCTGTCAGTCGACATGGCTGCAGGAGGTCGCCAACTCTTACGAGACAGACGTCGATGCCCAGGAGCACTATCGATGTCAAAACCGGCAGATCTCGGGTAGGGGGGCAAGCTGTGCATTTAGAGGATCAATGGTAACAGGAGGCTGGGGACACGATGTTTACCTAGGTTCAGGCCCTCTCGATCGAGATAATACCCTACTTCTTGCTAGATTAATATGGATGAATATGAGTACAAGAGTTGATCTACCTCGAGATCATAATGGCTAAACCCTAAAGTCTAGACTATGGGGGTATTGTGATGATGATGATCTCTACAGACTAACCCCCCCCCCCCCGGCTTATATAAACGCCAGGGGGGACCTAGGGTTACAAGGGTGACTTGGGGAGGAAGTAATTGATAATCAGGACTCTACACTTGCCCTTCTATGTACATAAGAGTCCTGACCGAATATGGGGGAGGGTCTTCTGCTTCTTCTTTATGCGGCCCATCGGTATGGCCCAGTTTCAAGGACCCGGATGCCTGAGGACCCTTGAATATAGGACTCCCTCAGTAGCCCCCGGACTTGCCTTCAAGGACGAGATTGTGTCTGGCTTCATGTCTTCGGTCTTGCAAGGTTAATCCTCCTGGATGATAGTTCGGCTTCTTTAAATATTGTAGCTCGTCGATTCCTCGCCGCTGTCGCCTTGGCTTCCACGTGTCCAACGAATGCGAACCGTCTGGGCGTTTTGGCGAATACCCCCCTTGACTGTTCAGAGAAGGCGCCTATATAAGATAATAGATCCCAACTGCCTCTTTGTCCCATTCCACGCGGAAGAAACCCTAGTGCCTGCAAAAAATCTTCAAACATGGCTAGCGCCCCAAGCTCTTCCTCGTGCCCTTATGGCCCTCATATAGGAGATTGGAAAAGTTGATGTGTGTCCCATTCGCGCCTGAGGACACTACAAGCGTAGGGATATCTCCCTCCCGAGGATCTAGTCCCCGTCCGGGCCGGACTAACTTCTATCGACAATCAAGCCCTAGCCGAGAGCTTTCCTAACCCCTCCGATGGAGAGCGGGTATGTTTTGTCCCCTTCCTTTTAAGAGGCGTAGGGTTCCCCGTTCACCCCTTTCTTAGGGGACTCCTGGAGTTCTTTGGTCTTCAACTACATGACTTTACGCCGGGGTCCATCCTGCATATTGCGGGTTTTGTCGCTTTACGCGAACTATTTTTGGGCTGCGAGCCTCACTTTGAGCTGTGGAGAAAGTATTTCTGTCCTGTTCCTCGATCGGAAGAAGGATCCATATTTGAAGTTGGGGGCGCCGAAGTATGGCGCATAGCCGGGATAGGCTATCTGCCCGGTACTCCGAAGAAAGCGTCCGAAGAGTGGCCTTCAGAGTGGTTCTATATTGAAGACGTCGCTCCGCCGGATCCAGTCCGGCGTGAACTCGCCAAGTTTTCCAGTCCTCCACCAAAGAAGCTTTACAATTGGTGTCCTCGCAATCCCTCGGAAGAAGAGAGAGCGGAGGTTAGCAGACTGGCTGGTAAAATCAGATTGCTCGCCAATTCAGGGCTATCCATAATCGAAGTGATGGTAATTTCGATAAAACGACGCGTGCAGCCGCTTCAAGCTAGAGGGTTTCCAATGTGGCACTATAACGGCCAAGATGACGCCTCGCGCTGCTTACGCCTAGGTCTAGATGACCCTGCCGCTCTAGCCGCTGTCCTGGAAGGTCTTTATAAGGGAGAGAAACAAGACTTTATTCGCCTGACGTGCCGGGAAGGTCTTTCAATGTATAATCATCCGGACTCGGTGAGTTTCTCTCATGACCTTTCATCTTTTTTATTATGACATATTATCCGAACTAAATTCAGTTTCTCTTAATAGGAATGGAGGAAGGTGATCGAGGGGATTAACAGTCCCGCCCCACAGCCAGAGGACCAGTTTCAAAACACAGGCCCTGGATATGATGAAGATCCAGACGTTGGCATAGAGCTAGAAGAAGGAGTTTTCTACCAAGCCTGTCATGAGGGTCCCCTTGTGGCTATAGTACCCGGTTACCCAGGCCTCATTCCTTCCTCCCGTTTAAGTATTTCAGGACATATCTCTTCAAAAGAGAAGATTCCTAATACGCCTTTACCCACTGTATTCTATCATACTTGAACAGGGACAGCGTTCCTCGCGCAGAACTACGCGTAGGCCGTCAATCCAAAGGGCGGCGCCTGCGTCGGGCGAGGTCTTGAAGCGAAAAAGGTCCGCGAACACCAGCAGCCCTTCAAAGAGGTATGTTTGTTTTAACATGCGTGGGGTGGTGAAATCGGCATTATAACTTTCCGCTTTGTTTCTTCCTTTTAGGAGGAATACACACTAGACTGTCTCCGGAGGCAATGCAGGCCAAGCTCCAGTCAATCCGGTATCAGGCCCGTCAGGTGTAAATGCTAATTCGGCGTCGGAATGTCCTCTCCAAGAGGATTCAGATGAAGTGTCAGCCACCAATTCCGAAGTGGAGGTTGCGATGGTTCACCGGCGGTGGAAAACAGCCATGCGTGACCCCGCTTTTTCAGAGGAGGCGTTTAACACCCTCAACTCTGCAGATGCCTATATCCGAGCCGCTCAAGACGGACTCGCCGGAGCCACTCATCAGCTTTCAAAAGATATGCGGGTAAGTGTTTATTTTGAGTGTTCCCATGCCAGCAGCCTCCGAGACTTAAAGCAGTTGGTACAACTGATTTGAGGGTCGTTGTGTTCTATAGGTGCTTCAAGAAAAGAATAATTCTTTATCCAAAGAACTTGAAGAGTGACGGACCCAGCTCGTGGTAAGAATAATTGTGTCCGGAAGCTATGATAGTTATGCTGATTACTCTTATGTATGTACTAATTTGTAATACAACAACAGGATCGACCGACCAACTAGAGAGGGAGCTAAGAGCTGCCTTAGCGGACAAAAAATTTGCCGAAGGGGAAACAGCCGCTGGCGAGCGTGCGCTGACGCAAGCTATGGAGAAAAGGAACCAAGCGCAGCATAGAAATATTAGGCTCGAACAGGCGCTAAAGGGTGTAAAGGCCCAACTCTCAAGCGCCTTGGAAGAGAACCGGAGGCTAAAAAGCGGCATGTTTAGTATGTCTGTTATACCTAGCTCTCCTTGTAGTCTCTTATTTTGAAAGTTTCTTGTAGAACTTTTCCTGCAGGTCTGTTAACTGGGCAGCCTGAAGGCGAAGAGTCCGGTTTTGAGGGTGACGTGGTGCAAGAGCTTTCCAGGGTCCATGAACGGGTTCGGAAGGCCATGAAGAGTATGGCCAGAGTTTTATGGCCTCGCAACTCACCTCCAGAAACTATGGAGGACTTGGCGGACCTGTTCAAAGGGGCTCAACGCCGCTTCGAACAATGGAAAGCATCAGCATGCCGCATTGGTGCTCGATAAGCCTGGGCCATGGTGAAGACGCGCTACACTCGTCTTGATCCAAACCACATGGCCCGTGTGGGACCTCGAGGGTCCGATGGACAAGAAATTCCTCCACGTCTGGTCTATGACCAAGTAGAGATAGCTGCCAAGCTTTCCCAGCAGGACTGTAAGCTAGACAGCCTGATAGAGGGAATATAAAATGAGTAGTCATTTGATTCTATGTATTAATGTATTTTTACCATCAAACTTATCTCCAGCCAAATTTATATGAAGTTTGTCATGACCGACCATCTGCTTTAACCTCCATAAACCCGAAGGCTGGAGTGCTTCCGAATACTATATCTGTGTTAAAACACGTGATATGTTCGGAAACCAGGCAATCCAGTCATAATTGCTTGAACTGACGAACTATGTTCGGGGAGTTATGTTATATTACTATTTAACATAAGAAACATCTTCCAGAGAGAATAGTTCCGTTAGGGGTTCCTTTCCCTGGGTCGGCGTGCATAAAGATGCGGGCCTAGGTTTTATGAGGAGGGTAGTAGAATGCCATCCCTTTTAAAATACGCTTTAGAATGCGATATGTCGTATATCCGCCGACCTATTATTCCCTTAAGAGCGCTAGCTTTCGGCTTCACCCAGTCTGAGGTACATATCCGGATTACCCAGTTGTAACAATCGCAGAGGTGCTCCCTTTACACCCTAGCCGAACAATCGGGAACGTAGGGGTAAGCATAGGATCCAGGCAACCCAGCTTGGCCAGAACTTAAGTCATAACGGTGCATATTATGGCAAGGAAGAACTATAAAAACAAACGACATTTTTAGCAATAAGATTTATTTATAATGGGCTTCGTTAAAGAAGCCCCCGGGTATATTTGGGGTATATACATTCGAAGATGTACTTATCCTGTGGCAGTTCGGGCGATCCGAATACTTGCCAATGAGAGAAAAATATAAAAAAAGTGAAAGAGACAAAGAAAAAGTAGAAGACAAGACCTAACTTGTAAGGAGGAAGAAAAAAATTGCTACCGTACTATACATAAATTCGTCAGAGCCTGGCAGCGTTCTATGGGTTCGGCTCAAGGCGGTTATCCTGTGCATTGCGAAGGCGATAGGCTCCCCCGGAGAGTACTTCGTCGATAATGAATGGGCTCTCCCATTTTGGTTTGAGCTTGTCCTTTTTCTTCTCTGGGAGGCGTAAAACGAGTTCGCCGACGTTGTATGTCTTGGCCCGCACTTCTCTGCTCTGGTATCGCCTGGCCTGTTGTTGATAAAATGCGGAACCAGCTTGCGCTGTATCGCGCTCCTCTTCAAGTCCATCTAGGTCGTCCTACTGATCTAACTCGGCTTCTCTTTCCTCGCACATGCGCACTCGAGGTGAGTCATGAATAATGTCGCAGGGCAGAACAGCCTCTGCGCCGTACACCATGAAGAAAGGTGTATATCCGGTCGTACGATTGGATGCGGTCCGCAGCCCCCAGAGTACGGAGTCAAGCTCTTCGACCCAGTGTTTATCAGACTCCCGTAAGGAGCGCACCAGTCGGGGTTTAATGTCGCTCATTATCAGACTGTTGGCTCTTTCGACTTGATCGTTTGTTTGAGGATGGTATATAGAAGAGTAGTCAAGTTTAATACATAACTTTGCGCACCAATTTTTTACCTCATCAGTTGTGAAGTTGGAGTCGTTATCTGTGATAATACTATGCAGGACACCATAACGGTGTACTACGCCTGATATAAAATCTATCACACGCCCTGCCTCAGCTGTTTTCACTGGTTTGGCTTCGTTCTATTTAGTGAATTTATCTACCATCACTAGTAAGTATTTCTTTCTATGACTTCCCCCTTTAAGAGGTCCGACCATATCCAGCCCCCAGACCGCAAAAGGCCAGGTAATGGGGATTGTTCTCAGAGCGGTGGGAGGCATGTGACTTTGATTTGCAAAGAGCTGGCAGCCAACGCAGTGTTGGACTAAGGTTTGGGCATCTGCTTGGGCAGTAGGCCAGTAAAATCCAATGCGAAAAGCTTTGCCTACGAGCGCCCGTGCTGCGGCGTGGTGGCCGCCCATTCCAGCGTGTATTTCAGTGAGAATTTGCCTTCCCTCCTCTTCGGAGATGCACCTTTGGAGAATACCAGTTGTGCTTTTCTTATATAGTTCACCTTCGTAAACTTTGTAGGCTTTAGAGCGTCGGACTATGCGGCGGGCCTCATTTTGGTCATCGGGGAGTTCCTGTCTTTTAAGGTAAGCAAGGAAGGGCTCTATCCAGGGGCTATGACAGCCATGATTTCGTGGGCCGAGAGAGTTATCTCCATGTTCGAGCCTCCAATGACATCTTGATTGAGTTCGGTCGGGGGTTTGTTCGGATCCGAATTCGTATCGCTACTCGCGTCCTGCCATATTACTGATGGCTTAAACAGCCTTTCCACAAATGTGTTAGGTGGGATGGGGTCACGTTTAGCTCCCATGCATGCGAGTACGTCAGCGGCCTGGTTATTATCCCGGGCTACATGATGGAATTCCAACCCCTCAAATCGAGCCGACATTCTTAATATGGCATTGCGATAAGCTGCCATTTTGGAATCCTTCGCATCAAAATCTCCATTAATTTGAGAGATAGCAAGGTTTGAGTCTCCACGTACCTCGAGGCGTTGTATGCCCATGGATACAGCTAGGCGGAGACCATGTAATAGGGCCTCATATTCGGCCACATTATTCGGGTCCGTATACATAATCTGTAGGATGTATCGGACTGTATCCCCCGTTGGGGATATCAATATTACGCCGGCCCCCAATCTGGCTAGCATTTTGGAACCGTCGAAGTACATTGTCCAGTGGGAATATGAACGCTACTCTTTAGGGAGGTTGACTTCAATCCATTCTGCGACAAAGTCAGCCAACACCTGGGATTTAATAGTCTGGTGTGGTTTATAGGATATTTCGAACGGTAAGAGCCCAATGGCCCATTTGGCTATGCGTCCCGTGGCGTCTTTATTGTTGATAATATCGTTGAGTGGTACCTCGGATGCCACTATGATCGAACACTCTTGAAAGTAGTGTCGTAATTTCCGAGATGACATGAAGACCGCATAGGAAATTTTCTGATAGTGGGGGTACCGTGATTTGCACGGTGTTAGAACCTCGGATACATAGTATACGAGCTTTTGGACAGGGAATTTATGTCCCTCTTCGGCTCGTTCGACGACGAGCACGGCACTCACTACCTGGTGAGTGGCTGATATATACAACATCATTGGTTTGCCAACAGCAGGGGCAACTAGGATTGGGTTGCACGCTAGTAGAGCTTTTATTTCTTCCAATCCGGTTGTAGCCGCTTCCGTCCATTTGAAGTTGTCAGTGCATCGTAGCAATTTATAAAGTGGCAATGCTTTTTCTACTAATTTAGAGATGAAGCGACTTAAAGCCACTACGCAGCCTGCTAGTTTTTGCACTTGCCTGAGGTCGGTTGGTATTTTGAGTTCTGACAAAGCCCAGATTTTGGCTGGGTTAGCTTCGATTCCTCTATGGAATACGATGAACCCTAATAGCTTTCCCGCTGGAACGCCGAAGACACATTTTTCCGGATTGAGCCTTATGTCATATTCTCGTAGGTTGGCAAACGTAAGGCGGAGATCTTCCACCAGAGTCTCGACGTGTTTGGTCTTCACGACTACGTCGTCAACATATACCTCCACTGTTTTGCCAATTTGCTTTTCTAAGCATGTTTGAATCATGCGTTGATATGTGGCGCCAGCGTTTTTGAGTCCAAAGGGCAAAGTGTTGAAACAAAAAGGGTCGTACAGGGTAATAAATGTCGTTGCGGCTTGATCGGGTTCCTTCATCTTTATCTGATGGTATCCGGAATAAGCATGAAGGAAGCACAGCGAGTCATGTCCGGTAGTTGCATCGATGATTTGATCAATGCGGGGTAGAGGACAGGGATCCTTTGGACAGGCTTTATTCAGGTCTGTGAAGTCGACGCAGAGGCGTCAGGATTTATCCTTCTTTGGTACCATGACTAGGTTGGCTAGCCAATCCGGATGTTTAATTTCTCTGATGAATCTGGCTTCTAATAGTTTGGCTAGCTCTTCTCCCATTGCTTGTCTTTTGGGTTCGGAAAACCGTCACAGTGACTGCTTGACCGGTTTGAATCGTTTGAGAATGTTGAGGATGTGTTCGGCCAGCCTGCGTGGGACTCCTGGCATATCTGAAGGGTGCCAGGCGAATATATCCCAATTTTCCCGAAGGAAGGCGCGTAACGCGTTGTCCACCACTGGATCGAGCTGTGCCCCGATGGATGTTGTCTTATTAGGGTCCGTTGGGTGCACTTGAAATTTGATGATTTCATCTGCTAGCTTGAAGGAGGTAGACTTCGATCTTTTAGCGAGGATCACGTCATCCTTATCTACCTTTGATCGTAGGGTAGTTAATTCTTCGGCCGCAAGGGCTTCGGATAGTGCCTCTAAGGCTAAGGATGCCGTCTTGTTTTCGGCGCGGAGTGCTCTATCCGGGTCACTTGCTAATGTGATCACTCCATTGAGCCCTGGAATTTTAAGCTTCATGTACCCGTAATGGGGTATAGCTTGAAAGCGTGAGAAAGCGTCCCGTCCTAGAAGGGTGTGGTATCCGCTATAGAAGGCACAATATGGAAGAGTAGTTCCTCCGATCTATAGTTATCGGGCGTGCCGAATACTACGTCGAGCTTAATGCTTCCCGAACACCGGGCCTCGCGGCTTGGTATAATTCCTCTAAAGGTTGTGTTGGTGTGCTCAATGCGGGATTTCTCGACCTGCATTTTTTCAAGCGTTTCCTCATATATGAGGTTTAGTCCGCTTCCTCCGTCCATAAGTACTTTAGTGAGGCGGAAGCCGTCCACTATTGGGTCTAGTACAAGAGCTGCTGATGCTCGGATCGGCCGGACTCGAGTTGCGTCTTCGGCGGAAAAACTAATTGCTGTGTCGCTCCATGGGCTTGTAGAGCTAATTTGGTAAACCTCGGAAAGTTCGTGATTTGCTCTCTTGCGTCGGTTATTTGAGGAGAACGTCTCGAAGACAGTGAAGACATCGATGTCTTTCTCCCTTGATACGGTGTTGGCGAGAATTGATGTACCGCTCTGTGCTACCTGCCGGAGTACCCAACATGCTCTAAGGCAATGGTTTGGGACATTATCCGGGGTTGCGTGTATTTGGCAAGGTGTATCGAGTAGTTCGTCTAGTACGGACATGTGCCTTAAAAGAGGCTTGTTCTTCTTGCCAATAGGAATGCTATTGGATGACCAACTAGGGTATGTCCGTTTAGCCTTGGTAGTGTACTGTCCGAATATGGACTGTTCAAGAGGTGTACTCTCGGCTTTCCAAGTATTTTCCATTGCGCAGTACTTCTGTACTAACTGCGATAGGTCTGTGAAACTCAGAAAACGACGTCGGTTGAGGGCGTTCGAGATGCCCTCATCCCTGCAATTGCGGTAAAATATGGATACCGCTTCATCGTCGCAGCAGTCCCTGATCTTGTTTATAACAACTAGGAATCTAGCCCAGAAGTGGTTGACCGTTTCCTCGGGCTGCTGTTGTATGTTCGCAAGATCATCTATGTCCGGGAGTCCGAATTTGCTCGGAGAGTTTTTCCCAGGGTGGGTGGGCGTTGGTAATTTTGAATTCCGACCCAAATTGTATTCGGTGTTTTGACAACCTCCGATGTGGGTGATCCGGACTTGACAGGGTCTAATCGTTCCCTGGGCCCGGCGCTAATCCCAGAGCTCACAAAACACAAAGTGCCTCCCGGAAGGGGAGTATTCGGCTCGGTAGGTTCGGAGATCCGAACTATGTCGGTCTTCGACTCGAGAGGGGGAGTCTCTTCGGCTCCGTCCTCAACTGCTGCCACTAGGTGAGTGATCGGGGAAGGATCGATCTCATCGTGGCCGGATTTAGATCCGATCTGCTCTCCTGGCGATGAAAGCCCCAGGGCAGTGATGTGATCCAGCAGCTCGTTTAAATGCGAGAGTTCTTCCGAGGTCGCGTCATCGGGGTGGCCGGAATCGGCGTAAAGGTGATGCTCGATGGCCGCAGGGAGTGCGGTCGGCCCAGAGGCCATGCGAGCGCATACAGCGAACCCGCCGAGCTGGAGAACTGATACGTCCAAAACGTATCTATAATTTCTGCTTGCTCCATGCCTCTTTTGTGTGATATTGCTATGATATTTATGCACTTCCATACACTTTTGATCATATTTGGACTAACCTATTAACTCAGTGCACCCCAGTGCCAGTTTCTGTTTTCTGTTGTTTTTGTATTTCAGGTTTTCCCATTACGTAAATTGCCAGAAAAATCCCGGGAAAAATATATAAAATATCAGCGTTCCGGAAGCTTCCTTGCGGCCAAAGTAGGGCCGGAGGGGGGCACCAGGGCTCCAGGCGACCAGAGGGGGCGGCCCCCCTCCTGGCCGCGCCGCCAGGGCGCCTGGGCCTCCCTGGCCTCTTCTGACGCCCCCCTTTGGCATATATTTACACCGCGTCCCGAAACCCTTGAGGACGGAACCCTTTCTCGCGATCTCATCTTTGTTCCGCCGCCGCCGCGCTTCCAAGATCGGGAGCACCAGGAGAACTCTTCCCGGCACCCTGCCGGAGGGGAGGATCACCACCGGGAGCTTCTCCACCACCATGGACGCCTCCCGGATGAGTTGTGAGTAGTCTCCCTTGGACCATGGGTCCATGACCAGTAGCTATGTGATGTTATCCTCCCCTCTTTGTTCTTCACCGATTAGACCTCGTGAGCTGCCCTACATGATCGAGGCACATATGTAATCCTTATGTTGTTGCTATGATGAGTTTGCTGGGATCCGATGGATTATGAGATTATGTTCAGATTGTGTGTGAGTAATATATTTGATTTACCTCTTTTATATTTATGTTCTTGAGTAATTCTTGCATGTTCTCCGTTGCTGTTTATTGCTTTGGCCAAGTAGTAGGTAGTAACTCCAAGAGGGAACGTTATGCTTGATTGTGGGTTCATGCCCCTCGATGACTAGCTTGAGTGACAGAAACATGAGTCTAGGGGATGTGCTGTTGCCACAAGGGGGAAAACAACGGTGCTTGTACTCGCGGGTGCAAGGATTGTTTACTTTACGCAAACTTCTTTTAATGCAGTTGTCTGTTGCTTTGAGTTTACGCTATGGGTGGGACTCGCAACTTAATACCAGCGGGATGTTCTGGATAGATATCTCAAGGTGGATGATTAGTAGTAGATGCAGATGGATTTCGGTCTACTTGCCTTGGCGTACCGCCCATGCTTTTGAGCCTCTACCTTTCTTTGCAGCATAGTTAGCATTGGTTTGCGCACATAATCCTGTCAATTGCCCAGCTGTAAGTTGTTTACCTCGCTTAGCTGTTTTATCGTCTTGGGAGAGAGACATCACTAGTGAACATCATGGGACCCCGGTCCATATTACCATCACTGATCACACCCGTTATTTACTTTCCTGTTCTTGCTTACTACTTGCAGTTATACCTATCACTATTATCTCTTGCGTTTGATCCTTTGTAAACGACAAGGCCGGAGGGATTGACAACCTCTCTGTACTCGTTGGGAGCAAAGTTATTTGTATCTGTGTGCAGGTCCTGTCGATCGCTAGTTGCGCCGCTAGCAGTTGACACCTTCTTGTTGACCCTCGGAGTCTCAGGGGAATTCGATCCTTGGTATCTTTGCCAAGGGAAAACTACCGCTACACTGCATCTCAAACCTTCCACTTGGGGTAACCAACGAGGGGCGAGAAGCCATCAAGCAAAGTTTTCTAGCGCCGTTGCCGGGGACTCCACTCTTCAAGATAGGGGAGTTGCACGCTATCTTTTACCTTTGCTTTTTAGTCTTGTTAGTTTACCTTTCAGTTTTTGCTTTAGTGTCCTTTATCAAAAATCACAAAAATAGTTATCTCATTCTTTAGTTGTCATTATGTCTGGTCCTTTTGTCTTTGGTGAGGCAGAAGTTCTCACCTTTAAACAAAGAGGTAGGGAAAGTCTAAAAGATGCTTGGTATAGAATTAATGATTCTCAAAAAAGAGCCACCAAGAAGCAATCTACTATTATCTTGCTTAGAAATTTTTATGTTGGAATTACTTCTTGGAATAGGTTTATTCTAGATTCTGCTATCAATGGAAATTTCCTAGAGGCCCCAGTTTGGGAATCTCTTAGTATTATTGAAAATCTTGTTGGAAATCCCCCTGTTGTTAGCATTCAAGAGGACATCACCCTAGCTCACATTATGAAAAAACTTGAAAAGATAGAGCTAGAGATGCCAAACATTAATAAGATAAATGAGTTGGATCGTAAGATCCAAGGGAATTTGAATAGGCTTGATAGCTCCATGCATAAAATTCTCAAAACTTTGGAGACCATCAAATCCCATGACTTGGATTCTTCTAGGATAGACAAGATTGAGGAAATCTTTGATACTCTAGGAACTACTTTCTCCTCAATCAAAACCAAAAAGGTAGAAACTCCGTCAAAGAAGGAGCCTAAGTTCGTTTACGTTCCAAAGGCTCCCCGCTCCAAAAGTAATCCATCTATTGCCAAAGGGGTTGAAACTGTCAAGACTTTGGAAGAAACACCTCTCTTTGATAAATTTATAAATGAATCTTCCCTTGATTTTTTTCCTTTTGGTCTTCTCCCTAGAAGTATCTCTATTAGGCCTTTATTTGAAAGTCCTCTTAAGACTAGTTGTACTATTGAAGAGATTTTTGATGATCTTGATGACGGTTCAATTGATACAACTTGATCTCTTTGCATTATGCCTAGCTTAAAGGCAAAAAAGAAAGCGCTTTTGGGAGGCAGCCCACAATGAATAAATTTTTATTTTGCTTTTGTTGTGTCTTGATGGTTGTTACTACAGTAGCATCATCATTGTATCTTTACTTTTCAGCTTTGTGCCAAGTTTAGCCTCTGATTGCAAGAAAGTTCAAAAGTTGTGACGTGCTGTCCAGGAAACAGATTCTGTCCTTGGACAGAAAAATTCGTATAAAATCACCGGATCATCTTTTTGGTCTGGATTTTTTCGACAGCGTGCTCTATACAATTGGCTTTCGGGTGTCTGTTCTGAGTTTTTTGATTTGAGTTGCAGAAGTGCCCCGAAAAAATTATTTACTACCCGCTGGTCTGTTTTTCACAGATTCTGTCCTGTTTTGCCTTTCCTTCATTTTGCAAACCTTGAGCTTGCTTTTTCTTTGCAAAAACCTTTTGGCAATCTTGAGAAACAGTAGACCTTCAAGAATATCCTTATTTCCAGCAAGGAAAAATTATTTTATTATGGGTACTAACCTCGCTAATCAGATTATGATGAGTTATGTATGAAGGGAGTTTTCAAATGTGCGAGGGAAGATGATAAAAAGATTCAGGAGTGTCAAACGCTCAAGCTTGGGGATGCCCCCATGCACCCCCAAGAAATATTCAAGAAGACTCAAGCGTCTAAGCTTGGGGATGCCCCCGTGCATCCCCTTCTTCATCAACAATTATCAGTTCGTCTTTCGTTCCACTATATTTTTATCACTTCATGTGTTATGTGCTATGCTTGGAGCGTCTTGCTTTTAGTTTCCTTTTTAGTTTTCTTTAGCTTTGCTTGCTTTTCATAACGAGTTGGAACTCAGCTTTCTTTGTGTGGGAGAGAAACACGCTCCACTTCAACCTAGAACACAACATAGGATTTTCATGTTTATCTTTGCTGTGTATGTTCTTGGTCTTTCAATAGCTACTGTCATGCTTAGCTCTTAGTTTTCATGCTTTTATTTTTAAAGAGCTTTTGTTTAGTTGGTTGCTGGAACTCTCTTGAGTTATCATGCTTATCTTGTTAAGAGAGTTGGCTTCTGTTGCACTGGTTGATATGTCTATGATAAAAACGCTATGTGCATAATGGTGCTTAGTAGTTCATGTTTTCTTATGGTTAGTCTCAAATAGCTGGGGGGTTCTTAATGTGTTATTGAAGTACCAACATGATTTGTTTGCCTATGATGTGGTATGGTTTAGTGATATCTTCCTCCAAGAATTTATTTTGATTGACTTGGCATATGCTCACGCATATTTAAGACTGTAAAGAAAGTCTATCAAGCCTTGATGATCTTTAATTTCTGAGTAGCGATATAACTTCCATGCCCGATTCAATGTTGCTTTGTCGCTCTGCATGATTATGACCGTCATTGCTCTCTTAGTTGGTCGCTCCCAGTCTTTTGCTAATCTTCGCCTGTACTAAGCGGACTGACTGCTTGTGCATCCAAAATCCTTTAAAACCAGTTATGCCATATGAGTCCACCATACCTTCCTATACATGGTATTTACCTGCCATTCCTAATGAAGACTTTCGTGTACCATCTCGAAATTAATCAAAAAAAAGCATTTCTCTTTTGTGCCTCTGTTTTAGCTCATGAGGAAGTAGTAGTTAATTCATGATCTTTTTAAGTTGGACAAGCTTCACCCCGGGATTGCATGTCTAATGTGCAAACCCCTAATACGAGAAGGAACTGGCATAGAGTGCGCCCAGCTCATTAAAAAATAATACAACAAACAAACCCTCCTTCACGCTTTGTTCATGAGAAATCAGAAAACTTTGGCAGTGATAAACAAAGGAGATTAAGAGGATGTGATCGTCCTCGTGCTGGAGCCGTTCCTCGAAACTTGTCCAGCTCGAGAAGTAATTGAGTTATCTACTAGCATTCGTTGACGAAATATGCATACCCCAAAAATAATTTTTACCTCTGTTTTTAAAAACCAAGAGCTCTGGTCCATGTTTAGTTTTTGTTTCCGACCACGGGTTTTCAACCTTGCCATCAAAAGCCACGGTTCGAGAGTCTCCACCTTCTTTAAAGCACCAACTACTGAGAGCATGATTGTCGTTCTGAGTGTAATGTGCATTGTCCCAAAGTACCATTGTCGTTTGCATGATTATGATATCGTTTATTCTGAAATCATTGTATCTAGTCGTCACTTAAACTTTGGAGGTGCCCCTGCATTTATGTTTTGCTTCACTAAAGGGGGCAAGCGAGGTACCACTTTGTCATATTTGCACACCATGCTCACTACAAATCTATTGAGTGTTTCAGTATCATATTGTAAAACTTTCAGTTCTTTGTGATTTTCTCATGAGGCAACTTAATTACTACAGATTCATTATCTCAGTAAGCATTTTTCATGTGACTGTGAAAAGTCCTTATATGGTAATAGCATGTCACCACAGAAATTATGCTTGTTATCATTTACCTACTCGAGTACGAGCAGGAATTAAGCTTGGGGATGTTGATACGTCCAAAACGTATCTATAATTTCTGCTTGCTCCATGCCTCTTTTGTGTGATATTGCTATGATATTTATGCACTTCCATACACTTTTGATCATATTTGGACTAACCTATTAACTCAGTGCACCCCAGTGCCAGTTTCTGTTTTCTGCTGTTTTTGTATTTCAAGTTTTCCCATTACGTAAATTGCTAGAAAAATCCCGGGAAAAATATATGAAAAATCAGCGTTCCGGAAGCTTTCTTGCGGCCAAAGTAGGGCCGGAGGGGGGCCACCAGGGCTCCAGGCGACCAGAGGGGGCGGCCCCCCTCCTGGCCGCGCCGCCAGGGCGCCTGGGCCCCCCTGGCCTCTTCTGACGCCCCCCTTTGGCATATATTTACACCGCGTCCCGAAACCCTCGAGGACGGAACCCTTTTTCGCGATCTCATCTCTGTTCCGCCGCCGCCGCGCTTCCAAGATCGGGAGCACCAGGAGAACTCTTCCCGGCACCCTGCCGGAGGGTAGGATCACCACCTGGAGCTTCTCCACCACCATGGACGCCTCCCGGATGAGTTGTGAGTAGTCTCCCTTGGACCATGGGTCCCTGACCAGTAGCTATGTGATGTTCTCCTCCCCTCTTTGTTCTTCACCGATTAGACCTCGTGAGCTGCCCTACATGATCGAGGCACATATGTAATCCTTATGTTGTTGCTATGATGAGTTTGCTGGGATCCGATGGATTATGAGATTATGTTCAGATTGTGTGTGAGTAATATATTTGATTTACCTCTTTTATATTTATGTTCTTGAGTAATTCTTGCATGTTCTCCGTTGCTGTTTATTGCTTTGGCCAAGTAGTAGGTAGTAACTCCAAGAGGGAACGTTATGCTTGATTGTGGGTTCATGCCCCTCGATGACTAGCTTGAGTGACAGAAACATGAGTCTAGGGGATGTGTTGTTGCCACAAGGGGGAAAACAACGGTGCTTGTACTCGCGGGTGCAAGGATTGTTTACTTTACGCAAACTTCTTTTAATGCAGTTGTCTGTTGCTTTGAGTTTACACTATGGGTGGGACTCGCAACTTAATACCAGCGGGATGTTCTGGATAGATATCTCAAGGTGGATGATTAGTAGTAGATGCAGATGGATTTCAGTCTACTTGCCTTGGCGTACCGCCCATGCTTTTGAGCCTCTACCTTTCTTTGCAGCATAGTTAGCATTGGTTTGCGCACATAATCATGTCAATTGCCCAGCTGTAATTTGTTTACCTCGCTTAGCTGTTTTATCGTCTTTTGGGAGAGAGACATCACTAGTGAACATCATGGGACCCCGGTCCATATTACCATCACTGATCACACCCGTTATTTACTTTCCTGTTCTTGCTTACTGGTTGCAGTTATACCTATCACTATTATCTCTTGCGTTTGATCCTTTGTAAACGACAAGGCCGGAGGGATTGACAACCTCTCTGTACTCGTTGGGAGCAAAGTTATTTGTATCTGTGTGCAGGTCCTGTCGATCGCTAGTTGCGCCGCTAGCAGTTGACACCTTCTTGTTGACCCTCGGAGTCTCAGGGGAATTCGATCCTTGGTATCTTTGCCAAGGGAAAACTACCGCTACACTGCATCTCAAACCTTCCACTTGGGGTAACCAACGAGGGGCAAGAAGCCATCAAGAACCTGGCCGATAGCCAAGTTGTTTCTGAGGGTGATCCCGTCGTTGATGACGAGACGAGCCATCGATCGTTCATCGCGAGCGCACAGCGGAGCTCTCAATGAAAGCACCATTGTCGGTGTCAAAACCGGCAGATCTCGGGTAGGGGGCCCAAGCTGTGCGTTTAGATGATCAATGGTAACAGGAGGCTGGGGACACGATGTTTACCCAGGTTCAGGCCCTCTCGATCGAGGTAATACCCTACTTCCTGCTAGATTAATATGAATGAATATGAGTACAAGAGTTGATCTACCTCGAGATTGTAATGGCTAAACCCTAAAGTCTAGCCTATGGGGGTATTGTGATGATGATGATCTCTACAGACTAAACCCCCCGGCTTATATACGCGCCCGGGGGGGCTAGGGTTACAAGGGTGACTTGGGGAGGAAGTAATTGATAAATCCGGACTCTACACTTGCTTTTATGTACATAAGAGTCCTGACCGAATACGGGGGAGGGTCTTCTGCTTTTTCTTTACGCGGCCCATCAGTACGGCCCAGTTTCAACGACCCGGATGCCTGAGGACCCCCTGAATACAGGACTCCCTCAAGCACCTCCAGCACCTGGCCGTCTCCAGCCCAGATGCAGACGGCTACGAGCTCCACCGGGGCGTCATTCGTCATCAAGGGCGGCTTTGGATTGACGCGAACACGACCCTGCGCACCAAGCTGATCGCCGCCCTCCACAACAGCGCCGTGGGTGGCCACTCCGGCGTCACCGCAACGTACCACCGCGTCAAGAAACACTTCGAGTGGCGTGGCCTGAAGAAAGATGTGGAGGAGTTCGTGCATCAATGCACCATTTGTCAGTAGGCCAAGCATGAACGCACCAAGCCGGCAGGCCTCCTCGCGCCCCTGCCCATTCCCTCTGCTCCATGGGAGGATCTGACCATGGATTTTGTCGAAGGCTTGCCGGCGTCAAAAGGCTACGACTCCATCATGGTGGTCGTCGATCGCTTCCCCAAGTTCGCGCATTTTGTGCTACTTCGCCACCCCTTCAATGCCACTCACGTCGCCCGCGTGTTCTGGGACAACATTATGAAGCTGCACGGCATACCATCCTCAGTCGTCTCGGACCGCGACAAGGTCTTCACCAGCAATCTATGGCGGGAGCTGCTCGAGGGCGCGAGCACCAAGCTGCTGTACTCAACAGCGTACCACCCGCAGACCGACGGCCAGAGCGAGCGTGTGAATCAGTGCATGGTGATGTACCTGTGTTGCGCCGTCCACGACTCCCCCAAGAAATGGCGCCGCTGGTTGCCGATGGCCGAGTTCTGGTACAACTCCACCTTCCAGTCCTCACTGAACTGCACTCCCTTCAAGGCCCTGTACGGCAAGGAGGACAACCTGGGCACCATGGCAACCTGGGCGAATATAGCACCATCAGGCGAAGACTTGGACTGGGCAAAACATACGGAGGCCATTCGTGCTCAACTGGCGCGTGCCCAGCACCGCTTCAAGAAGCAGGCGGACAAGCATCGCGTCGAGCGCTCCTTCCAGGTGGGCGAACAGGTGCTGCTGAAGCTGCAGCCGTACGTGCAGCGCTCGGTGGTCTCTCGCCCCTGTGCCAAGCTCGTGTTCAAGTTCTTCGGGCCATACAAGGTGCTGGAGAAGATTGGATTGTTGGCTTACAAGCTGGACTTGCCGCCGGACAGCCGCGTGCACCCCGTCTTCCATGTCTCCCAGCTCAAGCCGTTCACGACTGACTACTCATCGGTGTTCGCTGATTTTCCCTGCGTCCAAGATCTGTCAGCCACGACGGTCGAACCCTTCAAGATTCTAGACAGGCGCATGATGAAGCGTGGCGATGCGGGGCCCGTTGTGCAGTTCAAGATCCAATGGTTGCCTACTACAGCTGACTCCGCGACCTGGGAAGATCACGACGTTCTTCGCCGGCGTTTTCCGGCAGCGGCCATTTGGTAGGAGGAGGGCTCCGTTTAAGGAGGGGAGAATGTTACACCTGTCCATCCCCTGGACTGTGTGACTTGCCATGCCTGACCGGCAGGGGCCACCTAGCTAGAGTGTGCGTCGCGTGGGTGTTAAAAGGCCCTGTTGGCCGAGAAGGCATGCGTATGTATGTCACTTTCTGTATCCCAAACTTTCCCCCGAAAACCCAACCCCTTCTCCAAGCTCATCCCCCTTCTTCACCTGCTCCTTCTCACCTACTCCAGATCGCTGATCCCCTTCTAGATCAGGGGCGTTACACAGACTTTTAGGAAGCACAATTGCAGTGTCAACTGCACATTTGCAAGGCCAAACTTTCAATCTTCAGTTCAGTCTCAGACATTCAGGAAGTGCAAGGTCATTGCAGAATCGCCTTCTCCCTTCGTACAGTCGGGTAGTAGTAAGAATCCACCGATCAGTAGCGACATAAATAACCCCACAGGTTTCCTCAACAACAACAAAAGGTTAGAAACGTGAGCCAAGAACCTGTTCCACAAAAACACAAAAGCTTATATACATCTGAATTTCACAAGGAGCAATCCTGTTCCAACCTACATCAACACACACGCACACTGAAGAGCCGCACATCTGCAGCTTATATATACACAGCAAATGACACCATATATACATATGCCACTAGCAGGGTCGAGGTCCAGAATCAAGTGGGACAAAATGAACGATGCGATAGCAAATTATATCTACACAAATGTTGTCGTAGATTGGTTAATAAGAAAGAATAAATCTTCTACGACGCGCAGCGCAGCTGGTCTTGTTCAGCATTGGCCTTGCTTTGCATTGCAATGAGTAGAATTAGCCTTGAAACCTCCGGAAGGACAAACCCGTTCAGTGCTGCTTCAAAATTCCGCTGCTTCTCTTTTTGTTCTTTTTCCGTTTTCTCATTTTTTTGGGTTTTGATGTCTTCCTTCATCGATAATGATACTGAGCAATAATAATATATACAGCGCAGCTAACGGAGATTCCAGATATCAGTTCTGGAGGGAAGAAAGCCACTGCTCTACAAAATTCTTTCCATCTGCAGAGCGGGAAAAGGAAAGAAGAGTGTCAGAAGAATATCAGAAGCTGTCATGATGAAAGAAAATAGAGCAACACTGAAGACTATGCACATGAGTTAACATTGCTAGCTACTAAAACTCTTTAAGATAAATTAATTACGATGAAAGACCTTCCGCACAATCCAATACAATGGTAGATAATCAAAATGGCGCAAGCAGGCAATGAAATGGCTTTATCATGTTTAACACCAATCACGCCTAGCACTCTAGAACCAATAAAATGCAGGAGTCAAGTAATTAGGGCAAGAGGCAACTTTCTTCAGTTCAAACTACTGGAGTAAATGGCAAATCAGAAACATGGTAAGCAATTGCGGTGTTATTATTCCGCAAAGACTGTATACTATCATTGAAACAAACCAATGCTGCTGTTGAATTGAGTAAATAAGAGAACCAACAACAGGAAGCCATATGTGATGTGGGTGTAATAAAGTACTCCCTCTGTAAACAAATATAAGACGTTTTAGATCACTTGATGCCTTGTTTTCCTTGCGAGGATATTTGATGCCTTGTTTGAGCAACATAAATATACAAAACATGATGCTGAAAGAAGAATGAAAGTATAGAGTCGAATTAGCACATTTTGACACAGCAAGTTCAGACCTCAACTACAGCACACAAAGTGGCAGAAGCCAACCAAAGCAAGTGGTATGGCTACAAGTTTAACTGAAGAGGTCTAACAGAGTAAGTTATAAATTGCCAAATTTTGAAGAAAAAAGAAGTCAACGGATTATATCATACAACCATGCCTCTAGGGTTATCTGATGAAATAGTAAAGAGTTTTTAGTGATAAAAGGACCATATTAAGTATTGCATATCTACTGTTTGAGCAACGGAATCTCAAACAAATATCTTCAAGCCCAAAGTATAGAGCGAGCCACCAAACACACCAATCATCAAGAGCTCCAAACATGAAAATGGCATATGACCAGTAGTAGTTGTGCCCCATAAATGCTAGTACAACAGCAAGAGACATGAAAAACGAATCTTATCGGCTTATCCTGTGATAGGTTGAGTTCTGCCAGCTTAACACAAGCTGAATTTATTCCCAAACCATCAATGGATAACTCATAACTGAAAAGGTGCCAGACTTGTCAAAAATTGACTTCACAAAGTGAACTGTTGCTAGTATATTACTCCATTAATGGAGTATAAACTAGAGCAAATGATTCTTTTTAATATCACACAGGATTTGATGCTTTAATAAACAAATCAAACATGGCAT